>CM060330.1:3526244-3536244 GCA_030674155.1 Stramonita haemastoma
TCAGACAACGGCCCTTCACACACTGTCAGCCTGTTGATGGCTGCAGCTGCTGGATAGGGGACATGGGAGAGGGAGAAGGAGGAGGGAGGGAGGGAGGGAGGGAGGGAGGGAGGGAGGGAGAGAGAGAGAGAGAGAGAGAGAGAGAGGAGAGAGAGAGGAGAGAGAGAGAGAGAGAGAGAGAGAGAGAGAGAGAGAGAGAGAGAGAGAGAGAGAGAGAGTTGTTTGTTCAGTATATAGTCTTTTCACGCTTAGTAATACTAGAGTATAAATAAAACGATGAAAGGAAATAAAAACCCAACGCAACAACCCACCACCCCAAAAACAAACCAAACAACCCCAAAACACTATCTATCTATCTATCTATCTATCTATCTATCTATCTATCTATCTATCTATCTATCTATCTATCTATCTATCTATCTATCTATCTATCTATCCTTAGTCTGGCGACCGTGGGGGCACCCCTGAAGACTTGACAACCAGTTCCCTCCATTCCTCTCTCTGTTCTGCCTTTCTCAAAGTTTTGTTGAGTTCTAGGCCTGTCCATTTGCTGATGTTGCCTTCCATCTCTTCCTTGGTCTGCCTATTTTTCTTCCTCCTTGGACAGTGCCTTACAGCATTGTTTTTGCAAGTCCTTTTGATCTTGTGACATGCCCGCACCATTTAAGTTAAAAAAACAACCCAAACCTCCCAAAAAACAACAACCAAACCACAACAAACTAACCAACTACAACCCAGTAACAAGAACAAACAGACAAACAAATATGAAGTAACAACTACCAGAAAATAATTAACACCAATTAGAAGTACCTAGTACATCAAAGTTTTCTTATGAAAAGTATGTCAACGATTCAAATAATTAACACCAACTTAGAAGTAACCCTAGTAACATCAGAAAGTTTTCCATTATGAAAAATGTATGTCAACAGATTCTCTCTCTCTCTCTCTCTCTCTTCTCTCTTCTCTCTCTCTTCTCTCTTTCTTTCTTCTTGTCTCTCTTCTCTGTCTCTCTCTCTGTCTCTTGCTCTTGCTCTGCTCTCTCTCTCTCTCTCTCTCTCTCTCTCTCTCTCTCTCTCTCTCTCTCTCTCGGGGGACGGATAGCCTAGTGGTCAGAACATTGCGCTGGCAATTTGACGATCCGGGTTCGATTCCAGTCGAGGAGATTTTTTCTCCTGGAGTTAACATCAGTGCTGACTCCACTCTCCCCAAAAGTCCTTGGGTGGGAATTTAAACCGAGGCACCGTGTGCGAACGCACGCAGAACATCTTGTACACATGTTAAATCCTGTTCCGCTTTTCGTAAGAGTAGGCCATCGTGTGCCGGTGAGAACAGATGACATTTACAAAACTGCATACAGACGGGGACTGGATGTAAAAAAGCAAAGAGTGCTTATCCAATTATCCTCGATATAAAAGAATAAATCAAATCAAATCAATCAATGAAACTTCTCTCTCTCTCTCTCTCTCTCTTCTCTGTGAGTGTGTGTGCGTGTGAGTGTGTGTGTATGTGAAGCACATATAATCTTATCTGTAGCCAAGCAGATGGCCTGTACTTACATATTACATACATACAACTGTACACACGGTGCAGCCGCTTGCTCCCTTGGTTCTGTCTGACATTAGGAGCAGTTTGGAAAGAGCAAAGACCACAGGAACGTTCAATTACCATCATCAATGAGAGACTGCGTAAGAAGAGAGCAGGGAGATAATCAGAAAGTTCAAAGTCTGCGATGCCACAACTCTTCTTCCTCCGCCAAACCGGCTTCTCTCCCTTTGGCCAGACCTTGGAGGTCACGATTGTTGAGGTGTGTTTGTATGTTGCAGTAACTCATCCTGTCATAACCTTGAGAGCTCCCGTGATTCCCAAAACAGAACTGACATTTCATTTCGGAGTCTGTTGTAGTGGTCTATTGGGGTAGCAAATGGTTATCAAATCTGAAGTAGCATCCAGCAGTTGGCAGGTATCAGGTAGAAGTCCCCACTTGGACTTGATCTTAGGAAAAGAGCAAGGGCTAAGAGGTGATATTGGTGATTGTTCGCAGAAAGAAAGGAAGCCCACTTCAGAGGCGGAGTGCGTTTTATGGGACAGTTATTGTAAGGGCAAACAAGAACAAATCCCAAAGACATCATGATGCCAAGGATAACACAAACAGCAGCAGTAGCAGCACCACAACCGCTTCACAATGACCACTTCCGTTTCCTCCGCCATTTACCACCACGTTCACCGCCACCATTATTTCCTCCACCTTCAACTTGTCTCTACCACACGCGCCGCCACCATCACCACGCCACAAAGGTACCTCAATACATAGCACAAGTCTGATGTCCTTTCCATAATGGGCAGGATTTGGAGGTAAACGTTCACCATGAAATGTTTGTTCCTGCAGGTAAGCCGTGCACAGAATACAGTTTCTCACAGATCTGTGCTTTTCCTCATCACGCTCCTGTAACTGCACAGTCACACTGCAGCAGAAGCGCTGTTCAAAGCTAAAGGAAATCACTGTTTGACTGTTCACGTCTCAATTATATAGTACTGCATTGGGTTCTATTGTATTGTACTAATTGTTACTGTATTGTTTTCTTTAGTTTGTATTGCAAAGCATAACAGTCAGGCAGATCTCTCCGCTGTTTTCTGGCTGTTTCCCAGAAAAAAGTCATCAGGCACAGTACAGACTTAAAAATGCACCTTTGGTAAGTGGGGAAATTTAATCTTAACTATTGTGTAATTGTCATAATTTTATTAAAAAAGAAAGTCACAAAACCCCAAATGCACTGCAATTAAAGTTATTTCATAACTGCAAAAACAAACGCCTGCTTCTTCGTTTTGTCCATATTCTCAAGGCAATACTAAGCGTTTTAAGCACTTGAGTATTACGACCAGGTTACAACGTTTCCCTACATTTTCATTCCTATAAAACACCTGAAAAGTAGGTGTAGGAGTTTCCTTTTATCCATGCACTTTGCTTCTGCTTTTCCCACACTCTTCTTGCCGTCGTCTCTTTCTTGCGTATTTTCTGATTTCCAGTCCATTTACCTGACTGTTTTCAACCAAGCATTAACGCTTCTTTTTGTGTTATGCAATATATACAGAAAACCTTAACTTGAAAATAGGTAAAAGGTGTCCCATAACCTGCGTGGTCGTAGGGAGCGAGGCGTCAGAGACCTCAGCTTCTCTAGAGGTCAGCATGTTGAGAGCGGGGCCCATCTCCTCTCCCTCGCTGCTTTACCTTCCCGGACCCTAAAGAGGGCAGGTACCCATTTACAGGTGGGTGAACTGGGGGAACTGTACTGAAGCCAAGGCGCGCAAACGGTCACCCATCCAATGGTAACCACGCTTGCGCTGCTTGACTGAGGGAAAGCGAGCGCTCTGACTACTTAGCTATCCCGCCCCTTAACTTGAAAACTTTTTTTCCCAGCAAATTCAATGTGCCCATATGAAACGTTCCAGAAAACCTTTCAGACAAGGTATCCAACAACAGATGACTTAAGTATGAACTGCAGAAGACGCAGCACGTTACATACAGTGCTCTTACCTTTCACCCATGATCTGGAATAACTAAAAAACCTAAAAACGAAAATAAAGTCAGTGTTGATCAAAATTGGATGGCCTGAATTCAATGCTTTGGAATTCTTGTAATCTTTACTTGATTTGAAATTTGTGGACCCGGTTCCTTTTTGTCATTTTCTTCTCTTCCTTTCTCCAGGCAGACAAATCGTTCAATGGCGGAATTGTTTGCTGGGCAGAAGATTCGTTAACCTAAAAAACCCAATCCCAATCAGTTCACCATTGTTCCAGATTCCCTGCTCTGTCTTCGCGCACATTACAAAAACCGAAGATGTCATCTTCGCGTTTTTGTTTCATTTGCATTTGCTGGAAGGACTTCACCTATTTTCTGTAATTCTCTGGATTTCTTTTGGTCTCACATTCTAAAAATTGATATAATTATGCTGATTACACATATCCCACATCTTTGGTGGCTTCTCTGACTCTTCCATCCCCAAAAATGGTAAATCTCAAAATGGCTTATTAACGTTCTTGCACATGGCAAATTCTTTTTATCTGCAAAGGTTTTCTTTGATGGGATGGCAGACTTTTGTTCTTGTACAATTGTAAACTACCATCAAAGGATTACGAACTAAAACTGAGGAGAAACACCCCCACCCCCCGAAAACTACCATTTTTGTTTTCCTGCAAGTTGTTTGGCTTTTGTGCTGAGAGGAAAGAAACAGACTAGAAGACAAAAGCCCCTGTTTAATCAAGTCTGCAATTGGCTTAGAACCTCGTTTAAAGCTTTTCCTTAAAAGCAGCATTAACAATGCTCCTGAACATTAACAAAAACTGAAAAAATACAAAGGACAGTATGAAAACAAGAAAAGAAGACCCTTCAGAAAGAAAGAGAGGCAAAAAACAAGATGAGAATGAAAGGGGTGCTGGGAGGGAGAGGAAGGAAAAAAAACAGCAAAGACAGAGAAAGAAGGATGACAGGAACACAAGAATGGGGAGAAAGGAGGGAGGGCAAAAACGCAAAGAAGAGATGGGTTTTTAGAGGGTGGACAAAATGCAGAGAGACAGGACTGCACCTCCAGCTAATGATGTTCCCAAAGACGACAATCTCATTTGCACACCTCGTCTCCTCTCCCTCTTTCAAAACAAGTCACTTTGTCCAGCCTGCACGTGTATGTGTTGGAGAGAGAGAGAGAGAGAGAGAGAGAGGAGAGAGAGAGAGAGAGAGAGGAGAGAGAGAGGAGAGAGAGAGAGAGAGAGAGAGAGAGAGAGAGAGAGAAGAGAGAGACAGAAGAAGACGAGACAGCAGACAGACAGAGACAGAGACAGGCAGACAGACAGGCAGACAGACAGACAGACAGACAGAGACAGAGAAGAGACAAAGATGGTCAGACATACAGACAGACGGGTGGAGAACAAAAGTCACACAGTTTTGATTCAACATCACGTTTCACAAAAAAACAATGCCTCATATTCCATCAAAATCAGTTTTGAACCTTCTTTCCCTCCCCCCATCTAATGTTTCTTTATTTGCAAACAAGGTCTGCCACTATTGTTTACACACGTGCTTGGGTGTGCGTGCACGCGTGCACACACACAGACACACATATACACAGACACAGACACACACTTTCCTAACTCTCTCATTCTGCCATATCTCAATTTCTTCCACCCATTAGATTTCAAAAAAAAAAGAAAGGACAAACAACACAAAAAACCTACAAGTCGTTATTCGCGTGAACGGCAATTACCGGAACAAAAGAGCATAAAATCGAGCAGGAAGAGGGAGGAGAAAGAGGGAGAGAGTTAGATTTTTTTGGGTCTTCTCCTGTTGCCTGGTTGAGGTTTTATGCTTTGCTTTTACCTTTGGGCAGAGTATCCTTGTTCTGGCCCACACATAGAATGTTTCTGATCATTTCAAAGCTGTCTGTCTGGGCACAGCACAAAGTGTTTCTTCATCAATCAACACCATTGCAACAGCTTGGTGGAAAAATGGAGCGAGCCTTTAGGCTTTTAACCATACTGTCCTGATGTCACGTTCTCTTCCTTTCCAACACAGGATAAAACGACTTGGTTTCTGGGCATGACCTCTTCCTGACATCTTGAAGGAGTTACTGGGGCACCAGACTGGATCTTTCTGGAAGTGTGTCTTGGGCAAGTTGAAGTTGATGAAACCCATTTCTCTGGAAGTGGAATATAGCGGTTTTGGAGTTAACATCAGTGCTGATTCCACTCTGTCCCATTTTGATTTACAGTCATAGCATGTAATTCCAGTCTCCTTTTTTGATTACATCTATTGATCACTCTCCCAAAAGTCATCACTTTTTTTTGAGTTACAAATCATGTGCTGACTCCACTCTCCCCAAAAGACCTTTTTTTTTTTGAGTTAACACCACAGCGCTGACTCCACTCTTCCCAAAGTCCTTCGGATGAGACTATAAACCAAGGCTCAGGTGCAAACGCACGCAACACATCTTGCACACACGTTAAATCCTGTTCCACTTTTCGTAAGAGTAGGCCATTGTGTACCGGTGGGAACAGATGACAGGTGTTACAAAACTGCATACACAAAGTGACTGGATGTAAAAAAGCACATGAGTGCTTAATCCATTATCCTTGATATAAAAGAATAAATAAATAAACAACAAACAAATAAATAAATTAGGTATGTCTGCGTTATCTTACCACTGGCCTAGCCCACTTTTTTTTTAAAAATAATAAATGAAACCTAGATGGGTTTTGAGCCTTGAAAAGAGTGGTGCACACAAACGGTGATTCTCACTCTTAGGTGGGATGAGTGAGTCAGAGCCATAGTGATTATCACGGGTAACGTTACCTCACGACGTTAAGTTGGGAAATGTCCAACAACAACAGCAACAACATAACCTGTCCACCACAGGAAATAACCAACTCCCCCACTTTCACTCCCATTGTTCCCCTTCTCTCGCCCCCCCCCCTCCTCCCCTCCCTCATTCCTGATTTTTGTAATTCAGAGTGTGAGGGGTAACACCAACTGCTCCAGCAGGAAAACAAGCCTTGTTCCTACAGTTAGTTGTCCTGTGGGCAGACTGCTCGTTATCCTCAGCATTATCAGGTGACATGGAGGGGGGAGGGAGGGGAGGGAGGGAGGGAGGGAGAGAGAGAGAGAGAGAGAGAGAGAGAGAGAGAGAGGAGAGAGAGAGGAGAGAGAGAGAGAGAGAGAGAGAGAGAGAGAGAGAGAGAGAGACAGACAGACAGACAGACAGACAGACAGACACAGAGAGAGAGGGAGACAGAGAGAGAGAGGGGGGGGAGAGAGAGAGAGAGAGGGGAGAGAGAGAGAGAGAGAGAGAGAGAGAGAGAGAGAGAGAGAGAGAGAGAGAGAGAGAGAGAGGAGAGAGAGAGAGAGATAAGACAGAGAGAGATAGAGGGGGGGGGAGAGAGAGAGAAGCGAGAGAGAGGAGAGATGAAGAGGAGAGAGAGGAGAGAGAGAGAGAGAGAGAGGAGAGAGAGAAGAGAGAGAGAGAGAGAGAGAGAGAGAGAGAGAGAGAGAGAGAGAGAGAGAGAAGAAGAGAGAGAGAGAGAGAGAGAGAGGGGGGGAGGGGGAAGGGAGGAGGAGACAGACACAGACAACGATGCAGAGAGACAGCGAGCTTGTGCACCACAGCAAGTGTTATGCAAGAGCACAAGAGACAAAACAAAGTCACAATGAACTTTGTTCTCAAAATGTCAAAGAGAAGATGATAACAGAAACACCACCACCACCACTACCACCACCACGACGCACACCACAATCTGCTTCTGCCCCTCCACCTTTTCCACCACTCCTACCACGCTGGCTAAGTTCCCTAAAACGCAGCACAAATTTTGTCATTTTTATATTGGCCACAGGACACGGAAGAATGAGATGCTCCTCATGAATTATATATATTTTGTTCCTGTATATATTATTGTTCTTGTATGTAAGTCGTGCACAGAATGATATTTTATCGCAGAGCTTCCTGTGTCTTTCCCCTCATCAATAGCTCCTGTACCTGCCCAGTCACATAGCAGCAGAATTGTGCTGACCAAGGACTGAGGAGAACTATGTTTAAACTGTTCATTAAGTCCACTATGTTTGAACAAATATGAAATGTAGCTATATGTGTCTTTTGATTATTTGATTGTGATTTGTATCAATATGCCTGTCGTATTGTAATTGCCCTTCAGGGATGATTAAAGTGTTTTTGATTTTGACTATGTGAGGACCTGCATTTTACTGTATACATGGCATTGATTCATGTACAGTTTGTTTAGTTTTACATTGTGAAGCATTAAAAGTTTACGGCACATTTCTTTGCAGGAAATCTGGGCTGCTCTTCCAAGAAAGCAAGAAATCACACTACAGAGCAGCACAATAATATCTCCCCCCCCTCCCCGCCCCCACCTGTCTCTGTGTGACATTCCGATTTTTCTTCAGCCCATTTGTTTCTGTTTTTTCCCCTGTCATCTAGGTCTTGCCTATTTCCTATCCTCCCGGTCCATTAACTTTGCTGTTTTATCAAGTAAGCAGAACACTCATTCTTATGTTCTGCAGTGTATAATGAACACTTGAATTTTGAAGCAAAGTTTACAGCAAATGCAATGTGCCTATATAAAAATGTTGTGAAATATTTTAGAATTCACGTCAAAGAATAATACCGAAGTCTGAATGGTGAATAACGCAGCAGAATATGACATTGCAGTGCACTTGGCTTTCAACCACGATCCGGAATAGCTGAAAAAACAAAGGATAAAAACAGCCTCAGAGTTGATTAAAACTGCATGGCCTGAATTCGATGCTTTGGAATTCTTGTAATCTTTACTTGATTTGAAATTTGTGGACCTGGTTCCTTTTTGTCATTTTTCTCCTCTTCCTTTCTCCAGGCAGACAAATCCTTCGATGGCCGGAATTGTTTGCTGGGCAGAAGATTCCTGTAAAAATCGCCCCAATCAGTTCACCATTGTTCCAGATTAACTCCCTTCTCTACGCTCACGTTACAAAAACAACAATTATCTGCGCATATTTTTGTTTCACTTGCATTTGCTGGAAGGACTTCACATATTTTTTTTATTTATAGTTTTCTGGGATTTATTTTGGTCTCACAATCTAAAAAACCTATTACATACTGATTAAACAAATCCCGCTTTTTTGTTGGCTGCTCTGACGCTTTTAACCTCAAAGATATTTCACTGTCAAAATGGCTTATCAACGTTTTCGCACACGGTAAATTCGTTTTACCTACAAAAGTTTTCTTTGAAGTAGTGGCAGGCTTTTGTTCTTGTAGATTGTAAACTGCTGTCAAACAATTACAAAAGAAAACAGGGAAAAATGAAAACTACCCTTTTTGTATCTCTGCAAGTTGCTGGCCTCTATACTGAGAGGAAAGAAACAGACTAGAAGAAAAAAGCCCCCTGTTTAATCAAGTCTGCAATTGGCTTAGAACCTCGTTTAAAGCTTTTCCTTAAAAGCAGCATTAACAATGATGCTGAACATTAACAAAAACTGAAAAAGTAGAAAGGACAGGATGAAAACAAGAAAAGAAGACCCTTCAGAAAGAAAGAGAGGCAAAAATAAGATGTGAATGAAAGGGGTGCTGGAGGGAGAGGAAGGAAAAAAAACAGCAAAGACAGAGAAAGAAGGATGACAGGAACACAAGAATAGGGAAGAAAGGAGGGAGGGCAAAAACGCAAAGAAGAGATGGGTTTTTAGAGGGTGGACAAAATGCAGAGAGACAGGACTGCACCTCCAGCTAATGATGTTCCCAAAGACGACAATCTCATTTGCACACCTCGTCTCCTCTCCCTCTTTCAAAACAAGTCACTTTGTCCAGCCTGCACGTGTATGTGTTACCTGTCTGCCTGCCTTCTTGCATATGCATGCATGTTTATGTGTTCGAGAAGATTTTTCTAAACCTGATATGAATAAATATATTGGGTAAAAATCCCCACAAGTCCCTGATCAATTCCATTTCTTTTCCTATCGACATAAAAAGCATATATAGATTTCCTTTGTCTTAAAAAAATAATTTGTGGCAAATTTGTGTGAAATGCTAGAGGAGAGAGAGAGAGAGAGAGAGAGAAGAGAGAGAGAGAGAAAAGAGGAGAGAGAGAGAGAGAGAGAGGAGAGGGGGGGGGGGGGAGAAAGACTGGCAGGAAAACAGGCGAATGGAGGATAAAATATCACATATGATCTGGCACTACACAGCGTGCGTGCGCGTACGTGCACACACACAACACACACACACACACACACACACACACACACACACACACACACACACACACACACACACACACACACACACACTCTTTCCTAACTCTCTCATTCTGCCATATCTCAATTTCTTCACCCCATTAGAGTTCCGAAAAGAGGAAAGGAGAAACAACACAAAAAACCTACAAGTCGTTCGGCGCGTGAACGGCAATTACCGGAACAAAAGAGCATAAAATCGAGCAGGGAGAGGGAGGAGGAGGAGGAGGAGGAAGAGGAGTAGGA
>CM060330.1:3541244-3546244 GCA_030674155.1 Stramonita haemastoma
GTGTGTGACATGTAGGTAAGGGTAAGGAGTATGGTGTCTTCATTGGCTAGGTAAAGGGATTTATACTGTGTGTGACAGGTACTATGAAGGCAGGAGTATGGCGTCTTCAGTAAGTGGGTTAGGGGAGTTATACTGTGTGTGACATGTAGGCAGGAGTATGGTGTCTTCAGTAAGTGGGTTAGGGGAGTTATACTGTGTGTGACATGTAGGCAGGAGTATGGGTCTTCAGTAAGTGGGTTAGGGGAGTTTGACTGTGTGTGACATGTAGGCAGGAGTATGGTGTCTTCAGTAAGTGGGTTAAATATACTGTGTGTGACATGTAGGCAGGAGTATGGTGTCTTCAGTAAGTGGGTTAGGGGAGTTATACTGTGTGTGACATGTAGGCAGGAGTATGGTGTCTTCAGTAAGTGGGTTAGGGGAGTTATACTGTGTGTGACATGTAGGCAGGAGTATGGTGTCTTCAGTAAGTGGGTTAGGGGAGTTATACTGTGTGTGACATGTAGGCAGGAGTTGGTGTCTTCAGTAAGTGGTTAGGGAGTTTACTGTGTGTGACATGTAGGCAGGAGTATGGTGTCTTCAGTAAGTGGGTTAGGGGAGTTATACGTGTGTGACATGTAGGCAGGAGTATGGTGTCTTCGTAGTTTAGTTATGTGTTGACTGTAGGCAGATATGCTCTTGTATGGTTAGTTGTTACTGTGTGTGACATGTAGGTTAGGAATATAATGTCTTCAGTGGCTGGTTAAGGGGAGTTATACCGTGTGTGACATACTGTGTGACATATAGGCAGGAGCATGGTGTCTTCCGTGTTTGTGTAGAGGGAGAGATAACTAGACTGTTTTACACATTGGAGGTGTACCCTGTTGGACAGCAATCTGATCTTCATTTCCACCTGGTTTCAGCATTGACTGCACGCTGTTTCACTTTCCTGACCCCACCCCCCTCTTTATTTTCATTTTTTAAAAACTTTTTTTCTTTACTACCAGCGATTGGTGTGTGTGTGTTTATGACAAATGTCCCACAAAGCATGTTTGTTTCAGTATTTTTTTCTTTCTTTTTTTTTGTACAGTTTTTTTCTGTGTGTTTGGTTTCTATCATATTTATTTGCCTTGTATGCAGACATGAGGGAGACAAATAGAAAAGAATACACATCATACACTTGTATACCATTGTGTGAATATGCATGCTCTTCCCCCTTTCATTCTCCTCTCTCAACGAACAAACAAACAAACACACATACACGCACCCCCCCCACACCACAACGCCCCCCCCCCCCCCCACACACCCACACCCACACAGACGACAAGTTTCTTTCCCCTGTCCAGCAAAGAGGACAAGAGGAAGGTCAGCAATGGTAGTCTCCCTGAGGGACAGCAATGGACAAAGCAGTCAGACCCCATTCCCCATCGCCTGTTCCCTCCCAGCAACAAGCTGTCTGTCTGGCAGGGGGGCTGAAGGCAGAGGAAAGGACAGTCTGCAGCCTGAGTTGTGTGCCAAGATAGAAAAAGGAGTAGCACTGTGTGTGACCCTGTGTCTCCATTGGTTGTGAGAGACGACGAACAGACTGTTTGACTAACTTGTAGAGTGCTGAATTAATAAACAATAATAATGATAATGATGACGATGATGATGATAATTAATAATAACAATAGTAATAATGATGATGATGATGATAATGATGATTGATAAAATAATAATGATAATAATAATAATAAAATGCTGATAATAATAAGTAATAATAATAATAATTATAATAATAGTAAGAGTAATATTCATCATCATCATCATCATCATCATCACATCATCATCTCATCAATCATCATATCATCATGTATGGATTTCGTGTAGCGCTGAATAATGCAAAATAATCAAATCAAAAGCGCTCGAACTGAATTCTCTTTAGGTCACTGCAGATTTCTTTGTGTGAAGTCTAGGCTGTTGTCTCTAGGGAAAGTGTGTCGCCACAAGAGCTGCGACACCCGTATTTTTTTCTGTTCGTGAGTGTAGTGGCTTTTTCTACAGATTCTTACCAGGGACATCCATCTCGTTTCTAAGGGTTCTTTAACAAGCACTGACGATTGCTGCACACGGGGTCTCGGTTTATCATATCACCTGAAAGACTAGCACACAGAGTCCACCACTCAAGGTCTAGTGGACAGGGGGGGAGACAAAGTTTTGGCATGAATGGGGATTGAACCCACTGTTGTTGCCTTGTAGGCAGGTGCGTTACCTCTAGACCCCAAATCCACACACTACCTGTTATCCTAGTCAATGATGTTACAGGCAGTGAGGATTGAACAAAACCCACTGATATCAACACTTTTGCTCTCCTTCTCCTTTATTCCCAGTCTTCACCCCCCCCTTTCTTGGCCACTGTCGTGTATTTTTGATATTTCAAGTTAAACACGTTTGCATCTGAAGCTGTTCTCCACCTCTTTCTTCTTCGTGAAGGTTTTTTCTGTTTAAACTGTAAGGACACGAGCACAGAATCATACAAATGCTTGCTGTTTTTATTTCCATGTCCTGTGGGTTTTTTGGTCTCTATGTATGCAAATAAGGCGAAGATGGGGAGGAAAACGATATGTATGCACACATGCATGTTTATAAGTGTGTACGTGAGTAATCATGCTCTCTTCTCCCTTGTGATTTTCAAAACCACACACACGCACGCACGTACGCACACACACCAACAAACCAACCAGCTCGTGTGCACCTGGTAAAAGAAAACCACAATGAATAGAAATAAAATGAAAAAAAGGAAAACAAGTACAAACAGAGACAAAGAAAGTCTGTTTTCACATTCTCTCTCTCTCTCTCTTCTCTCTCTCTCTCTCTCTCTCTCTCTCTCTCTCTCTCTCTCTCTCTCTCTCTCTCTCTCTCTTTATAACATTCTACCTAGCTGACCCACAACCTACTTATTGTGTGTTTCCTTCTTTTACATTTTTTAAAATGTTTTATTTCTCTTCGTCACCGTGATTTTATTTTCCCGCTACATATTTTTTTGGTGGAAAGGAGCAGGGATTCAGAGAGAATGGCACTTGTTCATCTTTGGGCAGAATACACGCTGCCATTCACTGGCCGTTAACTCCTCTTTACTGGCACAAACAAACCCGCCCACTCACAGGATCTTTCTCCATTTTTGTTTATGGCCATTCAGGATCGTGGTTTATGTTTTCTCTGTGGTTTTGTTTTGTGTTGTTTTTCCCCCATTTTTCTGTCCCTTTTCTTCAATGGTGCATTTTCTAGCGATGCTTCTATGCCGTGCATGTGAAATGGATAATTCTGTGTACGCACACGTGCACATGTACACACGTTTCACACGTGTGTGAACAGGCATTCGTGGGCACACACAAGCACACATACATACACACAGACATGTACACACAGACACACACACACACACGCACGCACAAACACACACATTTCACACGTGTGTGCACGGGCGTTCGTGGGCACACACAAGCACACACACATACACCAGAGTGATGAAAAGGAAAGGAAAGAAGAGAAGCGCACAGAACTAATCCAATAAAGATGTGTATATATGTAACCTCCACTCCACAAATCCCAGATGAACACACCAAAGTTTACTTTTGTTGTCATCTCTCCGCTCTCTCGCTCTGTGTGTTTGTTTTCCTGAAGCCGATTTGTGTGAAGATGATTTCAGCATGCTTATATTGTAGGGAAAACGGCAAACCGCCAATCATCGGCCTGTGAATGTCAGGGTTATTGGAATGAATATATATGAATATTTTTCTCTTTTTTTGCGATAGCCTTTTTCTGGTTACTTTTGTTCATTTATTTGTCCAAGATATCTATCTATCTATCTATCTATCTGTCTGTCTGTCTGTCCGTCCGTCCGTCCGTCCGTCCGTCGGTCGGTCGGTTCGGTCGGTCGATATATCTATCTATCTATCTATCTATCTATCTATCTATCTATCTATCTATCTATCTATCTATCTATCTATCTATCTATCTATCTACCTATCTATCTATGTGTGTGAGTGTGTGTGTGAGTTTGTGCAGGTGTGTGTATGTTGTGTGTGTGATATAGATTGATAGATATATAGATAGATAGATAGATAGATAGATAGATAGATAGATAGATAGATAGAGATAGATAGAGAGTAGAGAAGAGATAGAGAGACAGAGACAGAGACAGAGAGAGAGAAGAGAGAGAGAGAGAGGAGGAGACGAGAGAGAGAGAGAGAGAGAGAGAGAGAGAGAGAGGAGGAGAGAGA
This sequence comes from Stramonita haemastoma, assembly GCA_030674155.1. NCBI lineage: Eukaryota > Metazoa > Mollusca > Gastropoda > Neogastropoda > Muricidae > Stramonita > Stramonita haemastoma. The sequence goes on from CM060330.1 coordinate 3,545,483, forward strand.
GTTAGTTGTTAAGACACAACAAAAGGACAAACAAATCAAATGAAAAAAGGCAACAAAAACGGCTTTGCAGAGCGAAGGAAGGAGGCTTCAGGAAGAAGGCAATAAACCAAACATGTGTACAGCTTTATACCTCCTCAACAACCCACAGTCACTTTCCTGTCAATGCTCTGCCCGTTTTCCCCTGTACTGCTTGACGGGATAGCTCAGTGGTCAGAGCGCTCGCTTTTCCCCATTCAAGTTAAGCAGCGTCGAGCGTGGTTACCAGTTGGATGGGTGACTGTTTGCGCGCCTTGGCTTCAGTACAGTCCCCCCAGTTCACCCAGCTGTCAATGGGTACCTGCCCTCTTTAGGATCAGGGAAGGTAAAGCAGCGAGGGAGAAGAGATGGGCGCCGCCCTCAACATGCTGGCCCCTAAAGAAGCTGAGGTCTCTGATGCCTCGCTCCCCTACGACCACACAGGTTATGGGACATATTTACCTTTACTTTAAAAAAATAAATTTTTTACTGCTTGCCATCTCTGTGAGCAGGAAAAGCGCTGCTTGAGGGATGGCCAGCCGCCCCCTTCCGCACAATGCAAACTAGGTACTGTTTGTTTTCTTCTTCGTCCAACGCTCAGGTAACAACTACTGTTGTCTGTCATATGAGCCAAACTGCGTTGCGCTGCCTTTAAGCGCCTGACAAGTCAGGCTCAGCGAATCTGACTTTGGCACGGGAGAGAATTATTGTCTTCTAAGTCTTTCTGGGAAAAAGGCAGGAGTATGG
>CM060330.1:3556244-3561244 GCA_030674155.1 Stramonita haemastoma
TTATTCATTATCCTTGAAATAAAAGATTTTGCCTTCTCTCTCTCTCACACACACACACTCACTCACCCACTCTTTCTCTCTCCCCCACCCTCACACACACACAGATATATATATATAACATATACATATATATATATATATATATATCCTCGATATAAAAGAATAAAATATAAAAAACAAAAATAAAATAAACACACACACACACACACTCACTCCTCTGTCTCTCTCTCACGCACTCATTCTCTCCTCTCTCTCTCTCTCTCTCTCTCTCTCTCTCTCTCTCTCTCTCTCTCTCTCTCTCTCTCTCTCTCTCTCTCTGACGTTGTGTGTGGGGGCGACAAACAAGCTCATAAACTTCCACTATCGCCTTCGATCCAGATGAGTGACTGACAGTTACAGGGCTTGTCCTTATCTTCCCCCACCGATCCATGTCTACTTTCTTCTCTTCTTTTCTTTTGCCCTTCTTCTGCTTTACTTGCTTTCTTTTTTCTGTCTTTTTTATACTCCTTTATTTCTTGTTGTTGTTGTTTGTTGATTTGTTTGTTGATTTTTTCATTTCTTTTCTGATTAATTTTACAAAATTTCTTTCCTTCTTTCTTTTATATTTTTTTTATATATATCTATCTCATCTGTCTGTCTGTCTGCCTGTATGATCCTTCCCTCCCTTCCCCGTCTGTCTGTCTGTCTGTCCATCTATCTATCTATCCGTCCGTCCGTCCGTCCGTCTATCTATCTATCTATCCTATCTATCTATCTATCTATCTATTTCTATCTATCTATCTATCTCTTCTCTCTCTCTCTCTCTGTCTGTCTGTCTGTCTGTCTGTCTGTCTGTCTGTCTGTCTGTCTGTCTGTCTGTATTGTATCTAGTTTTCTTTCCTTCCTTCTTTCTTTCATTCGTACTTTTTCCTCCTCCTTTTCCTCGCTCTCCTCCTTCACTAACTTTTTCTTCTCTATCTCCTTCACCCTCGTCTGTCCATGTTTCTCTTCATTCCTCCATTCTTATTGTGCCTTCTTCATCTAATCACCCCCCACCCCCACATTTTTTTCCTTTAACGGTTCTTTTTTTCTTTTCGTCTTATCTGTTATGTCCGTATTTTCTTTCTTTCTTTCTTTCTTGGTTTGTTGCAGAATCCATTTTTCTTCTTTATTCCTGTGTATTAGTTTGTATTGTTTTCGTCGTGGGGTTCTTCCATTTTTCTTATAGGTTTTTTCCCTGGCTGTTTCTTTCTTTAGTTTAGATATTCTCTCTCTCTCTCTCTCTCTCTCTCTCTCTCTCTCTCTCTCTCTCTCTCTCTCTCTCTCTCTCTCTCTCTCTCTCTCTCTCTCCATACAGTTTTCTAGCTTACCTCGCCTCGTTAACTCTCTCTCCTTGCTTTGCTTTTTTATTATTATTATTATTTTTTTTAACCTTTTCAGAATAAAAAAAGAGAATTATTTTCACATTTCTTTGCTGTTCTTTTCTGTAACTTTTTTCTCCATGTTGTCCTTTGCTTTTTACTATTTCTGTTTTTTCATTTAAGGACACGATGCCTGTCTTTTTTTTCAATTACTATCTCCTGTGCCTGCTTTGTCTTTCTGCATACAACTCTCCACGTATGCTGACTCTTTTTTATCTTTTTAAATGTGTTTCGGTCTTGTCTTTTCTTTCTTTCGCTTCTTTTCTTCTTGTCTTGTCTGTTTTTGTTTTTTTTGTTTTTTAAAGATTCTTTGTGTTTTCTTTCCTTTTTGATCTTCTAGTTTGCTCTGCTAGTTTTTTTTTTTTTTTTTTTTTTTTTTTTTTTTTTTTGGGGGGGGGGGGGGGGACTTTTCTTTTAAAAAGGCCTCCCCCACTATTTCTCTTGTTTTGTATTCTTTTTTTTATTTTATTCGTTTCTTTTCGATGTAAACTGAGAACAGGGAAAAGTGTGTGTGTGTGTGTGTGTGTGTGTGTGTGTGTGTGTGTGTGTGTGTGTGTGTGTGTGTGTGTGTGTGTGTGGTGTGTGTGTGTGCGTGTGTGAGTGAGTGTGTGTGTGTGAGTGTGTTGTGTGTGTGTGAGTGTGTATGTGTGTGTGTGTGTGTGTGTTGTGTGTGTGTGTTTGTGTGTGTGTGTGTGTGTGTTGTGTGTTGTGTGTGTGTGTGTGTGTGTGTGTGTGTGTGTGTGTGTGTGTGTGTGTGTGTGTGTGTGTGTGTGTGTGTGTGTGTGTGTGTGTGTGTGAGTGTGTGTAAAGATACGTGACTTTGATGAATGGTAAATGTTTCGGTTTGCAAGAAGGGAAAAGGATGCGAAGAGGACAAAATCTACACGTACATCCATTACCACTTAGTTTTTTTCTGTTCCACTGCAGTAGTTGACGCTTTTGTTGTTAATGTTGGTGGTGGTGGTGGTGGTGGTTGTGCTGTGTTGCTGCCGCTGCTGCTGCTGCTGCTGCTGCTGCTGTTGTCATCGTATTATATGTGTTGTTCCAGTGCCACTACTTAAAAGATCTTACCTACGCTTCTTCACATACAACAAAACTCTCTCATTCCCTCACGTCTCATTTCAGCACAGGTTGCCTTTTGCACAAACTTTCCATGGGGATGCTGCGATATCTTCAGTCTAAATAACACCACCTCGAGCCACCACCAACATGCCCAGTAAAAGGATTATTGTCCCTGTAGTTAAACATCAGTACTGATTTCACTCTCCCGAAAGTCCCTATGGATGGGACTATAGACCGAAGCCCCGTGTGCGAATGTACGCAGAGCATCTTGCATACTTCCCGTTCAAACCCGTTCCTCCTTTCGGAAGAGTATGCAAGTAAAAAGTGGTTAACAAAATATCTTTTTTTAAAGTTGGAAATGCAGATTTTCTAGGCGTTTACAAAATAATGATTTCAAGGAAAGCACCCATTTACAATATCATGTTTTAGACCAATTCAGCAAACAAACAAAAACAACTACAATTCAGCAAACAATAAAAACAACTACAATTCAGCAAACAAACAAAAAACCCCAACCCAGCAGAGAAACAAAACACGACACTATTTGTACTTCTGCCCTCCCACCTCAGGGCACTCACTACTGGAATGTCAGGCAGTGTAGCATCAGCAGGTTGAGCCTGGCTGAACCTGTCCCCCAGCAGGAAAAAACGGCCCGTTAAAAGCCGCCAGCTCCTAAACCCTCCTACATCTCCCGCCAAAGTACCGTCATTCCTAGTAAGATAACCCAACCCAGCCAGCTCTCCACCTTTCATCTTGGTAGGAAGCAAACTCCCAACACCGCATAATTCCGTGTTACAGACTGCGCACAGTACTTCCTGCTGAGCTGCCCTAATAACAGCCATCTGAGATACATGTCGTAGACCCCTGCAGGGCAGGCCATAAGCAGATTACTGTCCTGCAGGAATGGAAGAGGACTGGGCGCATTGACAAAGGAGCGTTGTCCTGATGGCAGTCATCTTACCCTCTCATATCCGCGGCTGCATGTTCCGGACCGCCGGGTTCTCCATAAAACAAAGTCCATTAGGTCGATGAGTAATACCCAGTACATGAAGACTGTGCCAGTTGTCTGTGGTCTTGTTAGTGCGTAACACACATCAGGCTGTTTTTATGGTCGTGTAGGTCCCAGAGTGTAGCCCCTCATGCTGTTTTTATAGGCCTGTAGTCCCAGAGTGCGAGGTTAGGTGGTAGGAAGCAGCCCGACTTAGGACAGAAAAAACTCTGGATTTTCTTTATGGGAGTCTTCTCTGCACTAGCACGGTTAAATTCACTGGTCTTACTGTGGACTTATTCCGGGTGAACTGCCAGCATCCCACTCTTCACTGATCCGCCTGACAATGACATTCATTTCAGCAGGTCCAAGGTAAGAGCATGCACCTGCTTAGGAACTACGCCATGGTTACTGTTTTTTTTCAAAAAGGACAGAGAATTGTCCTCGATCTAGAAGAATAAAATAAAATAAATAGAAATACATAAATAAATAAATAAAAATACTTGGACGGAAACAGACAGCTTCGTGAAGGCTTTCTTTTGGTTTCTGAAAACAACACAATGTCTTTGTGTTGGTGTAGAATTTCATGCTCTTGTAATTGCAGAAGCAGATGTTTTATGCTGTATCCACCTTGTCCACCATCACTCTAGCCTGTGCTTCTTTTAGGGTCTGCTTCCGTCAAAATCAAGGTAAATCAAGAAAATAGGCCATGTCAAGACCTACAACACTATTCAGGTGCAATGCAAACATGGACATCTGAAGACCTTTTTCACTTAACTCACCTTGAAATGCGATACTTTTAGAAAAAAAAGGTGCATAAAAGGAAAAACACACAGCATCACGCAGTCATTTTCCTGGTCATAGTCGTCTCTCCGTATCCAGCTGCGTACTTCCTGCCCGTCCCATTATCTTCAGAAATAGACTTTTGGCTGCTGTACTGAACCGGCAGCAGGAAGAACAGACATGCGATGCTAAACTATTGCCTGAATCTGTGCACTTCCCATCCGCACTCTGCTTTGAAGTGTCATATGATGCAAGTTTTCTGCACTGAAGTGATACATGATGCAAGTTTTCTTCACTGAGGTGTTACAGTATTCAAGTTTTCCTGTCACCAACCTGAAGATGAAAGAAGATCCATTTTTCCTCTAAAAATCAATGTGTATGTAACAAAACATACATCAGGATTTTTACTAACTTAGTGGAGAATTGTCTCATTTAACAACGAAAACTTAGAAAACGGTAAAAAATAAATTCACATAAATGATTCACTTATTCTAGTCACCCTTTTCTGCCACAAGTTAACATTACAACATCCAAAACCGCCCAGTCATCAATTCTGTAGAAGAAGAAGAAGAAGAAGAAGAAGAAGAAGAAGAAGAAGAAGAAGAAGAAGAAGAGAACAAGAAGAACAAGAACAAGAAGAACAAGAAGAAGAAGAGGAAGAAGGAAGAAGAAGAAGAAGAAGAAGAAGAAGGAAAAGAAGAAGAGAAGAAGAAGAAGAAGAAGAAGAAGAAGAAGAAGAAGAAGAAGAAGAAGAAGAAGAAGAAGAA
>CM060330.1:3563744-3573744 GCA_030674155.1 Stramonita haemastoma
TGCTTCCATCTCAGACCCAGACAAGGCACACCAGATTGGCTGGCTGTGGCTATGGTGGGGGTGTTGTCGTATTTATAACTACCGCTGCCAAGGATGCTACGTCTGCTAAAACGGCCACATCAAAAGCTTACATTTCCGTTGAAAAAATGCTAGAATATTTCACACATTTCTTTGTTCTCCAATCCAATCCAATCATGTTGTTTTATAGCCCCGCCGACCACAGAGGCCATGTCAAGGCTGTCACATCGTCTCTCTGTTCTTTCTGTCTTTCTGTCTCTCAATATCTGTCTCTTAGTCTCTTTCTCTCTGTGTCTCGTGGCTGCATTCCGACTTTGTAGAATCTGGTACCATGTAACGGTAACACGCTTTTTAAAGTCTTTAGTGAAAATCTTTAAAAAAAATCCAAATATAAAACAGATACTTTGTCTGGAACTAAAACGACTAGAATAATATTCTACATTAAGAAAAAAAGCACAGCAGAAATATCCGCATTGTTTAAAACACTGACGTCAGTGCAAACTTCAAGTTCAGAATAATGTCGCATTCCCTGCAGTCTGAAGCATGCAGTCAGTATTTATCCCATGAATGATTACCGTAACCATTTACCATGACGGTTTCTATGAAATGATTGCGCTATATATGATGATGCCGTAAGTTATGGAGTCAATAAACTTGTGACGTTTTATCTTGCAACAAAATGGCCGCTAAAAGACTGGACACTAAAAGGGAGGCGATTCAAGGTAAAAGTCCCTGTATGGCTGTGCTGATTGAAGATCGATGAACAATTAAGGGCTGGCTGAAACTTCTGCTCCTTCTGACAGAGGCAGATGGACGTCACTTCAGCTACTGATGCAGAGAGGTGTAGTGTAGTGTAGTGCAGTGTAGTGTAGAGTAGTGTAGTGTAGTGTAGTAGTGTAGTGTGGTGTGGTGTGGTATGGTGTAGTGTAGTGTGGTGTAGTGTGGTGTAGTGCAGTATAGTGCAGCGCTGCGCAGTGCAGTGCAGTGCAGTGCAGTGTAGTGTAGCGTAGCGTAGTGTAGCGTAGCGTAGCGTAGCGTAGCGTAGCGTAGCGTAGTGTAGTGTAGTGTAGTGTAGTGTAGTGTAGTGTAGTGTAGTGTGATTCAATGCCCTTTACTACACTGTATCGTACATGCACTGCACTGCATTATTATAATTATACTGTACGTATAGCAGGCAGTATCTATGGTCACGATAGATTTCAAGCAATTCAATTCAAACATTTATTATATCAAAACAGAAATTCATGTAAAATTCTCAGTGTAGTGTGAAATTCTCAGTGTGAAATTCAGAACACTCTCCCCAAAAAGGCAGCGTCGCCACAGAACAGTGCCACCTGTTGTTTTTGTACCTGTCCTTTACCTGTTTCCTGAAGTGTTAGGGATGATTTCATCTTCAGAGTTTTGCCATAAAATTACACACAATTCTCTTATTTCCCGGAATTCTTTATCGTGCGCTAAGTGTCTGATGCACAAACGACATTGGTTTACCTCTCATCTGAAAGACTAGCACCCAGACTACCGTTCGGAGTCTAGTGGTTAAATGAAAAGTCAGGGCTTGAACAGAATTGGAACCCTGATGTATGGTTTCCTTGCAGGTGTGGTACTGCAAGATAAGCAGTTCAGTTGACTGCTGTCTGTCTTTATACATATTTATAAATAAAAATTACACAGAAACAACATTGCACCTGCTCGTAGCCTTCTTACCTTGGTTTTAATAGCTCGCACGCGCGCGCGCGCGTATATATATATATATATATATATATATATTATATATATATATATATATATATATATTATATATATTATATTATATATATTATATATATTAATATATATATATTTGTATGTGTGTGTGTGTGTGCACGAGTGTGTGCGTGCAAGCGTGCGTAGGTGTGTGTGTGTATGTGTGTGTGTGTTGTGTGTGTGTGAGTGAGAGAGAGAGAGAGAGAGAGAGAGAGAGAGAGAGAGAGAGGAGAGAGAGAGAGAGAGAGAGAGAGGAGAGAGAGAAGAGAGAGAGAGAGAAGAGAGACAGACAGACAGACAGACAGACAGACAGACAGACAGACAGACAGTCAGTAAAAGAGACAGGGAGAAACAAGAAGACAAAGACAGAAACAAGAAAAAAGAACAGAGATACAGATAGACAAAGACACAGAGAAACATATTCAGAGATACAAACAGAAGAAAACAAACCCGAACCCAACCCACCAACCAAAACCCCTGACAGAAACCCCCGCAACCCGACACCGTGGCTCATTACAAGGAAACAACACAACAGCCAGCAGCACTCCCTGCGCCCCCCTCTCTGCCTAGTTTTCGCATGGCTCCAATCCCTGGGCAGACATTCAGCGTCCAACTTTCCTCATAAACACCTCTATCGATCTGTCTCCTGGAGGAGAAAGGATCGGCCGCACTATCACCATCACAATCCTCCCACAGATGCTCATCTCCCAACCGCTGCTCATAAACAAGACTCGCTGTATCGATTCGCCGAGACCTACAAAGGCGAAAGAAGGCTTTGTGATGGAAGAGACGACCAGTTAGAAAGTCATATCTACACCCTGGAGATTTCACTGGCTTTCATTTTGTGGTGGCGGATTGGAGATGAAGAGTGTGTGGGGTGTGGAGGTGGTTGGGTTTTTTTTTTTAAAGTCCATAGGAGCGTTGTTTTTTTCGTTTTGCTTAGAAAGGGGTTAGCGAAGAAATGGTGGGTTGATGTAAAAGACTTGAGAGTTTCACAGTGTGTTGTGAAGGTCACCGAAAAAACGAGTGTGGTATCAGGTGTAGCTGGTTTGTTAAAACAGTACTCTGAATAACCCAGTTTTCTGGCTTGAAAGTTAGGAAAGATTGAACTAAATTTAAAGAAATAAGCAAATAAAGCAGAGAGGAGAAGGTCATCCTTCAGCCGTTCCTGTTATGTACTTACAAGTTGTTGTTTTAAAAAAATATTCTATTGTTTCAGTGAGATCAATCTCTGATGTGACCTTCAGTTTTTAAACGTTCAAATGTTTACAGCATCCGACAATCTTTTTTCCAGTTTGATTTGTTTTTAAGAATAATTTGACTCCGCAGTTTAGCATTACTTTATACGCACTTTGCAATGTGGCTGGAAATGTTATATATCATTTATTCCCTTTTAAAAACAAAACAAAACAAACAGTTGTTATAAAAGAACACATCTGTATCAGTGTATGCAAAGTGCTATGAACTTTAACGTCAGTCTGTATATCAATGACCAGTCTGTCAAATTCGTGAATATTATATCCATCCCAGACACTGGGACAGAGTGTTTCTGAAATACACACATCTGTATGGCCCTGTCACAAATATCTAAAACCCAGAGATGGTAGAGTTCATCAATGCCACAGCCCCTTTCCGACCTACAGAAAGCAGTAATGTTACCAACATCACTTTAAATAACATCACACTGAACGCACTGAGGAAAAGTGAATCCATTTCTGATAATAACGTTGTGCACAGGGTCTGCTCATCGTGTGCCACGAAGCAGTATTTTCAAACAAAGCTGGACTTCAGAGAAAAACACCTGTGATGGACAAGGCCAGTATCTGTTGTGGAAAAGGCAAGTATCTGTGATGGACAAGGCAAGTATGGACATGGCAAGTATCTGTTATGGACAAGGCAAGTATGGACATGGCAAGTATCTGTTATGGACAAGGCAAGTATGGACAAGGCAAGTATCTGTGATGGAAAAGGCAAGTATCTGTGATGGAAAAGGCAAGTATCTGTTATGGACAAGGCAAGTATGGACAAGGCAAGTATCTGTTATAGAAAAGGCAAGTATGGACAAGGCAAGTATCTGTTATGGACAAGGCAAGTATCTGTTGTGGACAAGGCAAGTATGGACAAGGCAAGTATCTGTTTGGACAAGCAAGTTGGACAAGCAAGTATGTTATGGACAAGGCAAGTATCGGCAATGGACAAGGCAAGTATCTGTTATGGACACGGCAAGTATCTGTTATGGATAAGGCAAGTATCTGTTATGGACAAGGCAAGTATCGGCAATGGACAAGGCAAGTATCTGTGATGGAAATAACAAGTATGGAAAAGGCAAGTATCAAGTATGATGGACAAGGCAAGTATTGGTAATGGACAAGGCAAGTATCTGCTATGGAAAAGACAAGTACTTGTTACAGAAAAAGCCCAGTTCTCTCCGTGTTGCAGGAAGCGCTGCTGGGTCACTGTGTCTTCCCCAGGATGAGGGAGACACCTTACAAGCTGAGGGGCGCTGCCTAAGTCATGCCGACACCCAGGAAGCTCTACTACGTTTGTCACGTGCACGACAACGTGCAGGCGGTGATGTGTTTTGGAGCGTGTTCTTGTGTTTTAATTAGATCAAAAACGATAGAATGAAGAGAGAGAGAGAGAGAGAGGAGAGAGAGAGAGAGAGAGAGAGAGAGAGAGAGAGAGAGAGAGAGAGAGAGAGAGAGAGAGAGAGGGGAGGGAGAGGAGAGGGAGAGGAGAGACAGACAGAGGAGAGAGAGAGAGAGAGAGAGGAGAGGGAGAGAGAGAGAGAGAGAGAGAGAGAGAGAGAAGAGAGAGAGAGAGAGAGAGGAGAGAGAGAGAGAGAGAGAGAGAGAGAGAGAGAGAGAGAGAGAGAGAGAGAGGAGAGAGAGAGAGAGGAGAGAGAGAGAGATGAGAGAAGAAGAGAGAGCATTGCACACAGACGCAGATACGCACATAGCAGAAGACAGACAGACAGACAGACAGACAACAGACAGACAGACAGAGACTTAAAAAGACAGTAGGGAAAGGGGGATGGGACTTGCAGACAGTCTACAGAGACCTACAAATACTCTCTGAATCTCTATGCATAGTTCGTATATGTACTTAGTTTCACAATTATGGAAATTGCATGCAAAAGCCCTGAATAAATCCATATTTCTGTTTTTAAACATTGCCAGAGTTCGGGTTTTCAACCTGTCGTATTTCTGTCCGTCCTCAAACGAGTTAAGAAGCTTTAGACGCGTTATCTTTGCTAAAAACACAGCATGGCTAACATCATGAATGATTATCAACGACACTATAATCCGAATTAAGTTGAAAGCTATTTAAAGGATCTTTGACACGCCACAAAATACAAGAAGACAAAAAAGCAGAATGCAAAATGTTAAGGAAGTTTTGCACTGGACCAGTTTATGGATTTTAATCACTAATTCAGTTTATGGATCAAAAATACGACTCGGTGAAAAGAAGAGTTTAATCGTTCAAAGGCAGTAAGCATCTCCAAACCGTAGAGCTGAAACCCACCACTGGCTTCAACTGAAGAAAAGAATTTTTTTTTTAACCATGTCTGATCTGACCATGGTCCTATTTTTCGGTGATTTTTTATATTTTTTATAGGGCTGTCTACTTCAATCCTGCTCTAAAAAGATCTGTGAATTCTTCTTTATGTTTGGCGTTTTCTTTGACTAGCGCGTGCGTGCGTGTGCGTGCGTGCGAGCGTGCGTGTGTGTGTTTAATGTCACCGTAAAAACTGCTACTAAAATACAACCAAAGCTTTAGCCCTTCTTGTAAAGGGATGTGTCTGTTGGTTGGTGCGGATGGAATCTCTCATTCAAGCTCCCTGTTGAAGAATGTACTATCTGGATGGCATGCAGAACTGAGGGCAGTACCAATCTTCAGGCTCTGTCCACCTGCTAGGGTGTCTATCTGCCTGTCTGTCTCCCTGTTTTTTAATTTTTATTTTATTTATTTATTTTATTCTTTTATTTCTAGGATAATGGGAAAAGCACTCTTGTGCTTTTTTAATCCAGTCCCCGTGTGTATGTAGTTTTGTAAATGACATCTGTTCCCACCGGCACACGATGGCCTACTCTTACAAAAAGCGGAACAGGATTGATCGTGTGCGCAAGATATTCTGCCTGTCTACCTGCCTGTCTGTCTGTTGGCTGTCTGCCTGCTGTCTATCTGCCTGTCTTTCTATCTGTGTATCTATCTGTATGCCTATCTGCCTGTCTATCTGCTTGTTTATGTGCCTGTCTACCTGCCTGCCCACCTGTCTGTCTGTCTATCCTATCTGACGGCTGTGGTGGCATGGTGAACTTACATCCTTCCTAGCTGGACACAGCACAGCATCAGCGCCATTACAGGCCTGTTAGAACCCCATCAAAACTGGGCAGTAAGTACTTATAACTCCAGCTACCAGTTTTACTCCTTGCAGACAAATGGCAAGTGTGCGCGTATGTGCGCGCTTGATGCACGCGCATGCAGTACACACATACATCACGCACACACACATACGTGTGCGTAATTCCATGCACAAACACACACGCGCGCGCACACACACACATCTATATATCATCTCTGACTCTCTCTCTCTCTTTCTCTCTCTCCACACACACACAACACACACACACACACACACACACCACACACACACACACACACACACACACACACACACACACACACACACACACACACACACATTATTTTCGCCCACCATTCGAGAACTGCATTCCGACTTAAGGGATGATGTCAAACACACAACACCAGTATGTACGAAGTGTCTTGTTATTTCTTAATGTTGTCATCCGTTCTTAACGGCACGTAATAGCATACTCTTCAAAAAGGCAGAACGGGTTTTAAAGTATGCACAAAATGTTCTGCATGTGTTGCTCACGGATCTCAGTTTTTACATCTCACCGAACAGACTGTTCGGTAAAGAGGAGTCAGTACTGATGTTAACTCTAGGGAAACAATTCCTTGAAAGGAAGTCTCGATGATGGCTCGAACCCCAGACGTCAGATTTGGAGTGAAACGCTCTAACCACCAGGCAATCCCGCCCCCGTAGAGTGTTCTAACCAAGGTCTTGTTCAGTGTTCCGTGTTCTTATGCTCCTTAATTACAAAGATGGGTCACATTCAGAAACAACACTCGGCTTGTTTCTGTGTTGGCTTGCATAGCTGCATATGAACAATATTTCTTATCAAAATGAACAGAACTGGAAAACTAACTGAAAACATTAGAAAAACGGGAAAAAAAGCTTTGTTTGTCTTAAAATGGGGGGGAAATGTGATGTCGACATGATTACCTACGAAATAAAGAAAAACGCAATAGAGGATTCCTTTCAGGATTCTCATTTGTAGCTTCAATACCCACACGGCTGCAAAACAGCACTTAAAAGACATAAACAATCACGATCAGGAGAATGCACACAATTGAAGCCATGCGCATGCGCAAGCGCGCGCGCACACAAACACACACACACAAACACACAAACAGGCAGGTAGGCACGCACACGCACACATGCGCGCGCGCACGCAAGCACACACACACATACACACAGGACACATATCAACAGAGAACACACACACGCGCGCGCGCGCGCGCAAACACACACACACAAACACACGCACGCACGCACGCACACCGGTTCAATGTGTCTTACATTTTAAAAAACCGACCAAGAAAGGGGGGTAGGGGGATGAATTTCAGTTTTCATTCAAATTAGCCCGGTCTCCTGTAATTAACTGCTCTCAACCGTAAAGGGAGACAATGTTAATCAAGGGGAATGAAGAACAAGCCGGAGAGCCACAGCGGCCAAGCTAGACACTGTTCCGATCCACTGCAAGAAACTAACGGCTTCCGCTGCCCCACAATAATTAAGCTAGGCCTCTGTCTCTCTCATTATGGGCCTGCATCTCTCTCTGTCTCTCTATACGTCTGTGTGTCTGTGTGTCTGTCTCTCTGTCTCTGTCTCTCTATACGTCTGTGTGTCTGTCTGTCTCTCTGTCTCTGTCTCTCGCTCGCTCGCTCGATCATTCGTTTGTTTTCTACATCTTGTGAGCATTATTTCGTTGCTGTTTGAGTTATTTTATTTGGTTTTTTTGCCTGCTCTTATGTAACTTGAGTCCCTATAAATTCTGGGAAAAGGTTGGATTACAAAAATATGATCTGCCACTATTAAAATTAAATATCATCACTACCGTTATCATGATGACGATTATTATCATCCTCATCATATCATCATCTCTCTCCCCCTCTCTGTGTCTATCTATCTATCTATCTATCTATCTACCTACTATCTATCTATCTATCTATCTATCTATCTATCTATCTATCTATCTATCTATCTATCTACCTATCTACCTATCTATCTATCTATCTCTCGATCGATGATCGATCGATCGATCGATGTATTTATCTTCAGAAGCGTGCAAGCACGCACGCACGCACGCACACACACACATACAAGAGAAGAGAGAGAGAGAGAGAGAGAGAGAGAGAGAGAGAGAGAGAGAGAGAGAGAGAGAGAGAGAGAGAGAGAGAGAGAGAGAGAGAGAGAGTCCGTCACACACATACTTTTACACACACACTTTTACACACACACTTTTACACACACACCACACACACACACACACACACACACACACACACACACACACACACACACACACACACACACACACACACAGAGGGGAGCATCCTCAGACGGGCTGTCTTGCAATTTCCTGGCCCAGTGTAGCACACAACTTCTTGTTTGTTTCCAGCACCCCATAATTAATGTCTGCTCCACGTGTCTTATGCCTGTTTGGATACATGCATGTGTGTGTGTGTGAGGGAGAGAGAGAGAGAGACAGAGAGAGACAGAGACAGAGAGACAAAGAGAGAGACAGAGACAGAGAGAGAGAGGAGAGAGAGAGAGACAGAGAAGAAGACAGAGAGAAGAGAGAGAGAGAGAGAGAGAGAGAGAGAAGAGAGAGAGAGAGAGAGAGAGGAGAGAGAGAGAGAGAGAGAGAGAGAGAAGAGAGAGAGAGAGAGAGAGAGAGAGAGAGGAGAAGCGAGCAAACGAAACTGGAAATTATTTTTAAACTGCTCACCACATCGGTTTGGTTGCTGTTGTTTGTTTGCTTTTATTACAATAACGCACATGAAAACATGACTAAAAATGTCGGTAATAAACAGAATTTACATAAACAAACTCAGTCGAGATCGAACAGAAAACGTATACTTTTGAGAAAATGATTCGTATCAATACGAACGGAAAATCGATTGCTTTTGATATTATAACTGGTGTCAGTATGCCTGTCAGTGTTGTAATTGCCCTCCATGGGATGATAAAAGTGTTTTTGACTTGACTGGACTTCTAAAATCTGTTATTTTACCCGATTGGCACGCTCACAAAGACAATAGGAATTGTCAGATCTGGAATCGTTTATCTTGTGATTTGCAGTCTGTGCATTGGCAGCCCACCTGGGGAAGGAAAGTAGAGGGTATTTAAGAAATTTCTACTGAAGTATCCAGACCCCGGGAGGAGATCTTACCTTCGTTGAGCCTGTCTGCTGTACGACAGTAACCACTTTAACCACACAACAGGGAAACACAGTTTAATTCTTTGCCCTTTTTTCATCACTTGATTACCCTTCGGATGACACTACAAGCCGAGGTCCCGTGTGCAAACATGTTATTCCGCCTTTTTTTTTAAATAAACCATTGTGTGCCAGCGAGAACGGATGACAAAATTTACGCAGGGTGACTGGATGTAAAAAAAAGAAGCATATAAGTGCTTATTCATTCTCCTTGAAATAAAAGAATTTTAATGACTTCCTTGATATTTCTTGGTTTTTCTCCTTCCCTGAGGGTCTTGGTTGAGAAAAAACTCTATTGTTCAAGTTTATTATTCCTTTACCTCAAATCTCTCTCTCTCTCTGTCTCTGTGTGTGTCTCTCTGTGTCTCTCTCTCTCTGTGTCTCTGTCTGTCTGTCTGTCTGTCTCTCTCTCTCTGTCTCTCTCCCTCTCTCTCTGTCTCTCTCCCCCCCCTCTCTCTCTCTCTCCCTCTGTCTCTCTCCTCTCTCTCTCTCTCTCCCTCCCTCCCTCCCTCCTCCCTCCCCCCCCTCTCTCTCTCTCTCTCTCTCTCTTTCTCTCTCTCTGTCTCTCCTCCCATGTCTTCTTGTGCTCCAGCCTCCTTTCTAAATGTTTTCTTCCACCCCCCACTTCCCTACTTCCGTCTCCTCTCCGT
>CM060330.1:3578744-3586244 GCA_030674155.1 Stramonita haemastoma
ATGATCGAACTCTTGACTCTGACACTCCAATCCAACGCTCAAGCAAATGAGGTCTGGGAAGAGAAAACTAGTTATTTGTGATGACTTAATGACAGCTTACAAATTCATCCACATGTAACGGATTCGCGCAGGCCCATAAAGAAAGACGCTTGTCACACTCACAGCCCAGTGCACATGTAAAACTATCGGAATCTCTCCAACCTGTTGATACGATCAGGCCTCGTCACACCACACCTGTATCTCCATTCACATCTGATCACAAACTGGAGGGGACCTTCCAAGGGGGGTAATGAGCCACACACAGCTTTTGTGGCTACTGCCAGGGCGAGGAATGAAGTCAATAAAGCACGTCAGCAAAACGCTTTGGGGATAGCTATCTTTCCAATGCTGTAACAGGGCATGCGGTCATGCTAAGGGTAAGATTTGAGTCCGCCATACTCCTGGTCGTTAAAAGGGGGTGGGGAAGGGAAAGAAGGAGGAGAAGAAATGGGGTGGTTCGATAGTTTTGCTTGTTTTTGGTCTGCCCTTCTTGCCACTGGAAAGAGTTCTGACTTCATGGAGGACGAGACAGAGAGACAGACAGACAGACAGACAGACAGACAGAGAGACAGAGAGAGTATAATCTGTACTAGTCAGAATGAGGACATATATTGCTCACTACTGTCACGAGAACCAAAGTGGGTAGTTTTCCCCCATGTGTCTTGCAGTATCTTCCTGTCCATGGCCTGGTTCACCAGGGCAGTACAGTGGCAGTCTTCTGGATGGGAGGGGGTTGAGCAAGGAGACACTCTGTGCCTTCACATATTCCACTTCGTTTCAGCGCCAACTTTTGCCTCAGGGAGTTTTTGATGCCAGGTCATCTTTTTGTTTCTTTGTTTATTTTGGGGTGATGTTGTTGTTGTTTAGTTTGTTTGTTTGTTGTTTGTTTAAGTCTTTTTTTTTGGGTGGTGGTGGTGCTTAAACTGAAAAAGGATTGTGCCGCCATCGCTTTAAATGTTCTGATTTGTCACCAACAGATGTGCGCACATTTACACCGGCATTTACACTAGCGCTCCGAAAGACAATGTGGCCTGATCCCACCCGGTGGCCAAACAGCTGTATGGAGACAGGAGGCCCTGCAGCGTTCAGCTGCACAAACAGGCATTGAGCCCCCACCTCTGGCTGTGTGGGCAGTGTGCCTGTCTTACCTCTACACCAACAACACAGTCTCCGTCTTACCGTTAACCAACATTAATATTATATAATTATATATATTTTTCCCTCTGTAAGAAGTCTGCGGTTCACTAATGGTAACATTTTGCGTATGCGTACGTTTGTACACACCACGAAAGTAGCCACATTGCGACTTCGAGGAGTTTACCGCTCCACTTATATAAATGTACAAATAAGTTTCGCCTCCTGTGTAAATGTATCATCTAGATCTAGCAATATCAGAAACAAAATCTTCACTACCAAGCAACCAGATACTAGATCCTGCGTAGTCCCCAATCACATCGAGATTTAAACAACTTGCGACTCAACAGGTTAAAAACCAAAACCAAACCAAAATACATTTCAGCGCCACGTATCATATCTCTGCCTGTGGCCATGGCGCAAGCACGTTGATTGAATGACTAGACAGGGACGACATGAGGCAACGATAGCGATGCCGGCAGAAGACTGTTGTTGAAACAACATATCTCTCTTATCCCCACTACATAACAGGCAGGCCGGGTTGGCAGGCAGTATGCAGTGTGCAGTATGCAGTGTGGAAACGTGCCTACATAGTCCATGGTGTGGCAGCAGCCTGTCATGGCCTGTCAACTGAGGGGGTGAGGCAGTGTGGAATGCCGGCAGTGACGAGGGCTGCTGTCGTCAGCTGCACAGGGCTGTCTGTCCTCACTCCTGTCGGCACGGGCAGGAAGTGCTGTTCTTGTACCTCAACGCTCTCTGTCTCTCTGTCTCTGTCCCCCCCCCCCCCCTACTCTCTCTCTCAGATAGTATCAGGGTAAAAATGGTAATATGTTGTCACACTCTGAAGTAACTTTTCAAGTTCGGATGCTTTATGTATTCTTGTGTGAATGAACATGTGAAATTTCTTGAAATGTTGTCTCCTGTTGTGGGCCAAGGGCATGACAGTAAACTTTTGAGTTTGACTCTCTCTCTCTCTCTCTCTCTCTCTCTCTCTCTCTCTCTCTCTCTCTCTCTCTCTCCCCCTCTCTCTCTCTCCTCCCTCCCTCTCCCCCTCTCTCTCTTCTTGTCTATCATTTCTATCTTTCAGTATCTTTTAAAATTTCTTTTCTTCTATCTCGTTTCTATCTGTTTATCTTTCTGCCTGCCTTTCTTGTTTTCCTTCAGCCTTTCTTTCTTTGTTTCAGTCTTTCTTACTTTCAGGTTCTGATGGTTTTTTTCCCCTTATTCTTCATTTCTAGTATTTTTCGTCATTTCTTGTTTCGTTGTTTAGAAGGTGTTCCTTTCTGGTGTTCTAAAAAACAAGGAATAAGTCCTTTTCCTTCTTCTCTCTTGCTTCTTTCAGTTTGTTCATTGTTCATCTCTCAGTTTCTTTCTTGTGTAGCTTCTTCCAAAACTTGTTTTTTTCCCCAGTTGCTGAGGCAAGGCTTGGGGTTGTTTCTTTTTTTAAACAGTGCACCTCTTCACACCATGTCTATACAAGATTCTGAGATAAACTCTCGTTAAAAAAACATTAAAAAAACCCAAAGCTATTACATAGTACAATCACAACAAAAAGTCCAACGTCATATTTACATGCATTATCTACGATATTACAAAGTTCACAAACTAACGTGGTTGTACAATCTCTCTCCATCCTCCCTCTTTCCCCCGCTATCTCTCAATCCATGTTTCTTATCAAAGGCTTTACCTCTGAAGACAGAATGTGTGTGTGGCCCCATGTTCCCTTGTTAACATTGCACACATGCCTGGTACCCTGCCTGCTTCACTCCCCCTTATCCAGCACTGAAGATAGCCGCCAGCAACATGGAAATCCATTCTCTCTCTCTCTCTCTCCTCTCTCTCTCTCTCTCTCTCTCTCTCTCTTCTCTCTCTCTCTCTTTTCTCTCTCTCTCCCCTCCTACTGTCCTCTTGTTAACACGGGTATCAGGGCTCAAGAAAGGAAAGTGAGCTAGTGGGGAATGTGTCCAAGCTAAGAAGCTTTGTGGAGAATGTGATTTCCTTCTCGCCCCCTAGATTATCTGCTGTTTTATCTGTGGTCAGAGAGAAACGAGAAAAGTTTTCCCATTTCATTCCTTCCAAAAGACCGAGGGTTACCTGAGGGCAGAGGATGGATTGGCAGCACCATCTGCCCTCTGTGCCCTCTTCTTTGCAGACTCGCTCATGACCCACAGCTTTACCCTCTTCTTTCTGGTGGCTTTACACACTGACAGCGATACAGACAGGCAGGCAAGCAGGGTCACTCACAGCCATCCACCCAGACAGGCTGATGTCAAGCACAATGATTCCCAGGCACAGTCACACTTACATACTTTGTCTGTCTGCCTGCTGCATGCCCGTCTGGATGTCCTCTGTCTGTCTCCTTCCCTCCCTCCACCCTCTTCCCGTTTTGTAAACCCAACTCGTCTAGCAAAAAAACAAAAAAGCCTGGTCACAAACAAAGAATGTTGCTGTCCACAGACCCTTGTTAACATTGCACACACACGTTTCGTATCTTCCTTCTTCCCTCTTCCTTCATTAACAGATACAAGCAACAAGAAAATATCTATGTTGCCTTCAGCTTCTCCTGATCTCTGTCACCTTGTTAGCAGTGCACACCAATGTTGATTGCTGCCATCCCTCCCTTCACTCCTTCACTATCACTGACTGAGGACAGCCACAAGCAACAGGGCCAGACTTTCTCTTCGCACTCCCTCTCTTTTCTTCTTCATGCTACTAGTATCTGGGGTTATCACTAAGATAGGGCTGGGTCTTAATTTTTTTCTGCGTATATCTTAATTGCTGTACGAGCAAAACTATGGTTCATTCTTGCCCCTAGATGGTCTGTTATTATCTGTTTCATTTGGTCCTTCCAGAGAGAAGCGAGAAGGTTTTCCTATTCTAATCCCTCCAACACGTGGCTGCACGGGTATACACCACTGCCTTTGATGCCCTGGTTGCTTGCTTTTGCCAACAAAACTGTTTCTGTCTGTCTGTATAATTCTTACACTTTTCGGTTCAGATCTATTGATGTATACTTCCTTCTAATGCACACATACGAATGCAGGTTTACGAGTTAAGATGCACATGAAAGCACAGCTATCACATGTTGTGTGTGTGTGTGTGTGTGTGTGTGTGTGTGTGTGTGTGTGTGTGTGTGTGTGTGTGTGTGTGTGTGTGTGTGTGTGTGTGTGTGTGCTGAACCCCACCAGAGTGGTCTGACTTCTCTCTCCCTTGAAGACAACTATTAAAACGAAGTGCTTTCTGTTCCCAACTCTCTTGTCCACATTGCACACATTCCTCCTTCCTCTCCCCCCACCCTCCTTCCTCCCTTCCTAATCAATAACTAAAGAGTACAGCCTGAAGCAATATAAGAATACTTTCTCTTCAGCCCTCCCCCCCCCCCCCCCTCCTCCTTTCTTTTCTTCTTCTTGAAACCTCTGGTATCAGGGGTGAAAGCTGAACTGGAAGAGGGAGTGTCTTGCTAGCTGTGTGCAGAATGTGATCCATCCTGGCCCAAGCACTGTGTGTGTGTTGCCTTATCTGTGGTGAGAGAGACAGGAGAAAAGTGTCCTGTTTTCATCATCTCTCAACAGGCTGAAGTGGAGACTTGCTCGAGGGTGGTCAGCTACACTGGCAGAACCATCTGCCTTTAGTGACTGGTGGTTTTGGGCAGTGAAATGTTCACTTTCTTTCTGTGAATTATGTTTTATAAGAAAGCTTACAAACTGTTGTTTAATCTTCTCTAATGCATTAAAAAAAACAACTGACGGCAACACAGACATGCAAACAAAATCACCTGAAACATTCATCCACACATGCTGTGGTCACCCCTGCTGACACACCTACACATTCTGTATCTATGTCTGACTGCCTGTATCTCTTCTTCGTCCAGCAGTCTGTCTGTCTTTTTCTCAATCCCATCACTCCACCAGTGAACTACCCCCCCCCAAAAAAAAAAAAAAAGAAAAAAAAAAGAAAAGAAAAGTTGGTCAGACTCTTCTCGTGATGACACTAATAGAGACCCAATGTTTATGTCTCCAGTTCCCCCCACTTAGCATTGCACACTTACTTTGTGCCCCGTCTTCTTCGCTCTTTCTTTACAATATCAAAGATCATCTACTGAAAACAGCTTCAAACAGCATGAAAATACTTTCTTTTTTTACAGTTCCCCCTCCCAAGCAACTCTTTTCTTCTTGATACTACTTGTTTCAGGAGTAAGAAGTGAAATGGAAAAAAATTGGGTACTACGTTTTAATAGCTGTGTGCAGAATGCGATTTATTCTCGCTCCAAAAAATGGTCAGTTCCCTTGTCTGTGGTTAGAGAGGACTGATGCAACTTTCCTGTTCTGATCCTCTCCCAAAAGATCGAGGGTTCCCTGAGGGCGGTCAGCCAGACTGGCAGACGCACCTGCGCTAAGTGATTTGTTTGGGCAGTGAAACGTTTGCTTCTGTATCATTTGGAAAATGTTCATCACCTGTCACTTTCTCAATCACAAAACAGCCGTTTGCAGGCACACAGCAACAGGCATCCTGTCCATATTATGCACACACGTTTTCCTCATAAACAGAAACATGTTATTATTGCTGTCTCAAGCCAAGCTGATGGAATTCTTCCACCTTAGTTTGAAAAGACATGACACATTTGATTAATTATTTACAATGATAAAAGCTGGTGATGTTAAATCGATGATCTGTAGGGGAAATCAGCTCTTTCTTTTGACTCACTTGTGAGTTGTGCTGGGTATCTTTGGTGCGTTTTTTTCTTCTTTTTGATGGGGTCAGAAATAAACATGTTATCACACTGTACCACAATAACTTTTGAAAATGTACCAAAAAACCCCATCTCTTCCTAAAGCAATCTCAGTTAAAGCCCGAGTTTGCTGGTATGACTATGTAAACCAATACCCTGTAATTCCTTGCTGTATCACAGTGTTAGAACGGAAAAGAATGGCCACAAGACTCGGCCTGTTTTCCTGACTGAGATGCAGAGGCAGAGTTGTGGACACGGGTCATCCCCCACAGCTCCTCATGCTGACTGCACTGGCCAGGCTGCTGCTGCTAATTTTATTATTATTTGTTAAATTTATTTTTATTTTATTCCTTTATATCGAGGATAATGGGATAAGCACTCTTGTGCTTTTTATTTTACATCCAGTCCCCGTGTGTGTGCATTTTTGTAAATGTTATCTTTTCCCACCGGCACAAGATGGCCTACTCTTACGAAAAGCGGAACAGGATTTAACGTGTGCGCAAGATGTTCTGCGTGCGTTCACACACGGGGCCTCGGTTTAAAGTCTCATCCGAAGGACTTTTGGGGAGAGTGGAGTCAGCACCGATGTTAACTCCAAGAGAAAAATCTCCTCCGACGGGAATCGAACCCGTGTCGTCATATTGCGAGCGCAATGTTCTGACCACTAGGCTATCCCGCCCCCCAATAAAAGTCTGCATGCAGTCCATCCTGTTGCCTGCCCTGATGATGAATGAGGAACGATGCCACACTGGACACTGCAATCAGTTACAGACGTACATCCCCACCGCATTCTTACACGGAGAGAAAATGGATACTGTCTGCAGCTAGGACTTGTCCTTGATCTCTCTCTGCCAAAGGACCACCTGCGTGTCTGATTGCTTTATTTTGCTGGATGGTCTCTGTCATCCCAAGTGAGCAAAACGAAGGAGTACTATTCCAATAGAAAATAACAGACGGGAAAACCCTTTGTGATAGCCAAACAAACAGTTGACAGTTCATTGTTTGCTACCTGGCTAACGGGTTGTACAAAGCTCATGAATAATTCATTCACTAATAGTAATAATAGTAATGAATAACAATTCTATTATATTTTACGATATCGACAAGTTTCTATTGTTCCCAAAACAGATCAGTTTCCATTTTTCTTTTGGGAAGGCGGTGTTGTTGGTAGTGGAAGCAGAAGTGATGATGACTGAGGTTGATAACTGATGATGACAGAGATGCTGATGATTGATGATGATATTGATACTGATGATAATAATGATGATAATTTTACAGAACACCAATGAGAGAGAGAGAAGAGAGGAGGAAGAGAAGAGAGAGAGAGAGAGAGAGAGAGAGAGAGAGAGAGAGAGAGAGAGAAGAGAGAGAGAGAGAGAAGAGAGAGAAGAGAGACAAGAGAGAGAGAACAGAAGAAGAGAGAGAGAGAGAGAGAGAGAGAAGAGAGAAGAGAGAGAGAGAAGAGAGAGAGAGAGAGAGAGACAGACAGACAGACAGACAGACAGACAGACAGACAGACAGACAGACAGACAGACAAGACTAGACAAGACAGACAGACAGACAGAGTAACAGAAACAACGACAGACAGCGACGACAAT
>CM060330.1:3607432-3612432 GCA_030674155.1 Stramonita haemastoma
CGTTTTGAGTTTTGCTTTCATTTGCTGGTACAATAATCTTAGCATTAAGAACAAGAATGGTCTTCAGAGAATTGTGAAAATCTGCTCTAAAATTATCGGAGAAGAACAAAGAGACCTCAGGTCGTTTTGTAATCAACAGCTTGTACGTAAAGCAAGAGCCATTTTGGCCGATTCCTCCCACGCTCTGTTTTCAGAATTTCAATTGTTGCCTTCAGGACGTCGTTTTCAATGCCACAACAGCAAAACAAACAGAAAAAGGAATTCCTTTGTGCCAGTAGCTATCCGAGTTCTAAACTCACATAACACTGACTGAGGTTGTTTGTTTTTGTTTGTTTGTTTGCTCTTTTGTGTGTGTGTGTGTGTGTGTGTGTTGTGTGTGTGTGTGTGTGTGTGTGTGTGTGTGTGTGTGTGTGTGTGCGTGCATGCATGTATATGTGCGGGTGTGAACACGTGCGTATAATGTGTAAATAATGGTGATCATATGTCTTTTCTAGTCAATGGTTTTTAAGAACATTGTATCTAAACATTGGTGTGTGTATGCGTGTGTTTGCGTGTGTGCAAGCGCGCGCGCATAGAGTGTGAGTGTTTGTGACATTTTATTTGTAGTTATATAATGTTTGAACAAATATGAAATGTAGCTCCTTCGTGTGTTTGAATATGATTTGTATCAATATGCCTGTCAGTATTGTAATTGCCCTTCAGGGATGATTAAAGTGTTTTTGACTTTGACTTTGACTTTGACTTTGACCCACCAACTGACAAACAAAAAGACTACTCCCTTATTTATAAGTACAGTGCACAGCATTCCAACCGGTAGTTTCCAACGGAAGTTTCCAAACCTGGGGAGAAGTCGTTATCTGCGTTGAACCTGTCCACTTATTTATCTTTATTTATTTCATTTTATTTATTTTTTATATCGAGGATAATGGAATAAGCACTTATGTGCTTTTTTACATCCAGTCCTCGTGTGTATGCCGTTTTGTCAATCTTGTCATCTGTTCCCACCGGCACACGATGGCTTACTCTTACGAAAAGCGGAACAGGATTGAACGTGTGCGCAAGATGTTCTACGTGCATTCGCACACGGGGCCTCGGTTTTATAGTCTCATCCGAAGCACTTTTGGGGAGAGTGGAGTCAGCACTGATGTTAACTCCAGGAGAAAAATCCCCTTGAACAGGAATCGAACCCGGGTCGTCAAATTGCCAGCGCAATGTTCTGACCACTAGGCTATCCCGTCCCCCTTAAGGACAAGAGCCACACAAGGACACAACAGGGGAACAAGATGGGGAGAGACTAGCAGTGTGGCTGCTACTGGTGGTATGGAGACGCTAGACCTAGCTCTATGCTGGGGATGCTGGGGGTGTGATTCTACAGTGTATTTATCTGTCTATCCCCAATCTTGACCCCAGGCAGTAAATAGGGGAGGATGGCGGCAGAGACAACACAAGGGAGACGGAAGGAATCCCACTGTTACCAGCGCAAGCACAGGTGCTGTGTGCTAATGATCTCTTCCCCTCTGTGTGTGTGTGTGTGTGTGTGTGTGTGTGTGTGTGTGTTGTGTGTGTGTGTGTGTGTGTGTGTGTGTGTGTGTGTGTGTGTTGTCTGTCTGTCTGCCTCTCTCTCTCTCTCTCTGGCAAAGTCCTTATTTCTTCCTTTCTGTCCAGTAATTGGGAGAACAAACTGTACACAACTCCCCCACCCCTCCCTCCCCTACCCCTTCCTTATCAGGTGCCACCACGGCCACATGAATCCCTCCTGGCAGCAACACCTGTGGACACTTCTCGTTCCTGCATTTCCTTCCACAGTGAGCACAGTGCAATGAATGGATACAAACCAATCATAAAACAAAACAATAACAACAGCAACACAAAGAAAACTGGTTTTTGAACTGACACAACAACTCTTTAAATGAAGTATAGAGTATCTTGCTTTGAATCCCTTTCATCTTTTTCCTTTCTAATAATTCTTTTATTTCGTGAATAATAAATAAGCGCGTGTGCGCTTTTGTTTTACATCCAGTCTCCGTATGCTTTTGGTTTTGTAGGTTTTGTCATCCGTTCCCACCGTCACACAACGGCCCACCTTCCGATATGTGGAAGAACTTTGAACCTGTGCAAACATGTTCTGCGTGCGTTTGCACATGGAACCGCAGACTTTCGGGAAAGTGGAGTCAGCACTGATGTTAACTCTGTGTGTGCGCGCGTGCACGCGTGCATGCGTGCGTGCGTGCGCGCGTATGTGCGTATGTGTGTGTTGCGCACGCATGAGCACTTAGATGTGGAGTGTCACCAAAGTTGGCCCCGCATTCTAAGAATAACAGCGACAGATAACAAAAGAAAGAAAGAAAATAAAACAGGAAAACTGCCCAGAGAAAGAAGCCCTGGCATGTGACTGACCCTCTCCTCCCCAACACTGACAAGTCTCTTCTTGTCCATATCCCTCTTGTTATATATAGTCTTCTTTCTTTTTTATCACACACACGCGCACGCACGCACGCACGCACGCACGCGCGCGCACACACACACACACACACAGTACACACACACACAGAGTACTCACACACGCAGACACAGACACACACACAACACAACACAATACAACACAACACACACACACACACACACACACACACACACACACACACACACACACACAACACAACACAACACAACACAACACAACACAACACAACACAACACAACACAACACACACACACACACACACACACACACACACGTTTGTTTCATTATATCCCGCGGGCTGTCGCGGAGGAGACCTTCATACACACGGCTCCATCCTTCTCCTCTATCTATCTCCCTGTGCCCGGGTACCGCGTTCTTCCTCGGCGTAATTATACCCCCCGGTCTTTCGTGAGGCGGTGTATACCGAGATGTGTACTCTGTCCCCTGCTTTTAATCTTTCTGTCCTCCCTCCTCCCCCCCCCCCTGTCTTATTCTGTTTCTTCTTTTTCCTTCTTCGTTTTCTTCTTCTTCTTCTCCTCCTCCTCTTCTTTTATTTTCTTCTTCTTCTTCTTCTTCTTCTTCTCTACTCTATCTTCTTCTTCTTCTTCTTCTTCCCTTCTTCTTCTCTTACTTCTTCTTCTCTTTTCTTCTTCTTCTTCTCTTCTCTTCTTCTTTTTCTTTTCTTCTTCTTCTATCTTCTCACATCTTCTTCTTCTTCTTCTTCATCTTCTTCTTCTTCTTCTTCTTCTTCTTCTTCTTCTTTTTCTTTTTCTTCATCATCCATCTCATCATCATCATTTCTCTCTCTTCTTCTTCTTCTTCTTCTTCTTCTTCTTCTTCTTTTCTTCTTCTTCTTCTTCTTCTTCTTCTTCTTTCTCTTCTTCATTCTTCTTCTTCTTCTTCTTCTTCTTCTTCTTCTGTTTGTTCTTTTACTTCTTCTTCATCTCATCATCATCTCTCTTCTTCTTCTTCTTCTTCATCTTCTTCTTCTTCATCTTCATCTTCTTTTGTTGTTCTTTTACTTCTTTTCTTCTTTCTCTTCTTCTTCTCTTACTCTACTCTCTTCTCTCATCTCACTTCTTTTTCTTAACATCTTTCTTCTACTTTTGCTTCTTCTTCTATTTCTTATGTTTTTCTTCTTCCTTTTCTTCTTTTTCTTTTACTCATTCTCTCTTCTTCCACTTCTCCATCTCTTTTCTCCTCCTCCCTCCTCCTCCCCTTTCTTCTTCTTCTTCTTCTTCTTCTTCTTCTTCTTCTTCTTTTCTTCTTCTTTTCATCCTATCATTTCTTTTTGTTGTTCTTCTTGTCTCCGTATTAGACCCTGAAGCTTTTCTTCGCGGAGTTAATAAAGTCAAGCCCTTTTATACAAACTGCCCGAGAGTTGTGTATCATAATCTTTATTCCCAAACCTTTCTTAACTTTTAATCAGTCATATGTTTAGCCATGTGTTTCAGTAAGTTTTGATCTGTCTAATGTATGTCTGTCTGTCTGTCTGTCTGTCTATGTATGTCTGTCTGTCTGTCATGTATGTATGTATGTATGTATGTATGCATGCATGCTTGCTTGCATGGATGGATGGATGGATGGATGGGTGGATGGATATTTCTATCAATTATCATAGAAACTATCTGTGTCATATTCACAACTTTTCATGGAGGCTTCGGTTTGAATTCTGCACAGCTGAAGACTTCAATCTAAATTTTTTTTTAAAAAGAGGATATAAAATCAGACTCCTTTTTTTTTTTTTGGGGGGGGGGGGGTGGTCTTTCTGCTTTATTTTCCATTTTTATTTTTAGCACACACCGAACTTCTCCAAACAGTCAAATTTTAACCCGCAGTTCCTAGAACTGACAGTGTGTGTCTTTCCCTTTCTCTTTCTTTTTTCCTCCCCCTCAAATAAAAGATCACAACCTGCAGATACATGCAGAAGCATGCTGCTGACTTCCATGGGATTTTCTCTCGCTTTCTTCCCATACTTCTCACTCCTTTTCTCTTTCTCCCACTCCATCCTGCTCTCTTTTCCTTTTCCTTCTTTCTTTTCCTCTGCCCCTCCTCCCCCTCCCCCATTTCAGGGGCAGGAACAGCAGCATTCAAACGCCATACCTCAGGTTGCAGAGATAAAACGTCTATGGAGATTCTGAAATGCCCTCTACTTCCGTTTTCTTTCCATTGCCAAGGCCCATAATTTTCCGCGGCCCTTCTTGTAGCAGCCCTGAATTGTGTGAGCGCTGAATAATCTGGCAACAAGCATTGCTAGTCTGTGCAGTCTCTCTATCTCTGTTCCAGTCGGTTCCAGTCTGTTTCTGTCTTGTCTGTCTGTCTGCCTGTCTCTCTCTCTCTAGACGGCCCTTTTTCGTGCGGTAATGTTGTGTGTGGGGGGGGGGGGGGGGGGGGGGGGCGATAAAGAGAGAGAGAGAGAGAGAGAACTCGAACTCGAACTCGAAAGGTTTATTCATGAAAAAAGGCCATTGGCCCATACATGAAGGGGGTTGCCAAATAACGATAACGATAATTGCTTTAAGCTGACACATGACGC
>CM060330.1:3622432-3642432 GCA_030674155.1 Stramonita haemastoma
CTCCAGCCAATGTTAAGCAGCATCGAGCGTGGTTACCAATTCCATGGGTGACCGCTTGCGCGCCTTGGCTTCAGAACAGTTCCCCCAGCTGTAAATGGGTACCTGCCTTCTTTAGGGTCAGGGAAGGTAAAGCAGCGAGGGAGAGGAGATGGGCGCCGCCCTCAATATGCTGGCCCCTAGAGAAGCTGAGGTCTCTGATGCCTCGCTCCCTAACGACAGCGTAGGTTATGGGAACACCTTTACCTTTGACCCTTTTTTTTTATTTTTTTTATTTGTTTGTTGGTTGGTTTGGGAAAGGTTTTGTTTGTTTGTTTTGTTGTGGTTTTTTTGGGGGGAGGGGGGGGGGGCGTTGTTGTCGTCTTGAGCTGCAACGTTCACCAATGGCGGGGTTTCGCGTATGACACTGTTTCTTCACCACAACGATAGCTGCATTCAAGCTTCGGGAGTGACGTCTACACACACCACCAGCATACATACATACAGACGTTTGTTAATATTTTGTCACTCCTTCCTACTTCCGAAAGGCTGAACATTGTTTTGGTGGTGTTGTTTCTTACGTGTGCATGAGATATCAGGCATGCAGGACCTCGGTGCATACTTTCATTGGAAGGACTTTCGGGGTAACAGAGTCGGTAGTGATGGTCACTTCGGGGAGAAAATCTCCTCCAACGGCGCTTTGGTGCCGTTGGAACCCGAGCTGTCACATCACGAGCTGAACGCTCTAACCACTAGCCTAGTCTGCCCCAATTAACCTGTCGAAACTGTGCACGGTCTGATTCTCTCCACATGGTGTCAAAACGTACATACATAGTATTTCATAGCTGCTACACCATCTCCAGAATATTCATTAAGCAGATAACCTCACCAACTGAATAACCTAGCACGCTAATGAGTCCTCGGGTATATCTGGGTAGATCTGGGTATATCTCTATATTTCCGCAACTCACCAACGCTAACGTCATGTTCCGGATCTTCAACCTACAAACCTTTTCTTCTAAATCTTTGTACACACAAGTCAGTAAGTGGAGCACAGCCGTGGCAGTTCTGCAAGCGAATTAACCTGGGAGATCGTAAAAATCCCAATCTTATAATATCTACCTGGTGCGGTTAGGTTCGAACTCTGGACCTGTAGTGTGTGCACCTGAAGGACGAGGAGTGTCAGTGTCGCTTCTCCACTCCTGCCTGCTGTGTTAGCAGAGCTAGTATTGGCCAAATCTGTTCCATGCTCGCTCTCTATCTTTCTCTCTATTTCTCTATGGGTCTCTGTCTCTCAGCCCCACTGCCTGTTAGCCATTCTATCTTGGCCTGCCTGCCTGCCTCCCGCTCCCTCCCCCTTCGCCTCTCTCTCTCTCGCCCTCTCTCTCGCCCTCTCTCTCTCTCACATATACGCGCGCGTGCGCGCAAACACACACACACACACAAACACACACACGCGCGCACGCACACACACAGAGGCCCCTGACTCCCGATGTGTGGACTGTCAGAATGACCAGTCCGTCACGACCACCTTCTTCACTCCTGGTCAGTTTTAGCCCTGTCTGTTTGATCCTCCCTGTCTGTCTGTCTGTCTGTCTGTCTGTCTGTCTGTCTGTCTGTCTGTCCGTCCGTCTTTCTTTCGATAATCTATCTATCTATCTATCTATCTATCTATCTATCTATCTATCTATCTATCTATCTATCTATCTATCTATCTATCTATCTATCCATCCATCCAACCACCCATCCGTCCATCCTCATCCACCACCCACCCACCTACCCATCCATCCATCCATTTATCTTCATTCTTTCTTTCTGTCTGCCTGCCTGCCTACCTACTTTATCTATCTATCTATCTATCTATCTATCTATCTATCTATCTATCTATCTATCTATCTATCTATCTATCTATCTATCTATCTGTCTGTCTGTCTGTCTCTATGTCTGTCTGTCTCTATGTCTGTCTATCTATCGATTGATCTATCTATCTATCTATCTATCTATCTATCTATCTATCTATCTATCTATCTATCTATCTATCTATCTGTCTGTCTGTCTGTCTGTCTGTCTGTCTCTCTCTATGTCTGTCTATCTATCGATTGATCTATCTATCTATCTATCTATCTATCTATCTATCTATCTATCTATCTATCTACCTACCTCTCTATCTATCTATCTATCTATCTATCTATCTATCTATCTACCTACCTACCTCTCTATCTATCTATCTATCTATCTATCTATCTACCTACCTATCTATTTATCTATCTATCTATCTGTCTATCTATCTATCTATCTATCTATCTATCTATCTATCTATCTATCTATCTATCTACCTATCTATTTATCTACCTATCTATCTATCTCTTCTCTCAGTACAGCTGTATGTGGGAATGAGCGGCTGTATACTGTCATTCCACTCCTCTAGTCAGTGTCTATAGAGGCTGTTCAGTCATCTGCTTGCGTGTCTGTGAGCAGAAAGCCTGGCATTAACTGTCTCTTTGATCTTTCAGCTGAAAAATTCAGTATTGTTCTCTCTGTCTGTCTGTCTCTCTGTCTGTCTCTGTCTGTCTCTATCTCTCTCTATCTGTCTCTGTCTCTCTCTGTCTGTCTCTGTCTCTCTATTTGTCTATTTCTGTCTCTGTGTGTCTGTGTGTCTGTCTGTCTGTCTGTCTGTCTGTCTCTCTCTCTCTCTCTCTCTCTCTCTCTCTCCCTCCATCTCTCTCCTTCTCTACAGTCTCCTCTCTCCACAACAACCCCCACCCCACAAAACTCAGACTTCCAAAGCCCCAATCTTGAAGCATTACCGTCACTGCGTGCTTCAGACCTGCTCCCCAGCAGAGAGAGAGTGATGGGTGAGGCTGATGCACACACAGACACCATTGTGCTGGCTCTGGCTGACAGCAGTCCAGGGCTTTGGTTACAGCTACACACCTAGTTACAACCCCCCAGCCAGTCTGGTCTGCTGATCTCTTGGACATTCTGACTTTGATTATTGACGTTGCTCATGCCATTTGACATATGGATAGAATGCATTCAGGCAGCGAGCACTGGCAGGCGCGCAGGCCAACACAGACGTCTGTGTCAGCGCGGGAACATGCCGGCATGGCCAGATATGTTCGCATATGCACACACACACACGCGTACATGCATGCGTGCATACGCACTCACTCTCTTTCTCTCCCTCCCTCCCTCCCTCCCTCACTCACTCACTTACAGACACACACACACACTATCTCTCTTTCCCTGTGCCTCTCTCTCTATTTCACACACACACACACACACACACGCACACGCACACGCCACACACACACACGCACACATACACACACACACACACACACACACACACACACACACACACACACACACGGTAATAATGCCCCGCTGACGTAACAAGCATTAGCCGGGCATTCCACGAGCGGTGTTCTGTTGGAAACTGATGCCATTACCTCCATACAGCAGATAGTCACTGCACTGACTGCAGCCCTGAACTCCTTAGCAAGCCAGCCGACAGCCATTAGCGGCAGTTTTGCCATGTCATGGAATGCTGCTATGCGGTGTTCAGGGAAGCATGCATGTACAGCAACCTCCTTACAGTCCTGTCAGTAACCATCTCCTCGCTGGGCACCGCTCCTCTCTCCTGCTGTTCCCTTCAGGCTGCTGTCTCTGTCTACCTACCGCTCACTGTAGATTGTAGTGCACCAAGGTTTGTTATGTGTGTGTGGCAGTACATTGTCGTCAGAATAACCTTTGTAAAGATATTTCCTTCTTTTTTCCCCTGTTTTTAGAATATCCGATCCTTGCAGAATATCGTTGATAACTAGCTAGTTTTTATTTATTCAGGGTTCCCAGGTGCCGGGCATGAAGCAAAAAAAGGACCTTTACAGGACTTAAAGGACCCAAAATCAGATGAAAAGGACCTAGACCATTGCAATTTTACAGAATCTATAAAGATCATAACATGCAAATACAGTAAAACTGTTCAGAAGATGTACAGCTGTAATGGCAGTCAACAACTTTTGAAGCCCACATGACTTCAGCCATTAGACGATCATTGTTAGCATCACTTTTTCCTGATAAAGATCTTTTCCCTGATACGGTTTGGGGGTCCAGGGTGCGCTGCCCCCTTGCGGGGTCAAGGGGCAGAGCCTCCTGTGGGGGTCAGGGGCATTGCAGGTTTTTCAGCCTGTGAAAATGCCTCTCCTTGAACTAACTTAAGGTCTTCATACTAAGCAATTTCTGCCCTGAAAATGAAATAAGCTCTCCTACAATGACTTTTTCAGTCATTTCTTCAACCCAAAGGAGGTTTTATACCCAAGTATTCATATTGCAAAAATGAGGACATATCTAGACAAATATGCACTAAGGCAAATGGAGTGTATTGCAGTGTGGTGTGAAGTAAAGATGTAGAAGTGTATTGCAGTGTGGTATGAAGTAAATATGTAGAAGTGTATTGCAGTGTGGTATGAAGATGCAGAAGTGTAAAAAGAACACACACACACACACACACACACACACACACACACACACACACACACACACACACACAGTATTAATGTTTCAATCAATCCATCACTGTCAATCTCAATAACAGCAATCATACTGCTATAAACTCCTATCGCCTCTTATCACACCCCTCCCTTCCACATGCAGTGCAGGGGTGTGAAAAATGACCCACAATGTGCAGAAAGAAATAACGGTCTGTCTGTCTGTCTGTCTGTCTGTCTGTCTGTCCGCATCCCCCCTCATAGTGACATGGGCATAAGTGCGGGCAGACCTCTGTTGACGCACGCACGCAAGAAAACACAAGCATGCACACGCGCATTCATTCTCTCTCTCTCTCTCTCTCTCTCTCTCTCTCTCTCTCTTCTCTCTCTCTCTCTCTCTCTCTCTCTCTCTCTCTCTCTCTCTCTCTCTTACTTCATTCACGAGGGAAAATGTGCCGCCCTTGTATCAAAAATGCAATACCACACAATACAACTCATCACTACACACAAAGATACACACACATGCACACACACAAACACACGCGCGCGCGCGCGTCTGCAGGGTTTATAAATACATCACAGCACAATACAGTATAAACATACATGCACATACACACACGCACATACACGCGCGCGCACACACACACACACACACACACACACACAGAGGCAGAGACGGAGAGTGTATGGAAAGATACATAATCAAGCTGCACCAACAAGTTCATTTCAGAAGCGCGGACAAACAGAAGCCCCCAGAGTGTAGATACATGCCAGGGAAACCTTTCAGCCTCACAAGGAACGATTTAATGGCCGGTGTGACCAGTGCAGCGAATCTACTGGTGCGTGCTAGGGTTTTGTGCTGGCAACCCGCGGCTATTTAGGGAGTTTATCTGGGAGCTTTGGGTAAAAACGCCTGTGGCCAGATTGATGTAGTGCCGGCATTTTTGTCGCCTTCTGCACTCGATGCCATCTCCGATGTATATCTATTATTTTGGATTCTCTACTTAATGTTGTGTTTTATTTTCTCTTTTCTTGAGTTTGTTTGTTCAATCTTCTTCCTTTCTGGTACTGACTTCAGTTAATTGCCTTGCATCATATCAAGAAAGAATAATGAAAGAAGGAAAGAATGGAGAAGAAGACAGACAGACAGACTCCTCTGACGGACAGACAGACAAGCAATCTACCAACCTGCATAAGGAAGACAAAAAAGACAAGGGGAAAAAAGAAATTGAACGAGAAAGAAAGGAGGGAAAAAAAAAAAAAATGAGAGAAAATGATGTATCTGCTCTTTCGTATGTGACAGGTGTCCCATAACTATGTCGTCATAGGGGAGCGAGGCATCAGAGACCTCACTTCTCTAGGGCAGCATTTGAGGGTGGCGCCCATCTCCTCTCCCTCGCTGCTTTACCTTCCCTGACCCTAAAGAGAGCGCAGGTACCCATTTACAGCTGGGTGAACTGGAGGACTGTACTGAAGCCAAGAGCGCACAATGTGAAACGTCGCCCTATCCAAATGGTAACCACGCTCGATGCTGCTTAACATCGGCTTGAGGAAAGCGAGTGCTCTTTCCACTGAGCTATCCCGTCCCCTAGTATGACAGACACAAGGCAAATAAAGACGATAGTTAAATCCCGCCTTCAATACTAGTGTTGACTGCCACATCAGAAGTATCTCCGTCAACCTTGCAACAACTGTTGTCAAGATTTGAACTAAACCTGGACTCTTCACCATAAAGCTAAAGGAAAACTGGAACCAAAAGAGTGAAAGGTAAAAGTGAAACTTCCTGAGAGTGGCAGAGGACAGACAGGAGACGGCAGGACACTGTTCAGACAACAATGGCGCCTCCTCTGTGAGGCATTATATGTCACTGGACACATGTTACTGCACTGTAAGCCTGCTGGCACAGGGAGAGATCTTCTAGTATGGTGTAGTAACAAATAAGTATCCATTTATATATTGCTTTATTTGTTTGTCTTTATTCATTTCATATTCATCCATCTCATCTTATTTCATTTGATTAACTTGTTTGTTCGTTTTCCAACCAACCAATCGTGATGCTCATAGCTCACTGACAATGGAGGCCTGATCAGGGTTACCTGATAACTATTTCAATGTTCTTTCTATATACGTAGACCATCCAAACAAGAAAAACAACCTCTCAAGCCCCCATCTGCAGTCCAAAGACATTCACAGATCGCTCATCATCCTCAGCATCGTCGTCCTTATCTCAAAAACGAACAATAACCAAAGACATTCAAACCAAACAAGGACCTCAAAGAATCAAAACCAGTCGAAATCATTCAAACGGCAAAAAAAAAGCAAAAAAAAAACAACAAAAAAACAACCCAGCTAGCACCTCCCAGATAAATCAGGGAGAGATGGAAGCAGCGCTAGCTATCTTCAGTACTGACAAAAACGGGTTTTCCTGTTTGGCGGGAAGCGTTTACAGACTGTAGACAAATATTGAAACGGGCTGCTTTGCTCCGAGACGAGCCAGGCTGGTGTGAATGGGCCAGTGATTGGTTCAGAAATGGAGGGGGGTGTACTGAACAGAAATGGCGGCACTGGCTGGTCAGTCAGTCTCTGTCAGCCCAGTGACTGCTGAGGGAGGGGGGAAGGAGGGTTGAGGAATGGGGTGACTGGCTGAAGTCATGACTCTGAATGGTCAGGATCTGATCCCCGCCCTGATGACAGGACTGTGTCTGTCTGGCTTATCGTGGAGACTGGCAGACATCAACAGCCTGGGTGGTTTATATACTACTATCTTTTCTCGGCTGCACACACATACATACACACACGCGCGCGCAAAAACACACACACACACACACACACACACACGCACGCACGCGCACACGTACACACACACAGACACACACACACACATACACACACACACACGACGTGTGTGTGTATGTATGCACATGCATGCGTCTTTGTGTTTGTATATATGTATGTGTGTGTGGTGTGTGCGCGGGCGTGCGCACACCCGCGTGTGTGTGCGAACGTGCGTTGTGTGTAAGCGTGTGTGCGTGCGTGCGTGCGTGTGTGCGTGCATACCTACGTGCGTGAGCGTGTGTGTTTATATGTGTGTGCGTATGAATGCGTGTTTGCGCGCACGCGTGTGAGGATCTACAAACAGAATTATCGGGAATAGATGTAAATGAAATGAACCTTAGCTGAACCACAAGGTTTTCCAAACTTTAAAATCTCCCTCCCTCCATCCCTTGTGACAAAGAAAGAGTTGTACTACAGCTTGCACGATCCGGCTTTTGATCACCAACAGCAATGGAACACACACACACACACACACACACACACACACACACACACACACACACACCACACACACACACACACACACACACACACACACACACACACACACAGAACATTGCGCTGGCAATTTGACGACCCGGGTTCGATTCCCGTTCGAGGAGATTTTTCTTCTGGAGTTAACATCAGTGCTGACTCCACTCTCCCCCAAAGTCCTTCGGATGAGACTGTAAACCGAGGCCCGTGTGTGAACGCTCGCAGAACATCTTGCACATAAGTTAAATCCTGTTCCGCTTTTCGTAAGAGTAGGCCATTGCGTGCCGGTGGGAACAGATGACATTTACAAAACTGCAAACACACGGGGACAGGATGTAAAAAAAGCACGAGTGCTTATCCCATTATCCTCGATATAAAAGATTAAAATTTAAAATAATAAAACAAAAAAATAAAACACACACACACACGCACGCACGCACGCACGCACGCACGCACGCACACTACACCCACACACCATACCACACCACACCACACTACACTACACTACACCACACCACATCACACTACACTACACCACACCACACCACACACCACACCACACCACACTACACTACGCTACACTACACTACGCTACACTACATCCATGCTATTCCCAAATCAGAACTCGCAAAAATAAGACATTTTTCCCTACGGTACAAATGTCGAGCCCCAAACAAGAGGGGTGTTTATTTAGGCCTGTCTGATAGACAGCAGGCAACCCGCTTTCTCTCAAACCTTCAGCCCATCATCTGCAGTTAGGGAAAACTACATACATACATACATACATACACACACACACACACACACACACACACATATCATACATACATACATACATACATACATACATACATACATACATACATACATGCATACACACAGCCGGCACTGCTACATTATTTATTTATTTATTTTATTTATTTATTATTTTATATCGAGGATAATGGAATAAGCATTCATGTGCTTTTTTTACATCCAGTCCCCGTGTGTATGCTGTTTTGTAAATGTCATCTGTTGCCACCGGCACACGATGGCCTACTCTTACGAAAAGCGGAACAGGATTTAACGTGTGCGCAAGATGTACTGCGTGCGTTCGCACATGGAGCCTCGGTTTATAGTCTCATCCGAAGAACTTTTGGGGGAGAGTGGAGTCCGCACATATGTTAACTCCAGAAGAAAAATCCCCTCGACCAGGAATCGAACCTGGGTCTTCAAATTGCCAGCGCAATGTTCTGACCACTAAGCTACCCCGCAGCCTGGCTACACCAGTCAAGAGACGTTTGACTCCACACTGCTCAGAAGGTCAACAAGCACAGACATGATTTTTCCTCCTTTAAAAAACAAACAAACAAACAAATTTTCAGGGATCTTCGAGCTTTAAACATGATCTTTAAATTCGTTCTCTTCTGGCTACTCTCAGTCTCTTTCGCGTGCGTTTGTTTGTTTATTTCTATTTGGTTTGGGTTTTGTTTTTTGTTGAATTAAAATAGCAAGTTGCACTGCTTGATTTCAGAGAAAGCGTGTGGCATAACGTGTTCCTTCTCATCTGCACGGGATTTGAAGATAAACAAACCACGACTAAGTTCAAACATTTCATATAAATAATATGAATTAACTTTAAAAATGAATAAAATACAATTTTAAAAATCCTACCCAAAAACTAGAATCAAACGAGATCAAACCCAATAAAGAAAAGTAAATACACCTTACAAGTGACATCTCACATTGGAAAAGTTGGGGAAATAAAAACACACACACACACAACACACACCACACACACACACACACACACACACACACACACACACACACACACACACACCAAAAAAAAATACAGTACACAAAATACAACCCAAATAAACCCCCCGCTTTTGACAGGGCCAGAAAGAGAGCGACAGAAGAAATGAAATAAAAACAGAAAATGAAACGACAGAGGCGAGCGCGAATCGTGCGGCAAGTTGATCACAGTGATTATTGCTGTGCTGTTTGGGGTTTAATCTCTGTCTCTATTGATTCGGGGTCCTTCTGTCTGACTGTTTTTCAACTGTCTGTGGATGGATGTGCCGCTTTACTCCAAGCACGCTCTGCCAAGTTCACCTTTAGATGCTGTACATCTACTTTATTTGTGTGTTTGTTTCTTATATGCTGTACATCTACTTTATTTTGTGTTTGTTTCTTATATGCTGTACATCTACTTTATTTGTGTCTTTGTTTCTTATATGCTGTACATCTACTTTATTTGGTGTTTGTTTCTTATATGCTGTACATCTACTTTATTTGTGTGTTTGTTTCTTATATGCTGTACATCTACTTTATTTGAGTGTTTGTTTATGTGCTGTACATCTACTTTATTTGTGTGTTTGTTTCTTATATGCTGTACATCTACTTTATTTGAGTGTTTGTTTCTTATATGCTGTACATCTACTTTATTTGTGTGTTTATTTCTTATATGCTGTACATCTACTTTATTTGAGTGTTTGTTTCTTATATGCTGTACATCTACTTTATTTGTGTGTTTATTTCTTATATGCTGTACATCTACTTTATTTGAGTGTTTGTTTCTTATATGCTGTACATCTACTTTATTTCAGTGTTTGTTTATGTGCTGTACATCTACTTTATTTGAGTGTTTGTTTATGTGCTGTACATCTACTTTATTTGTGTGTTTGTTTCTTATATGCTGTACATCTACTTTATTTCAGTGTTTGTTTATGTGCTGTACATCTACTTTATTTGAGTGTTTGTTTATGTGCTGTACATCTACTTTATTTGTGTTTGTTTATGTGCTGTACATCTACTTTATTTGAGTGTTTGTTTCTTATATGCTGTACATCTACTTTATTTGAGTGTTTGTTTATATGCTGTACATCTACTTTATTTGTGTGTTTGTTTCTTATATGCTGTACATCTACTTTATTTGAGTGTTTGTTTCTTATATGCTGTACATCTACTTTATTTGTGTTTGTTTATGTGCTGTACATCTACTTTATTTGTGTGTTTGTTTCTTATATGCTGTACATCTACTTTATTTGAGTGTTTGTTTCTTATATGCTGTACATCTACTTTATTTGAGTGTTTGTTTCTTATATGCTGTACATCTACTTTATTTGTGTGTTTGTTTATTATATGCTGTACATCCACTTTATTTGAGTGTTTCTTATATGCTGTACATCTACTTTATTTGTGTGTTTGTTTTCTTATATGCTGTACATCTACTTTATTTGTGTGTTTGTTTCTTATATGCTGTACATCTACTTTATTTGTGTGTTTGTTTCTTATATGCTGTACATCTACTTTATTTGTGTGTTTGTTTCTTATATGCTGTACATCTACTTTATTTGTGTGTTTATTTCTTATATGCTGTACA
Organism: Stramonita haemastoma; assembly: GCA_030674155.1. Taxonomy (NCBI): domain Eukaryota; kingdom Metazoa; phylum Mollusca; class Gastropoda; order Neogastropoda; family Muricidae; genus Stramonita; species Stramonita haemastoma. Next base: position 3,633,575 of record CM060330.1, read on the forward strand.
TCTACTTTATTTGTGTGTTTGTTTCTTATGTGCTGTACATCTACTTTATTTGTGTGTTTGTTTCTTATATGCTGTACATCTACTTTATTTGTGTTTGTTTCTTATATGCTGTACATCCACTTTATTTGAGTGTTTGTTTCTTAAATGCTGTACATCTACTTTATTTGTGTGTTTATTTCTGATCTGCTGTACATCTACTTTATTTGTGTTTGTTTCTTATATGCTGTACATCTACTTTATTTGAGTGTTTGTTTCTTTATGAAATTACCCGACGTTTTTTTTCTTCTTCTTCTCTTTTCGGGGGGGGGGGGGCTCCTATTCCTGTTCTAGCCATTGGCCTATTTTTCCTCATTTCTTTCTTTCTGCCTGCCTGCGCCTCTCTCTCTCTCTCTCTCTCTCTCTCTCTCTCTCTCTCTCTATATATATATATATATATATATATATATATATATATATATTTATCTCTGTGTCTGTCTGTGTGTCTGTCTGTCTGTCTCTTTCCCTCTCTCTTTCCCCATAACATCCTTTTTCCTGCCTTACACAGTCCTTTTTCATATGAAGAACGTGGTGTACTTTGTATGCCTTCCACACACCGAACTTCTCCAAAGTTTACTGTTATATCATTTTTATTATTGGGTGCTGTCATTGCACACCACTTCAACACCATGCCGATGTCAGGCCACCCATCCACACAGACTCTGCGCTGCCTAGTGCTAGGTCACTACTGAGAGAGAGAGAGAGAGAGAGAGAGAGAGAGAGAGAGAGAGAGAGAGAGAGGAGAGAGAGAGAGAGAGAGAGAGAGAGAGAGGAGAGAGAGAGAGAGAGAATGAATAATCCTTTTTTTAAGGGTTACAGAGTAAGTATTACATACTTATTTTCATCCGGCCCTTGCCCTGAGAGAGTGACAGACAGAGACAGACAGACAGACAGAGATAGACACAAATAGAAAGAGACAGATTTAGAAGGGAGAAAAAGACAGGGAAAGAGACACAGACTGACAGATGTATATACAGAAGCAGATGGAGAGAGTCCATGTACACACACAGAGATGCAAATGTACACGTGTACATATAAAGAGGAATGCCTGCCCATGTGCATTATTGCAGACATGCACACAGGTGAATGCAGAATTGCATGCCCTCGTTGTTGTATGTTTCTCCGTCGTGTTCAACGATGACCTCCATAACAGCAGAGGAGGCAGCTGCTGTTTCGGAAATTGGGAAGAAATGTGATTATAGTGGAGATGCCTTGCCCACAGCACACACCTACTCTCCCGGCCAAGAGGGCATAAGAACAGTCAGGATTGGAGATATTCTCCAAAGGCCAACTAGCCCCCTGGGCTGCAGCACATAAGGACTGTGCAAGTCAAGCCTCCTAGTAGGAGAGTCATAGTCGATCACTTAAGACTAAGCTGTAAAGTAGAATTCCATGAGTGGGAAAGAAAGCCACTGATCATACAGCCTCTCACTTTGCTGTTGCCCCCAGCGTCAATGGTTTAATCAAGAACTGATTGCCTGATAAAACCCAGGCACTGAAGGCACCAGACATTATGACTGGTGTAGAACAGATGATTACAGCAGTGTAACAGGGCAGTGAACTAACTTACGAAGAACGATCCCCAGAAACACCACCCAGTAATGGGGCGAAGCGCCATGTAATGCTGGGTCATTACGCGCAAGAAAAATCCACACCACACGGCGGCTTTCCTACCGCAATGCTCATGCTCTCTGATGAAACAGTCTGTCCCTCTGCCTGCCTGCCTGCATGCATGGTTGCATGCCTTTCTGTTGTGTGTGTGTGTTGTGGTTGTGGTGTGGTGTGTGTGTGTGTGTGTGTGTGTGTGTGTGTGTGAGTGTGTGTGTGTGTGTGTGTGTGTGTGTGTGTGTGCGTGTGTGTGAGTGTGTGTGTGTGTGTGTGTGTGTGTGTGTGTGAGTGTGTGTGTGTGTGTGTGTGTGTGTGTGTGTGTGTGTGTGTGTGTGTGTGTGTGTGTGTGTGTGTGCGCGCGCGCGTGCTTGTATGCATGTCGTTGTGTATCTGTCTGCCTCTCTCTCTTTGGTGGGGGTGGTGGCGGTTGTGTGTATGTGTGTGTGTGTGTGTGTGTGTGTGGTGTGTGTGTGTGTGTGTGTGTGTGTGTGTGTGTGTGTGTGTGTGTGTGTGACACTGCACAAGACTCAGATATGCAAAACTAATTACATGACTCTGATTTGAAACCGTTCTTACAATGGCGTGTTGCAGTGGCGAAAGAGTTGAAGGGGAGGTAATTCAGGCTCTGTCACTCCACAAACAATGCAGCATGAAACAGGGGTGCTTAGTGCAGCGTCCACAATTAGTCTGCAGTTAATCACCTGGGTCTGTTTGTCCGTCTGATTCATTGCAAAAAGAAGAGTTCTAAAGTTTATCTTAAGTTCAGGCACGACACGCCAATATGGACAGTTTCAACCAACGTTTTGTTCTGCTTTTTGGTAGGGTTTTATTTTTCCTTGGCTAGAGCTCCGAGATTTCCCATTGGTCTCAGTTTTGCAAGTGCGACCATTTGCCCTCCATGAAGGTGGCCGCAACCCAACTTGAGAGACGATGTCTGAACACAACACCAGTGTGCATGCAGTCTGTTAGACAGTTTTTGTCATCCTTTCTTACCGGCACGAATGGCCTTCTCTTCTCAAAGGCAGAACGGGTTTTAACGTGTGCACAAGATGTTCTGCGTGTATTCGCACACGGGGCACGGTTTATAGTCTCATCCGAAGGACTAACACTAATGTGGTGTTAAGCTGCCCAGTGTTAGAGGATGTTCGGCAGAGTTACATCCCTGTAAAATATAGTAGGCAGCCTAATTGAGTAATTCATTTCGACTCTGTTTACTCATGGTGTCAAGTCAGCCTGAGGTTGTGCGTAGCCTCACTGTATATTTGTATAAAGCTTTCAGAATAAGAGATATTTTATTATCGTAAGTCATATTTTTTAACTGACTTTGCTGCTATACAATAATTTTTTGTTGTTATTGCTGTTCTCTTTTATCCCACACCAAAAAAACTAAGCAGTTCGCCAACCTCCTTCATGTATGGGCCAATGGCCTTTTTTGTGAATAAATCATCCGAGTTCTCTGTTCCACTCACACCTGCATACATGCACGTCCACTTAATGGTGCACTGAAGTCATAAGCAGAGAGAGGCAATACACTATTCAGAATCATAGCTAGGACAGACAGCAGGGAGGGAGGGAGGGAGGGCAGAAGCACTGGGCAAAGGACCCAATCCCCCTGAACCGCACAACACAGTGGATGGGGGGAGACAGCGAGGGCAAAGACTTGGCACTGATTGTCTTGTCACGAAATCTTGTCGTTAAGTGACCGCTAAATTGCTTCGTTGTGTTCAGCTCTCGTTTTTTGGGGGGTCAAATGGTTTGAGAGGGAGAGGGAGAGAGAGAGAGGGGGGGGGTAGAGAGAGAGAGAGCGAGAGAGAGAGAGAGAGAGAGAGAGAGAGAGAGAGAGAAGAGAGAGAGAGAGAGAGAGAGAGAGAGAGAGAGAGAGAGAGAGAGAGAGACAATGACAGAGACAGAGAGAGAGAGAGATTTGATTGATTTATTCTTTTATATCGAGGATAATGGAATAAGCACTCTTGTGCTTTTTTCATCCAGTCCCCGTGTGTATGCAGTTTTGTAAATCTTGTCATCTGTTCCCACCGGCACACAATGGCCTACTCTTACGAAAAGCGGAACAGGATTTAACGTGTGCGCAAGGTGTTCTGCGTGCGTTCGCACACGGGGCCTCGGTTTAACGTCTCATCCGAAAGACTTTTGGGGAGAGTGGAGTCAGCACTGATGTTTAACTCCAGGAGAAAAATCTCCTCGACCGGAGTCGAACCCGGGTCATCAAATTGCCAGCGCAATGTTCTGACCACTGGGCTAATCCGTCCCCAGAGAGAGAGAGAGAGAGAGAGAGAGAGAGAGAGAGAGAGAGAGAGAGAAGAGACAGAGACAGAGACAGAACAGAGACAGAGACAGAGACAGAGAGAAGAGAGAGAGAGAGAGAGAGAGAGAGAGAGAGAGAGAGAGAGAGAGAGAGAGAGAGAGCGTATATAGTGTCTTCTGTGCAAATGTTTCCCTTGTGTTGGGTTTTCTGATTTCGTTATTTTTTGTTCTTTATTTGTGCACAAGATATAAGACTAACGTTCCGCATTCCCCCCTCCATTCCGTCCTCTTTCAAGAGATAAATGTGACAAAAGAGCGACTTGCTATCAATCTGTTGGCATAAATCGCAACATAAATTCTTGGACCAAGTAGGGGAAAACGTTCTGTTAACACCAGGGGAAGAAAGCTTTTGCTAACCGAACAGAAGATGCAGCCAAAAGTGAACTAAGGATGTCATCCTTCCCACCACGTTTCTTTGTGAGAAAAAAACTCTTACTGCTTGTCATAAGTGCAATAACTAGTCTAATAGTAATAATATGTTTCTTTTCAGAAGACAAACTCACCAGAAACAATGATATTCTCCCGAAATGGGGATTTTTTCCGAAACATAAGCCAAAAGCATCCGACTATGCCTCTTTCCAGGGAGAAAAACACTGTCATAAAAGAACAGTAACAAACCTGCTACTGTTCAGAAAAAATTGTAAGTGCGATAACATCTTGCGACCATGTTACTTTTCCAGAAAAACCATAAGTGCAATAACATCTTGGGAACCTTGTTTCTTTTCGCAGAAGACATTATACGTCTTAAGCGCAATAACACAATCACACTACTTAACCTATCAGATTAAAAAAATATATTGACATTGGACACCACAAGCTGTAACCTATCAAATATTACAAAAATAGTCTCACAAGACAGAACAGGGCTGGGCATGAAAGCAGACTAACATGACAAAGCCATCTGACAACTGTAATGACTGCCAGCCACAGACATGCTACAACTATAATGTTTATAGCCAGCTAGCTCAGACATTGCTGCCACAGGCCCTTACAGCTTGGGAGGCAGGTGAAAAGGGCCATGAATCCCTAAAGGGGGCCACAGACTAGCACCCTGGCCTGTGTGGCCGGAGTGGTCAAGGGGAAACAGATTCCAAAAGGATCATCGTCTGTCATTGTCAACGCACGTTTGAAGTGCCTTAAGGAGCAACCCAACCGTCCAGAATAGCTCGTGTTCTGCCTCAAACGAGGTCATGTTTTATTTCGAGCGAGGTCATGTTCTGTCTCGAATGAGGTAATGTTCTATCTAAAACGAGGTCATGTTCTATCATCCAAACGGACGGCTTGTGTCCATCAGCCAACCAACACTCAGCTTGAAGCTTACATCATGTGAACGCACCTGCCTACAAAGCGAAAAGTACAGGTTTGATCCCGTCCTTTGTGCCCACAACTTTTCCTCCATCCACTAGACCTTAAGTGGTGGTCTGGGTGCCAGTCATCTGAGGCAGCTGATAAACTGAGATCCTGCGTGCACTACACATTCAGTGCACGTAAAAGAACCCATGACAACAAGAGTGGTATCCCTGGTAAAAACAACAAAAAAAAACGTAGAAAAAAGCCACTCTGATAGTGTAACAAAAACACACTTGCAAACAGAAAATTTAAAAGATAAAAATATAAAAAATACGAGTAGCGCTGCTCATGTGGCAATGCGCTATCCCTAGGGAAACAGTCCAAATTTCATGTAGATAATTCTGCTGTGACTGAAAGAGGTATTCAATTTAATTCAATTCTTTTCATTCAATTTTTTCAAAAAAAGTTGCCGCTTGAGATGTGTGCCTTAGCATGTCATAAGCGCTTTGATTGTTTATAAAAGATATAGCGCTATGTAAATTCCATGTATTTATATTATTATTATATTATTATTATATTATTATTATTATTATTATTATTATATATTATCATTATTATTCATTTTATCATCATTATTATTATATTATTATTATTATTATTCATCATCATCATCATCTCATCATCATCTCATAATCATCATCATCACTCATCATCATCATCATCATCATTTTATTATCATTAAACCTGGAAACTCGCAGCGACCATTGTCTTTCACGTCTTGACCGCTTTGTGTGGAGCTTCGTCTCTTCACACTAACAGGTTCAAACGAACAGCTTTCAACAGTCGGCCTGGATCGCAAGGTCGACAAGGCTAGTGTGTCGCCTGCTTTAAGGATAAGCGGAGTTTTGCCAACCTGTGGGGCAGGCAGCATAAAGGAGACGTCAAATGGGCATAAAGCTTCAGAGCTGCCTCCTCTCTGCATGCACTTTCCGTGCTCTGATCGCCCTGTCCTTGCGTTTGATGAGGGCCCTGGGGCAGAGGCTGTAGGCTGGTCACAGGGTGCACGGGATGTGGCGCCACTTCACAGATTGTGGCTGTATGCTAGAGAAGTTTACATGATTATTCTGCCTACCATCTTGGCTACGTAACCAACAACTAAAGCCTAAGTTTTCTTTAAACGAACGTCAGCTTTGTTTTTGGATTGTGGTCGTTTGTGGTTTTACAGTATAAAGGTTTAGGTTGGCTTTAAAAAAAAAAAAATTCTGCGTTACATACTAAGTATTTATGTCCCCTTTTCTGACTTTTACATTAGGAGGTCAGGTAAAAAAAATGTAATGCAGCGAATCCAGTTTGATTAAACACTGTTTTACTGCTTTTCTTTTCTTTTTGCTTTTATAATACATACAGGAATATGCAATTATCATCAAATCATTGCATATATTGAATCACGTAATCTCATCTGTCTCTCTCATGTTCTGCTTCACGATCTCTTAACATCTCCCTCTCTCTCTCTCTCTCTCTCTCTCTCTCTCTCTCTCTCTCTCTCTCTCTCTCTCTCTCTCTCTCTCTCTCTCTGCGTGAAAACAGAAAACTTGGCCATTTCGTCCAGGAAGGAACAAATGGTTGATTTTTTTTCAAACGCATGACTAGTGTTACTGTGTAGTGGTTATACATTATCTCCAAAGTAGGAATATGGTTACATTCATGGTGAGCAAAAGAAGGGCCATGTACGCAAAATCTCACACTTGGAGAACCTCGGAACTCTAGCCGAGGAACTGAGAGAAAAAACCTATTTCTCGCCCCCTCGTATTAGCATTTATTTCATTTAAAGTTACACGTCAAGTAGCACAGATCAAATGACACTTTACAGAGAAAAAAAAATCATTATAAATAAATACGTGCTATCATGAACTTTAATCTTTCTACGAAAAAGTACAACATAAAACCCTGTACGCACTCGTGTGTGTGTGTGTGTGTGTGTGTGTGTGTGTGTGTGTGTGTGTGTGTGTGTGTGTGTGTGTGTGTGTGTGTGTGTGTGTGTGTGTGTGTGCGTGTGTGTGTTGTGTTGTGTTGTGATGTGTGTGTTGTGTTATGTGGGGGTGGGTGAGAGGAGGCTAACTTCTACAGAAGAGCATAGCTACCTTCAAACAACGGAAACTAAAAAAAGGCAATAATTATGATATTGAACAGGTAGAAATATTTATTCGAGACCTACAATTTTACCCCTACAAAAAGAAGCGCTTGTTCTGACTTCCGTATAAACCTGCATTTATTTAAAATAAGCAATAAAGTGACAAAGAATTGAGAGGGAAAAATGAATCAGAGCCATAATTTTAACAACTAGGGTGTGTATAGCTTGGCCTGTGGAGCTTGGGTTTTTTTTCTTTTAATGGGCACGTGCGCGCGTGGTGCGCGCGCGCGTGCGCTGTCATCAATTCTTACCGATACAAACGGCCTACTCTTCCGAAAGGCGGAAGTGGTTTTAACGTGTGCGTAACGTGTTCTGGTGTGTTTTCGCACGCAGGGCCTTCTCGGTGTATATAGTCTCATCGCAAGGACTTTTATGAGAGTACAGTCAGAATTGATGTTAACTCCAGGTATGAAAAAAAACAAACGAGCAAAAAACAAACAAAACTTCAACGGGTGCCTCGGTGGTGGCTGGAAACCAGACTCGATCCCGGACCACCAAACCGCGAGCACAACGCTCAAACCACCAGGCTTTCCCGCCCCCCTGACCTGATAGCTTGTTTGACGTCAGGCGATCTGCTTTCCAAATGCACAGCACAGAATTGCATTCTAAAGAAAAACGGTACGTTCAACAGCTCTGTCTCACAGCAGCGGGAAGAGCTGTTGAATTAATCAGTTATTGCGTTTTTACCCTGAGGGTTTACACTCGGAATCATTGCTTTCTCTCCCTGTGTGTAGCAGCTTTAACAGGGCTGTCGCTCTTCAGTAATCAACAATTGTTCTGTTCATAGTTGTTTTCTTTTCCTTTTAGGTTGATGCTTTATTTATACAGAATACGATTCAAACTGGATGTTAATGTAAATAATTCTCTATACCATTGCAAAGTGCTATGATCTCATGTATGCAAAGCCCTTTTTACCTGGGAACAATGAATAGAAACACATGCAATGTACATAGTAGTTGAGATTTTTTAGAGTGCGCTATTCTTAAATTACAGAATCAAAATGCAGTGAAAATGAAAATACAAAGAGTGTAAAGAATATGAAATAAATGTAACATAAAAAATGCATCACAGAACAAAAAAAAACTTTGTTGGCTTCCAAAAGAAAAATAGAAAGAAAGAAATGAAAGAGTCATCTTCTGTAAGTTTTGAAGAGGCCTGAAGCAGACAGGCGAAGAGAAAAAAAACCCAGAGTGTATTATTCCAGAGGTGAACTGGTCATAGGCAGCATGTTGATCGCACATATCACAGCCCCCTCTTCTTTCCACTTTTTACACACATTTTTTCTTTCTTTATTCTTTACTTTCTTTTAATTCTATTCCTTAAGGTCTGGTGTTTCTGCTCTTCTGCAATAGGATTTTTATTTCTATTACAAATTCCCTGTCTTCTGGTATTTATGCACACCTTTATCTGT
>CM060330.1:3652432-3672432 GCA_030674155.1 Stramonita haemastoma
CTGGATATAAAAAAAAAGCACATTAGTGCTTGTTCCGTTATCCTCGAAATAAAAGAATAAAATGAAAAATAAATATATAAGTAAGCTTCAAACTGAGCTATGACTGGCTGGAGGTCACTCACTATTCCCTATATTTAGACAGAGCAGACCTGTTCCTAATGGCCGGCTGAACGTGAAGCTAATGCTTGAGGCAGATGGACATTGAGGGTGACAGACGATCTGTTCGGGATCCGTTTCACCCTGACCTCACCGGACAACCCGGCCTGACTGTGCCAAAGGCTGGTCTGTCTCTGTCTTTAATCACTAATTCCACCACACCGCTGCAGGGTCAACATACTGACAGTGAGGATACTGAAGAAGGTATTTTGGTCTGTCTCTGCCTTTAATCACTAATTCCACCACACCGCTGCAGGGTCAACATACTGACAGTGAGGATACTGAAGAAGGTATTTTGGTCTGTCTCTGCCTTTAATCACTAATTCCACCACACCGCTGCAGGGTCAACATACTGACAGTGAGGATACTGAAGAAGGTATTTTGGTCTGTCTCTGCCTTTAATCACTAATTCCACCACACCGCTGCAGGGTCAACATACTGACAGTGAGGATACTGAAGAAGGTATTTTGGTCTGTCTCTGCCTTTAATCACTAATTCCACCACAGGGACAACATACTGACAACGGGGATACTGAGGAAGGTTTTTTTTTTAATCCAAACATTTCTGGGTCTCAACAGTGGAGTGTGTTTTTCCTTTTTTTCGTTTTTCTTCCTGTTCTTTATGCACCTGTTGGATTCAGATACTTTATATATGAGAGAAAGGTACACGTTATTCATCTAAATGACATATCTCTTGAATGACTGAGCACATAGACCATAAACTCTCCATCCTGTTCATACACATATATTGCAAGTAAATATGGAGAGAGAGACAGAGAAAGAGAGAGAGACAGAGACAGAGAGACAGAGACAGAGACAGACAGAGACAGAGAGAGAGAGAGTCAAAGATGCAGCTACAACAGAAGATACAGGGATAGACTGAAAGACAGAGACAGACAAAGGAAGACAGAGAGACGAACAGGCTCAGAACAAAAAGAGAATATAAGTTGAAGGCAATGATGAAGATCCCTTATAAAAATCACAAAAATAGCAAAGAATAGAGAACTAGACCACAGATACACAGAGAGGAAAGGGGGAAAGAGAAGGAATTAAACAGCTAGACTGAAAGGAAGGAAGACAGGAAAGAGATTGTGTGTGTGTGTGTGTGTGTGTGTGTGTGTGTGTGTGTGTGTGTGTGTGTGTGTGTGTGTGTGTCTGTTTGTCTATCTTTCTGTCTGTCTGTCTGTATGTATGTATAAATATGTATATTTGAGTGTGTGTGTGTGTGTGTCTGTCTGTATATTATGAAAGTGTGTGTGTGTCTGATATTACACCGAGAAGACAGACGACAAACATAAAAATTCCAAAAGCACCCCACTATCATGATAGACTCTATTGACAACCACAATGACAGCCAACAGGCTGCGCACACACACACACACACACACACACACACACACACACACACACACACACACACACACACACACACACACACACACACACACACAACTTGTGCAGCAGCAGATCAAAACGAGAAGCAAAACCTCAAAGGGCGGGGGCCTAGCTCGCCGCCTTGTTGGACGCCATACAGAGGACGTCACATCGCCATCAACCTCTTCAACGGGCTTCTCTCCCTTTGCTCTCTGATCCCTGCTATACGCAATTTACGGGGGGTTGTGAGGAGCATATAAACTGCCTTCATTGTGACTGTGTGTTAAAGACGGCTTGCCAGCTAGCAGCTTGAGGCTTTTTCTAACACTTTTTACACTTTTGTCTCCCTCATTTTTCTTGGTTTAACAGTGGTTAAATGCAGCTAAAACTACTACAGTTAACGTGGGTTTGTTTCTAGTCAGTTGTGAATATGCAGGATGATAACAATTGTGTTTGATCTTTTCTTGTTCGGTTGGTTTGGGTTTTAAATCTGAGTTATGGAGCACATCTTATTCAATTAAAAGTACAGGGGTGGTGAAGTCCTCTGGCTCACTGTCTAAGATGCTAACATCAATACAAACACATAGTGTTTGTTTCTGGCAAAGTTTAATCAATCTTGCATATAATAAGTATAAGGTCAAGCCTTTTTATATCAAAGAGAATATATATATATATATATATATCATATGATTTACACACACACATAAATCATGTGTATGTGTGTGTGTGCACGGAGGGGGGGGGGGACGCGGCACATGTGTATGCAAACAAAATGATACAGACAATAATCACAAATAAATATAAAAAATCCACAATAGGTGTGATAAAGAATAAGCAATATCAGTTCATGCATGTTTGTTTGCTGTACAAAGCCAATAACAATCTCCTTCGATTGCTGGGTAGACCTGATGTACTTCTGGTTTTTCTTCAGAATAAACATCGCGGTCTGTGAGGTTAGAGAGAAAACAAACTGCCAATCTTCTATTGGACAGGCTAAAATAAACACGGTTTTCTTGTAGGGATAAGATTGTAGCATGGGAAAGTAGTCGGCCTTGTTTTGGTTTGATTTCGTGTTTGTTTTACTTTTGATTTCGTGTTTGTTTTCCTTCTGATTTCGTGTTTGTTTTACTTCTGATTTCGTGTTTGTTTTATTTATCCTCTCTTTTCGTGATTGCCTGCAATCTTGGGGGCAAGCTAAGACAAACAAATGTTTACTGCTGGGATAACATTGCAGATCCCTATCAATGTTTTGCTTTATTTCAGAATAACTTCTAAGTCTCTTTTTACACAAGCTAGCAATACATTTGTGCACAGATGCATGCGTGGCCCCCCATTCCCTCATCCTACTCTCCTTCACATGTCTGTCTGTCTGTCTGTCTGTCTGTCTGTCTCTGTCTGTCTGTCTGTCTGTCTGTCTCTGTCTGTCTGTCTGTCTGTCTGTCTGTCTGTCTCTCTCTCTCCACAACACACACACACTCTCTCTCTCTCTCTCTCTCTCTCTCTCTCTCTCTCTCTCTCTCTCTCTCTCTCTCTCTCTCTCCCCCCCTCTCTCTCTCTCTGTCTCTCTCACTCACTCACACTCTCTGTCTCTGTCTCTCTGTCTCTGTCTCTCTCTCTCTCTCTCACACACACACAACACACACACACACACAGACCCACTCTCTCTGAATCCTCCTCTAAAAAAAAAAAAAGCAAAGGTAACAAAACCACTGTTCTAGTTTACGTAATATCGAATGAAAGACAGGCAATCTAAAAGGGAGAGAAAATCAAGCAGAAGGAGAAGAAGAGAAAAAAGTATATGGGCCTTTAAACCCAGCCCCTTCTCACTATAAACCACACTAACAAGAAACCGATCTGACTTTTACAGCTCAGATGGACTTTTATCTCCCTTTTACAAAGCCAAGAAGAAAGAGAAAGGGGGTGGTCTCTAAAAAATAAAACCAGTCTGCAAGATACAGGCACAAGCTTCTAGCTGGCAACCCATCATTTCTTCACCTTTCAGCGCAGTTTATGGGCTGTGCGTGAACCCTCGTAAAACGCAGCAGGAGGGATGATTAATTAAATACAAAAAAAGCGCACGAGAAGGAGAACGCGGCTGAAGGGGTTTATGCCGATTTGACGTCTTCTTTATGGTGGCCTACAAGGCCGTGAAATATATATACCCTGACTGTTTTAGGTTCCCTGCCTTTTCCACCTGCTTCACTGGGCTGTGTGCAGCCTGTTGGAAATCACTGGGGTTACCTACCAACAGGGCTGACTTTACAGTAAGTAGTTGAGGTCTACATTTTCACAGCTGGAAGCTTCACACACGCTGTAGAGAGTCGTCGCTAGAACAGATTGTGTTTTTCCTTCCGCGAGAATGGTTTTGTTTTTATAAAAATTTTGCCTACGACAGTTCCTGTTGGTGGTTCTTGTTTTATGCGTGCTGACAGAAGTCATTAGAACAGACTGCGCATTTGCTTCTCTGAGAGTGGATTTGTGCTGATATAACTTTACCTGAAACTTTACCTGAAACAATACTTGTTGCTTTGAGTTCGTTTGTGAGTGCTTACTATATGCTGGATACAGGACCTCAGTAAAAACAATACTGTCTTATCGAAAAGACGAGTACCAAAGTCAGCAACTAATCAGTCACTTAAGTAACCGATACATAATCCTTCCCAACCTTACGGTTTGGGTGGACCTTTCAAACCTGTTCGTTCCGACCTGTCCGTAAGAGCAGGCTTCCACACAAAAACATCGGAAAGGTGGGAAAGGTAAAGGCCACTGCAAGCCCCCAGGTTTCAGGCACATGTACACACAAGGCACACACAAACACACACACACACACACACACACACACACACACACACACACACACACACACACACACACACACACACACACACTTGTCCACACAACATGACTGCAAAGTGAAAGCTTCAAACTGTGCCGCATTGACTGGCTGGAGGATGTCAGGTGTGTATCTGTCACAAAACGTGACCTACGCACCTCAACGATTCCAAACAGTAAGGTTGAACCTGACCCCTTCAGCCACGTCACGTGTGATGGATGTTTGGGGTGATGGACCATCTGTTTGATATTATATATTATATCTGGTTTGCCTTGACCATGTCAACCTTACAGCTCAGGAGACTAGTCTGTTGCCCACTTTCATCGTCAGATCAACCACGCTTTAAACCCTGTTCCGCTTTTCGTAAGAGTAGGCCATCGTGTGCCGGTGGGAACCGATGACAAGATTTATAAAACTGCATACACACGGGGACTGGATGTAAAAAAAAGCAAATGAGTGCTTATTCCACTATCCTCGACATAGAAGAAGAAGACGAAGAAGAAGAAGAAGAAGAAGAAGAAGAAGAAGAAGAAGAAGAAGAAGAAGAAGAAGAGGAGGAGGAGGAGGAGGAGAAGGAGGAGGAGGAGGAGGAGGAGGAGGAAGAAGAAGAAGAAGAAGAAGAAGAAGAAGAAGAAGAAGAAGAAGAAGAAGAAGAAGAAGAAGAAGAAGAAGAAGAAATGATAATATTAAAAACCACATCAGTAAAGGATTATCAGAATGACAGTGGAAAATATTCAAGAAGGTATCATAAACCAAACAGTTTTGGGTCTCTACAATACAGATTTTTTTCTGATTTTTTATCATAAGTGCTACCTGTTGAATCCAGACAACTTCTAAATATGACAAACGTAATTCGTCAAAACACTGCATCTCTTCAAAGACAGACCTTAAAGACTCTCCATGGTGACAGAAATCAACCTGAATTGACAGGGAACGAGACAGAAAAAGAAACCACAAAAAATATACAGAGAGCAGAAGAGACAGAAAGAGAATGGCTACAAGACAGAGACAGACAGTGGGAGGCCAAGGGAGAAACAGAAAAACACACCCAGAAACCCACGGGAATACAAGTTGAAATGAATAATGGAGAGCCCACAAAAGATAGCAAAAAACAGGGATACATATAAACAGATGGGGAGGGAGGGGTTAGAACTAGAAGAATGAGAGAAACAGGAAAGGGACAGACAAGACTGACAGACAAAGACAGACGTGGAGACTGAGAGAGGGAGGGGGAGAAAAGAAACTGTAAAAGAATTAAAATGAAGAGAGAGAGAGAGAGAGAGAGAGAGAGAGAGAGAGAGAGAGAGAGAGAGAGAGAGGAGAGAGAGAGAGAGAGGACAGACAGACAGACAGACAGACAGACAGACAGATAGACAGACAGACAGCGACAGAATACACAGGCACAAGCAGGCACACAGGCACACAGAGAGAAGGCGGGGGGGGGGGGGGGGAACAGACAGACAGACAGAAAGAGAAACACACAGAGACAAAGAGAGACAGACAGACAAACAGACACTGAGACGCTCAAATTTGCAAACTAAAACCACACAAAAGCACACCCCTGTCATGATAGACTCTATTGACAACCACAGTGACAGCCAACAGGCTGCACACCACACACACACACACACACACACACACACACACCACACACACACACACACACACACACACACACACACACACACACACACACACACACACACACACACACACACACTTGTGCAGCAGCAGATCAAAACGAGAAGCAAAACCTCAAAGGGCGGGGGCCTAGCTCGCCGCCTTGTTGGACGCCATACAGAGGACGTCACATCGCCATCAACCTCTTCAACAGGCTTCTCTCTTCGCCTCGCTCTCTGATCTTGCTCTCCGTGTTTTACAGGGGTTGGTGGGGAACCTATTAACTGCCGTGAATGTGCCGTAAGGATGGGTTGCCAGCTCGCGGCTTGGGGCTGTTTTCTGACGGTTTTAGAGTTTTTCTCTCCCTCCCATCTCCTCGGTTTAATGACGGTTAGATAAAGCGGGAATCAGCGTTAAAGTCAGGGTCGCTTCTTAGTGGGTGTGAAGATTTGGGGGTGTTAATCTTTTCTTTCTTTTTTTATATTTTCTCTTGCTTGTTTTTGCTTAGTTTTTTTAATCCCAGTTACAGAGCTCATCTGTGTTAATTGGATGTTCATAATGGTGGAATTTAGATGGATCACTTTCTAAGATGCTGACATCATTACATGTTTCTTTCAAGCATGTGTTTGATGAGCCTTTATTGCACAATACGCTTGAATTCCTGTATTTTTTAATATCAAACTAAGAACTATTCTATACACCAGGGTTTGTTTGTTTGTTTGTTTGTTTGTTTGTTGTTGTTCGTAATTGCAAACATCATACTCCATTTCTCTTTAATCGTTCATTGTTGAATGAACCAGTGAGGTTCAAGAACAAGATGAGCATCAAAGGTCAACAGAACGATACAAAAGTGTAACCAATTCCAGTATATAAACAAAATTGATTATAATAATTATATCAGACCATTTCTCTTAACAACCGACATATATTCAGTTTCCCGATAACAGTTGATGTTATTCAATAATAATAATGATAAAAATTAAAACAGCCTTTCATTCATGCAGTTTTTGTTGTTGGCCTTTTGGTTTTGGTTTTGTATTTTTGATCAACCCGGCACAAAATGGCTTACTATTCCTAAAGCTGGAACGGGATTTAAAGTGTGCGCAAAATGTTCTGCGTGCGTTCAAAACACGGGACCTGGGTTTTTACTTATACAGTCTCATCCGAAGGACCTTCAGGAGAGTAGAGTCAGTTCTGATGTCAACTCCAGGGAAGACAGATCCATCGAACAGCGTCTCGAGGATGGCTCGAGCTCGCGCCATCAGATCATGAACTTACTGCTCTAACTGAACGCTCCACTATGCCACCCTCCCCCCCCCTCCCCCCCCCCCCAACACAACACACACACACACACACACACACACACACGCAAGCACGCATGCACACACACACACACATCCTGTAGAATCCTTTTGATGTGGGCTACTTTCTTGTGCTTCTTGCATTGGTCTACCACGGTATTGCCGGAGACTGTTTTAGTTGGACAGACTTGCCCATCGACTGGGCACCCTGTTTGCTCTGCTGTCCTCTATCCATCACGGGTCGGGAGGCCAGCGAAAGCGGTGAATGGAGAGGTGTTGGCCCACCAGGGGAGGGGAAGGGGGATCCATGGCCGACTTTGTACTGTAGTGCTCAGCATTGTCGGATGAGCCTGTTTTATCTGATGGAGGGTTTTGTTGTTTTAGCTTGAAATTGTACGTCTGTACTTCACTGTCAATCATTGAGAGAGAGAGAGAGAGAGAGAAGAGAGAGAGAGAGAGAGAGAGAGAGAGGAGAGAGAGAGAGAGAGAGAGAGAGAGAGAGAGAGAGAGAGAGAGAAGGGGGGGCAGGAAAAGGTCTAGTTTCTAGTATGTTACGGCAATCAGTCTTTCATTATAACGTTTATTTGTGTGTATGCTTTTGGGTGTGAATGCATGTATGCATCCATGTATGGACGCGCGAGTGTGTGTATGTGTCAGTGTGTCTGTCTGTGTCTGCATTTGTGTGTGTCTGTGTGCTGTGTCTGTGTATTTGCATGAGCTTACATTGGCTTCTGCAGAAAACACAATTCAGATCACGATTAACGGCACAAAAGAAACATTTAAAAGGAAGCAGCGTCACATTATTGCAATTCAAAGCTGCAGAATAAAACAGTGTCTGCGGAAGCCTATATTGCGTACGGTTACCAAAAGTAATCAGCAAAATCCATGTCAATAAAATGACTCAAATAAAACAAAATAAGGCATTTTTCCAAAGCCCTTATCCCAACAATGATAAAAAGGAGTGTATATATCTCAGTCTATCCCTCAGACGCAAGAGATCTGCTTTCTGTCTAACCACACCACCAGTGCATGATCTGTATTCAAAGAAAAACCTAGGCACACGGCGGGTCTGTGCGGTGTCAAGGCAAACTGCTGCTGACGTGGCCGGCTAGCTGTGCTGGCTAGTGTGCAAGAAACCATCAGTTTTTATTTCCTCATTTTCACATCTTCTTTAAACCTCTGCCATCTCCTCCCTTCTTTTCTCTCTGTTTCTTTTTCATGCGCGTTCACATTATGTGATGATAGACAGCTCATAAAGATAACATGTTCGTTTTTCAGTTTCTTGCAATGTTGTAAGATGTGCCGGAGAACTGTTTTTATTCTGAAAAACAATAAAATAAAATGCGACACCAGTTTTTTTGTATCCAATTCTTTTATATAATACTCTTAAAACTGACAATTTCTGACGGTAAAACAAATAAATGTTAAAAGAAAAATAACTAGCTGCTGGAAACTTAAGAGGGTCAGAAAGAGAGTAGCAGATAAAATACAAGTGTGAATTATTACAAAAAAGAGAGTGAAGGATAAAATGACAGTATAAATTATTACAAAAAAGAGAGCGAAGGACAAAACCAAAGTATGAATTATCGGAGGTGAAGAAGTCGCATCCAGCATGGTGATCCCTGGCATTATTGCCTCGTTACCTCTCCTCTTGACTTATTTCTTTCACCTTTATTTCCTCACCTCTCTGTTTCTATCCTCTTATTTATTTCATGAAGCACGCGGGTCAAGTTACGTTTTTGTGAACTATTTGATTTATTTTTCGTCCCTTTTAAAAAAAATACAACAACATTTATTGGCTTCTGACTTTGTTTTTAATCTGTCCCAGTTCTCTCCGTTTTCTTCTAGCTCTTTAACTGTTTTAATATGCAGTTTCCCTCAATTCACTTTCCCTCATTCTTTCCTACCGTCCTTCTCTTCTCACTTTCCTCCTCTGGGTGTTTTTTCCTTGTTCCTTGGCTAAAGCTCCTAGGTTCACCAAAAGTGACAATGTTCGTGTATGCCACCCTTTTTTTGGCAATCATTCAGGCAGCTGCATTCCGACTTCGGGGATGACGTCTATACACACCAGTGTTCACGCGTTTTTAAAATGTTGTCATCAGTTCCTACTGGCATGTCATGGCCTACTTTTCCGAAAGGTGAAACAGCGGCTTTTAATTAACACAGTACGCAAGATGTGCTGTGTGAGTTCGCACACAGGACCTCAGTTTATGGTCTTAGTTAAAGGACTCTCGTCACAGTGGAGTCGGCACTGATGTTAACTCTAGGGGGAAAAAGTTATCTAGAACAGGTGTCTCAGGGTGGTTTGAACCCGGGCCGTCAGATCATGAGCACCACACTCTAACCACTTGGCTATCCCGCCCCTTCCCTCTCCTCTACTATATATACACAGTTCCTTCAGTTTGAAAATCCCACAAACCATTACCAATATGTTGCCAGATGCGCTGTCAGTCAGTCCTACAGCAAGGCTTCAATCTGGCCACCCACCTGACCAGACCCTGCTGTGGATATTGCCTCTGTGCGTGTGAGTGTGTGGTGTGTGTGTGTGTGTGTGTGTGTGTGTGTGTGTGTGTGTGTGTGTGTGTGTGTGTGTGTCTGTGTTGTGTCTGTGTCTGTGTCTGTGTGTGTGAGTGAGTGTGTGTATGTCTGTCTGTCTGTCTGTCTGTGTCTCTGTGATATGTGTATGTGAGAGAGAGAATGTGTGTGTGTGTGTGTGTGTGTGTGTGTGTGGTGTGTGGTGTGTGTGTGTGTGTGTGTGTGTGTGTGTGTGTGATGTGTGTGGTGTGTGTGGTGTGTTGTGCTGGCTTCAAATAAAATAAATATATGCCGAAGTTGAATGCGCTGGGCCTGACTTGTCAGGCGCTTAACGGCAGTGTGACGCATTTTCGCTCATATACCAGACAACAGCTGCTGTATGATGAGCGTTCGAGAGGAAGGAGAAGAAGTAAGATAAACCAAAACACCGATTCACAAAACTGCAGCAAAGAAGTGTACTTTCTGGCTTACTCTATCAATCACGAAAAGTAATGAGCATAAAAATGTAAACAGAATGACATGAATAAATAAATAAAAAAGGCATGTATGCCAAAGCTTCAATTTAACCCTGCAATAAAGAAGTGTCTATTTTAGCCTGTCCAGTAGCCAGACACAGGCAATCTGCTTACTCTCTGGCAACACCAGCTGACAATCTTTATTCAGAGAAAACCTAACCATACCGCCAGATATGCACATCAGTGGGGTGGGTGGGAAATCCATTATTGGCATTGCCAAGTAAGCCAACCTGTGTCAAACGATCACCTTTTTTTTATACTTCTTTTCCTTTTTACAGCGTTTCGAACATCACTTTTGAATTCTCTGTCTCTGTCTCTGTCTCTCTCCTCTGATTTTATACATGTATGTTGTGATTATAGACAGCCCGCAACATAACAGATTTCTTTTTAATTTTCTTTCAGTTCAATAAAATGTGGCTGTACAGATTTCTTTAAAAAAAGAAGAAGAAGAAGAAAAAAACCTACATCAAAAGAAAAACCCAAACAAACAAAACATAAAACAGTTAAATAAAATCATACCCTGAAAACTGACAACTCCTGATAGGAAAAAACTGACAGATGTAAGAACTGGTTTCTGAAAAAACAGCTGAAAGAGCCAGAGAGAGAGCGACAGGCGAAATAAAAGCAAAACAAACCATTGCAGACATGAACTAGTCACTTGCAGCCTTCAGATCTGGAGATTATTGCCTATCTTCTGCCTATTTTCCATGATTTTATTTCATTTCGTCATGTCCATTTTCCTAACATTTTTTTTTCTTCAAAATTTCTTTATTTCATCATGTTTGTACGTCCTGTAATTTTTTCCCCCTGATTATTTAGTGATGCTTTTCCCTTGTTTGATCTTTTGTTGTTGTTGGGTTGTTTGTTTCTTCTTGTTGTTTTTTGTGTGGGGGGGGTGTTGTTGTTGTTTTGTTTTTTTGTTGTTTTTTTAGGGGGGGGGGGGTTGAGGGGAGGGGGGTGATTGTGTGTGCTGTTCTTTTGGGTTTGTTTTCGGTTTTTGTTTTGGTTATGTCCTAATTCTCTGGCACTCTGAATTTGACAATTTTCTAACACTTTTTTATATCTTGAAACACCATCCCTCTCCTGCCTTTTATTTTCTTTCTTTCTTTTTCCGTCCTTCCTGCATCTGATAAACAGAAACCTCCTTGGTGTGTACATTACTCAAATCGCTACCTATACAGTTGTTCCCAGCAAATCGTCAGTGAACAGCTTGGGTTCAAGCTAGCCAACTGTAACACCTAATCTTGTACGGTCCACTAGCTGTGTGTGTGTGTGTGTGTGTGTGTGTGTGTGTGTGTGTGTGTGTGTGTTTTGTGTCGTGTGTGGGTGTGTGTGTGTGTGTGTGGTGTGTGTGGTGTGTGTGTGTGTGGTGTGTGTGTGTTGTGTGTGTGTGTGTGTGTGTGTGTGTGTGTGTGTGCGCTGTGCGTGTGTGTGTGTGTGTCTGTGTGTGTCGTGCGTGCGTGCGTGTGTGTGTGTGTGTGCGTACGTGTTTGTGACTATGTGCATGTGTGTGTGCGTGCGCGCGTGTGTGTATGTGTATGTGTGTGTGTTTGTCTGAGTCAATTTTTTTTATTAAAACAAACACAGGAAAGACAATCAGACATCTTCACAGAAAAAATAATAATCTGTGTAAACAGAAAACAGAAAAACAAAATTTTTTCTCATCAATCCTAAATTACAAAAAAGCACTCTATGTGAAAGAGGTAGTTTTCCCAAATGTTTGCTTCTCTTTCGACACCAGTCTGAACAAACAGAGATCATCCCCAACTCTGGGACACCAGTGAACTCTGTCACCGTTAACGTACGCTAACGGCAAGAGACGCCACCTGCATAGACCTGTGTGAGCACAGCAGACACGGCCTGTGCCTGACCAGGTCAGAGACCCTGGGACACCTGACACCCACACTGAGGTCTGGGCCTTGATCACTGACTGACTGACTGACCCCTTTGGGGCAGGCACCCCCACCCCCCCTCACACACATCATCACCTCCACCAGTGCCCTGACTCTTTAGGGGCTGCTGGTGTTTTGCTGTCAGAATCCTTCAGTTAACCGAGGATCACTTCAGTGTGTGCCCATGTTAGAAGTCTTGCTCCCCTTCTTCCTAAGATATACGCAGTGTGAATCAGTAAACTTGCCCAGCAAAGAAAACAGATTGAGATCGAAGGCATACAATTCCTAAGGATTAACTTCCAGAAGATGGGGATGCTACTTAGACTGATAGAACCTCGACATCCCTACTGGGGACTGAACTATCTTAACTTCTGTAGAAAAACTTCTGTGGACAAAATTTATTCCCTGCTGTTAATGTCTTGCTGTGACATTGAGTTTACAGATTCTTGCAACAGTCTACAACCTTACAGCCAGAGAATCTTTGATATAGACTGGGGATCGACTGGGCACCATGTTTGTTTTGCTGTCTGATGTATACCCATCATGGATTGGGGAGCCAGCGAAAGCAGTGAATGGAGAGGTGTTATGAAAATCTCTCTGGCCAATAGGAAGAAAAGAAGATAGCAGGCATTGTGTTATTGCTGGACGTTCGTTCTCACTGGGTTCAATGTTATGCTTATCTTTCGAAATCAGTCTTGAAATATACTTACAACTCAGAATCAGTCTTATAATATAGGATATTTTGTTGCTTGTCACTCCAAGGTTCCAATAAGTCACAGCTTGTTGTTGAAAGAAAGACATATTAGACCTGCAATAACAAGAGAGAGAGAGAAAGAGAGGGAGAGAGAGGGGAGAGAGGAGAGAGAGAGAGAGAGAGAGAGAGAGAGAGAGAGAGAGAGAGAGAAGAGAGAGGGGGAGAGGGGGGAGGAAAGAGAGAGAGAGAGAGAGAGAGAGAGAGAGAGGGAGGGAGGGAGAGAGAGAGAAAAAGAGAGAAGAGAGAGAGACAGACAGACAGAGACAGACAGACAGACAGAACAGAGACAGACAGACAGAGCGACTGAGAGAGAGAGAGAAACAGAGACAATGAGACAAAGACAAAGACCACAGACAAAGAGCTCTGGCTTCTTGTATAATTTCGCCATTACTCTTTCTCCCATTGTCCCCATGTGATACCCCGTATGCACACTCGTTTTCATGTGTGTGTTGGTGTGTGTGTGTGTGTGTGTGTGTGTGTGTGTGTGTGTGTGTGCTGTGTGGTGTGTGTGTGTGTGTGTGTGGTGTGTGTGTGTGTGTGAGAGAGAGAGAGAGAACATATCTGCATGCCTGTGCACGTTTGTATAGATGCTTACCTCTAGACAATTGATCAAGAAAGCAGGAAGTCGCGATAAAAAGTGTAAGTAGAATGAACTCAACTGAAATGAAACAAATCATAAACATAAACTAACAGCAAAGAAGCGTTTATCGCAGCTTTATTAACAGCTACAAAAGGCACAAATGAACATGAAAGTTATAAACAATAGAAAAAAATCAAAACGAAATGAAAAAAATGATATAAGACAATGAAAATATCAATCGAAACAAAACGAAGACAATTTCTTAGACTTCAAATATCCTTACAATAAAGGGTGTTTATTCTGCCTGTCCGATAGACGAGGGCAATAGATCTGCTTTCTCTCAAACCACGGGCACATGATCTTTATTCAGCAAGAAAAGCAATCTATTTGGCGGGACAGTCAAAAAAGCTGTTATGATTTGCCGAGTAAGAAACAGGAACGAATAATTGCTTTTCCCCCTTCATTTTTAAAGCGCTTTACGTGTATCTGCTGCCCTTTGCTTTCTCTGTGTATCTTATCTCTTTTTATTTATCATCGTTTTGTTAGGGTTTTTTGTTGTTGTGTTCTTTATCTTTCTGTTTTTATTTCATTTTTCGCACATTTTTTATAATTTGTAATTTTTTGAGATTTTATAAAAACATTTCTTTTCAATTGTGTTGCACTCTTATAAAATATGGACGTGCAGTGATTTTTAGAAAAAGCTAATTAAAAAAAAGTTAAATTTGTTCAAATAAAACCCCATTTTTATAACAACACCTAATGTCTAATTCAACAACAGCAAGAAACCCAATAAAATCAAACGAAACAAAAAGCAAAATACAGGAGGTGGTAGATGGAAAACTTGTGAGAGGGCCAGAAAGAGAGTGACAGCGAAATGAAAGCATAAATTATTGGAGAGGTGAACAGCTACATCCACCATGTTGATCCTTGAGATTATTGCCCTGAAGATTTCTTTTTTCTTTTTAAATCCAGCCATTTCATTTGATCCTGTCTGTCGTTCTGGACTCTTCTTTATTTATTCATCTATCTTATCATTATCACGTGTCCTGTAACTCTTTTTCTATTTCTTTGTTGTTGGTTTTCTTATTCCCAATTTTTCTTCAATCATTCATTGGCTTTTGAGTTTGTGCTGTGCTGTCCAGCGCTTTTTATCTAAGCTTTCTTTTTGATGTGTTTTTTCTTTGAAATCCCCCCCTTCCCTTCCCTTTATTTTTCTTGCTTCAATTGAAACTGATTGCTTAAAAAAGAGAGAAAAAAAGTCATACACATAGCAAGAAAAGAAGATCACGAACATCTTAACATCCAAATAAACAAAACAGATTTAGAGAATGTCCAACAATTCAAGTCTCAAACATCAGTAAAAGCAAAGGATGGCTTCTAACCAAGATGCATTTGGCATAGCAAAACATACCCCCCCCCCCCCCCACCCCACCATTTAGGTACCCGCATTCTGACTCCGAGGATGGTGTCCACAGACGACATCCATGGCACTGCATCTTTGGGAAATGTTGTCATCAGTTCCTACCAGCACGAACAGACATTCTCTTGTGAAAGACGGAATTGTTTTCTTTTATGTGAGCGAGATGTCTGCGTAGCACTTGCTACACGGAGCCTTAGTTTACAGCCTTATCCGAAGAACTTTGACATCCAGTTCGATTTTTTTCCCGTCAAACTGAGAAGAAAGGCCAAGGCTGGGAATCGAACCCAGAACCTCACGGTTTACTTGTTAGACAGGTGAACCTCTTTTACCGTTTTGCCATCTTTCTTCTGACAAAGTAACAAAGCAGATTGGACGCCAACGGTCCTGCCTGTGGGGAGGGGGGTGGGGGGTGTGTAAGAACAAGAGGGAAGTGGTCAGACAGGACAGGACACAGGTAGGTCCCTACTTCAGCCACCTGGCTGATGTGTATGGTCAGGGGTCCAGCAGGGAGTTGCCCACAGACCTCTGCTCTCTCTGTCCTCTCTCTCTCTGTCTCTATGTCTGTCTGTCTCTCTCTCTCTGTCTCTCTCTGTCTCTCTCTCTGTGTCTGTCTGTCTGTCTGTCTGTCTCTCTCTCTCTCTCTCAATGAAGGGCTGTGGTATCAATAACAGTTCTGTCTGTCTCGTCTCTCTGTCTGTCTTCTCTTCTCTCTCTCTCTCTCTGTCTGTCCTGTCTGTCGCCTGCCCCCCCCCCCCCCTCTCTCTCTCTCTCTCTCTCTCTCTCTCTCTCTCTTAGTTCCTCCAGTTTCCATATTTATATACCTCAATCACTGCTGAATTTTAGCTATTCCCAAACACACAGTCAATCAACAGCAAAGGATGAATCAGGCTACCTACATGATCAGTCACCACGCAGTTGAATGTGTGTGTGTGTGTGCGTATACGCGTGCGTGCGTGCGTGCGAGTGTGTGAGCGCTCATGTGTGTGTGCGCGCGCGTGTGTGTGTGCAAGTGCTTTTGCTTTTTCCTCAACTCACAGTCCTAGAATCTGTGACACTAATGGACTCTGTCACCCTTAATGTACGCTAACGGCAGAGAGGCCACAGTGCATAGATAGACCTGTGTGAGCACAGCAGACAGGGCCTGTGCCTAACCAGGTCAGAGACCCCGGGACACCTGACACCCCACACTGAGGTCTGGGCCCTGATCACTGACTGACTGGCTGACTGACCCCTTTGGGGCAGGCACCCCCCCCTCACCTCACATACATCATCACCTCCACCACTACTTTCACGCTCCGGGGGATGGTGTTTCAGCATCAACACTCTTCTCTTGCTGACTTGAGTCTCGCCCCCTGATATATATATATATATAATATATCTATATTTATATATATATATAGAGAGAGAGAGAGAGAGAGAGAGAGATTAATATATATATATATACATATATATATATATCTACATTCTGTTAAAAGCCCAAAGACATTTCAGCATAGCCAAGCCTGAAGAGTTACTTCTTTTTCTTGTTTTTCTTTTGCTGACCTGCTGACAACATAAATGAATAAAGAGCTAAGCAAGTTTCACTGGGGTAAATGTAATACAATCATACCTAGACTTGTAATATGTTGGTCGCAGGAGGTGAGATAGTCTGGTACGAATATGTAATAGTATTATAGTCTAGTACCATTTATACAAACTGAAACATGCAATCAAGACTTCTGACTGGTTAATTGCAGGAGGGGAGATAGTCTGGTACCAATATAAACTGAAACATTGAATCATGTCAAGACTTCTGACGGGTTGATTACAGGATGTGATAATATTATAGTCTAGTACCATTCATATCAGCTGAAACATTGTTGTCTGTGTCAGCAGATCTATTCAGGGCCCAAGCCATATGGCTCCGCTCTCCCCAAGAGTCTTTCGGATGAGACTGTAAACCGAGGCCCCATGTGCGAACGCACGCAGAACATCTTGCGCGTACGTTAAATCCTGTTCCGCTTTTCGTAAGAGTAGGCCATTGTGTGACGGTAGGAACAGATGACAATCTTTACACAACTGCATACACACGGGGACTGGATGAAAAAAGCACATCAGTGCTTATTCCATTATCCTTGATATAAAAGAACAAAATAAAATAGATAAATAGTTGTTCATCTCTGAGGAGTGTGTCTCCAATACTTGCAATGTTGACCAGTATTGCCTGTGTGACAGTTTTCTGTGACACATGCTTTTGTCATATAGGCTTTCTAGCTACTGTCTTTACTGTGGGAACTACAACAGCTTCCCTTAAAATTAAACAAAACGAGAACAATCAACAGGTATCAGAAACTGAAAGATGAGTACAAAGCAACGGAGCAGAAAAGAGAAATAAGGATTTTTCTTCGAGAAAAAAACAAACTGGTACAATGTAACATCAATCTAGCATTTGAACTTCAAAAAATGGTACCTGATTTCATTACTTTGGCTTTTCAAATATCTGTGTGTACCTTTCTGAGTCAATGCCCATCACACAGGTGTGCATCATCCTACTGAACTGGCAAAGTGCTCCATGCCCAGTCTTCTTCACGAAGGATCATTTCAAGTAAGTATTCTATCACTGATTGATTTCGTTTTCTGCATTAGGAGCTGGCAGCATTTAGTATGATATTGTGGAACAACATGAAAGAGGTGTGTTTTGAACACACAAAATTGAAAATAACAATAAATGAAAATAAGTAGTCTTTTATTATTTTTACGTATGTTATATAAAAAAAAATCCTTTAATGATTTCAAAGTATTTTATAAAGAAGAAGAAGAAGAAGAAGAAGAAGAAGAAGAAGAAGAAGAAGAAGAAGAAGAAGAAGAAGAAGAAGATGATGATGATGATGATGATGATGATGAGATGGTGGTGATGGTGATGGTGATGGTGATGATGAATGATGATGATGATGATGATGATGATGGTGGTGGTGGTGTGGTGGTGGTGGTGTGGTGGTGGTGGTGGTGTGGTGGTGGTGATGATGATGGTGGTGGTGGTGATGATGATGATGATGATGATGATGATGATGATGATGATGATGATGATGATGATGATGATGATGATGATGGTGCTGGTGGTGGTGGTGGTGATGATGATGATGATGGTGATGTGATGGTGATGGTGATGATGATGATGATGATGATGATGATGATGATGATGGTGGTGATGATGATGATGGCGATGGTGATGATGAAGAACAAGAACAAAAAGAAGAAAAACTAGAAACATGACTTGTGGATTTTGCCATGCCACAAATTTTACACAAACTTTACAATTTCTTTTTCTTTACAGCAACATTTCTCACTTTCAGGGAGGTGCACAAAAGCTAAAAAGATGATAAAAAGGCTTCGGTCCGTATCCTAGGATCAGATCAAAAGTCAATTTGAACTAAGGAACCTTATAAATCATACTTTAAGGTCACAACAGCACTACAGAAATGAGATGAAGATCAGCTTCCAAAATTACAGGTACCAAAACTTGAAAAGGTTATTTCCTTCTTTTTTTTTCTTTATTCTATTTTTCATTTCATTTTGCTCCTTCTCCCATTTTCTCATTTTCTTCTGTGAAAAAACTTCAGCACATGTGTGTGCCACTTCCTCTTATAACTGCATCAAAAAAAATTTTAAAAATGATATTTTATTGTTCCATCCAACTAAGGTTAAAAGACACCAATCTTTCAAATTAAACAGAAACAGATGGGAACAGGACGAATGAGGATGAACAGCAAAGATAACCCTTTTTGATTTCTCAAAACAAGGGCAGTTATTGTTATAACAAGAACAAGAACAACAACTAGAACAACAACAACATTGACGTAGAGCAAAAATATAAAAACAAAAATAAGAACGAAAATGAAAGAAGATGGAGATACGTATAGAGGCGGGGGAGATTTTCTCATTTCGTGCGGGTTGATTCACGGAGCAAAGTCAATAACAGCTCCTTTGACAACTCGACAGACCTGCTGTGTCTATAGTTTTTCTCTGATTCGTCTTCTGGCAGTTAGAGAAAAAGCAGATTGTCTTGGAGTCTATCCAGACAGGCCAAAATAAACAACCTTTTGTTACCGAGACAAGATTGTAGCTTTGCAAAATATCGTGTTCTGCTTTGATTTGATTACATTTTTCGTTTGGTTTACATTTCCTTCTCTTGCTTTCAGCCATTGATTGAAACCTTCCAGGCAAGCTAATACAAACAATTCTTTGTTGCTGGAATGAAATTAACCTCGGATTAAATACTATGAATTCTTTTATTTTAGATTCATTTATTCAAGTCTTTTCGAGATTAACAGCACTTACATATATATAGCCATCACACACCATACATTACAATCACATCGGCACATGTGCGCTACAGAGTACAGGTTACATTTTTGTTCCATTTAAGTGTTTAAAATTACTTTGTCTGATAAAACTTACAATTCTCACTTTACTTCCATGTTCAATTCTTGCACTATACGGTATTATACATTCCTGTGGTTCCTAAAATGCATGTGTCATTCAGACATCGGAACGACATCAGAATGGTTAAATACTGAACGATAAATAAAACAAGCACTAAATTGAAGTTGTATGCTTTCTATCAACTCATAATTACACAAACACGCACGCAAGCACACACGCACGCACACACGCACATACATATACACACACACTCACACTCACACTCATACACACACACACACACACACACACACCACACACACACACACACACACAAACACAACACACACACACTCACAGAGTACATCTACCGCGTAGTCCTGCTTAAAATAACAGACATTACAAAATTCTTCACAACTACTTTAGAAGCTCGTGTAATGAGTATCATATTAAGTGACGAAATGACTGTTCAAGCGACATATCAAAGCAAATCGTTGGAATTTGAGTGGATAAGACAGGGGGAAATAGGGACAGAGAGGGAGGGACAGAGAGAGAGAGAGAGAGAGAGAGAGAGAGAGAGAGAGAGAGAGAGAGAGAGAGAGAGAGAGAGAGAGAGAGAG
>CM060330.1:3684932-3687925 GCA_030674155.1 Stramonita haemastoma
TCTCAACTCCTTCCATGCTAGGAGAACTGGCGTGTCACAGAGTCTGTGCACAAGACGCCGAATTACAAATTAATGGACTCCCCTGAGCCACTGCCTGCCTACACACCACACAAGAAGAAAGGAAGAAAAAAAGGAAAGAGGTGAGAAGGGAGGGGGCAGGGAAAGCAGGAGGAAGATGGAGTGTAGGGGAGGGAGGGAGGGGGCATTGCACAGGCAGCTTGTGGACAACATCGTACCCAGCTCTGTGAGGAATAAGTTCGCCACTCGTGAAGCAGCGAGTTCTCGTCTAAAAATTTAAAGATGGCTGACAGGCAGGCCGTCTTGTCCATTGGCCGTGCCGTTTTAAAATTTTAAGACTTCCTTCGTTGTTCGCCCAGCTTCTCTGTCTCTGCCTGTCCGTTTTGATTTGTCTGTTGACTGCCTTCTGTCTGTCTTCTGCCTGTCTCTGTCTGTCTGTCTGTCTGTCTGTCTGTCTGTCCTGTCTTTGTCTGCCTGCCAGTCTGTCCTGTCTGCCTGTCTCTCTGTCTTCTCTGCTCTGTCTGCCTGCTGCCTGCCTGCCTGCTCTGCCTGCCTGCCTGCCTGCCTGCCTGTCTGTCTGTCTGTCTGTCTGTCTGTCTGTCTGTCTCTCTCTCTCTCTCTCTCTCTCTCTCTCTCTCTCTCTCTCTCTCTCTCTCTCTCTCTCTCTCTCTCTCACATCTCTCTCTCTCAAACACACACATACACACACAACACAACACACACTCGCACGCACGCACGCACCACCACACACACACACACACACACACACACACACACACACACACACACACACACACACACACACACACACACACACACACACACACACACACGTGTGCATTATCGGCAATTATATAAAATGCACTTCTAGGTGCCTCTTTTGTGCATTAAAAAAAATTAATTTCATGGTTTTATTTTTCCAGTCCATCAATCAGTCACCCAATCAATCAACACTGATTGATGGATCAGTCCAAGCAGGCAACAGTTGTATCGGAATGCCTGCATGAAGCTGGATTAAAAGAACGCCTGGTTCCGCTGGGATGTCGGTACAGGTCTGCAATAGTTGTCTCCAAACGTTTTGCATTTTTACGACAGAAGACTGCACAACTACATATTATATCTATCTACCTACCTACCTACCTACCTACCTACCTACCTACCTACCTACCTACCTATCTATCTATCTATCTATCTATCTATCTATCTATCTATCTATCTATCTATCTATCTATCTATCCCTTAGTCTGGCGACCGTGGGGCACCCCTGAAGACCTGACAACCAGTTCCTTCCATTCCTCTCTCTGTTTCTGCCTTTCTCAAAATTTGGTTGAGGTCTAGGCCTGTCCATTTGCTGATATTGTCCTCCCATGTTTTCCTTGGTCTGCCTCTTTTTCTTCCTCCCTGGACAGTGCCTTGCAGTATTGTTTTTGCAAGTCCTTTTGATCTTGTGCCATGCCCGTACCATTTAAGTTTCCGCTTCTTTACGATTGACAGAAGGTTTTCGTGCGTTGCAGTTGCCTTGACACGCGCAGTAGGAAAAATGCTGATACTACTCACAGAATCACCCAAACAACTCTGAAAACGACAGTTCTCCAAGGTAAGGTTGAGAGCAGAAGGAAAAGAGGCAGACCACCAACATGCTACACTGCCAACATCACTGAGATCAGTGGTCTGGGAGTGCTACAGAGCAGAGAGACAGGGAGATGGAGAACCCTGGTGCACTGTGTGGAGCTCCTGCCCTCCACAGCAGCGATGGAGGCAGTGAACAGGTGTGCCTTGCCTGCCTGTAGTCCACTGTTGCCCAGGAAATCAGGGGTCAATTCTTCTTTCAAAGATATACTAGGGGGAGGGGGTGTGGGGGGAGGGGGTGTGGGGGGGGGGGGGGTCGGTTTTCCTCTTTCTGTCTTCTTTCTAGAACAGAACGAATGTGTGTCAGCTGACTGGGATGATTGATAGATTTAAGTCTGATGTTAGATCAATACATGTTTGCTTTTTTTTGTTTTCGTTCCTCGGCTAGAGCTCTGAAACTGACCAGTGGTGAGACTTGGCGTATTTGACCATGTCACCCACCATGAAGATAGCCGCATTCTAAATTTCAAGATTTTGGTGTCTGAACACGACACCAGTCTGTAAACACTTTTTTTTATTTTGTCATCCGTTCCTACCGGCTTGTAATGGCATACTCTTTCCAAAGCCAGAACGGGTTTTTAACGTGTTTGCAAGAAGTTCTGCATGGATTGCACACAGGAACTGAATTCTAAAGTCTTACCCGAAAGACTTTCGGGGGATTGTAGTCGGAACTATGGAAAAGTTGTAAATGGTTATCGGCACTTGTTTTTCTGCACTGATTTTTTTTTTTAATGTACTTTGCGTGAAAAACAATCACAGCAAGATAATTTCTAAACTGACATTTCTTCCAGACAAAAAACCGTATGGTAACACTAACTACATCAATTAGCTGTTATGGCTTCAGGGCCTGAACAAAAGTCAGTACAAGAGGAAAAGCACGAGTGGATATAGGTACGTTTCTTGTTTCACTCATACTTCCTTTAGGGAGAGAAAAACATCAACTAAAAACCAAGAAATGGTGTTTTTTTAATTCGACCATCCTTTAATTGCTTTCGAGCACAATCATAGTGTAAGTGTAAGATTATCATAGTTGAAATTCAATGTGCCCAAACCGTATCAGGCAATGATTACTCAATAAAAGAAAAAATATCTTTCAAAACCGTTCTTATCTAGATAAATGTCTCCGGCTTTACACACATTACCTGTTTTTTTCAACATGCAGAAACATAAAAATGGTTTGGTAGTTTGAAGAGAAGAGTCTTTACAACACAGATTTCAATATAGGTGGTGTCGTTGTCTCTGTTTGGCTTTCTTTGAACTGCAGACAAACAGAAACTCGTTTTCAATAATGCTGTCTGAGACATTAAGCCAATCACGTATTTCGTTTACAATATCACGTTACAGTT
>CM060330.1:3688025-3690525 GCA_030674155.1 Stramonita haemastoma
AAATGTTTTGCTGTTTTTAAAACAATTTTTTTTTATACACAAGTATTTACACAGAAATGCAGCATCGTTGTTTTTTAAATTATTTTTTCTTGTTTTGTTTTTGTGTCAATTGTTACTGTTTTTGTCTTATGGGGGGGGTGAGAGAGAAGAGAGAGAGACGAAGGAGAGAGACGAGAGAGAGAGAGAGAGCGAGGAGAGAGTGTGTGTGTGTGTGTGATGTGTGTAATGCTTGCGTGTTGAAACACTAGCAATGTGGCAATCTTTCATTTTTTAAAATATTATTAATGTCAACAGTGTTGATCTATCTGTGAAGGTAGGTCTAGTGATATGAAGCAAGCCAGTTCTTTTGTTTTCTTTGATTCTTTTGTTAGATTATTTTGTCGCTGTTACTTTTCGCTAAATTATGCTCTCTTGTTGATCATCTTACTGTAATATCCCCTAAGGCTGAACGCCGGCTACCTTCATGGTGGGAAAAAATGGTTGGCATACGCAAAAATCTACCATTGGTGAACCGCGGAGCTCTAGCCAAGGAACAAAAAAAAAGAAAGTAAAAGAAAATTCTTATAGTCTGTATATGATTGCAAAACTCTGAGCACAGTAAGATTAAACACGGAATTTACACAGCGCTATATCTTGCACAACCAAATCAAAGCGCCTTGCATTCGGACCATATACAACACACATAGCAGTCAATAACAATTAGTAGTATCAGCAGAGTGCAAATGACAGTGTAACAGAGATAAGAAGGCAGGGTGGGTGCATGGATAGTTGTGGGAGAGAAGGAGGGAGGATAGAGAGCACTGCACGACCTGCTCTACGAAAAGATTCTCAACACAGGGTTGCGGGATGCAATAACAAATGAAGGCATTGTAAGCGGTAAGTTAGCCGGATGAGTAAATAAATGGGGGTATTGTCAACAGGTGTTGTAAGTTCTGTCACCTTTCTTTTGGATACCTGTCACCTGTTTGTTCCTGATCGGCAGTGTGCAGTCAGTGGACTGATTGACTGAACACACCTGGAGTGGATGTATTTGAGGGTTTTTTTTTCACGTCTACATCTTTACTTCATACCACACTGCAATACACTGCAATACACTTCTACATCTTTACTTCATACCACACTGCATATACACTTCTACATCTTTACTTCATACCACACTGCAACATTATTTACATTATCATTACACCAATGTATTTGAGTTTCTTCTGTCTGTTTCAACTGTTGCGTGCATTTGTTATCAAGCCATTTCAGTGAATCATTTAATTTTGAATGTCTGATGCTGACAGACTGACCTAAAAGCAGGCGAACTGATATTATAGCGTGAAATATGATAATGGTAAAAATGTCCACGAAGTACGCTGAATATCATCGCAATATTGGCTGGAAGCATTTTTAGTCTTCACCTTGATTAACGGAAATGTAATATGATATGGTTATGTTTGAGAAGTACCGACTGTCATCCTTTATTTAGACCATTGTCTTACAAATTTATAATTATTTGATAAAGGTGAATATGCTTTCTACGTGTGAATGGACAATCATCTTCTTCCTCGAAAACTCAGACAGCAACTCATTGTTGTCTTGTCACATGAGCGAAAATGGGACAACTACCTCAAGAAAAAGAAACAAATTAATGAAGAACAAAGACACAGAAAAAAGGAACCGATCTGTATTTCAGACCTTGCACGTGCTCACAAGACAACACTACTACAGCCATACTAATAGGACAGGAGCAGGGGGTCCGTGGTTCGCACCCTGGGGGCTGAAGGCCTGTAGAGGGACGCAGATGTCGCGTTAGGCAAATCACTGATGGCAGTTAGGGGTGCCAGACTCGCTGGAGTCTAGCTGATTGGGCCAAAGATAACGGCAGGGGCTGGCCGACACTGGTCACAGAGACAGACAGGAAATGCAGACTGAGATGACCATCTGCACTGGAGTAGTGGAGCTGGTGTGAAAGTCTGGCTAATTAGGAATGCTTGCAGTTCTGAGTGTGTTGTCTTTATTACTGCTAGTATATGTGTGCTGCTGCTTTTTTTTATATCTGTTATCTGTGTGTCTGTGTGTCGTCTATCTATCTATCTATCTATCTATCTATCTATCTATCTATCTATCTATCTATCTATCTATCTATCTATCTATCTATCTATCTATCTATTCTGTCTGTCTGTCTGTCTGTCTGTCTGTCTGTCTGTCTGTCTATCTATCTATCTTTTATTTTTCTAGCCTTTTATGATCTAGTCTTCTCTTTATATCTGTCTTCTTCTGCTGTCTGTTGTCTGTCTGTCTGTCTGTCTGTCTGAACACTCACCCCTTTTTCTTTTTTTCTGCTGTATGTCTGTCTGTTCTGTCTGTCTCTCTGCTTTGTCTCTGTCTGTTGTCTGTTAACTGTTCTGTCTTGTCTGTCTTATGTCTGTCTTCTCACATATATTTACAATACTTCGAATTTTATGTGAAGACGGAGTAAAAGGTAGAGGATGAAGATTGCTTGGGATGAGAAACT
>CM060330.1:3700525-3703025 GCA_030674155.1 Stramonita haemastoma
AAAAACAACACCAAAACTCGTTTAACATGACAAGGGTGATAACATTTTAAAAAATCACAATCTAAGAGTGTAAGACTGTCTCATCCGAGCGTCTTCAGACACTCTCTCTCTCTTTTGCGTGATGGGAAATGCAGCTCAGTTGCACCTTGGGGGCGGGATAGCCTAGTGGTCAGAGCGTTGAGCTGGCCATTGACGGCGGAGGTTTGAACCACTACCTAGACGTCCTTTTGTGAGGGGATTTCCCCTGGAGTTAACATCAAGTACTGACACATATCTGTGTCATCAGGTCACGAGACAATGGGCTTAAAGGACAGAACCCAGTGTGACATGAAAACCATGTCACGGACTTCATCGATTGTGCTTCCTGTTAATGGATTGTATGCTTATTGTATCTCCACTCTCTCCCATCATCATCCCTTTGCAATGCGCGAAAGCTTTACGTAATCAATTTTGCGAATCGTGAATTGTTAATATCAGTACAGACTCCACTCCCCTGAAGTCCCTTCGGATGAGACATATAAAATTGCGTGTGAACGCACGCAGAACACCCTTCACACACTTTAAAAACCTTGTTCCATCTTCTGAAAGATCTGAAGTAGGCCATTGTGTCCAGTAGGAGTAGATGACAAATAAAAAAAAAACCCACATACACATTTGTGTCGTGTTTAAGACATCCTCCCCAGAAGTAATGGTGGATAAAAACGGTCGCATTCGCAAAATCTCACCTTTGGTGAACCTCGGAGCTCTACCGAGGAACAAAAACGCCCATCTAAATAGATATGATATTTGTACATTCATGTATGTTTGTACGGTTAGTGGAGATGACAAGTGCATAGAGCTACTGTTTGGAGAGATGTTATCCTATATTGAACGCTTGGGGGTCGTGAATGCAGCATTGATTTTGCATTGTGGAGGATTTTGTGTTTAGGCCAGATTGGTTTGGAGAGCCGGCCCGAGAAGAGCAAACGGGAGAAAAATGGTGGGATTGGGGGAGGTTGTGTGTGTGTGTGTGTGTGTGTGTGTGTGTGTGTGTGTGTGTGTGTGTGGTTGTGTGTGTGTGTGTGTGGTGTGTGTGTGTGTGTGTGTGTGTGTGTGTGTGCGCGTGTGTGTGTGTGAGCGTGCACATGCGCGTGTTCCTTTCAAAGACAAAAGTGTTAATAAACACACACGCACGCACGCTGGCTCTCTCTCTCTCTCTCTCTCTCTCACACACACACACACACACACACACACACAC
This sequence comes from Stramonita haemastoma, assembly GCA_030674155.1. NCBI lineage: Eukaryota > Metazoa > Mollusca > Gastropoda > Neogastropoda > Muricidae > Stramonita > Stramonita haemastoma. Next base: position 3,701,763 of record CM060330.1, read on the forward strand.
ACACACACACACACACACACACACACACACACACACACACACACACACACAACACAACACAACACCACACCACACACACACACACACACACACACACAACACAACAAACACAACACAACACAACACAACACAACACAACACACACATACACACAGAGGAAGTAAATCGCTTCCTCTCATTTCTTTAGCAAGAACATCGCTGGCCTCACAAAACGAACCCTGTGGAACAGCACAGTGGTTTTATGGGAGCTCAGAACTGCACTGCACTTGTTTACAACCTCCTTCATAAATCTTCCGACCCTTCCGCCTTTGGCCAGGGGGATAATTATGTTTGGTTCAGGTGGGAGGGGGGGGGGGGAGAGATGCACCTTTAGTACACGTGTACACAACCCAAAATAAAACAGCTTCTCCCAGTAGAGTAGAGGTGCAGCAAGTAAGCGTTTTACTATCTCCCCCTGCTGCAGACATCAAGTCTATATACCTGTACTGTCCACCCAGAAAGTCGGTGGCGGGTATGGGAGGTAAAGTAAAAAAGAGGGGGGGGGGGGGGCGGTCTGAGGGCCTGTGCAACAGTACAAGGCCACTGGTCAGTGTGGGGTATTTTCAGGCGGCGGTGGTGGTGGTGGTGGTGGTGGTGATGGGAGTGAAGTTGGGAGTGTTCTTTTCGCAGTCTGATACTCAAAGCTTTGTGTGTGTGTGTGTGTGTGTGTGTGTGTGTGTGTGTGTGTGTGTGTGTGTGTGTGTGTGTGTGTGTGTGTGCGCGCGCGCGCGCGCTCGCGCGCGCGCGCGTGTGTGTGTGTGTGTGTGTGTGTGTGTGTGTGTGTGTGTGTGCCCGTGTGTGTGACTCTGTGTGTGTATGTGTGTGTGTGTGTACCCGTGTGTGAGACTCTGTGTGGGTGTGTGTGTCGGTGGGGGGAGGTGTAGGTGGGGGGAGGAGTGGTGAGGATGGGGAGTGGTCAGCCGTTAATCACAGAGGGCAGCAGCAGCAGTTGGGGATGGATGCCAGAGTTGATGGAGAGGGGATGGTGTGAAAGGTAGCAGGGGGATGGTAGGGGGGGGGGGGGGTGGGGTGAGAGGAGTGGTCTGCTGTTGACCAGACTGCATTGTAAACCTCTTCTTTGGGTCATTGGCTGGCTACACTGGCGGAGTGTAACTGTGCATAAGTCTGTCTGTCTGTTTGTCTGTCTATATATCTGTCTGTCTGTCTCCGTGTCTGTCTGTCTGTCTGTCTGTCTGTCTGTCTGTCTGTCTATCTATCTCTCTC
>CM060330.1:3710678-3724383 GCA_030674155.1 Stramonita haemastoma
GATGGTTTGCTGGTTTATAGTCTCAGGACTTTTGGGGAGAGTGGAGTCAGCACTGATGTTAACTCTAGTTTGTGTGTGCCTGTGCCTGTGCATATGTACCTGCATTCGTGTGTGCGCGTGTGTGTGTGTTAGTGAATGTGTGTATGTGTGTGCTTGTGTGCACGTGTGTGTGTGTGTGTGTGTGTGTGTGTGTGTGTGTGTGTGTGTGTGTGTGTGTGTGTGTGTGTGTGGTGTCTGTCTGTCTGTGTGCATGCTGTATATCTGTTTTTATTGATTGAATCTTATTGTTTTGGGTGATAAATGTTTCTGTGTATCATTTTTTTAATATATATATGGCTTCTCACCAGGTGAATTCCTCTTTGATGAAGTGCTGGTATTTGGTATGGGTATTTATTGTCTTGTATTGTGTGGGAGGTGATGGTTGCATACTCTACCCTGTTTTTCCTCTGTAATAAATGTTTTTTCCTATTTACTTTAGCTTTTGACCCACATGAATTTCTCAATTTGTGAGATAATAAATCTCTGAATTGTGGAATGGATTGGATGATGGTTACCATGAAGTATTTCACATGGCTTTATAACAGCCTAGGAAGGGGAGGTGGGGAGATAAGGGATGGGTGTCACTGTGATTATGACTCCTTGTTTGTTTTGAAAAAAAGGAAAGTCCCTTCTTGTGTAGGTGTTGTTGTTGTTGTTGTTGTTGTTGTTCTTCCCTAGCTTAACACTCTGGGGGGTCACCCAGAATGTGCACTCTGACTCACTAATCCCACTTGGGAATCACTGTGAGATTGTAATTGCACACTGAATGAGAAGTTTGTGTGTATGACTATTTTCAAGTACCTCGCCATATAGGCAGCCATACTCCGATTTCAGAGGATCTTGTGCAGGTCAATCTGAGGTTAGCAGGCCAGGCTTGCTGACTGGAGGTTTTGTAAGAGGTCAGTCCAAGTTTATTAGGCGAAGGTTCCAGCAGGTAATTTCTTTTGTTTTAGGGTGAAGGTGGGTACCTGGGTACATATTTTTTTAAGCTGGTGTTATGTTTGGGTTGTTGAACAGAAGGCAATTTTCTTTGTGCAGTGGAGAGTTTTTGTTTGCCAGTCTGGTCACAGCACTCCTCCAGTCAGGTGGATGAAGTCAGGCCAGTTGTAGTGGTGCCATCTCTGGTGGTTCACCCTCAGTTCCTCTGATTTATTACCTGCTGATGACTTGTGTGTCAAGTCTTCAGGTAATACTGAGCTCCATGTATCTGTGGCATTTGTGCTGTTTGCCTTGTGGCCACTCGTCCTATGAGGAGTTGATAGCTGTAGTTTGTTTCTTCCAGTAGTAGCTTTAAGAGTGATGCTGAGTTTATTGTCTTGGTGATATTGTTGTTTACCTCTTTTGATGGAGTCCATAGTTTGGACTTGCAGTAGTGCAGTCATTGTTTTGTGTGGCAGTTTGTCCAATGTCCTACCTGCTGGTGACTTCAGTTGGTCTTCTGGTGGGATTTGGATCTCGGTTATAATTTATAACCTGCTGTTTTCCTAGTGGTAACTGTTTGTAGGTCGAGTTGACAGCTGTGTTGGTCTTTGTGGCTGTGGAGTTGTTGTTTTGTATTGTGTGACCAGATATTAGTTCACCTTACTGTGTGGCTGTGGAGTTATTGTTTTGCATTGTATTCACCTTTCTGTGTGGTTGTGGAGTTATTGTTTTGTATTATGTTCACCTTTCTGTGTGGCTGTGGAGTTATTGTTTTGTATTGGGTGACCAGATATTAGTTCACCTTACTGTAGGTGGAGTGACAGCAGGTGGGAGTGTTGTCTTTGATGCCCTGGTGTGACTGAATACCTGTTTTATGTACTCTGCTGGTTTGGATTGGGAAGTGACGACCAAAGTAATCCTGATTGTGACTGAAGGGAACAGGTTAGCCCAGTGGTTAGAACATTGCATTTGCAATCTGACATCTTGGGTTTGATTCCATTTTAGGGGATTCCCCCCCTGGAGTTAACATCAGTGCAGACTCCACTCTCCCCAAAAGCCCTTGGGATGAGACTATACACCATATGCGAATGCAGGCTGAAGACCTTGCACATTCATTAAAACCTGTCCACATACACACAGGGACTAGATGTAAATAAGCACTGTGCTTATTCCATTATCCTGGTTATAAAAAATACCTGTTCTTATGAACTGGACTGGTTTGGATAGGGAAGTGACCACCAAAGTGAAGAGTCCTTGCACATCTCTGTGTGCCTGTGGCTGCCCTTACAGTGATGTGGAAAAAAAAAAAATATATATATAATAGTGCCAGAGGACAGATAGACTTTCATTTATCTTATTTGTATTTATTTTATTCTTTTATATCAAGGATAATAGGATATATCCAGTCCCTGTGTGTATGCAGTTTTGTAAATGTTATCTGTTCCCACCGGCACACGATGGCCTATTCTTACAAAAAGTGGAACAGGATTTAACATGTGCAAGATGTTCTGCTTGCTTCACACACGGCCTCGGTTTATAGTCTCATCTGAAGGACTTTGGGGGAAAGTGGAGTCAGCACTGATGTTAACTGCAGGTGAAAAATCTCCTCCTCATCTTTACCAATGTGTGTTTTTGTTTTTATGTGAACCCATTGTGTTCCTTTGGATTTACACCTTTGGTGACTGGTGGTGACACAGCAGAGGATTTGTGGTATTTTACCTGTGTTGTCATCCCCAATTTTTTTATTTTGTTTTATTGGTATGGGCATCCTTGTATGGCAGAGGTTCAAGAACATCCAGTGCCCAGATATGTGTGAGGAGAAGTTAGGAGAGATTTCTGTCAGTTGAAGTCAGTGAAGTTTTATCAGTGTGTGTTGTTATAATTCCTTGTGTTTTTGATTTCTGTGGTTACATTGGCTTTAAAGGTATGTGCAGTGTTAATGATGATGTGTGTTGTTATAATTCCTTGTGTTTTTGATTTCTGTGGTTACATTGGCTTTAAAGGTATGTGCAGTGTTAATGATGATGTTGTTGTTATAATTCCTTGTGTTTTTGATTTCTGTGGTTACATTGGCTTTAAAGGTATGTGCAGTGTTAATGATGATGTGTGTTGATATAATTCCTTGTGTTTTTGATATGTGCAGTGTTATCATGATGTGTGTTGATATAATTCCTTGTGTTTTTGTTTTCTGTGGTTACATTGGCTTTAAAGGTATGTGCAGTGTCATGATGATGTTTTAAATTGGCTGAATGGTTCTTGTAATAATATTTTTCATAGCTGTATATTGAATACCCCCTTTTTTTTGGTTTAGCTAAAGTCCCAGGTAACCAGAATGTTGCCATATACAGCCGGTACTGTAATTTAGACATTTTCAGTGTGGATTAAATTTTTGTTTGTTCTTTAACCCTTTATAGTTAGATTGTGGTATTTGAAACAGCTGTATTTTAGCCATTTTATGTAACTAAATTGTTATTTTTAGATATCTTATTTTAAACGAATTTACTTGGTTTCTTTTTATATATTTTATTATATAATCCCATTTTAGAGATGTGCGTTTGAATCCCATTTATGATGGTTGTTTTATATATCCCATTTAGATAGTATGTTTTTTAATTCCCATTTAGAGTTAGTTATTTTATCCCATTTAGATGTAGTGTTTTAGCCCGTTTAGATGGTTGATTTTAGTAGGACCCATTTAGATGGTTTTTACATTTATGAGACCCATTTAGATGGTAGTGTTTTATAGCCCATTTACATGAGTGTTTTAGAGCCCATTTAGATGGTAGTGTTTTATCCCATTTAGATGGTTGTTTTAGCCCATTTAAATGAAAGTGTTTTAGCCCATTTAGATGGTTGTTTTTGTCCATTTAGATGGTAGTGTTTTAGCCCATTTAGATGGTTGTTTTAGCCCATTGAGATGGCAGTGTTTTAGCCCATTTAGATGGCAGTGTTTTAGCCCATTTAGATGGTTGTTTTAGCCCATTTAGATGGTTGTTTTAGCCCATTTAGATGGCAGTGTTTTAGCCCATTTAGATGATTGTTTCATACCATTTAGATGGTTGTTTTAGCCCATTAATTAGATGGTTGTTTTATCCCATCTAGATGGTTGTTTTATCCCATTTAGATGGTTGTTAGCCCATTTAGATGGTAGTGTTTTCCATTTAGATGGTTGTTTTAGCCCATTTAGATGGTTGTTTTAGCCCATGTAGATGGTTGTTTTAGCCCATTTAGATGGTTGTTTTAGCCCATTTAGATGTTTTAGCCCATTTAGATGTTTATTTTAGCCCATTTAGAGGGTTGTTTTAGCCCATTTAGAGGGTTGTTTTAGCCTATTTAGAGGGTTGTTTTAGCCCATTTAGAGGGTTGTTTTAGCCCATTTAGATAACTGTGTTTTGGCTCATTTCAATGGTTTTTTCATCCCATTTAGATGGTTGTTTTATCCCATTTAGATGGTTGTTTTATCCCATTTAGAGGGTTGTTTTATCCCATTTAGATGGTAGTGTTTTAGCCCATTTAGATGGCTGTGTTTTAGCCCATTTAGGTGGTTGTTTTAGCCCATTTAGATAGTTGTGATATCGGTTGTTTTAGCTCATTTAGATGTTTTATCCCATTAAGATGGATCTTTTATCCCATTTACATGGTTATTTTATCCCATTTAGATAGTTATTTTATCCTATTCAGATGGTTTTGTTTCATCCCATTTAGATGGTTTTGTTTTATCCTATTTAGATGGTTGTTTTATCTCATTTAGAGGGTTGTTTTATCCCATTTAGATGGTTGTTTTATACCATTTAGATGGTAGTGTTTTATCCCATTTAGATGGTGCTGTTTTATACCATTTAGATGATTGTTTTATCCCATTTAGATGGCGTTGTTTTATACCATTTAGATGCTTGTTTTATACCATTTAGATGGTTGTTTTATCCCATTTAGATGGTTGTTTTATCCCATTTCGATGATCGTTTTATCCCATTTAGATGGTTGTTTTATCCCATTTAGATGGTTGTTTTATCCCATTTGGATGGTCGTTTTACCATTTAGATGGTTGTTTTATCCCATCTAGATGGCTGTTTTATCCCATTTCGATGGTCGTTTTAGCCCATTTAGATGGTGTTGTTTTATACCATTTAGATGGTTGTTTTATCCCATTTTGATGGTTGTTTTATCCCATTTAGATTGTTTTGTTTTATCCCATTTAGATTGTTTTGTTTTATCCTATTTAGACGTTTTATACCATTTAGATGGTTTTACCCCATTTATATGGTTGTTTTATACCATTTAGATTTTTGTTTTATCCCATTTAGATGGTCGTTTTATCCCATTTAGATGGCGTTGTTTTATACCATTCAGATGGTTGTTTTATCCCATTTCGATGATCGTTTTATCCCATTTAGATGGTTGTTTTATCCCATTTGGATGGTTGTTTTATACCATTTAGATGGTGGTTTTATCCCATTTAGATGGTTGTTTTATCCCATTTCGATGATCGTTTTATCCCATTTAGGTGGTTGCTTTATACCATTTAGATGGTCGTTTTATCCCATTTGTGACGCTCCACCACGAAATGAGTCGCTTAGCACATTACCCAATTTTGCGCTAGGAGCCATTAAAGGCAGACGGGGGTCAAGTTCTCAATTTTGATTGATTATTAAACTATACCTACCTTAAAATGAAATATCAAGTGATTATTAAACTATACCTACCTTAAAATGAAATATCAAGGCATAATTTTTTTTTTATATTCATTTTGCTTTTAAATGCGTTTTAAAAATACTCAAGCCCTCATTCTGGCAACCTTTAACGAAAATAATCTTGCCTGTTTCTCATTTTGTCACATCCTGCAGTATATCATTTCAATTTGTAATAACTTTGCACAAAATTGTCCAATTTTCAATCTGTTTTTTTGTATTGGATAGCCCTTTTAGTGCAAATTAATAAGTTGTCAAATACTTAAAATTGACCTCTGGTGCAATGCGACTCCTTATGTGGTGGAGCATCACATTTAGATGGTTGTTCTAGCCTATTTAGATGTTGTTTTATACCATTTAGATGGTCGTTTTATACCATTTAGATGGTTGTTTTAACCCATTTAGATGTTTTTTTTTATATCCCATTTCTTTTATCCCATTTAGATAGCATTGTTTTATCCCATTTAGATAGCATTGTTTTATACCATTTAGATGGTCGTTTTATCCCATTTAGATGGTTGTTTTATCCCATTTAGATGGTCGTTTTATCCCATTTAGATGGTTGTTTGATCCCATTTAGATGGTATTGTTTTAGCCCATTTAGATGGTTGTTTCATACCATTTAGATGTTTTATTCCATTTAGATGGTAGTTTTATACCATTTAGATTGTTGTTTTATCCCATTTAGATTGTTGTTTTATCCCATTTGGATGGTAGTGTTTTTTCCCCATGTTTTGCTGTAGCCCATTTACATTGTTTAATCTCAATTAGATGGTCGTTTCATCCCATTTAGACGGTTGTTTTATCCAATTTGTTTTTATCGCATTTAGATGGTTGTTTTATCCCATTCAGGTGGTAGTGTTTAGCCCATTTAGATAGTCGTTTTATCCCTTTAGATGGTAGTGTTTTATCCCTTTAGATGGTAGTGTTTTATCCCATTTAGATGGTAGTGTTTTATCCCATTTAGATGGTAGTGTTTACATGCCTGTATTTTGTTCATTTTATGTTTGTGATTTGGGGATGGTTAGAGCATGGTCAGAGTGCTCCCTCTCCCCCCTGCCAGCCAGGTTAAGCAGCATTGAGCCTGGTTACCTTGGATGGGTGCCTTACAACCACACAGGTTATGCAACACCCATGTTCACAATTTGACATTTTTAGGCAGTTGTTTTTGGGTGGGTTTTTTTTAATAGCCATTTTAGATGGTTGTATTTTAGCTCATTTAGACAGCTATATTTTAGCTATTTTATGTGTGCAATCAAAATTGGGATGTTTTTAGATGACTGAATTTTAGGTCATTTACAGAGATGTACTTTACGCATTTTTTGTGTGCAATTTAAAACATGGTATTTTCCAGGAGAAAGAGATGAGTGGACACAGAGATGAGTGGACAGGCCTCAGGCTGAGTGACACCCTGAGAAAAGATGAGGACAGAGGGAAATGGAGAGAGCTGGTTGTGAGGTCTTCCGTGGCACCCCTATGGTCTAAATAGATTACAGGATCGATTTTTAGATAGCTGTGTTTTAGATCACTGTATTTTAGCCTATTTAAATAGGTGCACTTTAGCCATTTTATGTGCAAGATTTAGATGGCTGTGTTTAGTCATTTTATGTGTGCGCTTGAAATGTAGATATTTTTTAAGAGGGTTGTATTTTAGTCCATGTAGATGGAGGTATCAGCCCATTTTACAAGATTTAAATTATGGTATTTTTAAACAGCTGTATTTTAGCCATTTTATGTGTGCAATTTAAATGGTATTAATAGATGGCTGCATTTTAACCCATTTACTTAGCTGTGGGTTTTTTCTCCAGTTAGTTGGGTGTATTTTATCTCATTTAGACGGCTGTATTTTAACCCATTTACATGTCCGTCTTTTAGCCATTTTATGTTCAAAATTTAAATTATGGAATTTTAAGGCAGTTGTTTTTTTTTTTTAGCCATTTTATATGTGATTTAAATGCTAGTAGTTTTAGATGGCTGTATTTTAGCTCATTTACACAGCTGTATTTTCAGCCATTTTTTGTGTGCTATTTAAATCAGGGTATTTTTAGGTACTGGTGTTTTAGGTATTTCAGACATTTTTAGATGGCTGTATTTTTAGCTCATTCAAATAGCTGTACTTAAGCCATTTTATGTGCGAGATTTAGACGGCTTTATGCAGTCATTTTATGCATGCAATTTAAACGTTGACAATTTTAGATGGCGGTATTTTAACCCATTTAGATCGCTTATTTTAGCCATTTATTCGTCTGGTTTAAATGTTGGTACTTTTAGATGGCTGTATTTTAATCATTTTATTTCAGAGGATAAAATGTCAGTGTTTTTAGATGACTTGCCTCCCCAAAGTCAAAATGTGGCTACCTTCATGGTGAGCAAAACTGGTCGTACACAAAACATCTCACCATTGGTAAACCTCAGAGCTGTATCAGGGAGTCTACTGCTCGCTCACTCTCTCTCACACACACACACATACCCCTCAGAAAACCAAAAACACAAGTCAGGGGGGTGTGTACAAAAGCTCACAAAGAAAACGGTCAGTTCTGGAAATGAAAACGTTGAGAGGCAGGAGAGAGGGGGGGGGGTGTAATGACACTTTCTTTTATTTCAGCAGTCACATCTCCTGCCTCCCAACATGATGCTTGTTGCATGATGTGTGGCCGTGGTTTGATACACACTTGTGCTGCCCACCGCCCCTTCCATCATGGACATACACCATCTGCACACAGCAACATCAGTGACACGTCAGTCACCACTTTACACAGAGCATCAGTGACATATCAGTCATATAACACATAACATCAGTGACGCAGTCACCACGTAACACAGCATCAGTGACATGTCAGTCGCAAAATAACAACAGTAACATCAGTGACAATGGCTCAATGGTGTAATCATACTGCACCAGTCTTGATTTTCAGTCAGTCTTGATTTTCAAGTGGATGTATGTCACAGGCTGTCGTTTTGGCCATTTTCAACAGAATTCAAAGTCTGGAATCTAACATTTCTTTTTCACTGCAATTTTTTAAAACGAAAATTGCCAATACAGAATTCTGATTAAAATGGAAAGAAAATCACCCCTGCTCTTATGACAGCTCTAAGCACTTACAGACATCAATCCTTCAGGTCCATGAAGTCGTGGGTTCGAATCTCGATGGCGTCTGCCAATTTAAGGGGAATTTTTTACAATCTCCCAGGTACACCTCTAGTGCAGAACTGCCAGTTCCCTTCACACATTAAGATCCCATAACTCTGTCGGTGTTTGGTGAATTACGAAAACTTGAACATACCCAGCATACATTCCTCAAATCAGAATGCGACTTCACACACTCAGAGATAAATACAGGTAACAGCTACAGAGAAATGAATGGTATCAGCATAGAAGATGACAAACACCTAGTGGAGCTAGTCTATGGGATTAAGACAAGACGTTCAGATCCCATCTTCAACATGCATTCAGCATGCACAAAAATAAACAAAAAATCCCCACAGCAACAAGAGCATTTACCCTGGCAACATTCTGTACAGAAGCACCACTCTGACAGCTAAACAAACACACATGCGCACACTTTCAGGTGAGACTATAAACTGAGGGACAGCAGCCCAGGGAGAGCAGCCTGAATTTTATACAGAGACACTGCCGTGACAAAGTGGTAAAAAAATTTTTTTTTTAAATAACCACCTGTCCAGTAGATCCCCATTTAGCAAGTCCTGTCTCCTCTGTCTCTGCAGTCTTCAGCTGTCTGCATGTGCCAACCCTGTGAAAACACGAAAAATATTTTAGTCACTGACAATGCAACATACACACGCACACACACGAATATGCATGTGCATGCATGCGCACAAGCACGCACACATGCAAAAAACAAAATTCCTCTCATGTTCCTGCATGTAGAAAGATGCTAATTTGAAGACTAAATGAATACCACACTCACCTGTGCACGCCTAACTAAATGAACACAAAACCAAATGTAAATCTACCCCCCCCCCCCCCTCCATGACTGGTCATTTGTGTTCGTTAGTAAAAACATGACCAACAAGAACAGAGTGACAATGGATTGGTGACATGCAAGAAAATGACCAGCCTCTGACCTTCTCACCCTTCATCTTCCTGTCACAGGTAAATACACACACACACACACACACAAAACAACACACACACACAGTGCACTTAACTTGTGATGGAGATGGCAGCCTCCTGTCCTGATCCCTTCAGTTTCAGTTCATCAGCCCTGTAACACACAGCAGTGAACATGTACAAAAACCAGCTACCTTGCTACATGGATGAAGCACACACACACACTTTTTTTCCCATTGCAATATACGAGGTGAGATGGAATCCAAAAAATTGCATCTGGAACATATTCTTCCAATGGAATATTAAGGAAATGTCTAACCTCAACAGAGAGCTTGTGACAACCACAATAAAATTTGGTAAGAGCATACACACATACATGTGGTAGTCAAGTTATGCATTTGCCAAACCAATATCGAATTTGTAGTTTTTATAATAAAAACATCTACTATTGTCATGTAGCTCTTTTCGCCAATCATTAACAAAAAAAGTAATTTTAAAAAGCCTTTGATATGTGAGCTTGTAGAATTGATATTTGAATAAAATTGTCCTAACATGTAAAAAATAAGAAAACAAAACAAACACTGCAAAAACAGGTTTTTTCCTGGTGACATTCTGTACAGAAACACCACTCTGAGAGCTAAACACACACAGACAAATTTTTTTAATTTTCAAGTAAGTGACACTGCATTCATGCAGAGAACTCTGCTGTGGCTGACAGAGGTATGCACAGCACTCACCTGCATGCAGATCCCCATTCAGCAAATCCTGACTCCCGTCTCTCTGCACAGTCTTCAGCTGTCTGCATGTGCCAACCCTGTGAACACACAATAAATACTTTAGTCACTGACAATGCAACACACACACACACATGCAACAAAAACAAAATTCCTCTCATGTTCCTGCATGTAGAAAGATGCTAATTTGAAGACTAAATGAATACCACACTCACCTGTGCACACCTAACTAAATGAACACAACACCCAAATCTAAAACACTCAGTAAATCTACCCCCCCCCCCCCCAAAAAAAAAAAAAATGACTGGTCATTTGTGTTGGTTAGTAAAAACATGACCAAGAAGAAGAGAGTGACAAGGGATTGGTGACATGCGTGCAGGTAAGGAGAACATGACCAGCCTCTGACCTTCTCAACTTTCATCTTCCTGTCACAGGTAAATACACACACACACATACACATACACACACACACACACACAGTGCACTTAACTTGTGATGAAGATGGCAGCCTCCTGTCCTGATCCCTTCAGTTTCAGTTCATCAGCCCTGTAACACATAGCAGTGAACATGTACAAAAACAGCCACCTCGCTACATGGATGAAGCACACACACACACACACTTTTTTTTTCCATTGCAATATACGAGGTGAGATGGAATCCAAAAACTTGCATCTGGAACATATTCTCCCAATGAAATATTAAGGAAATGTCTAACCTCAACAGAGAGCTTGTGACAAACACAATAAAATTTGAAAAGAGCGTAGACACAGAGGTATGCACAGAACTCACCTGCATGTAGATCCCCATTCAGCAAATCCTGACTCCTCTCTCTGCACAGTCTTCAGCTGTCTGCATGTGCCAACCTTGTGAACACACAATAAATACTTTAGTCAGTGACAATGCAACACACACACGCCCGCGCGCACCCGTGTATGAATATGTATGTGCATGCATGCGCATCTGTGAGATTGAGTGTGCACACTGAATAAGAAGTTTGCGTGTATGACTATTTTCAAGTACCTCACCATATAGGCAGCCATACTCCGACTTCAGAGGATTTTTTTCTCCTTTAAAGGAGTGTGCGAGTTGTTATGTTAAGAGCTTGTCATGGCTGAAGGCAATCTCAACACAACATTTTACAACCTCACATTTTATTATAGGCCTTGGCAATGAGCTGACATCAATCACTGACACAGCTTTTGGCCTAAGCCAAGTGTTGGTTAGTAAAAACATGACTAACAAAAACAGAATGACAAATGGATTATTGACATGCTCGTAGGTAAGAAGAAAATGACTAGCCTCTGACCATCTCACCTTTCATTTTCCTGTCACAGGTAAATACACATAACACACACTCACACAACACACACACACACAACACACACACACACAGAGTGCACTAAACTTGTGATGAAGATGGCAGCCTCCTGTCCTGATCCTTCAGTTTCAGTTCATCAGCCCTGTAACACATAGCAGTGAACATGTAAAAAAACCAGCTACCTTGCTACATGGATGAAGCACACACTTTTTTTTCATTGTAATATACAACAAAAGTGAGATGGAATCCAACAAATTGCATTTGCAACATATTCTTCTTCTGATTCAACATTAAGAAAATGTCTAACCTCAACAGAGAGCTTGTGACAACCACAATAAAATTTGAAAAGAGCGTACACACATACATATGATAGGCAAGTTATGCATTTTCCAAACCAATACTGAATTTGTAGTTTTATAATAAAGACATCTACTATTGTCATGTAGCTCTTTTCTCCAATCATTAACAACAACAAAATCTTTTAAAAGCCTTTAATATGTGAGCTTGTAGAATTGGTATTTGAATAAAATTGTCCTAACGTGTAAAAAATAAGAAAACAAAACAAACACTGCAAAAACAGGTTTTTTCCTGGTGACATTCTGTACAGAAACACCACTATGAGAGCTAAACACACGCAGACAATTTGTTTAATTTTCAAATAAGTGACACTGTATTCATGCAGAGAACTCTGCTATGACTGACAGTGAAATTAGTTACTGGAAGGTTAAACCTGTTCCTCTTTTCTAAACAGTAGGCCATTATGTGCCAAAGGGAACGGATGACTATTTTTACAAAGACGCATACACATGGGGCACTCGAGTGCTTATTCTATTATCCTCAAAATAAAAGAATAAAATAAAAATACAAATACAAACACACATATAGAGTACTTACATGTAACACACAGAAAGGAACAGATGTAGAATATGCCTACACAGAAATACCTGAAATTCCCCCCTCCCCCCGGACAAGACACAAATGTACAGACTGAGTACTTACCACATAAAACAAGATGGCACCATCATCAGTACTCAGCCATCTGGGAACACCAATTCTGTAATGCACAAACAGAAAATATAGAGATACCATCTCTACACAACCCCCCCCCCCCTCCCCTGAAATGTACAAACTGAATACTTACCACAGAAAAAAAGATGGCACCACCAGTCCTTGGTCATCATGGAACACCGACCCTGTAACGCACAAACAGAAATAAATATACATAACCGCTGTACAGAAATACATGGCTTCAGCACAGAAAATGACAAACAACCGTGTCAAACCTTTCTCATTTACAACACAAATCATTTCAAGGTTCGACAGATGCCACAGTCAAGTGGTTAACCCTACTCTAACTCTATCTGCCCGCGGCCACCTGTGTCAAAATGGCATCTCAAACCTGAACCGCCCCTATCCGACCCTCGTAAAGTGACTGTAGTACAACACTTTTCATTAGCTCTTTAGCCTTGCTTTGCAGCTGTGTTACATCCTAATGTATACACGATCTCCAAACTTCCTTTCACGCCTATTTTCTGCAGGAAGGACACACTTTGTGAATTTTTAACGATTTTTCATTGATCGTGGTTTGCTGTCGACCAAAAATAACCGAAACATGTCTGATTCGGACAAAGTGTAGCCAGCCGAATTGTAGATGAAATGATTAGATTTGAACATAAGAATGACAAAAACCAGTTGGATATAATGTGGAAGCAGGGGACTAGTGACTATGATGAAGAAGAAGAGACCAGCGAGAGTGACAGTGGTAGTGTTAGTGATGCAAAAGAAAGCGATCGTCGTGCAGGTGTGATGAGCATCAGCTGTGAGAATTTTTACAAAGTGTTATGTGTGTGGTGTGTGTATGTGTGAATTGTAACAAGAGCTCTGGAATTTTTTGTGCTTTATGGATGAATTACCTGATAACCTAAAATATCTG
>CM060330.1:3724483-3737833 GCA_030674155.1 Stramonita haemastoma
ATCATGAACACTACATGCTGCTATAAAACTTCACTCACTTAAAAGCTTGTTATCTAAGCTTTCTAGTGATTTGCAACTTTACACACTTAGTTTAGCTTTACATATCAATATCAAGGGTTGTTTGACCCCACCCTACTGCACAACAACAATGGCTGCTGTTAATTCAGCCAGCAGCAGTAGTACTGCTGCCCTTATTTCAGCACAACCAGGGTTAATTGTTCATAGATTTTTTGGTGAAAATTTGAAGTGAATCTGTTGAATAGTTGGTTTTTTTAAATAATTTTTTTAAAAGACAAAACCCCAACTTGGTTGCCATGATAAGTAAACAATTCAGTTAAAGTAGTAATGGTGGCAACGTAAAATGAGTTACTGAAAGGTTAAACCTGTTCCTCTTTTCCAAACAGTAGGCCATTATGTGCCAGTGGGAACGAATGACTATTTTTACAAAGACACATACACATGGGGAATGCGAGTGCTTATTGTGTTATCCTCAAAATAAAAGAATAAAATACAAATACAAATACATACACACTCACAGAGTACTTACATGTAACATACAGAAAGGAACAGATGTACAACCCCCCCCCCCCCCCCTGACAAGACAAAAAAATGAACAGACTGAATACTTACCACAACAGAAAAAAAGATAGCACCATCATCAGTCCTCAGCCATCTGGGAACACCAGCACTGTAACGTACAAACAGAAAATATAGAGATACCATCTATACACAACCCCCCACCCCCCTCCCCCGAAATGTACAGACTGAATACTTACCACAGAAAAAAAGGTGGCACCACCAGTCCTTGGTCATCATGGAACACCGACCCTGTAACGCACAAACAGAAATAAATATATGTAACAGCTGTACAGAAATACATGGGCTTCAGCACAGAAAATGACAAACAACTGTGTCAAACCTTTCTCATTTACAACACAAATCATTTCAAAGTTCGACAAATGCCACAGTCAAGTAGTTTAACCCTACTCTAACTCTATCTGCCCGCGGCCCCCTGTGTCAAAATGGCATCTCAAACCTGAACCGCCCCTATCCAACCCTCGTAAAGTGACTGTAGTACAGCACTTTTCATTAGCTCTTTAGCCTTGCTTTGCAGCTGTGTTACATCCTAATGTATACATGATCTCCAAACTTCCTTTCACGCCTATTTTCTGCAGGAAGGACACACTTTGTGAATTTTTAACGATTTTTCATTGATCGTGGTTTGCTGTCGACCAAAAATAACCGAAACATGTCTGATTCGGACAAAGTGTAGCCAGCCGAATTGTAGATGAAATGTTTAGATTTGAACATAAGACTGCAAAAACCAGTTGGATATAATGTGGAAGCAGGGGACTAGTGACTATGATGAAGAAGAAGAGACCAGCGAGAGTGACAGTGGTAGTGTTAGTGATGCGAAAGAATGCGATTGTCGTGCAGGTGTGATGAGCATCAGCTGTGAGAATTTTTACAAAGTGTTATGTGTGTGGTGTGTGTATGTGTGAATTGTAACAAGAGCTCTGGAATTTTTTGTGCTTTATGGATGAATTACCTGATAACCTAAAATATCTGAAGTAAGTGCCAAAAAAAATTTGTTGTTTTGTGTTGTATTTTCTGGTTTTTTTCTGAACCTACCCAATGCGCTGATTTTTTCACATGTAGGTATAGATATTTTCATAAGATTACATTACCTATTCATCACTCACAACTCACAACACCCAGAATTTTTTTTTCAGTACCATGGACAGGGTCTCAGCTGCAAAATTGTAAGTAATATACTAATGATGGGTGTTGAAATCTCTATCACCTATTTTACTAATGCAGGTGTGTTTTTCAGGTAAATACAGGTTATAAAAATCAACTAAAATTAAGTAAATCACCTATGCTCAAAATAACACCGAAAACTTAATCCTTAATTATTCATAGATATTGTTTTTTACTAATGCAGGTGTGTTTTTCAGGTAAATACAGGTTTATAAAAATCAACAAAGCAAATCACCTAAGCTCAAAATAACACCTAAAACTTAATCCTTAATCATTTATAGATTTTTGATGAAAATTTGAAGTGATTCTGTTGAATAGTTTCTTTTGTAAATTATCCGGAAAATAGAATAAAATAAAAATTAAAATACATACACACACACACAAAGTACTGACATGTAACACACAGAAAGAAACAGATGTAGAATATGCATAAAATAAAAATACAAATACATACATACACACACAGTACTTACATGTAACACACACAAAGGAACAGATGTAGAATATGCCTACACAGAAATACATGAAATCTTCCCCCCCCCCCCCCCCTCCAAAGACAAGACAAAGAAATGTACAGACTGAGAACTTACCACAGAAAAAAAGATAGCGCCATCATCAGTCCTCAGCCATCTGGGAACACCAATTCTGTAACACAAAAAGAAAATATAGAGATACCATCTATACACAACCCCTCCCCCCCCCCCTCCCCCGAAATGTACAAACTGAATACTTACCACATATAAAAAGATGGCACCACCAGTCCTTGGTCATCATGGAACACCAACCCTGTAACGCACAAACAAAAATTAATATACATAACCGCTATACAGAAATACATGGGCTTCAGCACAGAAAATGACAAACAAACGTGTTAAACCTTTCTCATTTACAACACAAATCATTTCAAACTTCAACAGATGCCACAGTCAAGTGGTAAACAACCGTTCAACTTCAATATGATGAACCCATCAAGTCATGTGTTCAAACCTCACCGAAGTTTAGTGAGTTGAAGTGTGGAGATTTTTATGTTCTGTTATCCACAAAATAAAAACTTTTAAAAATCACAAATAAATGCAAACACACACACAGGAGTACTTACATGTAACACACAGAAAGGAACAGATGTAGTATATGCCTACACAGAAATACATGAAATTTGTCCCCCCCCCCCCCCCCCCCCCCCCCCCCCGGGACAAGACAAAGAAATGTACAGACTGAGTACTTACCACAGAAAAAAAGATAGCACCATCTGTCCTCAGCCATCTGGGAACACCAGCACTGTAACGTACAAACAGAAAATATAGAAATACCATTTAGGTGGCAGGATGGTTAAGACGTTCGCCTGCCAAGAAGTAAACCGCAAGGTTCTAGGTTTGTACCCAGCCTTGCCCTTTCTTCCGAGTTTGACAAAAAAATTGAACTAAACGTCAAAGTCATTCGGATGTGACTATAAATTTCTGTTTGTATGTGAACGCACACAGAACAACTTGCGCACACATTAAAACCCCATTCTGCCTTTTGGAAGAGCAGGCCATCGTGTGCCGGTAGGAGCGGATGACAAAATTAAAAATAAATAAATATAAACCAGCATGCTCACAGGTGTCATGTTTAGACACCATTCCCGAGGGAAAAAAAATAATGGGTAGGAGCTGCACTTGTGGCGACACGTTCCCCCCCAGGAAGAGCAGCCTGAATTTCACGCAGAGAAATCTGCTGTGACATAAAGTGGTATAAAATAAAAAATAAAATAAAAAACAAAAATATACACAACCCCCTCTCAAAATGTACAGACTGAATATTTACCACAGAAGAAAAAGAAAGCACCACCAGTCCTTGGTCATCATGGAACACCGACCCTGTAACGCACAAACAGAAATAAATATACATAACAGCGGTACAGAAATACATGGGCTTCAGCACAGAAAATGACAAACAACTGTCTCGAACCTTTCTCATTCACAACACATCATTTCAAGGTTCGAAGGATGCCACAGTCAAGTGGTTAAGACCATTCAACTTCAATACCATGGACCCACCAATCATGTGTTCAAACCTCAGCTAAGTCTAGTGAGTTGAAGTGTGGAGATTTTTATTTTCTGTTATCCTCAAAATAAAAGTTGTTTTTAAAAAATACAAATAAATACAAACACACACACACAGTACTTATATGCAACACACAGAATGGAACAGATGTAGAATATGTCTACACAGAAATACCTGAATTTTGCCCCCCCCCCCCCCCCCCAAAATGTACAGACTGAGAACTTACCACAGAAAAAAAGATAGCACCATCAGTCCTCAGCCATCTGGGAACACCAATTCTGTAACGCACAAACAGAAAATTTAGAGATACCATCTATACACAATCCCCCCCCCCTCCCCCAAAATGTACAAACTGAATACTTACCACTTATAAAAAGATGGCACCACCAGTCCTTGGTCATCATGGAACACCGACCCTGTAACGCACAAACAGAAAATAAAATATACATAACAGCTGTACAGAAATACATGGGCTTCAGCACAGAAAATGACAAACAACGGTGTCGAACCTTTCTCATTTACAACACAAAACGTATCAAGGTTTGACGGATACCACAGTCAAGTGGTTAACACCATTCAACTTCAATATGATGAACCCATCAAGTCATGTGTTCGAACCTCAGTGAAGTCTGGTGAGTTGATGCATATGTGATGCTCCGCCACGAAATGAGTCGCTTAGCACATTACCCAATTTTGCTCTAGGAGCCATTAAAGGCAGGTAGGGGTCAAGTTGTCAATTTGAGATTTTGATTAATTATTAAACTATATCCGTTTATCTACCTTATAATGAAATATCAAGGCATAATTTTTATCCCTTTTGCTTTTAAATATGTTTTGAAAATACCCAAGCCCTCATTCTGACAATGTGTTACGAAAATAAACTTGTCCGTTTCTCATTTTGCCACTTCCTGTAGTCTATCATTTCAAATTGTAATAACTTGCACAGAATTGTCCGATTTTCAATCTGTTTTTTGTATTTGATAGCCACTTTATTGCACATTAATAACATGTCAATAACTAAAAATTGACCTCATGTCCACTCCGTCTCATTATGTGGTGGAGCGTCAAATATTTTTTATGTTGTGTTATCCTCAAAATAAAAATTGTTTGAAAAATTACAAATAAATGCAAACACACACACAGTACTTACATGTAACACACAGAAAGGAACAGATGTAGAATATGCCTACACAGATACACATTAAATTTGTCTCCGCCCTCCCTCCCCCGCCCCTGCCAACAAGACCAAGAAATGAACAGTGAAAACTTACCACAGAAAAAAAGATAGCGCCATCATCAGTCCTCAGCCATCTGGGAACACCAGCACTGTAACGTACAAACAGAAAATATAGAGATACCATCTAGGTGGCAGGATGGTTAAGATGTTCGCCTGCTGACAAGTAAACCGTGAGGTTCTAGGTTTGTACCCAGCTTTGCCCTTTTTTCCCAGTTTGACAAAAAAATCGAACTGAATATCAAAGTCATTCGGATGTGACCATAAACCAAGACCCAGCGTGCGAACGCATACGGAACATCTTGCGCACACATTAAAACCCCATTCTGCCTTTTGGAAGAGCAGGCCATCGTGTGCCAGTAGGAGCGGATGACAAAATTAAAAATAAATAAATAAATAAAAACCAGCATGCACACAGGTGTCATGTTTAGACACCATTCATAGAGAAAAAAAATAATGGGTAGGTGCTGCACTTGTGGCAACACGTCCCCCCCCCCCCCCCCCCCCCCGGAAGAGCAGCCCAAATTTCATGCAGAAAATTCTGCTGACATAAAGTGGAATAAAATTTAAAAAATAGAAATATACACAAACCCCTCTCAAAATGTACAGACTGAATATTTACCACAGAAAAAAAGATGGCACCACCAGTCCTTGGTCATCATGGAACACCGCCCTGTAAGACACAAACAGAAATAAATATACATAACAGCTGTACAGAAATACATGGGCTTCAGCACAGAAAATGACAAACCATAGTGTCAAACCTTTCTCAATTACAATACAAATCATTTCAAGGTTCGACTAACGCACAGTCAAGTGGTTAACACCGTTCAACTTCAATACCATGGACCCATCCAGTCATGTGTTCAAACCTCAGCGAAGTTAAGTGAGTTAAGTATGGAGATATTTATTTTCTGTTATCTTCAAAATAAAAATTGTTTGAAAAAATACAAATAAATACACACACACAGACTATTTACATGTAACACACAAAGGAACAGATGTAAAATACGCCTACACAAAAATACATGAAATCTTTGACAAGACACAGAAATGAACAGACTGAGTACTTACCACAGAAAAAAAGATAGTGCCATCAGTCCTCAGCCATCTGGGAACACCAGCACTGTAACGTACAAACAGAAAATATAGAGACACCATCTATACACACACACACCCCCCCCTCCCCCAAAATGTACAAACTGAATACTTACCACGAAAAAAAGATGGCCCACCAGTCCTTGGTCATCATGGAACACCGACCCTGTAAGGCACAAACAGAAATAAATATACGTAACAGCTGTACACAAACAGAAATAAATATACATAACAGCTGTACACAAACAGAAAAATAACATACAGTGTACAGATACATGCTTCAGCACAGAAAATGACAAATAACTGTGTCAAACCTTTCTCATTTACAGCAAAAATCTTTTCAAGCCTCGACAAATGCCACAGTCAAGTGGTTAACACCGTTCAACTTCAAGAGATGAATCCATTAAGTCATGTGTTTGAACGTCAACTAAGTCTAGTGAGTTGAAGTGTGGAGATTGTTATTTTCTGTTATCCTCAAAATAAAAATTGTATTAAAAGACACAAATGAATACAAACACACACACAGAGTACTTACATGTAACACACAGAAAGGAACAGATGTAGTAAATGCCTACACAGAAATACATGAAATTTGTTCCCCCCCCCCCCCCCCCTGGCAAGACAAAGAAATGTACAGACTGAGTACTTACCACAGAAAAAAAAGATAGCGCCATCATCAGTCCTCAGCCATCTGGGAACACCAGCACTGTAACGTACAAACAGAAAATATATACACAACCCCCCCCCCCTCCCCACAAAAATGCACAAACTGAATACTTACTAAAGAAAAAAAGATGGCACCACCAGTCCTTGGTCATCATAGAACACTGACCCTGTAAGCAAAACAGAAAAAATATACATAACAACGGTACAGAAATACATGGGATTCAGCACAGAAAATGACAAACAACGGTGTCGAACCTTTCTCATTTACAACACAAATCTTTTCAAGCCTCGACAAATTCCACAGTCAAGTGGTTAACACTGTTCAACTTCAATACGATGAATCCATTAAGTCATGTGTTCGAACCTCAACGAAGTCTGGTGAGTTGAAATGTGCAGATTTTTATTTTCTGCTATCCTCAAAATAAAAATTGTTTAAAAAATACAAATAAAAACAAACACACACACAGAGAGAAATTTACATGAACACACACAAAGGAACACATGTAGTATATGCCTACACAGAAATACATGAAATTTGTCCCCCCCCCCCCCCACGACAAGACAAGAAATGTACAGACTGAGTATTTACCACAGAAAAAAAGATAGCACCATCTGTCCTCAGCCATCTGGTAACACCAGCACTGTAACGTACAAACAGAAAATATAGAGATACCATCTAGGTGGCAGGATGGTTAAGACGTTCGCCTGCCAACACGTGAACCATGAGGTTCTAGGTTTGTACCCAGCCTTGCCCTTTCTTCCCAGTTTGACAAAAAAATCGAACTAAACGTCAAAGTCATTCGGATGTGACTTTAATTTCTGTTTGTGTGCGAACGCACACAGAACATCTTGCGCACACATTAAAACCCCATTCTGCCTTTTGGTAGAGCAGGCCATCGTGTGCCAGTAGGAGCGGATGACAAAATTAAAAAATAAATAAATAAAAACCAGCATGCTCACAGGTGCCATGTTTAGACACCATTCCCGAGGGAAAAAAAAAAAAAAGGGTGGGCACTGCACTTGTGGCGACATGTTCCCCCCCGGGAAGAGCAGCCCGAATTTCACACAGAGAAATCTGCTGTGACATAAAGTGGTATATAAATAAATATACGTAACAGCTGTACACAAACAGAAATAAATATACATAACAGCTGTAACACAAACAGAAATAAAATAACATAACAGCTGTACACAAACAGAAATAAATATAGTCAAACAATAGTGTCAAAACCTTTCTCATTTACAACTACAAATTCTTTCAAGCTTCAACAAATGCCACAGTCAAGTGGTTAAGACCGTTCAACTTCAATACCATGGACCCATCAAGTCATGTGGTCGAACTTCAGTGAAGTCTGGTGAGTTGATGCATGGAGATTTTTTATGTTGTTATCCTCAAAATAAAAATTGTTTGAAAAATTACAAATAAAATTTGTCCACCTCCCCCCCCCCCCTCTGCCGACAAGACAAAAAATGAACAGACTGAGAACTTACCACAGAAAAAAAGATAGCGCCATCATCAGTCCTCAGCCATCTGGTAACACCAGCACTGTAACGTACAAACTGAAAATATAGAGACACCATCTAGGTGGCAGGATGGTTAAGACGTTCACCTGCCGACAAGTAAACCGTGAGGTTCTAGGTTTGTACCTAGCCTTGCCCTTTTCCTCCAGTTTCACGAAAAAATCGAAGTAAACGTCAAAGTCATTCGGATGTGACTATAAACCAAGGCCCGAGTGCAAACGCACACAGAACATCTTGCGCACACATTAAAACCCCATTCTGCCTTTCGGAAGAGCAGCAATTGTGTGCCGGTAGGAGTGGATGACAAAATAAAATAAATAAAAAATTAAATAAAAACCAGCATGCACACAGCGTTATGTTTAGACACCATTCCCGAGGGAAAAAAATAATGGGTAGGCGCTGCACTTGTGGCGACACGTTTCCCCCCCCCCCCCCCTGGTAAGAGCAACCCAAATTTCACGAAGAATAATCTGCTGAGACGTAAAGTGGTATAAAATTTAAAAAATAAAATAGAAATATACATAAACCCCTCTCAAAATGTCCAGACTGAATATTTACCACAGAAAAAAAAGAGGGCACCATCAGTCCTTGGTCATCATGGAACACCGACCCTGTAACGCACTAACAGAAATAAATATACATAACAGCTGTACAGAAATACATGGGCTTCAGCACAGAAAATGACAAACAACAGTGTCAAACCTTTCTCATTTACAACACATATCATTTCAAGCCTCGACAAATGCCACAGTCAAGGGGTTAACACCGTTCAACTTCGATATGATGGACCCATCAAGTCATGTGGTTGAACCTCAGTCATCAAGTCATGTATTCGAACCTCAGTGAAGTCTAGTGAGTTGAAGTATGGAGATTTTTTTTTCTGTTATCTTCAAAATAAAAATTGTTTTAAAAATTACAAATAAATCCAAACACACACAGTACTTACATGTAACACACAGAAAGGAACAGATGTAGAATATGCCTACACAGAAATTTGACCCCCCCCCCCCGGACAATACAAAGAAATGTATAGGGACCGCGTACTTACGACAGAAAAAAACCTAGCACCATCATCAGTCCTCAGTCATCGGGGAACACCAGCACTGTAACGTACAAACAGAAAATATAGAGACACCATCTAGGTGGCAGGATGGTTAAGACGTTCGCCTGCCGACAAGTAAACCGTGAGGTTTTAAGTTTGTACCCAGCCTTGCCCTTTCTTCCCAGTTTGACAAAAAAATCAAACTGAATGTCAAAGTTATTCGGATGTGACTATAAACCAAGGCCCCATGTGTGAACACACACAGAACATCTTGCACACACATTAAAAACCCTATTCCGCCTTTCGGAAGAGCAGGCCATTGTGTGCCAGTAGAAGCGGATCCTAAAATTAACAATAAATAATAAATAAATAAAAAACAACATGCACAAAGGTGTCATGTTTAGACACCATTCCCAAGTAAAAAAAAAAAAATGGGTAGGCACTGCACTTGTGGCGACACGTTCCCCCCCCCGGGAAGAGCAGCCAGAATTTCATGCAGAGAAAGCTGCTGTGACATAAAGTGGTATAAAATTTAAAAAATAAAAAATAGAAATATACACAACCCCCTCTCAAAATGTACAGACTGAATATTTACCACAGAAAAAAAAGGGCACCACCAGTCCTTGGTCATCATGGAACACCGACCCTGTAACGCACAAACAGAAATAAATATACATAACAGCTGTACAGAAATGCATGGGCTTCAGCACAGAAAATGACAAACAACTGTGTCAAACCTTTCTCATTTACAACACATATCATTTCAAGGATCAAAGGATGCCACAGTCAAGTGGTTAAGACCATTCAACTTCAATACCATGGAGCCATCATGTCATGTGTTTGAACCTCAGCTAAGTCTAGTGAGTTGAAGAGTGGAGATTTTTATTTTCTGTTATCCTCAAAATAAAAATTGTTAAAAAAAATTACAAATAAATACAAACACACACACACACAGAGTACTTACATGTAACACACAAAGGAAGAGATGTAGAATATGCCTACACAGAATTCTGCCCCCCCACCCCCCACCCCTCTCCCCTTTGATAAGACAAAGAAATGAACAGACCAAGTACTTACCACAGAAAAAAAAGATGGCGCCATCAGTCCTCGTTCATCTGGGAACACCAGCACTGTAACGTACAAACAGAAAATATAGAGATACCATCTATACACAACCCCCCCCCCTCCTCCCCCCAAAATGCACAAACTGAATACTTACCACAGAAAAAAAGGGCACCACCGGTCCTTGGTCATCATGGAACACTGACCCTGTAAGGCACAAACAGAAATAAATATACATAACAGCTGTTCAGAAATACATGGGCTTCAGCACAGAAAATGACAAACAACTGTGTTGAACCTTTCTCATTTACAACACCAATCATTTCAAGCTTCGACAAATGCCACAGTCAAGTGGTTAACACCGTTCAACTTCAATACCGTGGACCCATCAAGTCATATGTTCAAACCTCAGCAAAGTGTAGTGAGTTGAAGTGTGGAGATTTTTATTTTCTGTTATCCTCAAAATAAAAATTGTTTAAAAAATACAAATAAATGCAAAACACACACACAGAGTACTTACATGTAACACACAGAAAGGAACAGATGTAGAATATGCCTACACAGAAATACATTAAATTTGTCCCCCCCCCCCCCCCCCCCCCCCCGACAAGACAAAGAAATGAACAGACTGAATACTTAACCACAGAAAATTTTTTAGCGCCATTTGTCCTCAGCCATCTGGGAACACCAGCACTGTAACGTACAAAAAGAAAATATAGAGATACCATCTAGATAGCAGGATGGTTAAGACGTTCACCTGCCGACAAGTAAACCGTTAGGTTCTAGGTTTGTACCTAGCCTTGCTCTTTCTCCCCAGTTTGACAAAAAAATTGAACTGAATGTCTAATTCATTCGGATGTGACTATAAACCAAGGCCCGAGTGCAAACGCACACAGAACATCTTGCACACACATTAAAACCCCATTCCGCCTTTCGGAAGAGCAGGCAATCGTGTGCCGGTAGGAGCGGATGACAATTTTTTTTTTTTTTTAAAGTAAATAAAAACCAGGATGCACACAGGTGTCAAGTTTAAACACCATTCCTGAGGAAAAAAAATAATGGGTAGGCGCTGCACTTGTGGCGTCAAGTTCCCCCGGGAAGAGCAGCCCAAATTTCACGCAGAAAAATCTGCTGACACGTAACGTGGTATAAAATTTTTAAAATATAAATATACACAACCCCCTCTCAAAATGTACAGACTGAATATTTACCACAGAAAAAAAAGGGCACCACCAGTCCTTGGTCATCATGGAACACCAACACTATAACGCACAAACAGAAATAAATATACATAACTGCTGTACAGAAATACATGGGCTTCAGCACAGAAAACGACAAACAACCGTGTCAAACCTCTCTCATTTACAACACAAATCATTTCAAGGATCAAAGGATGCCACAGTCAAGTGGTTAAGACCGTTCAACTTCAATACCATGGACCCATCAAGTCATGTGTTTGAACCTCAGTGAAATCTGGTGAGTTGATGAATGGAGATCTTTTATGTTTTATGTTTTTTATGTTATGAAAAATAAAATTTGTTTTAAAAATTACAAATAAATGCAAACACACACACACACACAGAGTACTTACATGTAACACACAGAAAGGAACAGATGTAGAATACCCCTACACAGAAATACATTAAATCTGTCTCCCCCCACCAAACCCCCCCCCCCCCCCGCCGACAATACAAAGAAATGAACAGACTAAGTACTTACCACGAAAAAAAAGATAGCGCCATCAGTCCTCAGCCATCTGGGAACACCAGCACTGTAATGTACAAACAGAAAATATAGAGATACCATCTAGGTGGCAGGATGGTTAAGACGTTCACCTGCCGACAAGTAAACTGTGAGGTTCTAGGTTTGTACCTAGCCTTGCCCTTTTCCTCCAGTTTCACGAAAAAATCGAAGTAAACGTCAAAGTCATTTGGATGTGACTATAAACCAAGGCCCGAGTGCGAACGCACACAGAACATCTTGCGCACACATTAAAACCCCATTCTGCCTTTCGGAAGAGCAGGCAAACGTGTGCCGGTAGGAGCGGGTGACAAAAAAAAAATAATAATAAAATAAAAATAAAAACCAGCATGCACACAGGCGTCATGTTTAGACACCAGTCCCGAGGGAAAAAAATAATGAGTAGGTGCTGCACTTGTGGCGACACGTTTCCCCCCCAGGGAAGAGCAGCCCAAATTTCACGCAGAAAAATCTGCTGAGACGTACAGTGGTATAAAATTTAAAAAATAAAAAATAGAAATATACATAACCCCCTCTCAAAATGTACAGACTGAATATTTACCACAGAAAAAAAAGAGGGCACCACCAGTCTTTGGTCACCATGGAACACCGACCCTGTAACGCACAAACAGAAATATACATAACAGCTGTACAGAAATATATGAGCTTCAGCACAGAAAATGAGAAACTACAGTGTCAAACCTTTCTCATTTACAACACATATCATTTCAAGGATCAAAGGATGCCACAGTCAAGTGGTTAACACTGTTCAACTTCAATACCATGGACCCATCAATGCATGTGTTTGAACCTCAGCTAAGTCTAGTGAGTTGAAGTGTGGAGATTTTTATTTTCTGTTATCCTCAAAATAAAAGTTGTTTAAAAAAAATACAAATAAATACAAACACACAGAGACACAAATACACACACACAGAGTACTTACATGTAACACACAGAAAGGAACAGATGTAAAATATGCCTACACAGAAGTACATGAAATTTGTCCCCCCCCCCCCCCCCCCCCCGGTACAAGACAAAGAAATGTACAGACTGAGTACTTGTACTTACCACAGAAAAAAAGATGGTGCCATCATCAGTCCTCAGCCATCTGGGAACACCAGCACTGTAACGTACAAACAGAAAATATAGAGATGCCATCTATACACAACCCCCCCCCCCCCCC
>CM060330.1:3737933-3754776 GCA_030674155.1 Stramonita haemastoma
AAGAAATCAGGAAAACCACTTTATCTTGCAACCTTTTCACTAAAAGCTGATGATATTGTCACTATGAAATAATAATTATCAGAAAAATAGAGGAGCATGGAGCTTAAAGGTGAAGGCATGATTTCCAACTCTGATAAGAAAATGAATCCCTTAATGAAGCCAACAAAAAGAAAATCAAAGTCAATAAGGAAAAATCCAGCTTGCAGGTGACCGAGTCTGTCTTGATGAACACATCACTTCTGAACACATCTTCTACAGCAGGCTGAACTTGCACATGTATAGAGGACATGCAGCTAACAGGAAAGACGGTGTTTTCTACCTGGCAGTGATGCCAGTTCAGACGCACATAGGCATATTGTGTGTGTGTGTGTGTGTGTGTGTGTGTGTGTGGTGTGAGTGACTGTCTATACATATATGCACACGAGTGTGCTAGTCTTCGTTGCAGTATGCTCAAATGTTCTTGGTGAGAAATCAAAGTCTCATCCAATTTTTCCTGCAAATACACAATTTTACCTGAAAAAAACCCCACATCCTTATGTTCAAAGCATATTGCTGACCAAAACACAACCCCGGTGATAAACCCCCACCTCCAAAGACCCTCCAGCACCACAGGATCACCCCCTCAGAACTATCAAACAAGGACCACAAACCAACCCTCAAGGCATCGCAAGTCCATCCCCCCACCTCCCCTTAAGTTTCTTTCTGTGTGTGTGTGAGTTTGTGTGTGTTTGTGTGTGTTTATGTAGTGTGTATTTAGGTAGGGTGTGTATGATCGTGCTTGTGCGTGTTTGTGCTTGCAAGTGCACAAACACGACCCCCAAACATTTCCCCATGAGCCTCTGGCCAGGCGCCATTTTCTTAAGAACACGACAGGAGCTTTCTCGAGCCTGAGAGTTGGTAAGCTTGCGGTACTTGCTCTCTTTTAGTGCTCTTGCTTGACGTTTCTGACCATTACATATGGGAAGAGGACGAGCTTTTCAGCTCGGACTTTTCAGCCACCCACATCACTACTGTGGGGCGTGCCCTCATCATGGGGTGAGTAGGTGGTGGTGTGAGGGTGGAGGTAGGTATGTGTGCATGCATGCGTGCATGTATGTGCGGTCTGATGCATGGGTGAGTGCAAATGTGTGGGGTGTGAGTGCATTCTGAAAAGGACTTTCATGCCTTGAGTGAAGGTTTCATGAATCTCCATTTGATAACCCCGAAAGAAATGAATCCTGAGTTACTTTTGGGTGTAAGGGAGTGTGGCCTTCCACAGGGGTTCACTGCTGACAAATGTGTCTCTTTAACACTGGGTTCTGAACATGAATTTTGAAGTCTAGCACAGGAAAAAAATGTATTCGTTGGGTTAAACTTCTCTCTCTCTCTCCTCTTTGAGGGTAAGATTTTTTTTATAGTCATTCTGCCTAATCTTTTACCACCAATAAACAAAATTTAGTCATCTTTATCTCTCTCTCTTAATCTCTTCCGCATCCATAATTCCCAACATATGTTCTTATATATGTGTATATATGCGTATGCATACATGTGTGTCTTTACATGGTGGGGGAGAGGTTTGTAAACTGGTAATTTTACACAGACATGACTACTGAAAGCAATGTGTTGATATACTCTTCAGACAAATCTGTGGACGAAAGAAGATGACATGGGAGAGAGCTCATCAGATCAGAAACCAAATGAAAGAATTATCCAATGATATGCATCCAGAGAAACTTCCTCACAAATGTCACAGTAAACAAACACTAAACCTTGTAAAGCATCTACTGACTTTCAGAAAACTCAGAAAGTGTAATGATTTAGGGAAAACTGGGAACTATATATGTGACGCTCCACCACATAATGAGACGGAGTGTACATGAGGTCATTTTTTAGTTATTGACATGTTATTAATGTGCAATAAAGTGGCTATTAAATACAAAAAACAGATTGAAAATCGGACAATTCTGTGCAACATTATTACAAATTGAAATGATAGACTGCAGGATGTGACAAAATGAGAAACGGGCAAGTTTATTTTAGTAACAGGTTGTCAGAATGAGTGCTTTGGTATTTTCAAAACACATTTAAAAGCAAAAGGAATAAAAATTATGCCTTGATATTTCATTATAAGATAAATAAACGGATCTAGTTTAATAATCAACCAAAATCTCAAAATCGACAGCTTGACCCCCACCTGCCTTTAATGGCTCCTAGCGCAAAATTGGGTAATGTGCTAACGACTCATTTCGTGGTGGAGCGTCACATATGACTTAATTAAAGAAAATTGGGAAATGTGTCAGGAAAACTAAAAGATGTGTAAAAAAAGAAAAGCCAGTCACTATTCCTTTAAGGAAATACTGAGCAAAGCTTGGCACAAAGGACTAGTCCCTGCACTGTGAAGTGACAAAAGGCATCAGAGAAAATGAACACAACAGTCTACACTGAGTAAGAATGCAGTCTGATCCCTGTCTGGCTTCCCCGTTACACAATATTTACTTCAGGGGGGGGGGGGGGGGTCATGTTTTTACATTTAAAATACTACACGTTATAGTCATATTTAAATTCAGAATGCTGCATAGTGATATGAAATAGTCTACATTTGAAATACAACAGCCATATACATTCAAGTTTGAAGTATTGCATAATCACAATAACAATGTATCTAGTCATGTATCTAGGTTCAAGTGCTACAGTCGTGTACCTCAGTTCAAAGTGACAAGAACTGGTGGAAGGAAATCAAAGGATGTCCAAAGGAAACTGTACCTAACCACAACACCCCATGAGCAGATTCTAACGTCCTCAGAAAAACTGTGGCTGATGATGAACTAGATGAACTGTGACAAAAGAAGTTGAGCAGGCATGAACTAAACCAACACAGGTAGTAGTATGGTACCAGATCTTAGTAGTACTAAAGTAGAGAGGTGTGTGTGTGTGTGTGTGTGTGCGCGCGCATACGTGCGTGTGTCCCATAGACCAGCCTGTATCTCAGAAAAAGCAACATCAAAACTCTATTAAACAAAAGAAGAAGAAGAAAAAGAAATAAAGCTACAAGCCAATGAACACCATTTGGACGGCTTTTTACAGCCTCACCCAGTCATCTCCTGAACCTGAACACGAGTTAACAGCTCTCTGCCTATGTCCATCTGGAGGTCAATTCAACAACTCTGTAATCCCTAACATCTGAACACTGTTATCACTGACCAAAGCTTACTAAGACACAGCCTCCCATTTCAAACTGTCACTTTACAGAGTAACTTTTTTTTTTAATCACAAAAAACAAAAACCGCCATTAATTCTTAACATTCAACAATATACTGGTCAAAACATATTGGTGTGTGTGTGTGTGTGGTGTGTGTGTGTGTGTGTGTGTGTGTGTGTGTGTGTGTGTGTGTTGTTGTTTCTCTCTGTGTCTGTCTTAGTGTTTG
Source organism: Stramonita haemastoma (assembly GCA_030674155.1). Classification (NCBI taxonomy): domain Eukaryota; kingdom Metazoa; phylum Mollusca; class Gastropoda; order Neogastropoda; family Muricidae; genus Stramonita; species Stramonita haemastoma. The sequence goes on from CM060330.1 coordinate 3,741,338, forward strand.
TGTGTGTGTGGGGGGTATTTTAAATTTTCATTCATTTATTTATTTTCACTCCCTGATTCTTGCTAGCTAAAAACTCCATGAGGGAGCTAACAGCTGGTGCCAATGTCCTGCAGACTGCTGGAGAGAATTTCTGGTCCATACTGGACAGAATCATGTAACTGAACAGTGCCCAGCCTGACCACACCCTGAAAAATCTTAATTAAAAAAAAAAATTACCAAGAAGTATTGATTGAAGTATTGAAAACCAGTATTATCTTCAAGGCAGCTGAACATTTAATCTATTCAAAAGGATTTTGCAAAACATGTATTTGACAGTTCAACTGCATTTTTAAATCAAGAAACTGAGAAACAGAAATGTTTATGTCTACAAAAATCCAAATCAACTTGATTCCTGAAAAGAAAAGCCTGCCAGATTCTACAACTGATCCAGGGGTAGACCTCACAGATAAACAACAACAACAAAAGCAGGGCACAAGGGGCAGAGTAGTCAGCTGACCTCAGATGGTGACCTGTTTTCAAACTAAATATAATCATGGGGGATGCAAAAAAATTGAAAAAAGATGGGCGACTTGGTCACAAACACACCAGGAGTTTTGCAACCCAGACTGTGCTGACTTTGGAAAATACCACACTGACTTATCAACACAGACTTGTACTGACTATTGGAAAATACCACACTGACCTCTCAACCCAGACTGTACTGACTATGGAAAATACCACACTGACCTCTCAACCCAGACTGTACTGACTGTGGGTAATACCACACTGACCCATTAACACAGACTGTACTGAGGACAGACGGAATCCTAACTATCAGTAACCTATTAGTCATCAGCTACAGACAGACTGTGAAGAATTACTGAGGACAGAAAGAATCCTGAAATCTATCATGATGGCATCAACTACACACAGACTGAAGAATTATACTGAGAACAGAGGAATCCTGAAATCTTATCATGATGGCATCACTACACAGACTGAAGAATTATACTGATAACAGAGGGAATCCTGAAATCTATCATGATGGCATCAGCTACAACAGACTATGAAGGTTATACTGAGGACAGAAGGAATCCTTGACAACAGGGAAGAGCCAAAGGGTGGGAGGTGGGGAAGGTTGTACAACAAAGCTACAAAGAAAAAAAATTACACGGCTAATTTCTAACAGGTATAAAGCTCGGGGCTCTATCTCTCTCTGCCTCTCCCTCTCTTCCCTACTCTCTCTCTCACACACACACACACAACACATACACACACACATACGCACACAACACACAAACAAAACACATACACACACACAACACACACAAACACACACAACACATAGACGCACACATACATCTACACACACACACAAATGCACACACACCACCAACACCAACTCCACTCCCCAAAAAGTCCCTCAAATTAGACTATAAACAGATACCATGTGTGCGAACACATGTGGAACATCTTGCGCACATGTTAAAGCCTGTTCCATTTTTCAGAAGAGTAGGCCATTGTGTGCCAGTAGGCAAAATTTACAAAACTGCATACACATACTGACAAAGGGACCAGCTGTAAAAAACACATGAGTGCTTATTCCATTATCCTTGATATAAAAGAATAAAAATAAAGTAACATAAACTAAATAAAACATACTGACAACAGACACACAGAGCACTGAAAAATGTGGTTAATCCACAGGCTTACCAACCACTACCTGAACTGAAGTCACAATGTTAACACAAAAATATCGTATGCTGAAAGGGGGACGGAGAAAAAGGAATCCCAAACCAATCTATTCTGGCCTGAACAAGGGGGCTTTCAGAACTGTCTTACAGTGAACTTCACCTATCAACCCATTGCACACTCCCACCTCTTACACTTCTCTTTTGCTGTGACGCCTCTCTGAAGTTCAAACTTTCTGCTGGCTCTCTGGGTGGAATAGAAAAACTTGTCCCAATGCCATGTCTGGTGCTGTATTCCTGCCTATGACAGTTGTTTCTTCAGTTAGTCTCTGAAGCCTTTCCTGGGAACGCAGCAGTGACCTTTGCCCTGTTTCAGCTGGCCAAAGAAGACAGCTTCAGTTTTTCCTGTATTCTCCATCTTTGCTCCATCTTCAGCCCAACAAATTGCTGCTGCAGCACACAGGAAGGAAGGTGGCAGGATGGTTAAAACGTTCGCCTTCCAACAACTATGAGGTTCTGGGTTTGATTCCCAGCCTCGCCCTTTCTTCCCAGTTTGACAAAAAAAAATCGAATTGAATGTCAAAGTCATTTGGATAAGACTATATACCAAGGCCTCATGTGCGAACACACGCAGAACATCTTGCACACACGTTAAAACCCTGTTCCGCCTTTCAGAAGAGCAGATCACTGTGTGCCGGTAGGAGCGGATGACAAAAATAAAAAAAACAGCATGCACACAGGTGTCGTGTTTAGACACAATCCCTGAGGAAAAATCAGGGAGTTGGAGTCCCCAGGGTGGCTCAAGACTGTATATAAAAAAAAAGTAATAGGTAGGTGCTGCGCTTGAAGCAATGCACTCTCCCCGGGAAGAGCAGCCCGAATTTCACACAGAGAAATCTGCTGTGATATAAAGTGGTATAAAAATTTTAAAAATAAATATGGACTCAAGACCAGGCAGGTTGGCTCTGTGAAGAATTTCTTCATTGCTGACATTGTCTTGCAAATGGACGCCAAGAATGGAAGGAAGGCAGCGCTGATGGAAGGAGGGTAGCGTTGATGGAAGGAAGGCAGTGTTGATGGAAGGAAGGCAGTGTTGATGGAAGGAGGGTAGCGTTGATGGAAGTGCTCCAACAGCTTGATCAGCTGACGACAGCACAGGACCCAGGTTTCTAAACCATACAACAGGCAGGGCCGCCACAGCTCTGTGTACTTGGGTTTTGTTGACAGGTAGGGGATTGCTTCTGCCATAACAACACACACACAACAAACACACACAACACAACAATACACAACACACACACACATGCACACACGCACACACACAGAGAAAAAGACACACACAACACACACGCACAAATGCATGCACACACACACAATGTACATACAACACACATACATGTACACACAACACACACACACACTAACACACAACACACACACACTAACACAAACACACACACACAAAACACACACACACACTAACACAAACACACACACACAAAGTCACACACACCAAAGTGCACAAGCACACAAAACACACAAAAAACACACACACACAAGAGTCACACACACAGAGTCACACACACATATAGTCACACACACCATACAAAGTGCACAAGCACACAAACACAAACACACACACACAGAGGACATCCCATTGCCTGGTTGTTTACAGAGATGTGCAATGCGCTCGTGTGATCTACTAGCCCAGGTTTGAATCCCATTCAAGGAGATATCAGCTCCTGGAGTTCACATCAGTGCCAACTTAACTCCCCCAAAAATCCTTCCGATGAGACTATAAACCAAGGTCCCATGTGCGAATGCACACAGAACACCTTGCACACATGTTAAAACCTGTTCCAATTTTTGGAAGAATAGGCCACTGTGAGCCAGTGGGAACGGATGGCAAAATTTTACAAAACTGCATACACACGGGACACACCAACTCATTCTAACACTTTTAGTTCGGCAGTGGGAGAGAAAAGAAGGCAGAGGCCGAAAAACTTAACAAACCAGCCTCACTTCTCACCCCCTCTCATCCCCCAGTGTCAGAGTCAAAAGCCACGCTGCACCAATGTCAACATTTGCAACGCGAGAATAGCTAAACGTCTCTCTTAGTCCCAGTCAAACAGCGTTATTTTTGCACCAAGGTCAATAGTTCCTTACACAGTTAAGTAGCCTACCAGACTTACAGGCCTAAAGGCACGTAGCCCCACGCCTGATTTCAGGGGGATGTGATATAACACAGATGTCTACCATATGTGGCCGTCTACTAAATAGCCTATCTGTAGGTCTAAAGGTCTATGGATTCTACTTATTTTGTTGCTGTTATGTTACTGAGTGTCAGCGCACAAAGTACGTGTAAATCTCTTTATGTACTTCTCTTTTTAAGATATAAATAACATTACTTTTCAACACAAAGATTTAAGACAGTAATTATTTAACAAAACCAAAAAGAACGGTCAACATTTTAGGTGTGTGTGTGTGTGCGCGCGCGTGCGTGCACGCACGCACGCACGCACGCACGCACACGCACACACACACACGCACGCACACACACACACACACCAGAGAGAGAGAGAGAGAGAGAGAGAGAGAGAGAGAGAGAGAGAGAGAATGAATGCTGTCATTGAAATTTAATTTTAGACACAAGGACATACCTATGGCAATGTGCTTTTCCTAAGATTTTTTTCTTTCTTTTCTTTCTTTCGTTTTGTTTGTTTGTTAATTTGTTCTTCACTATATGAATAGAAAAGTGACCAGATGATGGAAGATAATCACAAAAAATCTCTAAACCACCCTTACACTGAACGTGGTATGCGCGCACACACACACACACACACACACACACACACACACGCGCGCGCGCGCAGGCAAGCACACACACACACACACACACACACACACACCCACCCACACACTCACTCACACACACACTTACACTAACACAACACATACTAACACAGATAGATAGATAGATAGATAGATAGATAGATAGATAGATAGATAGATAGATAGATAGATAGATAGATAGATAGACAGATAGATATACATACACATATATATCTTTATGTATATATACATAAAAATAGAGAGAGAGAAAGAGAGAGAGAGAAAATAGCCTAGCCTAGTAAGCTACACACGAAGCAGAAGCAGACAACGAACACTGAATAACACAAATGAGGAACTTCAAAATGTTGATTTTATTACTTACTGATCGTTTTACAGCACCATTCTTTCACAGAGTAATCCATACATATTGACCAACTCACAGCACTTTTTCACATTCACATAGCAAGTCTAGTTTACGTTTTATGAAAGCTTTTGTCACATTAATCCGAAAGCGTGGGTTTCTCAACTACAGAGAAATAGTAGGGAGCCTGAGCCAGCCAGCCTGCTGTGCTGTGGAATTTTGCTTACCGTGTAGCCGAAAGGATAGGGTCCGCCACAGAATAACAGAGCCAGCGTTGCGCTAACTAAAGAGTCAGATTTTGGGAAGGGTAAACTGCCGTGGGGAACTGGATGTAAACAAGCACATGAGTGCTTATTCCATTATCCAATCCAATCCGATGATATTGCTTAGAGCCCCGCTGACTGCACAGGCCATATCAGGGCTGTCACCTTGTCACATTTTAAAGCTCGTATTAAAAGTGTGCGACTATGTACAATTTAAAACGGGATATAAAACCAACTCGACTGTCCTTGCTTGTATCGACGCCCTGGTCAACCATAAGGGTCAGCCCAGGACGGCCACCGCGTCATGGGAAAACCCACATCGATCACACTTAAAACGAGATAAAACCAAAACCAGATTCCTTAAAACAACCTTGTCCTTAGAGAGCAACTATACCACTTTCCCTCATATCAGACGGAAAAAGCCTGATTCTCTCAGCAAGTTAAAAATGGTGTCTGGTGGAACATCCCGAAAGAGGATCTTTAGGGAATCTGCGGTAAAATGCTTGTGCCTAATATCCTGAGCATCCTGACACTCCAGAAGCAGATGCTTGATGGTTACCCGCACATCACAAGTAACGCACCATAGGGTTCCCTCGCCTTTCAGCAAGTGAACATGAGTGATATGAGAATGACCCGTGTGTATCATGGTGAGCACTGTCGTCTCCTTTTGGTTTTTGACACCCAGAGGGAAAACCTCTTTCAGGTTGGACGGATCAGAAAAAGTTTGTTATCCGTCTGAGCATTCCACTCCTCCTGCCAGAGGGAGTGCGCGTATTGTTCTATTATCCTCGAAATGAAAGAATTACACACACACACACACACACACAACCAGGAGAGATAGTAGTTCAACTGACCCTAAATCACACATGTATACCTTGCCACATGCTGTACTGGCCTGGTGGCACAGCAGTGACTTACAGTTACAGTGCAGCCAGTGTCATTGACTGTGACTGAGCTGGTCACTCTGCCGCTGTTTGTCCGTCTGACCGTCCGTCCATCCTGCAAACACACCATCCTGAGTCACTGACATTTTCAGGGTGAAAAGGATAGCCTGATGTCTTGATCAGGCAATTACAATGTGTTTCTTTGTCTGTGAACAGAAGACTATAGTTGAGACTGGATGTGACAAAAGGCGGCTGTTCAATACCCTGTTTGTGGGTAATATCCCTTTTTCCTGAGAGAGCGAGACAGAGAGAGACAGGGGACAAAGAGAGAGAGAGAGACAGAGACAGAGAGGTAGGAAAATTTCATTATCATCAAAGAAGGACCCATTCACTGATGAAAAGTGACAAAAACCCAAACAGTTTGAAATATCAAAACAAACAAAAAGAGGGGTGTGCTCACAAGAGTGTGCAAATATACACGCACACACATTCTTCAGATGAGACAATAAACCAAAGTCCTATGTGCTTTGACGCAGAACATACTAAGCACATAATAAAACCTGTTCCCCTTTTTGGAAGAGTAGGCCATTGTAAGCCAGTGGGTATGGATGACAAAATTTACAAAATGGCATACCACAGGGGACTGGAGGTAAAAAACCCCCAAAAAACATTACTGAGCATCCCATTACTTTCCAAATGAATAGAGTAGATTTATACATATACACACACACATACGTGCATGTATGCACACTCACATACACAAACAACATGCATACAATACCCAAATGATCAATATCTTGCAGAGACTTTATGTCATCAAAGAAGAAAACAAAAAAAAAGCATTTTCATTCAGACCATTAACAAGCCCATACAAAAAAGTTCAAAATTAATCACACTAACTTAATGAACAAACAAATAATATACTTAGTGACAAAACAAACAAAACAACCAATAAGTCAAAAATAAGAAAGGAGGGAGGGGGGGAGAGAGAGTGAGGGGGGGGGGGGGGGGGGGGAGGAGAGAGAGGGTGAGGGAGGGGGGAAAGAGAGAGAGAGAAAGAGGTAATTGGAGATTTATCAGCTGACATGGTTTTGCTAAACTGTAGTGAAAACAAACAAAACAAACAAAAAAACCAAAAAAAACCATCAGTACAGACTCCACTCTCCCCAAAAGTCCTTTGGATGAGACTATAAACCGAGGCCCTGTGTAAGAACACACGCAGAACATCTTGCGCATACGTTAAATCCTGTTCCGCTTTTCATAAGAATAGGCCATCATGTGCCAGTGAGAAGTTAAGAACAGATGACCAGAGTTACAAAAAAAAAATGCGTACACAGAGTAAAAGGTAAAGGTGTCCCGTAACTTGTAAGGTTGTACGGGAGCGAGGCGTCGGAGACCTCAGCTTCTCTAGGGCCAGCATGCTGAGGGCAGCACCCATCTCCTCTCCCTCACTGCTTTACCTTCTCTGGCCCTAAAGAGGGCAGGTACCTATTTACTGTTGGGTGAGCTGAGGGAATTGTACTGTAGCCAAGGCGCGCAATCGGTTACCCATCCAACTGGCAACCACGCTCCACGCTGCTTAACTTGACTTGGGGAAGGCTCTGATTACTGAGCTATCCCATCCTCACACACGGGGACTGGATATAAAAAAAGCACATGAGTGCTTTTTCCATTACCCTCAATATAAAATAAATAATAAAATAATAATAATACCACACACACACACAAACACACACACAAAATTGATACAAATTGCAGGCCAGATCTTGGGAAACTATCTAAAGAATGGGATTACAAAATTCTTTAAAAAACAACAACTTTGATGTTGATTTATCATTATGAATTGTGTGCTCTGAGTTGGTTTTTTTTGTGTTTGCATGCCATTGTGTGACAACAAAAACACAAAACTGTTAAAAGCTCATGCTAGTAAAACGAAAACAAAACCTGACAGATGATAGAAATTCAACTTCAGCAGCTTCACTTTTTTGTGGTTTTTTTGTTTGTTTCTTGCAGCACAGAATTTTTATTTATTTATTTATCTCCTATGCCCCCACACACCTTTCCCTTTTTACATTGATAAAAAAATGAAACGACTTTCATTGATTATATTACCATCTATAAAAAGGAGGCTGAGAAAGCAATTGAAAAGCTTATTCCTGATTCGAAGTTCTTAACATGTAATAAAAACTAGGCCTACATCTACAATGTGTTGTCTCAATAGTCAGCTTTCCATCGGGCACGTGCATGGAGCCAACTTCCGGTTGATAACTAGGTCATCTCTCAACAATGTTTTAAAGGCGATTTTCTGTTCAAGCATGGAATTAATTAAAAAACCAGCTCTAAGAACGCTAAATTAATGATACATATGCCAATACCTGATGTCAATCTGCATCAGTTTCCCATTAAAAAATAATAAAATAACGATTGCTTCAAACTGAACATGTACCAAACTTCGTGAGATCGTGTCTAACACTAGCGAATGTAGTACAAACAAAATAGATAATTTGCAAATACTCAGCAAAACAAATCAATGAATTCGTTTAATACAGGTCTTAGCTTGATATTTCATGCATTAACTTGCCAAGTTTGTCCTGTAATTCTGTGGTTTAGCATCTTTGACTCGGTAGGCATGGCTGCTTTTCAATGTTCGCCAGTTTTGTTGTTCCTCACAAGGTGTACACATGGTTTAATGACACCTTCACTTTGATTGGTCCCCAGTCAAATTTTTTAACCAATCATAGAGCTTGATACACCATTCTATTCAGCATAGACTGGTCTGTCACCAGCTGCCTTAGCACAGTGGTTAGTGCCTTTGATTTTGGACTGGAAGGTCTTGGGTTCGAATCCCAGAAGTCATAGGAATTTTTTGGACTTGGGACGGCTCCTACCCAGAGGCTCAGGAGAATGGGTCCACACAGTCAAGATTCATCCACCTTAGGGATGAGAAATTGAGAGTTGCTCTAAATAGTGACTAACACTGCAGGTTGTTGTCTTTAATTTAATGTCTGTTCACTCTAAGTGATATTAGACCAGAAAAGTGGAAGGTGTAATGGAAGTTATTGAAGTGAGTGGAAGAGATGGAAAGAGAAAACATCATAAGATAGCTTTAATGGTGGTATTTTTGTTTTTAAAAAAAAGTGAAAACAATAATACTCTTAAAAACAGGAGCAAAATTTAAACTCAACAAAGTAGGAGCATTTAACAATAATAATGTAACTACAATAAATATTCAAGTGGGCTGTGCAATAAACATCCAACAATGGCAAAGGCTAACTTTGAATTTTCAAAAACATTTCCCAGAGTTTGCTCAGAAAATGCAGGCAAAAATGTTTTTACAATTGGGCACTCAAATATGATATAAGTGTTTGAAATATGATCTCCACATAGACATCTGACATTTTTGCAAAATTTAGTAAGGAATGCATTTAACTTCATTCTAAAATATAATGAACTTACCCTTCTTACATTAGAAAACTTAAATCTTTTTGAAAAGGAGCCATATAACAAGAAATATGGGCAGTAGTCAGACAACTCTTTATAGACCGCCCTTGAATTGACCAGATTCTTTTAACTTACCCCATGATGTTTGCTCTAATATACAGTATCTCTCTTGCATAGATAGGGGAACATGTAGTTCTATCAACCCATTTCATCCCGTATGAAATGCAGGTGTCTGTATCTCTGGGCCCATTTTGATAGCAGCAAAGCACACATGATTGTTTGAAAGTTAAATACTTAACATGGCCACCTCTTCTCTTTTTTAGGTAACCCCCCTCCTCCCTCCCCCTGCCAAACACACACGCCAAAAAGCCAACTTACGCTGTACACACACTAACTTATCTATCCATCTATCCCTTAGTATGGCGACCTGGGGGCACCCCTGAAGACTTGACAACCAGTTCCCTCCATTCCTCTTTCTGTTCAGCCTTTCTCAAAATTTGGCACTAACTTATGCAGGTACATAAATGTAGAACATGATTGCGAAGTTAAACAGGCTGGATTATAGAGTTAAAGCTGAGCTGTCTTTTGAACAATTTCATGAAGAGATGTGATTTTAGATTTGTGTGGAAGATTCCAGAGCTTCAGAAAAGCCCTGAGGACCTAAGGATAACCTCGTGCTGCCCTGACAGTCTGCAATACTGGGGATAGGGGGAAACGGGATAGCTCGGTGGTCAGAGCGCTCGCTTTCCCCCAGTCAAGTTAAGCAGCCTTGATGGGTGACCGTTTGGGTTGGCTTTAGTACAATCGTCCCAGTTCACCCTGCTGTCAATGGGTACCTGCCTTCTTTAGGGTCAGGGAAGGTAAAGCAGCAAGGGAGAGGAGATGTGTGCCACCCTCAACATGCTGGCTCCCTACAGAAGCTGAGGTCTCCGCTCGCTCCCCTACGACCACCTAGGTTATGGGCCACCTTTACCTTTTTTTACCTTTTAGGCGGAGGGGAGGGAAGATTCATTGTCATACAGCTGTGAAGAACGTCAACACAATAATAGAAATGAAAAAAATGAAATTAAAAAAAGGGCACACAATAATACAAACGAACCAAACAAATAAACAAAAACTCTCACTTTTAAATAATGTCATTATTGCTGTCACCCAAATACTTTATTTGACTAAAACAAAATCATTTTATTAGAAAGATCCACTGAGTGAGATATTTCAGGGACCATTTTTATGTCGATTTTTCCATAAAAGGCTTTTTTTTCCCATCGAAGTGTTTGGGTCATTGTCATTGTTGTATAGATTGTTTAAAGAAAAAAGGGCAACGTTGTATTTAATGAAAGAATTCTGATCTGTGATATAAAAAAAAGAATGGTTATATAACAAATGGTTGGAAAGAGGAAAAGAGGCAGTGAGTGAAAGGGATCTTATCAGTTACTGCCCAAATTCTGTTTTATTTTTCTTTGATTGAATTGATCTTCTCTTCTCTCTTACTCTCCTCCTTCCATTGACTCTCTCTCTCTCTCTTTCTTCTGTCTCTGTCTCTCTCTCTGTCTCTCTTCTCCCTGTCTCTCTTCTCTCTGTCTCTGTCTGCTGTCTGTCTTCTCTGTGTCTTCTCTTCTGTCTGTCTTCGTCTGTCTGTCTCTGTCTTCTCTCTCTCTCTGTCTGTCTGTCTCTCTGTCTGTCTGTCTCTCTCTCTCTCTCTCTGTCTGTCTGTCTGTCTGTCTCTGTCTCTCTCTGTCTCTCTCTCTTCTGTCTGTCTCTGTCTGTCTGTCTGTCCTGTCTGTCTGTCTGTCTGTCTGTCTGTCTGTCTGTCTGTCTTCTGTCTGTCGTCTCTCTCTCTCTCTCTCTCTCTCTCTCTCTCTCTCTCTCCTCTCTCATCTCTCTCTCTCTCTCTCCTCTCTCTCTCTCTTGCATTTAATTCTCTCTGTGTGCCAGCATCTCTTTCTTATTCTCATAAAGTGGTTGGCAATAAACAAATTTGTGCTTCCTTGTTGACATTTACTGGAGGATTGTAAAGATGTCGAGAATGCAAAATGTACTGGTCAATTCTGCTTAAAGTAGATTTTCATTTCGGATTCTGTATTTTTAGATGATGCGCCCTCTTTCCATAGACGTGTGGTGTTTGGTCTACCTGTTTTGTTTATACATACAAAATGAACAATGTTATCAGTAAATGCATTCATTTGGCTTCAAAGAACAAGTATAAACTCTGTCGAAGTGGCCTGAATGGGGCTACAGTTTACATCCAGTGTCTGTGATAGAAAAAAGTTGGGGTTTCTTGTTTCGTTGTTGTTTTTGTTGAAGGTTTTTGTTTTTCGAGTTATTTCTTTTATTTTCTGGCTTTACAAATCAGTGCCATTTTGGTTTTGTTCAAATTGTGTTTGTAGTAAAATACTTTCTGCATTTACATGTAGCCTAAATTTTTTTTCTTTCTCCTCATTCTAAAAAATACATTCACCCTCTACTTTTCTTTCTGTCTTTTTTGAATTCAAAATAAGTAATATTTTCCTCCCTACCTTCAACCCTCTACTTTTTGGGGGGAGGGGTGGGGGTGCGTTTGTTGTTGTTGTTTTTTTTTTTTGTCATTGCTCATTTTTCTGTCCCCATTTTCTAACTTTATTGTGTATTGTAATCCAGAGGATTTTCATTAAGGCTTTTCACATCGCCATTAACACTGCCATACTTCGTTTATATATATATTTATATATATAATATATATATATATATATATATATATAATATATATATATATATATAAGCCCCCTCCTCCCTCCCTTTCACTCTGTCTGGAAGAGGGACCATCCATCTTACCTGGATATTTGTAGAAGCTGAACGGACAGACAAGAGTATACATGTATGCAAGCTCTCTCTCTCTCTCCTCTCTCTCTCTCTCTCTCCTCTCTCTCTCTCTCTCTCTCTCTCTCTCTCCTCTGGTGTTTCCTCTTGTATTTGTTGTTTGCCTTTCACAGCTCAGCTAAAAGAAGTATGGGCTTGGTCTCACTCCTTGTAGTAGAGAGGCATAGTAAGAAGATTATGTGACAGCATTGTTCAATACTGTAAAGGTAAAAATAATAAAATAAAATAAAGATGTTCCCATAACCTATGCTGTCATTTAGGAGCAGGCACCAGAGACCTCAGCTTCTCTGGGGGCCAGTATATTGAGGGCGGCGCCCATCTCCTCTCCCTAGCTGCTTTACCTTCCCTGACCCTAAAGATGGCAGGTGCCCATTTACAGCTGGGTGAACTGTACCGAGGCACTGAGGCAGCCATACTCCCGAAGACTGCCATATTCCCTTGCCTGTGGAAGATGGATAAAGGGAAGTTATCAGAGTGTTTGTAGTGTGCAGATACTGGCTTATTACAGACAACAGACAGACAAACAGACAGACACGACAGACAGACAGACAAACAGACAGAGAGAAGAGAGAGAGAGAGAGAGAGAGAGAGAGAGAGAGAGAGAGAGAGAGAGAGAGAGAGAGAGAGAGAGAGAGAGAGAGAGAGAGAGAGAGAGAGAGAGATTGTAATGATTTGTTTTTTAAGATTTGTTCCTCAGCCAGAGCTCCAAGTTTACCAATGGTGAGATTTTTTGTGTATGCAACCGTTTTCTTTGTTTGTTTGTTTGTTGTTGTTTTGTCCCACCATTAATTAGCATCACTCCAACTTGGGGACATTTGTAGATCATGATGGCAAATTTAATATGTAAACTCTTCAGTCCTACCTGTAGGGTCTGATCATCCTTAGAGCACCAGGCTCTTCTGCACACCTTGATCAGCCAGGTTCATTGCAAACACAGATCAGTGCAGGGTTTCTCTCCCCTTGACATCGATATACACAGAAAGAAGCCAGGTGTGTGCATGCGTTGCCCATCCAGTTCTTTTGCTTGTTGTTGTTTTGGCTTTCTGTGGCCTTTTGTGGTTCAAGCTGTTATCAAAAGGTACACATGAAAACTAGATTTCACTTCAAATTTTGTTTTTGCATAATTTGAATG
>CM060330.1:3754876-3762376 GCA_030674155.1 Stramonita haemastoma
CACACACACACACACACACACACACACACAGAGTGTACCCAAAGACTTTCTCAAAGTTACTATAACCCATTCCTACAATAGCCAGATTTTTCATGATTCTTCATCCTATTTCATAGATTTTCAACATGGCGGGCCGGCCACCAGACGCATATATATAAACACTTCAGCTAGGCTAATGCATGGATCAGACAATTTGCGCGCCAAAACACGAAGCGGGAAACAACCGAAGCGAGTGTATGGCAAGATGCACAAGTCAAAAGCATTATTTATTCATTTCCATCGTCCAAGGTACAAAGTGTTCGGGGCTACTTGCGGACACCGCGTACCTACGTTCACGCGAAGGTTCAGAAAAAAAAAGGAAATTCTTCTATGGTTGATGGTTTTCTGTGTTCTTCCCTGTCCTGAAAGAGATTGAGAGAGAGACAGGGGGGCAGAGAGAGAGAGAGAGAGAGAGAGAGAGAGAGAGAGAGAGAGAGAGAGAGAGAGACAGACAGACAGACAGACAGACAGACAGACAGACAGACAGACAGACAGACAGACAGACAGACAGACAGACAGACAGACACAGACAGACAGACAGACAGACAGAGACTTTCAGACAGACAGAGAGACAGAGGAAAGGAGAGAGACAGAAACATACAGAGGGAAGAGACAGAGACAGAGACTGAGAGAGAGAGAGAGAGAGGTGGTGTGTGTGTGTGTGTGTGTGTGTGTGTGTGTGTGTGTGTGTGTGTGTGGTGTGTGTGTGTGTGTGTGTGTGTGTGTGTGCGCGCGCGCGCGCGTTGTGTGTGTGCGTAAACCTTAAGGTAGCAATATTACTTGGTTTATAATTGAATTTCTCTGAAAAACTTTAAGGAAGGAATGAGACTTTATTTATGATTTAATATCTCTGATAAACTTTAAGGTAGGAATAAGGCTTTATTTATAATTCAATTTCTCTGATAAACTTTTAGGTAGGAATAATAATTGAAATATTATTCAATTTCTCTGATAAACTTTTAGGTAGGAATAATAATTGAAATAATTATAATTCAATTTCTCTGATAAACTTAAAGGTGGTAAATAATAATTGAACTATTATTTATTTTCTCTGATAAACTATAAGGTAGTAAATAATACTTGAAATACAATTCAGTTTCTCTGATAAGCTTTAAGGTAGAAATAAGACTTGATTTCTAAATCAACTTCTCTGATAAAATTTAAGGTAGGAATAATACTTGATTTATACTTCAATTTCTCTGATAAACTTTTAAGGTAAGAATAACACATGATTTCTAATTCAGTTTCTCTGATAAACTCTAAGGTAGCAATAATACTTCATTTCTCAATCAATTTCTCTGATAAACTTTAAGGTAAGAATAATACTTCATTTCTCAATCAATTTCTCTGATAAACTTTAAAGTAGCAATAATACCTGATTTCTAATTCACCTTCTCCAATATTCAAAAAAATGCTCAAAGTCCACGTGACCAAATCAACAACAACAACAACAATAATAAAAGAGAGAACAGCAATCTTTAGAAGCGTCTGGCAGAACTGATCAGTCTGGCAAACAGGCAATGGAAACACGGAGAGCACAGACAACTGCAACTATTGATTGCTTCGAACTGCAGGGACAAGTTCTCCCTGTGGAGTCTTTCTGACCAAAGCAGAGGAAATTCCATACAGAAATCTTTCCGTGTCGTGTCCAGCACAAAACAGAAGCTGCCCCCCACAGAAAAAATGACCACCTGGCTTTCTTCATTATTTTTGTAACTAAAGATTGTTTAGGAGAAACAAAAAATGATACTTGTACCTCTTAAAGGTAAAGGTGTCCCGTAACCTGTGTGGTCGTAAGGGACCGAGGTGTCAGAGATCTGACAGGGAACAGATGACAATATTTATACAACTACATACACACGGGGACTGGATGAAAAAAAATCACATGAGTGCTTATCCATTATCCTCGATACAAAAGTTTAAAATTTTAAAAAAAAATAAATAAAGATGTCAGCTTCTCTAGGGGCCAGCATATGGAGGGCGGCGCTCACCTCCTCTCCCTCACTTCTTAAACAGAGATTCAAATTCAAAATTATAGATACTTTCATATTTTTTTAGGATTCAATAATCTAAAAGTTCATTAACTTGGAGCATATCTTTTCTTATATTCTAAATATAACTTGACCAAGCATGATGATAGTTGAAGTCCAACCTCAAGACATTTATTTCAAACCTAAGATTTTCTTCTCCTATTTCATCGTCCTATCTGTCCCTATCATCCTATCATCAACCTGCCAATGTGTATAACCTTTATGTGTGTGTGCTTGTAAGTGTGCTTGTGTGTGTCCTTGTGTGTGTGCTTGTGTGTGTGTGTGTGTGTGTGTGTGTGTATGTGTGTGTATGTGTGTGTATGTGTGTATGTGTGTGTATGTGTGTGTATGTGTGTGTGTGTGCATGTGTGTGTGGTGTGTGTGTGTGTGTGTGTGTGTGTGTGTGTGTGTGTGTGTGTGTGTGTGTGTGTGTGTGTGTGTGTGTGTGTGTGTGTGTGCATTCAAATTTGCCTGTCTATCACGTTATTTGGCCAGAATCACTCTCACACCTTCTCACGAAGGGGGATGGGATAGCCTAGTGGTCAGAACATTGCGCTCACAATTTGATGGCCCGAGTTCGGTCCGGTTTGAGGGGATTTTTCCCCTGGAGTTAACATCAGTGCTGACTCCACTCTCCCCAAAAGTCCTTCGGATGAGACTGTAAACCGAGGGGCCCCGTGTGCGAACGCACGCAGAACATCTTGCGCACACGTTAAATCCTGTTCCCTTTTCGTAAGAGTAGGCCATTGTGTGCCGGAAGGGAACAGATGACAATATTCACAAAACTGCATACACACGGGGAATGGATGTAAAAAAGCACATGAGTGCTTATTCCATTATCCCCGATATAAAAGAATAAATAAATAAATAAATAAATGTTCCGCTTTTCGTAAGAGTAGGCCATTGTATGCCGGTGGGAACAAATGACATTTACAAAACTGCAAACACACGGGGACTGGATGAGAAAAGAAAAAGCACATGAGAGCTTAATCCATTATCCGCGATATAAAACAATAATAAAATAAAATAAATAAATAAACTAAAGAACGATTGCAAGAATTAACGATGTATCATTTCAGTGCCTGCATTTTCAACATGGCAGCCACCAGACACATAAACACTTCAGGCGGGGCATGGAGCAGACGTGATTGCTCATTGAAACACGAACATGGGAAACTATTAAAGCGTGTGTATGGTCCACATTCAGAATCAAAAGACTCATTCCTGAAATCTGCATCGTCAAATGGACAAGTGTAGGACTGAGGATGGGCCACAACATTGTACACAGTCAATGTGGTCTTCCCCCCAAACCCTCCCCCCAAAATAAAACAAACAAACCCAACAACAACAACAACACAAAACAAAAAACAACCCTAAACTAAAGAAGAAAAAAAGCCAAGAAAAAACCCAAAGGGCGGAAGAACGTACTTGGGGCTGTCTAGCATTTTTGTGACTGTTTACTGCTCAGAAAAAAGAGTAGATAGATAGATAGATAGATAGATAGATAGATAGATAGATAGATAGATAGATAGATAGATAGATAGATAGATAGATAGATAGATAGATAGATAGATAGATAGATTAGATAGATAGATAGATAGATAGATATGAGATATATATATATATGTCTCTCTCTCTCTCTCTCTCTCTCTCTCTCTCTCTCTCTCTCTATATATATATATATATATATATATATTATATATATATCTTTGTGTGTGTGCGGTGGTGTGTGTGTGAGTGCACGTGCGTGCGTGAATGCGCCCGCGTTGTGTTGCGTATATGTTTGTGTGAGAGTATGTGTGTGTATGAGTGTGTGTGTTTGTGTGTGTGCATGAAACGCGCACAGACATGGGAGGGACAGAAGGAGAGAGAGAGAGAGAGAGAGAGAGAGAGAGAGGAGAGAGAGAGAGAGAGAGAGAGAGAGAGAGAGAGAGAGAGACAGAGGACAGAAGACAGAGACAGAAGACAGACAGACAGACAGACAGAGACGAAGACAGAGACAGAGAACAGAGCAGAGACAGAGACAGACAGAGACAGAGACAGAGACAGACAGAACGAGACAGAGACAGAAGAAGACAGAGACAGACAGAGACGAGACAGACAGACAAGACAGACAAGACAACAGAACAAGACAGGACAGAGATATAACAGATAAACAGAACAGAGAAGATGAAGACAGGGAGAGAGAAGGGAGCGAAGACATTAACTTGTTCTACACTCGATCATTCGGACACATGTTGATGGAACAAGCCATTAAAAAACAACACACAAAGGCTGATGTCTTCTCCATCCACACTTTTGTCTACCGCGTGGCAATCATAAAGCAACACACACACAATGCGCGCGAGCGCGCCCCACACGCACACCCCAACAAAACAACACACACACAGCCGCCACCACACACACACACACACACACCCCACGCACCACACATACAAAGAGAATAAATATAATAGAGAATGAAATAAATAAGATATAGATGAAGTAGAAAGAGATTATATTATATCTGTGTGTATGTGAATACGTACACACACATACACATACACATACATACATACGTACGTACGTACTAGTACGTACGTACGTACGTACTACATACATACATACATACATACATACATACATACATACATACATACATACATACATGCAGACATACAGACATACAGACATACAAACATACATACATAACATACATACATACATACATACATACATACATACATACATACATACATACATACATACAGACAGACAGACAGACAGACAGACAGACAGAAGACAGACAGACATACAGACAGACATACGACATACAACAGACATACATACATGCAGACATACATTACATACATACTACATACATACATACATACATTACATACATACATACATACATACATACATGCATACATGCATACATACATACATACATACATACACATCATACATACAGACAGACAGACAGACAGAAGACAGACAGACAGACAGACAGAGACACACAAACAGAGAGAGAGAGACACAGAGACAGAGAGACAGCGAGACAGAGAGACAGAGAGACAAAGACAGAGAGACAGAGAGACAGAGACAGACAGACACGGCAAGGCAAGGCAAGGCAAGGCAAGGCAAGGCAAGGCAAGGCAAGCCAAATTCTTTTATTCGAGGATAATGAATAAGCACTCGGTGCTTTTTTACATCCAATCCCCGCCTTTTCAGGGATGACATCAAGATAAAAAAAACAACCTCTAACTAAACAACAACAATAACAATGATCCAAATACCAAGAGCAAGAAACCATACCAAGTATCAAACAGCAGACAAGAAATATGCAGAGATACAATAATAAAGTAATGATATAAGCGCTTTGATTTGTTTTTGCAAGATATAGCGCTATATAAATTCCATTTATTATTATTATTATTATTATTATTATTATTATTATTATTATATATGGATTATTAGAACGAAATATTGAGTAATTATAATTATAAAAAGGGCACTCATTCAGAAACAGAAAATAAGATGAGAATGAATGATCTGATTTGAGAAAAACAGCGCAGACAATAACAGAGTAAGACAGAGACATGAAGACAGTAAAGACGACCTGACGACCGAGACGACAGACGACGACAGCAGACCAGAGACAGACAGACAGACAGACAGACAGACAGACAGACAGACCGACCGACGACGACCGACCGACCGACCAGACACAGCACAGACAGACGAAGACGACGACGACCAGACAGACAGACAGAGACAGACAGACAGACAGACGACAGCGAACTGGGAAGAACAGCAAGGAGATCGTGATCCATCATTTTGAATAATTTAGAGACGACCATCCATCTTTGAATACAAATGGAACAGATTCACACAGACCAATAGTTGTCGCTGCTGCTGAACTGAACGTGCATAAACGTGCATATGTACGCTCTTCACACACATACGCACACACATAACACACACGCACACAAACATACGCACACAGCACACACGCACGCACACACACACACACACACACACACACACACACACACACACACACACACACACACACCACACACACACACACACACACGCACATTCACACGAGAGAGAGAGAGAGAGAGAGGAGAGGAGAGAGAGAGAGAGAGAGAGAGAGAGAGAGAGAGGGAGAAGAGAGAGAGAGAGAGAGAGAGAGAGAGAGAGAGAGAAGAGGGGGGGGGGGGGGGGGGGGGGGGGGCACGCATATCATGAAAAGCAAATTATCCCCAGACTAAACTACACCAACTAACTCGCACATAACTTTATAACTTCTTTAGAACGCTAGATTTTTCCCCCCTTTAAGCAGATTGATTTTATTGATACAGTACACTTTATCATATATCATCTTTATTTTTTTTTACCTTTTTTAACTATTGCCTCTCAACACTGAAGAAAAAAAAAGAAGTTACACACGGATGTTGTGTTTAGACATCATCTCCAAAGCTGGAATGCGGTTACCTTAATGGTGGTCCAAAAATGGTCGCATACGCAAAATATCACCATTGGTAAACCTTGAAGGTCTAACCAAAGGGAACAGACGAAATCAAAACAGACACCCCACCCACCTAAAGCAACCCCCCCCCCCCCCAAACCAAACAAAAGCAAAAAACAGAACCCACCCAAACCCCTCCTTCTCCCCCCCCCTCGCGAACCAACCAAACCAAAACAACATAAAGCCCAACCTACACATGGCACGGAGCTTTGTCTCGATATAAAAGAATAAGAAAGAAAGAAATGAATGAATGAATGAATGAATGAATGAATGAATGAATAAATGAATGAATGAACTTATGAACAAATAAATGAATACATACATAAATAAATGAATAAACAATCTACACATTTTGCCATAGGTACATAAGATGATCAAACCAATGGCAACAAGAGAGAGAAATGAAAACTGGTCAAAGACGAAAATTCTGCAGATAACTCCCTCTGGCTAATGAACAAAATATGACACAGAGACAATTTGTTAACGGTGCAAATTCTGCAGAAATCTCTACTCTGGCCAATAAGCAAAAGTATGACATATACAGACAGTGCAGCAGAGAAACTGGAGCGATGGATTGCTTTGAACTCTAGCCACAGGCTTTCCCAGTGGGGCTTTCCTGGCCAAAACATACCCAACGAGATTCCATACACAGAGCTCTTCGAGTCCAGGATAAGGTATAAAGATTCCTCTCTGAAAAAAATCCCCGGCTTTTTCTGTTATTTTAACATCAAAGAAAATTGAATCCCCAAAGTCGAAAGGTGGTTACCTTTACGGTAGGCAAAAATGGCTGCATACGCAAAAATCTAGCTGAATAACGAAAAATACCCGAACTCACAACCAAAACCCCCAAACAAAGCAAAAACAAAAAACCATTTCAGACAAGCTTACTCTGGGAAAAGAAGTAATAGCTCTCTA
>CM060330.1:3777913-3780413 GCA_030674155.1 Stramonita haemastoma
CACAACACACACACACACCACACACAACACACCACACACAAACACAACACACACACACACACACACACACAGCAAACCCTCGCAAAGGCAATAATGATGTAATGGGAAATAATCATATAACAATGAGCGAACAAAGGGAGATTATATCCTTTCTCTCTCTCTCTCTTCTCTCTCTCTCTCTCTCACTCACTCACTCTCTCTCTCTCTCTCACTCACTCACTCACTCTCTCTCTCTCTCTCACTCACTCTCTCTCTCTCTCTCACTCACTCACTCTCTCTCTCTCTCTCACTCACTCACTCTCTCTCTCTCTCTCTCTCTCTCTCTCTCTCTCTCTCTCTCTCTCTCTCTCTCTCTCTCTCTCTCCTCTCTCTCTCTCTCTCTCTCTCTCTCTCTCTCTCTCTCTCTCTCTCTCTCTCCCCTAGGGTCGTCTGGTATCACTTAAAGTGGAAAGACGTTAAAATTGAAGACTTTTTTTATTTATTTATTTATTTATGTATTAATTAATTAATTAATTAATTAATTAATTAATTTATTTCCTTCCTTCCTTCCTTCCTTCCTTACATACTTACTTTCATACATACACACACACACACACATACACACAACAACAACCCCCACGCCCACCCCACCCACCCACCCTCACCCCCCCCCCCCCCCCCCCCCCACACACAACCACCATCCCCAACACACCACCACCCCAACCCCCCACCCCCCCTCCCCCCACCCACTCCCACCCCACCCCCACCGCCCCTCCTAACCCCCCAACCCCCCCACTACTCCCCACCACCCCCCACCCCCACAACCCCCCCACCCCACCCCAACCCCCCCCACACCACCCAACCCCCCTCCCCCCCACAAACCCCCTTCCACCCCCCCAAACCCCCCCCCCCCCAACACCACCCACATCCTTTTACCTTAACATCGCCCAGGATGACTCCCATGTCCCGTGCCTCCTTCTTTCCGCCAGGTCCTGCAGACGTCTGATCTCCTCGCGGCGTTCCGTGCTGAGCCTGTAGGCCTCCACGCGGGAGATGGGCTTCACGTTCGTCACGTGCTTGAGGTCAGGCAGGCTGCCTCTCACGCGCGCCTCGCGCGTCTCCAGGCGCTCAGGGTTCTCCTCGATGCGAAACTGCCTGGGAAGCTGCCCTCCTGAGACTCGCGGCCTCTGTTGCTGTTGCTGCTGTTGTTGTTGGTGATGCACTTCGGCTTTAACCCGTTTACGGATCCCGTTCTCGATGATGTAGGTTTCAGGGTTGATGGCTCGCGCGACTAGATCTTCGCTGGAGTGCGCCGTGGCTTCTGCTTTCACGGCTTGCTGGGCGCGCGTTTGAGCCTCGGAGGAGCGGGTCTCTGCAGGGTTGTTGACGATGCAGGGCATCGTCCGCCTTCGCTGGAGAGGCCTCAGCTTGGAGTCTGTCGTCCGAGAGCCCGGAGTCTGGGGAGGTGTCTTTTCCTGGAGGGTACGGTTGCGGGTGCAGGCCCCCTCCTCCTCCGCCTCCGACGCCGACGCCACCCCCGCCGCGGGCGTGGAGATGGTTGCCGGTAGGGTCGTCCAGGACGTCCCTGCCCAGACCGGAGTCGTCCCTGTCGCCAGCGGAGTACTGGTCGAAGTGGTCGGTGAGGATGGTGGAGTTGAAGATGTCGGAGAAGGTTCGCCCGTGGCGGGACCCGGCCAGGAAAGAGTAGCGCCGCACTTTGAGGGAAGGGGAGCGCGTGTGGGAGGAAGGGGGCATGTTCATCTGCATCATCGCCTGCTGCTGCTGCTGGTGGGACATGGACCCCCGGGTAGCAACCCACCCCCTCCCATCCCACCCGGAGGACTGTGAGGACTGAGCCCTCCTCCTCCTCCTCCACCCGGCATCCCCTCACCAGCGTTCATGTAGGGGTAGTCACTGGGTCTGCCGGGTGGGGAGCCCTCGGTGGGGTGGGCACTGAGGGCGGTGAAAGGGGAGTTGAAGGCGCTGGGGTCCTGAAGGTGCTGCGGGTTGCCCAGGGACTTGGAGCGGTGGGGCGCGTGGTTGGCCGTCAGCCCGTCATCTGGCTGAAGTCGTAGTCCATCTCGTTCTCCGCCATCTTCTTCTTCAGAATGTCTGTGCCTGTACACGCGTATACACGTACATATATATATAGACATGCAGGCACGGCCGGACGCGCACACATGCAGACATACACATACATGCAGGCACGCACGCGCGCAGGGACACACACACACACACACACACACTCACATATATACACACACACACTCACATATACACACACACATATACACACACACTCACATGCACACACACATACATTCATGCACACACACACACACACACACACACACACACACACACGCGCGCGCATGCAGACACACACACATGTGTGCACGCGCGTACACGTGCACATGAGCCCCCATGCACGCCAGCATACCAAACGTACACAAGTGTTTGTAGGTACATACATGCACGCATTTATGCAGGCACGTACATAAGCACGCACACGAACACGCGC
>CM060330.1:3782913-3787913 GCA_030674155.1 Stramonita haemastoma
TAATGTACATAACTATAATCGAATGTTATCATGGTGATCTTTTTGGTGTGTGAAGTCAAGATGCATTTAATGAACATAGCTTATGGAATTGTATCATCGGCGCATCTTTGGTGTGTGAAGTCATGATGCATCTAATGAAGAACATAGCTTATGATGGATTGTTATCATCGGCACATCTTTGTGAATTCATGATGCATCTAATGAACATAGCTTATGATGGAATGTTATCATGGTGATCTTTGGTGTGTGAATTCATGATGCCTCTAATGTACATAGCTTATGATGGAATGTTATCATGGTGATCTTTGGTGTGTGAAGTCATGATGCATCTAATGTACATAGCTTATGATGGAATGTTATCATGGTGATCTTTGGTGTGTGAATTCATGATGCATCTAATGAAGAACATAGCTTAGGATGAAATGGTCATCATCGGCCGCATACAAGTTAGGCTGGGTGGGTTTTGTGTTAGTTTTGTGTTGTGCTTGGTTGTGTTGTGTTGGGTTTTATTGTTAGTGAAGTTAAAGTGTGTCCCGAGCCTAAGGCTCATCACGCCGGTGCTTATCCCGTTTTCTGTGGCGTTAAGCGACTGAGAGTCATAGACTCCCCCTGGATAGGACGCCAGTCTATCGCAGGGTTAACCCCCAACACAAGGTTGGTACCCTTTTTACACCTGGGTGGGGTGAGAAAATAGCCATAAAGTGCCTTTTCCAAAGGCACAACGCCATAGCCGAAAGCTGGGATCGAACCCGCAACCTTTAGATTACGAGTCCAACGCCCTAACCACTAGACTACAGCGGCGGCTGGGTTTTATTGGGTTGTGTTCTATTGTGTTGTGGTTGGTTGTGTTGGGTTTTACTGGGTGGTGTTGTGTTGGATTGTTCTGTGTTGTGTTTGCCAACGTTGGGCTGGACTGTGTTGGGTTAAGTTGCAATGCGCTCTCTTGCACTGTATAGTGCAGTACTATGCATCGTAGTTTTTGTACTATAGCACTGCTCTGTACTGCAATATTATACTGGAGTCTTTTTTCAGTGCAGTGCATTGCAAGAGGGCCACGTCAACTGCTTTGGAATTGGCTTGTATTGCATTGTATTATATTGTATTTCACCGTGCTGCGTTGCGGTGATTCGCGCTGTGTGAAATTGTTTAGCACGATTGTGTCGAGTTACATCGGGTCATATTGTTTTAGTGTTAACAGGTAAAGGTAGTCGCCGCGCTGACAGACAGACAGACAGTCAGTCAGAGAGACAAACAGACAGACAGGCAGACAGTCAGTCAGTCAGTGAGAGAAACAGACAGACAGACAGACAGTCAGACAGACAAACAGACAGACAGGCAGACAGTCAGACAGAGAGACAGACAGAGACTAACAGAACAGAAAGAAAGACACAAAAGAAACACATAGTAAGAACGCTGTGTGAATATTAAAACTAATATCTACATCTAGAAAAACACAGGTAACATCTCTGTCTCTCTCTCTCTGTCTCTCTCGTAAAGAGTTTTTTTGGCCTCCTTTAAACAGCGTATTATAGATTGTAGATGGCGTTTCTGTCTCATATCCAAACTAAACAGAAAAGATGAAGTACATTTTGTTTTCTCTTGCACAGCACTTTGAAGACCATGAAATAACATACATTCCCTTTAAGTTCTATAAGAGAACCGTACTATTTCGGTTAGTCTTACTTTTGACCTCTACCAATGAAACTACTATACGAAATGTTGGCATGTACCTGTATAAATCACACACACACACACACACACACACACACACACACACACACACACACACACACACACACACACACACACACACACATATATATATATATATATCCGTCATGTTCAATGATGACCTCCAAAACAAAAAAAAGAGGCATCTGTTGTTTCGGAAACTGGGCAGAAATTTGATTATAGTGGAGATGACTTGCCCACAGCACATCCCCACTCTCTCGGCCAAGAGGGCATAAGAAAAGACAGCGTTGGAGATGTTCTCCAAAGGCCAACTAGTCCCTAGAGCTGCAGCACATAAGGACTGCGCAAGTCAAGCCTCCTAATCATAGTCATAGTCGATCCCTTAAGACTAAAATGTAAAGTGGAATTCCATCAGTGGCAAAGCCACTGACCATAATATAACCTCCCTTCATGGGATATATATATATATATATATATATATGTATGTATGTATGTATGTATGTATGTATGTATGTATGTATGTATGTATGTATGTATGTATGTATGTATGTATGTATGTATGTATGTATGTATGTATGTATGTATATATAAATTCATATTTATAAATCGGAAACTATAGTGGAGGAAAACAAGTGCAGACAACCAGTTACAACTTTCTCCTTATGAACCATGCCTTTGGCCTGACCTGACCTGGCTGGAGTTCCGTCCCCTGGTTGATTACTCTTCAGAAGATCTCTCTCTCTCTATGTGTTACATACATACATACATATATACATACATACATACATACATACATACATACATACATACATACATACATATATATATATATATATATATATATATATATATATATATATATATATATATATATATTATATATATATACATATACATATTTGTGTGTGTGTAATATAGTCAAGGACCAGTTCCAAAATCAGGAGGATGGCCTGCCTGCCTGTAAGCCTGCCTGCCTGCCTGTAAGCCTGCCTGTGAGCCTGCCGACACGCACGAGCAGCGCTGGGTGGGTGTCCCGGATCGATGCAAAGCCCTCTTCATTCAGGAGGCCCAGCAGTGGACAGACACCGCCACACTACACTACACGCGGACACAACTCCATGGGCGGATTCCCAAAGACGCCGCTGCCAACTATCGTAACAAAGAACTATTTTCAGCAGCCCCCCAACTGCCGCCGCCATTGACGTCACTCCCCCCCCCTCCCCCCACCCCCCACCTGTGTGCTGCCGCATTGTTCTGTTCTGTTCTGTTCTGCCCCCCTCCTACTACCCTTTCTCTTCTTCTCTCTCTTCCCTCTTCCTCTCTGTCTGTTTGTCTGTGTGTCTATCTGTCTCTTTTTATTTCTTAGGTTCTATCTTGTTGTTGTTGTTGTTGTTGTTGTTGTTGTTGTTGTTGTTGTTGTTGTTGTTGTTGTTCTTCTTCTTCTTCTTCTTCTTCTTCTTCTTCTCTCTGTCTGTCTGTCTGTCTGTCTGTCTGTCTGTCTGTCTGTCTGTCTGTCTGTCTGTCTGTCTCTCTCTCTCTCTCTGTCTCTCTCTCTCTCTCTGTCTCTCTCTCTCTCTCTCTCTCTCTCTCTCTCTCTCTCTCTCTCTCTCTCTCTGTCTGGGGACTGGATGTAAAAAAGCACACGAGTGCTTATCTATTATCCTCGAATAAAGGAATTTGCCAATCTCTGTCTGTCTGTCTGTCTGTCTGTCTGTCTGTCTGTCTCTTTCTCTGTCTGTCTGTCTGTCTTCTGTCTGTCTGTCTGTCTGTCTGTCTGTCTGTCTGTCTGTCTGTCTGTCTCTCTCTCTCTCTTCTCTCTCTCTCTCTCTCTCTCTCTCTCTCTCTGGGGACTGGATGTAAAAAAGCACACGAGTGCTTATCTATTATCCTCGAATAAAGGAATTTGCCAATCTCTGTCTGTCTGTTTGTCTCTCTCTTTCTCTCTCTCTCCTCTCTCCTCTCTCTTCTCTCCTCTCTCTCTCTCTCTCTCTCTCTCTCTCTCTCTCTCTCTCTCTCTCTCTCTTCTATCTCTCTCTCTGTTTGTGGCATTCCGTTTACTGCTTGCCCGGAGAGAGAAAGAAATATGTCATACCTGATGACCTTTGCAGTTTCCCTGTGGCGCCTTAGTTTGGTCTTCACGCCTCGCCTTGTATTTTGTTACACACAGCTAGCTTATCGTTAAACCCTGTTCCGCTTTTCGTAAAAGTAGGCCATTGTGTGCCAGTGGGAACAGATGATACGATTTACAAAAACTGCATACACACGGGGACTGGATGTAGAAAAGCACACGTGTGCTTATTCTATTATCCTCGATATAAAAGAATAAATAAATACATAAATAAATAAACAACAGCTTAGTCACGGTGAGAGATTGAAAGAGGAAGAAAATGCCTTAAATTATCAAGAGGATCTCTCAGCGCTAAAACAAGTCAGGAATTTTCAGAAAAAAAACTGTTGCACTGGAGAAAAGAAAAACATGAAGCAATTGTCTATATCCGCAAGACAGGGATCCTAGCAAAATTTTGACGAAAGGCCGACCCACTCCGAGTGTAAGTAAGGTAAAAAGTAAAGGTGTTCCATAACCGGTGTGGCGCTGCCCTCAACATGCTGGCCCCTAGAGAAGCTGAGGTCTCTGACACCTCCCTCCCCAACGACCGCCTAGGTTATGGGAACACATTTGCCTTTACCATTTTTTTTTAAATAGCTGTACAATCTGAATTTGATACTTCAATTTTACCAAGGACACAAACTTGATATCACCACTGCGGTCAGCGGGGCTATAAGTAATAATTATTGTTGCGGGATTGGATGCTTACCTAAACAATTTTAAAATAATAATAATGATAAGAATAAGAATACATGGAATTTATATAGCGCTATATCTTGCAAAAACAATAATAAACTTATACATCCAAACTCCTAACAATGACACGTTGATCGCATTCAATTCAACGTCAACGATTTAATCTTACCCCCTCCCCCTCCTCCCCCCCTGACCCCCACCACCAATAGCCTAATCGTCACACCACAATCCATAACCCCCCCCCTACCCCCCCCCCCAAAAAAAAAAGGTTTACCAGCCAAACACACTTTCAAGCGATGCCAGAGGCTGCTAAAATGGCCTGCATGTGGTATACAAGACTCAGAGAAAATACATTCCACTGGACGATTGAATCGAGCGACAAGGCTGTTCCATTAGACAGCATCTTCGATTCCCCCGAACTACACTTGTTACCTGTACAGAAATAGCACTCCGCCTCCGGGAGAACAGGGGTGTGGAAGTGGGGTGGGGGTGGGGTGGGGTGGGG
>CM060330.1:3802913-3807913 GCA_030674155.1 Stramonita haemastoma
CGCGTAACCACCTAGACCACCGATCCACATGTAAAAGCAAAGGCACCACCAAGAGATGCCTGTTGTCTTTGGAATAATAAAAAACCCCCACCCCAATGGATGGGAAAGGCAAATAAGGATGGACGGTGGCAGGATGATTAAGACGTTCGCCTGCCAATAATATATAAACCGCGAGTTTCTGGGTTCGTACCCAGCTCGCCCTTTCTTCCCAGTTTGACGAAAAAATCGAACTGAATGTCAAAGTCATTCGGATGAGACTATAAACCGAAGTCCCGTGTGGGAACGCACGCAGAACATCTTGCGCACACGTTAAAATCCCGTTCCGCCTTTCGGAAGAGCAGGCCATCGTGTGCCGGTAGGAGCGGATGACAAAATTAAAAAAACAAACCAGCATGCACACAGGTGCCGTGTTTAGACACCATCCCTGAGGGGAAAAAAATGGGTAGGCGCTGCACTTGTGGCGACGTGCTCTCCCCGGGGAAGGAGAGCAGCCCGAATTTTACGCAGAGAAATCTGCTGTGACATAAAGTGGTATAAAATAAATAAAATAAAAATGAAATATTCAGGGCACGTGTCCTGCACGCGCACGCCTCCTAAGATGCTGTGTCTGATGAGTTGTGAGGTAGTGAAGAGACACAGAGAGAGAGAGAGAGAGAGAGAGAGAGAGAGAGAGAGAGAGAGAGAGAGAGAGAGAGAGAGAGAGAGAGAGAGAGAAAGAGATGGAGGGGGGGGGGGGGGGGGAAGCAAGCTGGTGGGATGTAGGTATAATGGGGGTGAGGTGCTGTGACTTCAAGAGATAAAGCATGTTTGTAGAAAGGGTGGCGCGGGGGGTGAGGGTGTGGGTGGTGGTGGTTGACCTAGTTATTCATAAATAGACCAACAAAAAATAATAGTAGGATTAGAAGTTATTTATTTGTGTTATCTATTTATTTATTCTTTTATATCGAGGATAATGGAATAAGCATTCATGTACTTTTTTACATCCAGTCCCCGTGTGCATGCAGCTTTGTAAATCTTGTCATCTGTTCCTACCGGCACACAATGGCCTGCTCTTATGAAAAGCAGAACAGGATTTAACGTTATTTATAAAATAAATATAAAAAAAATGAAATATTCAGGGCACGTGTCCTGCACGCGCACGCCTCCTAAGATGCTGTGTCTGATGAGTTGTGAGGTAGTGAGGAGACACAAAGAGGTGTTCTATGTGCGTTCGCACACGGGGCCTCGGTTTATAGTCTCATCCGAAGGACTTTTGGGGAGAGTGGAGTCAGCACTGACGTTAACTCCAGGGGAAAAATCCCCTTAAACGGGAATCGAAACCAGGTCGTCAAATTGCCAGCGCAATGTTCTGACCGCTAGGCTATCCCGTCTCCGTTACAGTTACAGTTGGTGGTGTCAGTGAGAATTTGCCAAAATTGATGAAAGGATTGATTGGAGAAAGAATTGATTGATTGAAGAATTGAAGGATTGATTTGAGGAAGAAATGATTGATTGAAAGATCGAAGGACTGACCCAACAAAGAAGAGAGTGAAGAAAGAGAGAGGAAGGGGGAGGAGAGAGAAGAGAGAGAGAGAGAGAGAGAGAAGAGAGAGAGAGAGAGAGAGAGAGAGAGAGAGAGAGAGGAGAGAGAGAGAGAGAGAGAGACAGACAGACAGACAGAGACAGACAGACAGACAGGACAGACGAGACAGAGACAGAGACAGAGAGAAACAGACAGACAGACAGACAGACAGACAGACAGAGACAGAGAGAAACAGACAAACAAACAGACACAGACAGACAAACAGACAGCAGAAGACAGACACAGACAGAAAGACAAACAAGCAGAGTTGAAAGAAAAGACGAAACACAGAAAAATGACTAAAATTTGGGAGAAAAAAAAAGGAAAGGACCCTAAAGTGACACCCAGGATTCCCTCCCCTCACGCAGTCCTTTATTTGTGTGAATGGACGACATCTGGCCTACACATAAAATAAACCAAATCTTATTCAGCCACTCCCCACAGAAAACGGCTATTCAGAAACAAGAAATCTGCCATTAAATGCAGGGATGTGAATAAATGGATGGATAGGATAGAAGGAGGAAGTGGGTGAGGTTTCGGTTCCAGACTTAGATGGTTTATTCATGAAGGTCATAGCTCTTGATATGAACACAGAGAGAGAGAGAGAGAGAGAGAGGAAGAGCAGAGAGAAGCAGAGACGAGAGCAAGAGACACAGAAGAGACGAGAGAGAGAGAGAGAGAGAGGAAGAGAGATGAGAGAGAGAGAGAGAGAGAGAGAGAGAGAGAGGAGAGAAGAGAGACGAGAGAGAGAAGAGAGAAGAGAGAGAGAAGAATGAATGACATGAATGATCTATTTCAAGGTTACAGAGTAAGCATACAAGAGAGGAGAGAGAGAGAGAGGAGGGAGGGAGGAGAGAGAGAGAGAGAGAGGAGGGAGAGAGGACAGACAGACAGACAGACAGACAGACAGACAGAAGAGAGAGAGAGAGAGAGAGAGGAGAGAGAGAGAGAGAGAGAGAGAGAGAGAGAGAGAGAGAGAGAGAGAGAGAGAGAGAGAGAGAGGAGAGAGAGAGAGAGAGAGAGAAGAGAGAGAGAGAGACAGAGAGAACAGAGAGAGAGAGAGAGAGAGAGAGAGAAGAGAGACGACAGAAGAGACAGACGAAGACAGAGAGAGAGAGAGAGGAGAGAGAGAGAGAGAGAGAGAGAGAGAGAGAGAGAGAGAGAAGACAAGAGAGAGCTGAGAGAGAAACGAGAGAGAATATTGAAGAGTAGAGAAGGCAGAGATGAAAGTGATGTGTGTTTATACACACAACACATACACACACACACAACACACAAATACACACACACACACACACACACACAACACACATACACCACAAACCCCCCCCCTCCAAACAAGAAAAGAGCACAGCCCACCTACAACATTGGGAAACAATAAGAACATGCACAAGGATCTATACAGGAATCTCACCTCCCCCTTCCAGCTAAGGAGAAAAAAAACCACCCAACAACCCCACTACAACCACAACTACAGCAGCACAGTAGAAGAAAAAAATGCACATGAGACCAGCACCACCACGTGCCCTTGCCTACACTCGTGCACTGATGACTTTACTACTTGACCTCTACTCTTGCCCTACTTGCCTCATCTTCTTTGCCTACTGCTATAGCCATACTTGCTATGCTTTGCCTTGCTATGCATGTCTTGCCTGCCTGCCATGCTTGCCTGCCTGTCTTGCCTTGCCTTGCCTGAACTGTACTACTACTACTACTACTCTACTACTACTCTACTACTACTACTGACTACTACTACTACTACTACTACTACTACTACTACTACTAGACTAGGCAAAGGCAAAGAGAGAGGGATAATAATTATAACAGGGGTTAACCTCAACCTTTAAAGAAGTGTTTGGTAAGGACAGCTGGACTTATGATTTACAAAACAAAAAAAATCTCTACATTTTTAAATTAATTAATTATTTAAAAAAATTCTTTTATATCGAGGATAATGGAATAAACACTCATGTGCCTTTTTTTTTTACATGCAGTCCCCGTGTATATGCAGTTTTTTTCTAAATCATGTCATCTGTTCCCACCGACACACATGTCGCCTACTCTTACGAAAAGCGGAACAGGATTTAACGTGTGCGCAAGATGTTGTGCGTGCGTTCGCACACGGGGCCTCGGTTTCTAGTCTCATCCGAAAGACTTTTGGGGAGAAGTGGAGTCAGCACTGATGTAGAGGAAAAATTCTCACGGATCGAACTGGTCGTCAAATGCGAGGAAGTTCTGACCATATATCCGTCCCCCCCCCCCCAGACTAGGCACCAAGGTAGATGAGGAGGGATAATAATTATAAGAGGGGTTAACCTTAACCTTCAAAGAAGTTTTGGTAAGAACACTGGACTGAAGATTTACAAAACAAATCTCTACATTGCAGAAACAAGGAGACATTACTATACAGGGGAGGGTAGGTAGGTCCCTGACATGTCTAAACAGACCTGACTGTAACCTGTCTGGAAGAGAGAGAGAGTGTGGAAGGAGAGGAGAGGAGAAGAGGAATGAAGGAAGACAGACTGACTTGACTGAATGGGCAGTGTAGTTTGTTTCTTTCTCTGTCTCTCTGTCTTGTCTCTTCTCAGTTGTCTCTGTCTCTGTCTGTCTGTCTGTCTGTCTGTCCTGTCTCTGTCTTCCTCTCTGTCTCTCTCTCCATTCTTGTCTGTCTTGTCTCTTCTGTTCTGTCTGTTGTCTGTCTGTCTGTCTGTCTGTCTAACTATCTATCATCTATCTATCTATCTATCTATCTTCTGTCTCGTCTGTCTGTCTGTCTGTCTGTCTGTCTGTCTGTCTGTCTGTCTGTCTGTTGCTGTCTGTCTGTCTGTCTGTCTGTCTGTCTGTCTGTCTGCCTCTCTCTCTCTCTCTCTCTCTCTCTCTCTCTCTCTTCTCTCTCTCTCTCTCTCTCTCTCTCTCTCTCTTGCAACCCCCTTCATGTATGGGCCAATGGCCTTTTTTGTGAATAAATCTTTCAAGTTCGAGTTCTCTTTCTCTACTCTGTCTCTCCACTCTCTCCGTCTATCCACTCTCTCTGTCTCTGTCTCTCTCTGTCTCTCTGTCTACCTCTGTCTGTCTTCTTTTATCTCTCCCTCTGTCTGTCTGTCTGTCTCTGTCTGTCTGTCTGTTCTGTCTGTCTGTTGTCTGTCAGTCAGTCTGTCTGTCTGTCTGTCTGTCTGTCTGTCTGTCTGTCTGTCTGTCTGTCTGTCTGTCTGTCTGTCTGTCTGTCTGTCTGTCTCTCCCAGGTGAGTTACCTTCTCGCTGAAACAGAGGCATGGGAAGAAGAACATACCAAAGGAAGAATAGAATAAGGGGGGGGGGGGGGGGTCGGGCCCTCAAGCTTCAAAGGAAGCTGATGTGCACGCAGATTGGCTGTGTACTGAGGTTTACAAACAAAATGTCTACATGGCAAAAAACAGGAGTGCATGGGGGTGGTGTCCTT
>CM060330.1:3820413-3830413 GCA_030674155.1 Stramonita haemastoma
CCACCCACCACACCCCACACCTACACCACCACCACACTACCACCCACCACACCACACCACCCCAACCACACCACACCACCACACCACACCACACCCCCCCCCCCCCACAACCCCCCACACCACCCCCCCCCACCCACACAACCCCCTCCATCCCCCCCCCCCCCCCACCAACACACACACACACTCACACTACAGTCTCTCACCTGGTGATGGCGATGTCTGCTTTCTGCAGGGCGATCTGAGCTGCTCTCTGCGCCGACAACACGGCGTTGTCCACCCTCTCCCTCAGCTTGGAGGTCCGAATGAGGAACAGTTTGTTCTTCTTCCCCGAGGAGATGATCACGTTGTTCTTGTACTTCCCTCCTCCTTCGTACCGTCCTTAAACGTCGTGACACCGTAGCCATACTTGCGGTTATTGTACCACTCGCCTTCGTACTTCAAACCGTCCGAACGCTCGCTGATGCCGAAGCCGGACCGTTTATCGTTCTTCCACTCGCCCATGTAAGTCTCCGTGACGTTGACGTCGGTGATGTCGTCCTGGGAGACGAAGCTGAGGTTGGAGTCCGTGTACATGGAAGCGTTCGTCATCCCCGACTGCGTGGAGTCGGCGGAGACGTGAGAGATACTGGAGATGGTCGACCTCACCGACCCCGTCTGGCGTTTCGGGGAGTCGTTGATGTCGCCCGTGGACTTCTGCTTCTTCAGCTTCAGCCCGGACATGAGGGTTTTCCGCAGGCTGGACCGGCCTTGCTTGTCGAAGATGGAGCGTCTTCGCTGAGGCGGGGTTTCGTCCGAGCGCGCTTTGAGGACGAAGCCGCCTCGAGATTCGTCCAGTTTCTTGTCGCGGTTTTTCTCTGCACCATCTCGTCTTCGTTTTCGCTGCGGAGAGAGGTGAGGGAGGCCGTAGTGCCTTGGGGCGGTATGGGAGGCCAGCCCGTAAGGCACGCTCTGCCGGACGCCGTACCCATGCCGCGGGGCCGCGGTACCACTGGCCTTGGTACGTCCTGCAAGGTCCAAGCAGAGTTTGGGGTTATTGTAATCACATGCTTTAATTGATTACCGGTATATGCAATTCAAATACTGTTTTTTTACATCACAGGGTGTAAACACACACACATCATTACACTATATACTATACACTTACATCACCCATGCTATACACCATATATCGCAATGTCACATACTACACATCACAGTATCGTGTACTATATCACCACGACAAATTACATATGGGACATCACTTTTTACATGTGTCAGGCCTTGTATCCAGGCATGCCTTCCTTCCCACATGTGATATGTCATCTGTGTGCTGTTTTAACAAAAACACCATGCAGTCAGTAACCGTTGGAACGGAAGGACAGAAGAGTTGGCTTCAACCCTGTCTAGTTTTTATATCAAAAATAATATATATATATATCTATATATCATATTCATATATATATTATTTAATATCTGATCATGTGCATTTTTTATAGCTGTGAAACATGGACCATAACAGCAGACATTGAAAGAAGGATACAGGCAATAGAAATGAGATGCCTTCGCAAACTCCTGGCATTTCATACAGAGATCACATCACTAATGAAGAAGTGAAAACTAGAATAAAGAATGCCATCGGTCCATATGAAGAGCTCCTAACTACAGTGAAAAAAACGCAAGGTAAAGTGGTACGAGCACGTCACACGAACATCTGGACTGGCCAAGACTGTCTTACAGGGAACAGTAAGGGGAGGGAGGACGAAGAGGCAGACAGAAGGAAACGATGGGAAGACAACATCAGAGAGTGGACAGGCCTCGGGTAGAACGACCTGCTACGGAGGGCGGAGGACCGTGGGGAGTGAAGGAAGCTGGTTACAGAATCTCCAGTTGTGCCCCCACGGTCCACAGGACCTCGGAACAGGTGAAAGTGAATAATTATATCTGCACAGTTTTGATCTGGACTGTCCTGATATAGCCTCTGTGATCAGCAGGCTTTCAAACAATGTGATTGGATTGGGCATTACACATAACTGTATTAAAAAGGTAAAAAGGTAAAGGTGTACCATAACCTATGAGGTCGTAAGGGAGCGAGGCATCAGAGTACCTCAGCTTCTCTAGGGGCCAGCATATTGAGGGCAGTGCCCATCTCCTCTGCCTCGCTGCTTTACCTTCCCTGAAACTAAAGAGGGCAGGTACCCATTGACAGCTGGGTGAACTGAGGGGGGACTGTGCTGAAGCCAGGGTCGCGCAAACGGTCACCCATCCACTTCGTAACCACGCTCGACGCTGCTTAACATTGGCTTGGGGAAGTGAGTGTCTCTGACCACTGAGTTTATCCCGTCCCCGTAACAGTATTAGTCCTTTATTCAACTGTCCGTGAAATGTCATGACACTGCTACATAACGAATTTTCTTGATCAAATTTGGTGACATAATCAATGGCAAAGAAGGCAATCCTTTCCATCCAGAATGACACACCTCAACAAGGAATCAAGCAGGCGCTTGCGCACCTACGCACGCAAGCACTCATGTGCGCACACCATATGCTCTCAATATTTTTCAAAGCATCAGTATGGCATTTTGTGTTGATGTTCTCTTTTTTAAGAACAAAATACAAACATGCTATAAAAGAGGCTTGTGGATGGGTCTTAGCAAAATAGTCACATCAGATTCCAAGCCTGGTCAGGATTTAGCAGAAGACATGGTAGATCCAAAATAATATCACAGACAACGTTTTTGATGGCTACAACATAACATATAAAAGAATGTATTCCTATCTATAAATTTTTTATATTATATTTATATTATACATATTATATATATATATATATATATAAAAGAACAAATCAATAAATGAACAGATACATAAATAAATAACCACATCACACTTCCATATGCCGTCGACTGTTACCAGATGTTAATAGAACATTCAGTTGTGTAACCCTGGGAGATCATATCCAGGAGATTACACAGAGATTGTACCTGTATCATATCCTCGAAGGCGGAATGCTGATACCTTCATGGTAGGAAAAAAAAACGGTCACATTTGCAAAAAATGGTGAGCCTTGCAGCTCTGGCCGAAGAAGGAAAAACAAACAAAATACACCCCTCCAACAGAATCAAACGGTAATACGTAAACAACAATAAAGCGCAGTAAATGGTAGGTGGGGGGGTGGAGGAGGAGGAGGGCTGCACGAGCGCGGTCGTGTGTGTGTGTGTGTGTGTGTGTGTGTGTGTGTGTGTGTGTGTGTGTGTGTGTTGTGTGTGTGTGGTGTGTGGTGTGTGTAAGTGTGTGTGTGTAGTGTGTGTGTGTGTGTGTTGTGTGTGTGTGTGTGTGTGTGTGTGTGTGTGTGTGTGTGTGTGTGTGTTGTAATGTGTGTGTTGTGTTGCGCGCGCGTGTGTAATTTTTGCTGGCTTCTGAAAAGGGAAGTTCTGATAAAAAAAATCAAGTGCCTGTAATCTAATTACACAGACTCTTTCATTCTACCAGGCAAAAGCTGAAAACACAGAGACACAGAGACAGACAGACGGACAAACAGACATACAGATAGTAGGCACGCAATCGAAGCGTGCTCACACACACACACAGACACAACAGACACACAGACACACACACCACAACACACACACACACACACACACACAAACACGCGTGTGCGCACGTAAAGGCACACATGGACTCACGTACGCACGCAAACACACACATAACACACGTACACACACACACACACACACAGGTATAAACGTACACACACACACACACACACACATACACACACGTACACACGTACCCCCCCCCCCCCCCCACCACACCACACAGACAGAAACACACAAAGATACAGAGACACAGAGATGCAAATGATAAGGAGGAGGAAAGAAGCAAGTAAAGTCAAAAGGAATGAAGAAAACGAAAGCTATCAATAATAGATGTGCCAGAAAATGTCACGGGAATATGGGACACAACTCGCCATTTTCTTCTTCTTCTTCTTCAAGCCTCCACCCCCTCCTTCCCTCCCTTACCCCCTACTCCAACATCATCATCATCATTATCATTTTCTTTTCATCTTCCTTCCTTAACCCTCATCCCTTTCTTTCTTTCCAGACTTCGCGTTTGCAACATGCTTTTGCGCTCGAGCTCATACCACACACAACACAGACAGAGACACAGACACACACAGACACAGACACAGACACACACGCGCACGTGGACATGCAAGCGTACAAACACACACACCTACGCACACGTGTATGCACATGTGCAGATACAGACACACAGACACCCACAGACACACAGACATACATATACAGACAGAGACACAGACAGACCGACCGACAGACAGACAGACACGCATACGCACGCACACAGACACACGACACACACAAAGACACACACACACACACACACACACACACACACACACACACACACACACACACACACACACACACACACACACACACACACACACACACACAACACAACACCTCTCTCCCTCTCTCTCTCTCTCTCTCTGTGCAATCACTGCATGCCTTGCACTAATTAAAACTGCAGCATTCTCTTGCTCCCACCCCCACCCCCACTCCATCCATTTCTTCCATGCCACATTCAGATATTATAAGAATGCTTCTCCCCTCTTCACCTTCTCTCTGTTGCTTTTAAGTTTAGCACTTTTTTTTCATCCGTCTCTCTCTCTCTGTCTCTCTCTCTGTCTGTCTGTCTCTCTTCTCTGTGTTTCTCTCTCTGTCTCTCTCTTTGTCTCTCTCTCTCTGTGTCTGTCTCTCTCTTTTTCTCTTTTCTCTCTTCTCTCTGTCTCTTTCTTCTCTCTCTCTGGCTGAGTTCGTTGTCTGTTCTTGTCTGTCTGTCTGTCTGTCTGTCTGTCTGTCTGTCTGTCTGTCTGTCTGTCTCTGTCTGCTGTCTTCTTCTTCTCTCTGCTCTCTCTCTCTCTCTCTCTCTCTCTCTTCTCTCTCTCTCTCTCTCTCTCTCTCTCTCTCTCTCTCTCTCTCTCTCTCCTACACACACAACCGTATATACACGGAGACTGGATGTGAAAAAGCACATGTGTTTATTTTATTATCCTCGAAGTAAAAGAATAAAGTAAAAAAAACAACAACAAAACACATACACAAACAAAGAAACACACACACACACACACACACGCGCGAGCGCGCGCGCGCGTGCACGCACATACATACACACATATACACATATACACACACTCACACCCACCCCCACCACCCCACCCGCCTACACACACAACACACAATCACGCACACACACACAACACACACAAACACACACACAACACACACACAACACAACACACTCACCCCCCCCCCACAGCACAACACAACAGAATACAACAACACAAACACAAACTTTCACTTTTCTTTGCACTCTAGTAACCTCCACTACTACTTCTACTACCAAAAAAAACAACCCCCCTTCAAACAACCAAGGTTTCACTCTCTATACTATATAGCATCTTCTCTCTACCTTACTTTCCATCCACCCTCTCCTCCACCCCCCCTCCCCCTGTCTCCCAACCCCCCACCCCTCCTCCATTTGCACCCCTCCTCCTCCTCCTCCTCCGCTTTCCATTTATGTTTGGCTAACAACCACCCTGCGTAAACTGGCTGTGGAATGTGTTCTGATGCAGCTTCTGCCAGAAAACTGAAAGGGAAAGAGAGAGAGAGAGAGAAGGG
The DNA here is from genome assembly GCA_030674155.1 of Stramonita haemastoma. Classification (NCBI taxonomy): domain Eukaryota; kingdom Metazoa; phylum Mollusca; class Gastropoda; order Neogastropoda; family Muricidae; genus Stramonita; species Stramonita haemastoma. The sequence continues at coordinate 3,826,095 of CM060330.1, forward strand.
AGAAAGGGAGAGAGAGGAGAGAGAGAGAGAGAGGAGAGAGAGAGAAGAGAGAGAGAGGAGAGAGGAGAGGAGAGAGAGAGAGAGAGAGAGAGAGAGAGAGAGAGAGAGGAGAGAGAGGAGAGAGAGGAGAGAGAGAGAGAGAGAGAGAGAAGAGAGAGAGAGAGAGAGAGAGAAGAGAGAAAGAGATGAGAGAGAGAGAAGAGAGAGAGAGAGAGAGAGAGAGAGAGAGAGGAGAGAGAAGGAGAGAGAGAGAGAGAGAGAGAGAGAGGAGAGAGAGAGAGAGAGAGAGAGAGAGAGAGAGAGAGAGAGAGAGAGAGAGAGAGAGAGAGAGAGAGAGAGAGAGAGAGAGAGAGAGAGAGACGCATGCTCATAATTATTTTGTTCTTGTCCCTTAAAATGGACACACACACGCACACGCACACACACACACACACACACGCACACACACACACACACACACACCACGCGCACACACCACACACACACACACACCACACACACACACACACACGCTTACGTACATCAGGAAGACAAATATTCGTTTTTTTTAAAAATTGACAGATATGGCAGAAAAATAGGTGACAACTTCCTCATTCGAAAGTGTCTCCCCTCCCTTCCCCCTCCTTCCCCCATCTTCCCCTCCCTTCCTCTCATCCCCCCCCATCTCCTGTTTTCTTTTTCATTTCTGTTTTCTGATTTTTAAAAATCAGATTTGATTTTTGCCTTGTCCGGTCCAATTCTTTCTCATGCATAAAGTGACTAGCTTTTAGTGTTTGTTGTTGTTGCTGTTGTTTTTAAAGGTTGTTTATTAAAGAATGTTATATTCTATTGTCATAGAGCTACCTCAGCATTTTCGTTATGGTGTTTCTTTTATTTTCTTTTTCTTTCTTTCTTTCTTTTTTCTTTTTTCTTCTTTCTTTTTCCTTAAATTTTTTTTTTTTTTTACACTGCAACATATTTATTTCATACCATATTGTCATCAGAGTACATTTTCCTTTTATATGACAATTCTTCTTTTTTCTTTCTTTCTTTTTTTCTTCTTTTTTTCTTTCTTTCTTTCATTCAGTTTCTTCTTTTCTTTTCTTTCTTTCTTTCTTTCTTTCTTCTTTCTTTCTTTCTTTCTTTCTTTCTTTCTTTCTTTCTTTCGTTCGTTCGTTCGTTCGTTCGTTCGTTCGTTCGTTCGTTCGTTCATTCATTCATTCATTCATTCAGTCTGTCTGTCTGTCTTTTTTTTTTTTTTCTTTCTTTCTGTCTGTCTTTCGTTCTTTCTTTCCTTCTTTATCTTATTTTCTTCTTTTAAAAAAATCTATATTTTCATTCGTAGGGACCAATGGTTTGCTGGATTCTGTTATGCACTTCGTAAAGAAGCGTCTATGCTTTCAATCGTAAAGAAGCGTAAACTGAAATGGTACGGGCATGTCACAAGATGAAAAGGACTTGCAAAAAACAATACTGCAAGGTACTGTCCAAGGAGGAAGAATAAGAGGCAGGCCAAGGAAGAGATGGGAGGACAACATCAGCGAATGGACAGGCCTGGAACTCAACAAAATTTTGAGAAAGGCAGAACAGAGAGAGGAATGGAGGGAACTGGTTGTCAAGTCTTCAGGGGTGCCCCCACGGTCGCCAGACTAAGGGGTAGATAGATAGACAGACAGACAGACAGACAGACAGATAGATAGATTGTTGTTGAGACAGATATAAAGACAGAGACAGACAGACAGACAGGCAGACAGACAGACAGACAGAGACAGAGAAACAGAGAGACAGAGACAGAGACAGAGAGATAGAGAAAGGATGATTAGATAGAGAGATATCTTTTTGTCTCTCTGTCTGTATGTCTGTCTGTCTATATCTGTCTCTACATGTCTGCCTGCCTGCCTGTATGTCAGTCTGTATATCTGTCTGTCTGTCTATATCTGTTTATGTCTGTCTAAATCTGTCTGTATATCAGTCTGTATATCTGTCTTCTGCCTGCCTTCTGTGCTGTTTTCGTCTGTGTCTTCGTCTGTCGTCTGCCTTCTGTCAGTCTGTATATCTGTCTGCCTGTCTGTCAGTCTGTATATCTGTCTGTCTGCCTGTCTGTCAGTCTGTATATCTGTCTGCTGCCTGTCTGCATCTGTATATCTGTCTGCGCTGCTGTGTCAGTATATCTGTCTGTCTGTCTGCCTGTCTGTCAGTCTAGTCTTCTATCTGCTCTGTCTGTCTCTGTATGTACGCTCTGTCTGCCTTGCCTGTCTGTCAGTCTGTATATCGTCATCTGTCAGTTGTATATCGTCGTATATCTGTCTGTCTGTAGTCAAAGTCACTGAGGTTGGGCTCCAGAAAGCTGCAGAGAGAGAGAGAGAGAGAAGCTAGCGGAATAAAGAAGCCAGGTTCCGCTGCCTGCCAGTCGATGCCTGTCTGGCATGTAGACACAGAGATCGATTTGGTCCTCCTTTCTCTGGCACTGTCTGCCTGCCCTATGGTGCGGCATTAGCGTCAAAAGAGAGAGAGACAACAAAAGATTGTTTTTTTTGTGTGTGTACTGTTCTGTTTATAGGCTAGCTGGTAGAGATGGATGTGTGTTTTGTGTGTGCACGCGCGTGCGTGGTTTTGCGGGTATGTGTTGTGCGTGCGTGTGTGCTTGGTGCGTGTGTGTGTGGTGTTGTGTGTGTGCGTGCGCGCGCGCGCGTATGCGTGTGTGCGCCCCGGGGCGCACACGCACAGTGTGGAAGGTTAACAAGGTAGGGTATGAATGACAAACCCCCAAAAACAATCCCAAAACGTATGCACACAGGTGTCGTGTTTAGAAAACCATCCCGATATAGCAATGCGGCTATCTTTAATGGTGGGTCAAAATGGTCACAAACACAAATCTTCACCATCAGTGAACCTCAGAGCTCTTTGCCAAGGAACGAAAAAAACACCAACAAACTCCCGTGCCTATGTTAACTCAGGAGGGGATTATCTCTCAAATATTCAGTAGAGATTCCCGCCCGAGAGCCGAGTTCTCGTAGATTGACTAAAATGGACAGTGTAAAACACTCAGTTATCTACGTTGCAAAAAGGTAAATGCTTCAACTGACGGCTCTAAAAGGCAATTTCTTTTAATGGGGATAACTGCTGTTTAAAAACAGGCAATTATTCCCTTTTAGAACAGAGGTTTTTTTTTTTTTTTAGAATTAAAAAAAAAAAAAATTTAGTTAGGTTGGAAAGGTTATGATAATTTTGGAAAAGGTTAACACTCCCCTCCCCTCTTCTGAAAAAATAAAAAGGTGGGGGGGGGGGAGGGGGGGAGAGGGAGATTAAAAAAAAAGGAAAAAAAAAAATGGTACTTTGAGGACATTTACATTCTCCCCACCTGTACCTTCCTAAAAAAAAAAAAACACAAAAAAAAAAAAAAAAGAAAGATAAATGAAGAAAAAAACAGCAATATTTTTTTTTTAAAAGAGAAAAAAAAATTAAAGTCTAGACAGTTTGCAGGCAGGGGCAACAACAAAAGTTAAGAGAATTATCTTTTTTTTAGGAACCCCGGTTGACTTCTTATTGTTTGAGGAATTTGGTTTGCATTAATTTAATTTTTTTCTCTCTCTGTCTCTTTTCTGTCTCTGTCTGTCTGGCTGTCTGTCTGTTGTTTTACTCTGTTACTCTGAAAAATAAAGATATTAGGCCTTTTCATTCATTTCATTCGGTCAAGATTTCTCTCTTCTCCCTTCTCTCTCCCCCTCTCCCTCCCTTCTCTCTCCCCCTCTCTGGGGCTGTCTGCGGTCTCTCCCCCGCGGGGGGGGGCCCTCCCCCCCCCCTCTCCCCTCCATCCCCGCCGTCTCTCCACCCCCACCCTCCCCCCTCTCTCCCCTGTCCTCCCCCCCCCCCCCCCTCTTCCCCCCTCTCTCCCCATCCCCCTCTCCCCCCCCCCCCCCCTCCCTCTCTACCCATCCCCCCCTCTCTCTCTCCTTCCCCTCTCTCTTCCTCTTTCCCCTCCCCCCCCCCCTTTCTCTCTCTTGTCTGTGGGGGATCAGTTTTGACTTGAGCGAAAAGAGCAAGTGTTGCCCCCCAAAATAACAAAGGGGGGGGGGGAAAAAAAAAAAAAACCCCCCCCCCCCCCCCCAAAAAAAAACCCCCCCAAAATTAAAAAAGGGGGGGGGGCCCGGGGCCCCCTTTTTTGGGGGGGGGAAAAAAAACCCCCCCGGGGTTTTAACCCGGGGGGGGGGGCCCCCCTTTGGGGGGGGGGGAAAAAAATTTGGGGGGCCCCCTTTTTTTTTCCCCCCCCCCCGGGGCGGGGGGGGGGGCCCCCCCCCCCCCCCCCCCCCCCTTTTTTCCCCCCCCCCCGGGGGGGGGGG
>CM060330.1:3837913-3840413 GCA_030674155.1 Stramonita haemastoma
TTTTGTGATGTGTGTGCGTGCGTGCGCGTTTGTAGTGTGCGCGCACACACACGTATATCCCATCTACCCATCACAATCGTTCGTATACAGCCATATATGCCTACATTTTTGTTTACTTGCCTTATGAACAAACAAACAAAAAACAAAGAAAAAAGAAAAAACAAACAAACAACAAAAATCATCTACGCCAACAAAACAGTATTTATTTCTTAATATCTTAAAATAATGTTTCACAAACTACACCATACACACAAAACTTTATTCGTTACTCTTCCCTTTTTTTATTTTTTTTCCCAAAAAAATCGTCTCTGGAATTTCAGATACTTTGTCTATTCGTGGATCCATTTTCTTTGCGGAACAATCCTAGCAGGTGTGTTTCACCCCCCACCCCCCACCCGCACTCCACAAACCTCCCTACTCTCCATCTTTTATTTTTCAATTAATGATGGTTTGTGCTTCATGATGGAGGTTGCTTGCTCTCTTGAGCTTGCAGACACGGAGGGAGCATAGGCTTACAACTTACTACACACGCCATCTCTTGTGTGTGTATTATATATATATATACCTAGCCTACAACTAGTATAGGGGCTGCATGGCTACTGGCCAAGAATGTAGCGGCAGTTTTTTTGCTACATAAGAGAGAGAGAGATGGGGGGGGGGGGGGGGGGGTAGAGAGAGAGGAGAGAGAGAGGAGAGAGGAGAGGAGAGAGAGAGGAGAGAGAGAGAGAGAGAGAGAGGAGAGGAGGAGAGAGAGGAGAGAGGGGGAGAGGAGAAGAGAGAGAGAGAGAGAGAGAGAGAGAGAGGGAGAGAAGGGAGAGAGAGGAGAGAGAGGGGAGAGGGGACAGAGACAGACAGACAGAGACGACAGACAGAGAGCAAGAGAGACAGAGAGAGAGAGAGGGGGGGGGGGGGCGGACACAAAAGAGCAATTATGGGTGGGAGTAGTATTTAGAGAGAGAGAGGGGGATGGAGGAAGAGAGAAGAGTAGAAGAGATGAGATAGAAGAGAGAGAGAGAGAGAGAAGAGAGAGAGAGAGAGACGAGAAGACAGAAGAGCAGGCAGACAGACAGACAGGAGCAGAAGAGAGAAGACAGAACACATAGTCAGAGATGAGGCAGGACAGAGAACATGACAGACAGAGACAAGAAAGACAAGACAGACAAGACAAGACAAGACAAGACAGACAAGACAGACAAGACAAAGACAAGACAAGACAAAAAGACAAGACAAGACAACAGAACAAGACAAAACAGAAGAAACACGGTGCATGCAAAAAAACAAAACAGCATCAGTAGCAGCCAGGGCAGCAGGCAGGCAGGCAGGGGGTGAACGCACTGTTTTCTCGTTTCGCTTCCAAAGAATGCGCAAAGCTCTTCCGAAAATAAGTTTTCTTTGGAGCCTGCTCCCAATGTCTGTGCTTACCGCTGACACCTTGGCCTGTTATTCCAGAGACGCGTAAGAAGTCAGGGTATATACAGTAACAACTTCACTGTACTGTACACCTATCTATCTAGTGGCTTTTATGCTGTTTTTTTTTGGGAGGTGTGGGGTTTTTGGGGGGGTTGCTTCTTTTTGTTTTGGTTTGTTTTGCTTTTTTGTTGTAATTGTAAGTGGTTTTCATGGGACGATTAAAGTGTTTTTTGCTTTTGCTTTTTTTTAATTGTTGTAATTGCCTTTCATGGAATGATTAAAGTGTTTTTTTGGATTTTGTTTAAAAAAAAAAGTATTTGTAATTGCCTTTTATGGAATGATTTAAGTGTTTTTGACTTGACCTTTTTGTTGTTGTTTTTAAAATACAAAAACACCTGAGGGTGACTTTTTTAAAAAAAATAAAAAAGGTCAAGTTGGGAAGCCCCAATAATCATGACCAAGAAACGGATGCCAATAGGTTTCTTTGGTACCATCTATTCATTCATTCATTCATTCATTCATTCATTCATTCATTCATTCATTCATTCATTCATTCATTCATTCATTAAATTCATTCATTTATTCCTTCCTTCCTTGCATTCAGAAGCACTCTCAATTGGCCGTGGCTTTTGAAGCCTCTCTTCTCTCTTCTGTCGACAGTTAAGAAGTTTGTCAGTGCTTCGGTCTTACCCTTAGTATAAAATAAAGTTATCACATAATAAACTTCTACCCCTTTCTCTTTCTGTCTATGATAAAAGTATGTAAATTCTTATCTGTAACCTTTACAAATAAAAACATCTCTGTCTCTGTCTCTGTCTCTGTCTCTCTCTGTCTCTGTCTCCTGTCTCTCTCTCTCTTCTCTCCCGTGCATTTTGAACTTTTCTGGAAAGTTTTTCCTCTGATTACTTCTGCAAGCTAATTAATTAATGTACAGACCCTTCATCTATGTTTTTGACATGTTTTCTCTCTTTAAGGAATGGCTGAATAGAAAAAAAAGTAATGGAATTCTTGCTTTACCCTTTTCCTTTAATAAAGAAAACAACATTCTGTTCGTTTCATCATTTTCTCCCTCCTTCTTCTCTCACATCTC
>CM060330.1:3857913-3860413 GCA_030674155.1 Stramonita haemastoma
TCGTTGTTTTGAAGATAAAGAAGTTTAAAAAAAAAAGTTACGAAGATAGAAGAGACATCAACCGATAAAAAGACTATACTTTTCAAAGAATAGCACACACAGACACACACGACGCACGCACGCGCGGACGGACACACACACACACCACACACACACACACACACACACACACACACACCAAAACACACACACAAACACACACAACACACACAAACACAACAACACACAAACACACACACCAAAACAACACCCCCCCAAAAAAAAACACACACACACACACACACACACACCACACACACACACACACACACACACACACACACACACACACACACACACAACACACACACACACACAACAACAACAACACACACAACACACACACCAAAACAACACACACACACACACACACACACACAACACACACACACACACACACACACACACACACACACACACACACACACACAGGTGTTTCATTTCGGTCATACCACCAAGAAGAACAAACACAATAGGCTCAATCAATCAAAATACCGTACACACCATCACATGACAAGATTCACTGGGTGATTGACAATACTTTCAACGTGAACGACAAAACCAACCGAAACAACAAAATCTGACCAGGTGATTGTGTCTCAAAAAAAAAAAAAATTAAGACAACGAAAGTTAGTGTTGTTCTCCAGCATGGAACACAGCCTGATTGAGACAAATTTCTAGCAATATTGGAGTATGATAAAAATGAGATTATCAAGGTTTACTTATGCCAAATTATCAGATTTATTTCTATTATTTTTTTTTCTCCTGAGGTAATAACAAAACATATTGATGCATACTGTACCAGATAAAATGAAGGATCCACGTACTTTCAAGTAGAAATATTTTATATTAAATCTGTAATTCTCTTTAAAAGACATTTTAAAATATAAAGCAATTTACCTTTAACAGTGGATTAAAAAACCTTTGGAAACAAAGTCAAGGCTAAGGTCACATTTGAGTGAAGGTCAAAGGGGTTTACATGGCAATATATTCTGGACTTTTAAGTGGAAGGTTCAAAATCAAGAAGTTTCGTTTTTGGATTCAAAGAAAAAAGTGTAAGAAAAAGTCTTTAATTACACTAAAAAAGATCACTGTTTTTGGTGGAGGCTATGGTAAAAATGCTAAAAAAGATTATTTATTTTGCGTCAGTCTTTAATTTAATCTTATCTCTCCATGAATATTATTTATTGTGATAAAGAGGAAGCAAAAAGTGTTTGCAGATATAAATTTTGCATGGGGTAACGCAGGCTGCAGTGTGTGTGTGCTTACGCAATTGCTTTCTCTTTTGCAAATTTGTATTTTGGATTTGAATTGTCACTTCTCAAGAGTCCACAAGCCTTTCCTTTATTTATTATTTATTTATTTATTATTTATTAGTTTCATTTCATTTCATAACCTATCACCTTCAAGTAAAAGTGCTTCTTCCTGATTTAAAAATCTATCCAAAAATACACTGTCTAAATTCTACTTCGGTAATAAATACAATAATTTTAATCCTAAGTAGTAATGAAAATGTTCCAAGCAGGCTGCGTTCAGTTTAGCTGGAGTTCAACAACAGTGGACACTGAACTTACCCAAAGCGCCTTGGTCTTCGAAAGGTTGGAAAGAGAGGACAGAAACAAGGTCAAGGTTAAGGTCAAGGTTCGAGTGAAGGTCAAAGTGGTTTACATGGCGACAAATACCGGAAATAGAAGTTTGAAATTCATGAAGTAAGGTTTTTTGTGTTTCATTCATCAATTGAATAAAAGTTAGTAAGAATTTCTAAGAATGGACAAAAATATTTTAAAAAATGAAAGAAAGAAGGAAAGAAAGACACAAAAAAGCTGCAAACAAATAAACAGAACAAAAACAATGTCAAGTCAAACTTGTCATGCACATGATGTATTCAACAAGATAAAAAAACAACAACCCCCAAGGCACCAATAGTTATAATTACACATTAAAAAACAAACCATCAATCGCTTTGTTTCAAAACAGGATTGTTTTATACATGTTTCATTCGAAAAACAGCATCACAACAACATACAGCATAGTCATCATCTTCAGAAGCAACAAGCTTTCAGTTGATATCAGGCTTTCGTTGTTTGGGCCCAAAACTTTCCCCCCATCCATTAGACGATGAGTGGTGGTCTGGGCGCTAGTCTTTCGAATGAGACGATAAACCGAGGCTCCCTGTGTTACACATCATTATTTAACGCACGTAAAAGAACCCACGGCAGCAAGGGGGTTGTCCCTGGCAAAATTCTGTAGAAAAAAGTCACTCTGATAGGGAAACAAATACAGTTGCAGACAGGAAAAAGAAAAAGAAATGGGTAGGCGCTGCACTTGTGGTGACGCGCTCTCCCCAGGGAAGGGCAGCCCGAATTTCACGCAGAGAAATCTGCTGTGACATAAAGCCGTAAAAAAAAAAAATTAACAAACGAATGTACTGACAGAAGTTTATGACAAATGCGAGTTTTTT
>CM060330.1:3883296-3895796 GCA_030674155.1 Stramonita haemastoma
CTCTCTCTCTCTCTCTCTCTCTCTCTCTCTCTCTCTCTCTCTCTCTCTCCTCTCTCTCTCTTGTCTGCTCTCTCTCTCTCTGTCTCTAATACTTACAGTGTAACCCTTGAAATAAAGATTATTAATTAATTAATTAATTAATTAATTAATTCATTCATTCATTTCATTCATTCTTCTCTCTCTCCTCTCTCTCTCTCTCTCTCTCTCTCTCTCTCTCTCTCTCTCTCTCTCTCTCTCTCTCTCTCTCTCTCTCTCTCTCTCTCTCTCTCTCTCTCATTTTTTACTTTACGCCTGATAGTTCTTCACTACACGACTAACATCATTTTGTTTCCACGTCTTTTTTTTCCTTCTGAATTCCTCGGTTAGAGCTCCTACGATTACTGATGCTGAGACTTAGCGTATGCGACCATTTTTAACCTACCATTAAGGTAGCTGCAATCGGACTTCGGAGAATTTTGATATCATTTGATTTATTTCCTCTTGAGGGATAGATTTAGAAAAAAATACACAACTTGTGTATATGCTTATTCCTTTCTTCTTCCATTAATGTTTAGCGGTCAGTAGTTTGACCATTATTAACATCTTTTGGCGAAGTGCAAGTGTGTGTACCTGTCATCTGTTCCCACCGGCAAACGATGGCCTACTCTTACGAAAAGCGGAACAGGATTTAACGTATGCGCAAGATGTTCTGCGTGCGTTCGCACACAAGGCCTGGGTTCATAGTCTCACCCTTTCCCTCCATTAAAAAACTCTCTCTCTCTCTCTCATCTCTCTCTCTCTCTCCTCTCTCTCTTCTCTCTCTCTCTCTCTCTCCCTCCCTCCCTCTTCTCTCTCTGTCTGTCTGTCTCTGTGTATAGCCACGCGAGCGCGCCATATTAACCAAGGAAAGGTCATTCTCCCCTTGCAACGTTCCTTCCCAACCCTTCTCCCTGATAATCGCCCTTTCCCTTTACACCCTCATTACCGATAGAGGGCGCACGATGCAGGCTGATGTGCGTTACCTGCCAGAAGCCAAAATGGCGCTCCTCCAACTCTTTGAGAAGAGAAGGAGGAGGAGGAGGAAGAGGAGGAGGAGGAGGAGGAAGAGGAGAAGGAAGGGAGGAAGGAAGAAGATGATTATTCTGATCTGGCAGTATTACTAACTACTATTAGTATTTTATTACCACCGAGTCCATTTTGGAAGAGCGAGCGTATGCATTTTTTTTTCGTTGATGGCTCGTTTGTGTTAGAGCCACACACACACAAAAAGAGTTAGAAGAGAGAGAGAGAGAGAGAGAGAGAGAGAGAGAGAGGAGAGAGAGAGAGAGAGAGAGAGAGAGAGAGAGAGAGAGGAGAGGAGAGAGAGAGATTTGATTGATTTGATTTGATTTGATTTGATTTATTCTTTTATATCGAGGATAATGGGATAAGCACTCGTGTGCTTTTTTACATCCAGTCCCGTGTGTATGCAGTTTTGTAAATCTCGTCATCTGTTCCCACCGGCACACGATGGCCTACTCTTACGAAAAGCGAAACAGGATTTAACGTGTGCGCAAGATGTTCTGCGTGCGTTCGCACACGGGGCCTCGGTTTAAAGTCTCATCCGAAGGACTTTTGGGGAGAGTGGAGTCGGCACTGACGTTAACTCCAGGAGAAAAATTTCCTCGACCGGACTCGAACCCGGGTCGTCAAATTGCCAGTGCAATGTTCTGACCACTAGAGAGAGAGAGAGAGAGAGAGAGAGAGAGAGAGAGAGAGAGAGAGAGGAGAGAGAGAGAGAGAGAGAGAGAGGAGGGGGGGGGGGGGGGAGGGGAAAAGAGGGAGGGAGAGTGCAATCACACACATTGCTTTTCGTCTAGTATAATCTTTTACATTTAAAAAACAGAGGTAGCTGTCTGCGTTTATTAAGAAAATAAAATTTTAACAACATTAATGAGCAGAGGTGCCGCTGAGGTCACATCACTGACAAACAGCACTAGGGGTGCTGTGTCTAATATCACTTAAAGTGGGACATGGGGGTCGAAACTGATGAAATTTTGTTTGCAAACCCACGGTAAAAGTTATGCCATATATTGAAAGGGCATCACTTGTACCACACAAAAATCAAATAATTACTCAGTTTTGTGCACTGTTGCCATGGAAACAATCCAATATGGCCGCCAAATCTAAATGTTTTAAACTCCTAAACCTTTTTATCTATAACAAGTTAAAGTAACCTATTTCTACAGACATTTTTTACAACCTGAATTCTTTAAATTCACGCAGGGAAAGCTTCATAAATGTATCCAGCAACTTTTTATTCTAAAAAAAAAAAAACCAACATGATTTGGGGCACTTTAAGACCCGTGTCTACCCTTAATGTGAATAGACGTTAAATTGAAGAACAACACTAGAGGTGTTCAGTCTCTCTCTTCCTTTCACTTCGATACGAAGCTATGTCCACTCTTACCTCCTCAACCCGATCCATAGGTTCAGAAGTTGTAGGTTTAAACACCTTCACTAATTTTGAATGACATACATACACCCTTACTTTCATTTATATGGTTTCTTTTTTTGTATTTTTATTGTGTTTTTTTGTAATATCTCGATGCTGCTTGGATTAAAGCACTGTTTCTCTAACTGTAAGAAAAAGGGTAAAGGTAAAGGTTTCCCATAACCTATGTGGTCGTAGGGGAGCGAGGCGTCAGAGACCTCAGCTTCTCTAGGGGCCAGCATGTTGAGGGCGGCGCCCATCTCCTCTCCCTCGCTGCTTTACCTTCCCTGACCGTAAAGAGGGCAGGTACCCATTTACAGCTGGGTGAACTGGGGGAACTGTACTGAAGCCAAGGCGTGTAAACGGTCCCCCATCCAATTAGCAACCACGCTCCACGCTGCTTAACCTTGACTGGGGGGAAAGCGAGCGCTCTGATCATTGAGCTATCCCGTCCCCGGATGAAGTGTATTCCATCTTTTCTTCGCTACAGCTCAGTCTCTCTGTGTAATTTTATACCTGAAAGACTAAACATCAAAATCACTTTCCTCCTGTCTAATTTTTTGTTGCAATGTGTAAACATGCTTGCTTAAAAATAATAAAAAGGTAAAGGTGTCCCATAACCTGTGTGGTCGTAGGGGAGCGAGGCGTCAGAGACCTCAGCTTCTCTAGGGGCCAGCATGTTGAGGGCGGCGCCCATCTCCTCTCCCTCGAACAAAACAACTCAATAAGAACAGATAATGTGAAATCGATGGTTGGAAACGTTTGGTCCAAACGAGGATTGAACCTGCGACTGTTTGGTTTCTAAAGGGGGTGCTTTACCTCAAGACCACTGGCTGACTTGGAGGGGATAAGATACTGTTTTGGGGTATTTGGTTTTCTTTACCCCCCCCCCCCCCCCCCCATATCCTCCCTTCCTTTCTACACAGACATTAAGAACGCTCATACATCAAACTTGAGACACTGGACAAAAAGAAGAAGGTCATTAGTAGTTGAACAGCTTTACCGGGTTTTATTGGAAGATGTTTCATTTTGCTATTTCTTTTACCTCTTTTTGCACTTTGAAAGCTTTTTTTTTTTTTTTTTTTAAACATGATTAGTCTCTCTTTATTCTTATATCCCTAAATCTTGCTTTGTCTTTACTTTTTTTTCTTGTACAGAATCTTGTTCTGTCTTTATCTTAAGTTTATTTTTTATCTTTGTTTATTGTGCCCAACATCTTCTTGTTGCTTTTTTTTCTTACATAAGATTTCACGAAGAGGCAGACAGAGGAAACGATGGGAAGACAACATCAGAGAGCGGACAGGCCTTGGGTGGAACGATCTACTATGGAGGGCGAAGGACCGTGGGGAGTGGAGGAAGCTGGTTGCAGAATATTCAGCTGTGCCCCACGGTCCACGGGACTACGGGACAGGTGAAGGTGAAGATAAAGATTTCATTCTAGCTTAAATTTTCACGCTAAAATTCGTGTCCTATATTAATTTTTCTTGCCCAAAATCTTGTTTTATTTCTATTTTTCCTCTTGGCCAATACCTAGCCTTTCTTTTTCTTTTTTCTTGACTTAAGTCATGTTCTCTCTGGATTTGTTTGTTTTACTTGTTTTTTTTGGGGGAGGGGGGGGGGGTTCTAAAATCTTGTTCTAGCTTTGTAACTCTCACATAAGAATTCGTGTTGAGCATCAAAATGCTAATAACAGTACATCGATTTTACCAAACTAAATCTGTATTGAATAATGTGAGCGTCTTGGATACTGCTGAAGAGTAGAGTAATTTCTAAAACAGACACTGTTTTACAACACACACACACACACACAACACACACACACACACACACACACACACACACACACACAACACACACACATACGCACACGCACACACCACACACACACACACACACACACACACACACACCACACACGCGCGCGCGCGCGCGCACTCACACACACACCACACCACACACACACAACGCACACGCACCACACACACACACATACACACACACACACACACACACACACACACCAACACACACACACACACACACACACACACACACACACACATCAGGGAGAAAAAAATCATTCACTGCAGTGAATGTCCAAGATATACTTCCTATTAACACAATACTCATGGTTCTTTTTTCTTTAATCTTATTTATTTATTTGTTTATTTATTTAATCTTTCATTTCCAGGATAATGGAATAAGCACTGATATGCTTTTATTTTACATCCAGTTCCCGTATGTATGCAGTTTTGTCAATTTTGCACACAATGGCCTACACTTTTGAAAAGCGGAACGAGTTTCAACGTGTGTGCAAGATGTTCTGCATGCGTTCGTATACGGGACCTCGGTTTATAGTCTCATCCAAAGCACTTTTGCAACCGGAAGCCTGCACACGTTGAGATTGTTCCTGCAGGACATTTCATTTCCGACAGGGGAAAATAATTGCGCTAAGAGAAGAAAAAAAAGAGGAAAAGATTATATATATAAAAAAAACAACGTTTCGGGTGACTACCTGGCGAGACGTCATAAACAGAACCGTGGACTATTTTTTGTTGTTGGAAGAGTCCGCCGGAAATAGTTCCGCGTGATCAACCAATCAGGAGCGAGCGCTTCGACAGCTTCCTTTGTGCGTGAAAATTTTTACCTCGAACTAATTGAAATAGCCTCTTTTGTTTGTTGTTGTTGTTGTTTAGAGAAAAAATATTCTACGAAAAAACAGAGTTTAGACCCCCCTCCCCCTAAAAAAGGACACAGCAAGAACAACAAACAACAGCAACAAAACCCACACGCACCCAACCGACTAAACCATACTAAACGACAACAACAAAAATACAATAAAATAATATAGTATTAAAAAAATATTCTATGACTGTAAAATCATTGCCCGAATCTTATTCTGAAGAATCTGTTTTCTGTGTCTGACCTAAATTGACAGCTTGTTTCCCTTATAAGCTGAGAGCTGTACACACTTGGAGAAAATGTCAATGAAACAGAGAATGGGATTATTTTATTGGCATATTCCGTTTATTTATCTATTCTTGTATTTTTTTTGTTCTTTCACTAAAACTACAATACTCGCCACTGGTGAGATCTTAAGCGTATGCGACCGTTGTTTTTTTGTGCCTATTATCCAGGTAGCCGCATACACGTACGTACATCCATCCATCCATCCATCCATCCATCCATACATACATGCATTCATACATACATACATACATACATACAGACAGACAGACAGACAGACAGACAGACAGACAGACAGACAGACAGACAGACCGACAAGATGTTGTAACTGAGATTGGACATCTGATTCATTTTAGGATGTTAAGAGGCACCAGTGTTACCTTTTGCTGGATACCTTCGCGTTGTGGTATCTACTTTAATGAAAAAGTTGACAAAGAAGCTAAATGTGGAACTAAGCACATTGATGGGTCCTGTAGCATAAATGTCCCCTTATGCATTCATGAGGGCTGTAGCATATTGCAAAATGCAGGTTGGAAACATTTAAAAAAGAAACAAAACATTGGTTCTCACCAGAATGATGATGTAACCCATTTATTATCTTTTGATACGATGAAATGTCGTAACTCACATGAATATAGAAATGTTGTATCTCTAATTTATCTACATGTTCAAGCTCAATGCTTTTAGATCTAGATTTTTAAAAAAAAGCAAAGCAACATGTATTTGTGGCGAAAATATTACCATAGCTCACATTCTTTTTGAATGCAGGGATTTGAAAAAAACCCACCTTTTTAACTGTTTTCACATACGTTTGCTTAGAGCAAATTCTATAAGACATTCCGCTAGTGAAAGAAATAGTATTGTCATTAAGTCATAGTCCTATCATCAGGTTCTTATAGTACAATGATTTTTTACAAGTTATATAAATTGCAAAGTTAATGTTTAAACTGTTATTTCTTTCTTTTCGTTATTTTTGTTCTATGGTTTTCATTTTGGGTTCTTATTCTATTTATTTATTCATTCTTTTATATCGAGGATAATGGAATAAGCACTCATGTGCTTTTTTTTTTTACATCCAGTCCCCGTGTGTATGCAATTTTGTAAAAATCTTGTCATCCGTTCCCACCGGCACACAATGGCCTACTCTTACGAAAAGCGGAACAGGATTTAACGTGTGCGCAGGTAGGTAGGGATTGGCTATGCCAGGTTCAACAGATCCAAGACACACGTCCTGAAAATTTCACTCGTGGAGGAGTTACGGGTGAGAAGAAAAACGACACATCAGAATCGACTTGAACTGAATGAAATACCATTTTCAATCACAATAGATTTCTCTGCGTAATATTCAGGCTGCTCTTTCCCCGGTGTGGAGTGCGTTGTCTGCCACAATAGTAAGCACCACACATGAGTTTTATCTGATTGTTAGTGTATTGTTTTGCTTTCCTATCAGAGTGGCTTTTTATTGCAGAATTTTGCCCAAGAACGACTTTCTTGTTGCCGTGGGTTCTTTTTACGTGAGCTGATTGCGTGTTGCGTGTTCAGCAATCTGCGACTATGTCTTATGTTGTGTCCGGAAAATGCTTGGAGACATGAGAATTAATGATTGCTTTTTTTTGTTTTAGTTTCTTTTGAAGTTCAGTGCATATGTGAGTTTCAGCGTTTCGGAATTTGGGATCTTTGCTATTCGTATCCAAGCGTTGAGCTTTCAACACATTGACAGCAAGATCATTTATCAGACTGTAACAAGCAAGCAAATAAACAAAACAAAAAATCAACCCTAACACCAAAACAAGCATACAGACTACAATTTTCTTTTTATTATAAAGATGTCAGAAAAGTTTATCTTTCTTTATCTAAAAACAAAAAGAAGAAAGCAAAAAAAAAAAACCAAAAAAAGTTGCGTGTGCTGCCAAAAAGTTCCGGGAAGGTGAAGAAGACAGTTTATAACTCGTCTTGCGCCAAACATTTGACAGTTATTTTGTTCCGTGAAGAATTCATCAGGCGTGCTTCCGACTCCTGGCTTAAAGCCGGAAAGAGTGAGGCTTCATAATCTAGACACACGCCACACACTCCACACATCAGTTGTTTCAGTGTGACTTGCTCATTCGGAAAACAAGCTTTGACAGAAACACTCAACTATCTAATCCATAAAACACGAATTGATTTTAAATAACCATGTCGTTTTCCCCTAACAGAATCTTTTTTTTTTTTAAATGAAAAATCAACTTGGCTTAAAATCATAATCATCCATCCTTTTTTTTTTTTTAATTAACGGAAAGCTTGCTGCTATACCGATCCGGAAGGGAGGGGGGTAGGGGGGAGGTATGGAAGGGGTCATGTCCTTTGCTTGTGTGTGGTGCTGATGGGAAGAGAGAACATCCTGGCCACAATCCACTTTTTTATTTTATTCCTTTTTAATTATTTTATTTGTTTATTCTTTTATATCGAGGATAATGGAATAAGCACTCGTGTGCTTTTTTTCACATCCAGTCCCCGTGTGTATGTAGTTTTGTAAATCTTGTCATTTGTTCCCACCGGCACACGATGGCCTACTCTTACGAAAAGCGGAACAGGATTTAACGTGTGCGCACGATGTTCTGCGTGCGTTCACACACGGGGCCTCGTTTATAGTCTCATCTGATGGAGAGTTCACCAGAAAAATGTTCCCTTTACTTTCAAATATTATTTTGTTTCTTCTAGAACTAAATGTAACGCGTGCTTTGTGATGTTTAAAAAATAATTATGTAGATAGTGACATCAGGAGTTATCAGTTGTAATTTGACGGATGCTTTTGATCCGAGGTGTGTGTGTGTGTGTGTGTGTGTGTGTGTGTGTGTGTGTGTGTCTGTGTGTGTGTGTGTGTGTGTGTATGTATGTATGTGTGTGTGTGCATGCGTGCGCGCGTGTGTGTATGTGTGTAAAGGAGGGAGGGGTGACCTTTCAAATCCATATTCTGATTCAGAGACTAGAGTGTCACAGAGATAGAAAACAATCAAACATTTTAATTGACTTATTTATCGATCAACTAAACCCCCAATCCTTCCAAAAAATTATATAATCACATTACAATAAGTAAAAAAAAAACAAAAAAATCCCAACCCTCATCTTTCATTAAAAAAAAAGATTCACTACTGATGTTTTGGTATGCTCTGTATGCAAGACTAGTATATTAATAACAGACTATCCGGTGACTTTGGCTTACAATCAAATGTGGAGTGTGGTCTATATAAAGACCGACAACCCTATCCTCCTATAAAAATTATCTGCCAGTTATTTCAACGGAATGTTAATAACAGGTTGTCTGTCAACCACAGTTGATAGTTTACCCCACAGCTCAGGACCTACGCTGATAACCCTGACCATTATATCATTATATGTGTTAGTGATGTTGTATAATCTTTTTATCACTATCAGCTTTGTTTGTTTTGGGGTGAAGTTTTTTGTTTGTTTTTGTTTTGCTGTTTCATAAGCTAATAACAATAGCCATCAGGAAATATAAATAAGCATTATATCTTGAAGTGTCTGTCTATCTGTGTGTGTGTGTGTGTGTGTGTGTGTGTGTGTGTGTGTGTGTGTGTGTGTGTGTGTGTGTGTGTGTTGTGTGTGTCTGTCTATCTGTGTGTGTGTGTGTGTGTGTGTGTGTGTGTGTGTGTGTGTGTGTGTGTGTGTGTTGTGTGTGTGTGTTGTGTGTGTAAGCCCCCCCCCCCAACTCTCCTGTTTTTAAACAAAACTTTTTAGAATAAAAAAAATCCAATCAGATTTACTTTGTTTAGCATTTCTTTTTCTTTCTTTTCTTCTTTCTGTCAGTCTGAGATAAGGTTTGTCTCAATGACGAGATATCAAGTCTCTGGTTTTTTTTATGTAAAAAAAAAAACAACCCAAAAAACCGCCCCCCACCCCCACCCCTGAAAGGCCAAAACATTAAAAAAAAAATATATGATACTGCTATTACAAAGTTTTTGGAAGCGAATTTTTTTTAAGCGTACACTCACCCTGCTACAGAGATAAAATGCAATCAATCTTCAACCACACATTTTTTGTTGATGGCAAACTATGCTGTCTTTGCCACCCCTTTTCCTTTTTTTTTGCTTTTTATTTTTTTTTTACTTTTCATTTTTTTTAGAGGTACGGCAATAGGTGTTTTTTATTTTTGGCTTTTTTGTGTATTTTTTTTATCATTTTTTTAAGGCAATGGATGTGAATTATTTCGTTTCTTTCTGAAGATAAAAATGTTATCAGGAACCAGTGGTAAATTTCCTGTCAAGTTTCAACCACCGCGCGCATGTAAGCAATCTACCGGAACTGGAAGTGACGCGAGTCAGCGTTCACATGTTTATGGGAGTAAAGCTCGCCGAGCTTCCTTCCGGTGCTGTAAAAGAGAGAGAGAGAGAGAGAGAGAGAGAGAGAGAGAGAGAGAGAGAGAGAGAGAGAGAGGCAGGCAGGCAGGCAAAAGAGCGGTCTTATCTGCAGGCTGTTTTGGCAGATTGTCAGCAACATGTTTTCAACTATAGCCCCGATAACTGGGGAATTCTTTACCAGCGTATCTCACACCTTTGCTCACCTTTTTCTGCAGATTGCATTGCATCATCAACGCTGCACATATTTATTTCTCGATTTTTTTTTGCTGGGGTGGGGTGTGGGTGGGGGAGGAGTAAGCGGGGATGGTATAAAGAGATGGGGAAGGGAGGGGGGAGAGAAGAGGTGAGGAGGGTAGTTGCAAAAAACCCAAACCAACCAACCACACCAGCTGTTGATTTAGAAACTACCAAATGAAAGAACAAAATAGAGGATAAATATACAGACATAACTCAAACTTAGCTTGATCATATAATAATTATGCACGTTAAAAGATCCCTACCAATCTCTTATCAAGATCTGGTGGAAGTTTTAACAGAAAATTATTTTTTAAAAAGCACACTCATCCTGTATCTTCGAAACATGAAATAAAGATGTATAAACAGTAACTGAAATGATTACATTGCTTTGAACTCAATCGACCTTCAAAACCGCATGGCTGTCAATGAAAAAAAAGTCATAAACATTACACTTAACAACAGCAAGAGCAACAGTAATAACAACCCAAAACTCCAAAAGAACTAAACAAACATCAACAGACAATAATCTATAATATAACATTGATACAACCAATTTATCAAAAACCAGCCTATACAGAAATTAAATCAAGAGCGCTTTGCAACTGCTTGTGATTGTCAGGAATATATATATATATAATATATATATATATATATATATAATATATATATATATATATAATATATATATATATATTACAAACATCGAATTCATTGGATTTTGAACTGCAGAGACGGGATAGCTCAGTGGTCAGAGCGTGTGTGTGTGTGTGTGTGTGTGTGTGTGTGTGTGTGTGTGTGTGTGTGTGTGTGTGTGTGTGTGTGTGTGTGTGTGTAGTGTGTGAGTGTTGATGTGTCAGTGTGTGTGCGTCTGTGTGTGTGTGGAGAGAGAGAGACAGACAGACAGAAAGAAATAGAGAAAGAAAGAAAGAAAGAAAGAAAGAAAGAAAGAAAGAGAGAGAGAGAGAGAGAGAGAGAGAGAGAGAGAGAGAGAGAGAGAGAGAAGAGAGTCAGAGACAGAGACAGAGACAGAGAGAGAGAGAGAGAGTCAGGCAAACAGACAGAGAAAAAGAAAGAGAGAAATACAGATGAAGAGAGAAAGACAGAGACAGAGACAGAGAAAGAGAGACTAAGATACAGAAACAGATACACAGGACAGAGAGACAGACAGAGACAGAAACAGAGATAGAGAGAATAAGAAAAAAAACCCACATCCAAAATAGCCGGTCATTACAAGCCAGCCCAGAAACGTTATTGGTCATGATAAATTAAAACAGCAGTGCACATTAGGTTAAAAAAAAAAAAAAAAAGCCTTTACACAACTTTCTGTTAATTAGGCAAAGCTTGCTCAGTGCGCTTGTTTAGTTTCCATAGCTACAGGCGTCCATTTCAAACTGTCAGTTCATTAGCATACCATTAGCATATCGTGATATCTTTTGTTATGAAATTACACCGCTTTTAACACTTTCTTTTGGTGTTAGCAATGTGAACACATATTTTGGACTAAATTTCTATCATCTTTTTTTTTCCAGTCAAGGATAGGTTGAATGACATCACATGGTTGATTGGCTAGTGCTTGGTTAGTTGGTTGGTTGGTCGGCTGGTTGGATGTGGATGGTTGAGTGGTTAGATGGTTGGGTTGGGTGGGTGTGGGTGGGTGGGTGGTTCGGGTTGGAAGGTTGGTTGGTTGGTTGGCTCCTTGGTTGGGATGGCTGGGATGGATGGGTAAGTTGGTTGGCTGATTAGGTTTCAGAACATTTGTGCATGTATGTGTATGATTCTTGTGCGCGAGCCTTTAAAAAAACAACAGGCAAGCGCGTTCACACAGACACACACCACACACACACCACACACACACACACCCACACACACACAACACACACGCGCGCGCGCGCGCAGCACCACACACACACCACAACACACACACACAGAGACATCACCTCCTCTCCTCTCTCACACACACAGACACCACACAACACCACACCACACCCCTACACACACACACACACACACACACACACACAACACACACACACACCACACACACACACACACACACACACACACAACACACACACACACACACCAAATGCACACACAGTGAAAAAAGACAGTGAGACAGACAAAAAAACCAGAAGACAAATGAAAGAAAACCAAGAAAGGTGAACAACCAAAAGAGGCCACAAAAAAAGCACAGATCATCATCATCATCATCATCATCATCATCATCATCATCATCATCATCATCATCATCATCATCATCAACAACAGCAGCAACAGCAGCAGCAGCACAGAAGCACAGCAGCAGCAGCAACAGCAGCAGCAGCAACAGCAGCAGCAACAGCAGCAGCAACAACAGCAGCAGCACAACAGCAGCAGCAGCACAACAGCAGCAGCAACAGCAGCAATAGTGCAGTATTGTTATCACCACCACCACAACCCCCCCCCCCCCCCCCCACCACCACCACCACCACCACCACCACACACCA
>CM060330.1:3925129-3930129 GCA_030674155.1 Stramonita haemastoma
GCACATGAGTGCTTATTCCATTATCCTCAATATAAATATAAAACAAACAAACAAATGAATAAATAAATAAATAAACAAATAAATAAATAAAATAAAACCCTAAAAGGACCAATCCTTCATGGATTCCAAAACAAACCATCAAACCTATACCTGTCCTTTTCTATCCCCTGCACAGATAAAATTGCACAGATCAGCAGACTAAGAACAGCCCAGGCAAGGGAAAGAAAGAAGGGAGGAGTAGAGGAAGGGAGGAAGAGAGAGAGGGAGGAAAGGAGGGAGGGAGGGAGAGGGGAGTTACCCACCCATCCTTCCTGCTCTGATTAATCAAGGATCAATACTCCCTCCCTCCTGATGTGCCCGCCCTTCCTGCTTCACAAGTTAGGCCACTGACAGTAAAAAGAGGAGGGGGGGGGAGGTAGAGGAGGGGGAAGATGGGGGGGGGGGGGGGGGGGGGGGAGGGAGGGAGGGAGGAGGAGAGAGGGGTGATAGTGGGGGGAGGGGGGGGGGGAGGAGAGGAGAGGAGAGAGGTGAATGGAGAGAAGAGAGAGAGGAAGTGATTGATCAGTGGAAGAGAGAGAGGAGAGAGAGAGAGGAGAGAGAGAGAGAGAGAGAGAGGAGAAGAGAGGAAGAGG
This sequence comes from Stramonita haemastoma, assembly GCA_030674155.1. NCBI lineage: Eukaryota > Metazoa > Mollusca > Gastropoda > Neogastropoda > Muricidae > Stramonita > Stramonita haemastoma. The sequence goes on from CM060330.1 coordinate 3,925,762, forward strand.
AGAGAAGAGAGAGAGAGAGAGAGAGAAAGAGAGGAGAGAGAGGGGAAGAGAGAGAGAGAGAGAGAAGAGAGAGAGAGAGAGACAGAAGACAGACAGACAGACAGACAGACAGACAGACAGACAGAAACAGAGACAGACGACAAAGACAGAGACAGAGACGGAGACAGACAGACACAGAGAAACAGACAAGCAGGCAGGCAGCGTGCATACTCTTATGTAACCTCCAAAACGTTAAACACGGGAACGCCCAACAACAACACATCAAACATATCGAAACTCAAAACTGACAAAATCTTATAAAAAAAAACACACACACCCCAAATCCCCAAACAAAACAATCCAAACATCTCCAACTTTCATCGGCTATATAACACTAAGACTCGAACCAAAAACCTACTTTCACGACAAAAAAACAACAACAACAGTATGAACCCTGGCAAAAGTGTCTCTTTTCGTGTGAACAACGACGACCACCGGCGTTATCTCCATTGCAATCGGAATCATCTGTCTTGTTTTCTCTCTCCCTCAAAACACTACAGGTCACGTTACCGGATATTGCCGGCACGCCATGATTGCGCTTGCGCAGTCAGTTAGTCAGTCAGTCACTTGGTGCAAAATAAAAAAGGATGAGTGTTACTACTGCTGTTGCTGTTGCTGCGCTGCTTCTGCTTATGATTATGATGATAATGGTGGCGGTGTGATGATGATGGTGCAGATGATATGATACTGGTGGCGGTTGTGTTGATGATAATAGGGATGGTGATGATGATAGACAGTGGTGATAATAATGACTCACCGGTGGTGGTGGTGGTGGTGGTGGTGGCGATAGTGATGGTGAGGATAGTGGTAATAATAATGGTAATGAAGGTGATGGTAGCAGTGGAGGTGGTGGTGAAGGTGATGGTGGTGACAATGGTGGCGGTAGCTTATTCAGCTATATCTCTTTCGGATGAGACTATAAACCGAGTTCCCGGGTACGAACGCACGCAGAACATCTTGCACACAGGTTAAATCCTGTTCCGCTTTTCGTAAGAGTAAGCCATTGTGTGCACATGGGAACAGACGACAAGACTTACAAAACCTCTATACACACGGGGACTGGCTGTAAAAAAAAGTACACGAATGCTTATTCCATTACCATCGAAATAAAAGAATAAAATAAGAATAAATGATTAGATAAACAAATAAGGGGACGGGATAGCTCAGTGGTCAGAGCGATCGCTTTCCCCCAGTCAAGTTAAGCAGCGTTGAGTGTGGTTACCAGTTGGATGGGTGACCGTTTGCGCCGCCTTGGTTTCAGTACAGTTCCACAGTTCACCCAACTGTAAATGGGTACCTGCCCTCTTTAGGGTCAGGGAAGGTAAAGCAGCGAGGGAGAGGAGATGGGCACCGCTCTCAAGATGTGGCCCCTAGAGAAGCTGAGGTCTCTGATGCCTCGCTTTCCTACGACCACACAGGTTATGGGACACCTTTACCTTTTTTACCTCCAAGTGTATCTAACCCTTAAGGCAGTGTCATTATTCCGTGACCGATGGCTAGACGAAGATAATGAAGCAAAAACCAGACAAACAGAAAACAAAATAAAAAAGGTCTCTATAATCCTTATGAAAGAGGATGGGGAAGGAATGGAGAGAGAGAGAGAGAGAGAGAGAGAGAGAGAGAGAGAGAGAGAGAGAGAGAGAGAGAGAGAGAAAAGAGAGAGACAGAGACAGAGACAGAGACAGAGACAGAGAGAGAGAGAGAGACACACAGAGAGAGAAATAGAGAGCAAATAACGGGTGGTGAGGGGTGGAGGTGGGGGGGGAGTAAAGAAAAAATGTTTTACAAAAAAAAGGAGAAAAAAGACTACTACAAAAAAAAAAGAAAACCACTCAAAAGCCACCCCCCACCCCTCTCCCAAAATACCCCACCAAAATCAAACCAACCAAACCAATAACAAACAAATAAACACGAATAAAAGACAACAACAAAATAATAAACGAAAAGAAATAAAGGGACAACAACAACCCCCCCCCACCACCCCTCCAAGCCCCCCCACCCCCCATCCACGCCCCCCCCACCCCACCCTTCTGCTCCCTTTCCCCTAAAATTGTGGTGAAGCGACAGAGCGAAAAAGCCCCCAGAGAAAGAACGGAAAAATCTGACAAAGGGGGGAAAAGAAGGGAAAGAGGAGGATGAATAAATAATGATGAGCCTGCACTTCCTCCAATCACACAAAAACCACTCCGTGACTTGTATCGATCTGTCCACAGCGCGCGCGCGTGCACACGCGCGCGCGCGCGCGCACACACACACAGACGCACGTGCGCAAACACACACACACACAATCACACACACTCAAACACACATGGGCGCGCGCGCGCAAACACACACACACAGGCGCGCGTGCACACAAACATTTATGCACAAATATAAGTGCAGACGAAAACACACGTACACACACTCACACGCACATACACACACAGAGGCGCGTGCACACACACATTTACACAAATAGAGGCACTGGCACACGTGCGCGAACACACAGACACACACAAAATTATAATATGTATGCACAGATAGAGGCATGAGCGCATGCGTGCAAATACACAGACACACAGACACAGACAGACAGACAGACAGACAGACAGACAGACAGACAGACAGACAGACAGACAGACAGACAGACACACACACACACACACACACACACACACACACACAACACACACACACACACACAAATCAACCACAAAACGTTCAATCAAAAACGAAGTCTTCCTTCATGATGACGCAGAACCTATTTTAAGAAAAAAATCTCTCTCTCTCTCTCTCTCTCTCTCTCCTCTCTCTCTCTCTCTCTCTCTCTCTCTCTCTAGTGCACACACACACACACACACACACACACACACACACACACACACACACACACACACACACACACACACACACATCCCTGGCTGAATATTTGCGGATAGGCTTGTTTCAAGATGACAAACATTGACCAAAACTTTGAATTTTTCTTTATTTAGAACCGTAACCTACAGAATTTGAGCGTTGTTATTTCAGTGTGCAGACGAGAACAGCCCCGCCATTCTGACCTGCCAATACACACTGTGCAAAACTGTCTATCAACCTACTGTCTCTCTCTATCCCACCACGTAATGATGATGATGATGATGATGATGATGATGATGATGATGATGATGATGATGATGGTGATGGTGGTGGTGGGTGGTGGTGATGATGGTGATGATGATGATGATGATGATGATGATGATAATAATAATAACAATAATAATAATAATGATAATAATAATAATAATAATAATAATAATAATAATAATAATAATAATAATAATAATAATAATAATAATAATAACAACAACAACAATAATGATATTAATGATAATGATGATGGCGACGGTGATGATCATGATGATGTGATGCTGCTGCTGCTACTGCTGCTGCTGCTGCTGCTACAACAACGACGACTACTACTACTATTACTACTACTACTACTACTACTACTACTACTACTACTACTACTACTACTACTACTACTACTACCACTACCACTACTACTACTACTACTACTACTACTACTACTTACTACTACTACTGCTGCTGCTGCTGATGCCACTACTACTATTATTACTACTACAACTATCATTATTCCCATACGGAATTCATATAGTGCTAAATCTTGTTTTAAAATATTTTTTAAAAGGGTCAAAGCATTTGTATTCAAACTCGTTTGCTTACATCCAACCCTTCACAACATAGGATCAACGTTTTTTAAATTTACACACACACACTCACGCACGCACGCACACACACGTACACATACACACACGCACGCACAACACACACACACACACACACACACTCACGCGCACACACGAACACACACACACACACACACACACACACACACACACACACACACACACACACACACACACACACACACACACACACACACACTCACGCGCACACATCAAACGACCATCTTTTACACCCCTATATTGTTTGTGTGTTTGCTTGTTGTCGATATGTCAATAACCTGTATGCATATTTGTACGTTTGGCTCACAATATAATACGTATACATGTGAAAGTGATATATATATATATATATGTGCACTGTGAAACAAGGCGACCCATCTGTTGCCAGCCAACATAATACAACATATTGATCGGAGGACACGCACCAGGAAGTATATGTGTGTGTTTATGTGTGTGTGTGTGTGTGTGTGTGTGTGTGTGTGTGTGTGTGTGTGTGTGTGTGTGTGTGTGTGTGTGTGTGTGTGTTGTGTGTTGTGTGTGTGTGTGTGTGTGTGTGTGTGTGAAGGAGTGTGTGTGTGTGTGCGCGTGTGTGTGTAAGTAT
>CM060330.1:3935129-3940129 GCA_030674155.1 Stramonita haemastoma
AGGAGCTAGATGGAAGAGACCATTAATATAAACCCTGTTTACTAAAAGCCTGCAGTCTCCTGCTGTAGGGCCTAGCACTGGCAGCAACCTCCCCCCCCCCACCACGTCTCCTCTTCCTCCCCCTCCCCCCCAACCACCACCACGACTACAGTTCCTCCGCCCCCTTCAATCTCTGTGGAATTCGGCGTTATTTTGTCTGTGCAGAAATGATTTCTGTTAGCCTGTGTGTGTGCCGGTGAAATTGTACTGGACTTTTGTGACTGGCAGAGGAAATTAGGCCAGGCATATGATTGTGTTTCTGTTCTGTTCTGTTCTGTTCTGTTCTGTTTTCTTTCTTTCTTTCTTTCTTTCTTTCTTTTTTTCTTTTCTTCTTTTTTTTTTTTTTTTCTTTCTGTCTTTCTTTTCTTCTTTTATCTTCTTTTGGCCCAGACATGTTTTTTAAAAAGTTGTTTTTCTATTTGTTCTTGTTTTTTCATTTCTTGTTGTTGTTGATCTTATTGTGTTGTTGTTGTTGTTGTTGTTGTTGTTGTTCTTCTTCTTCTTCTTCTTCTTCTTCTTCTTCTTCTTTGCAATTCTTCTTATCTTTCTGAGCAATTCTTCTTTTCTTCTTCTTCTCTTCTTCTTCTTCTTCTTCTTCTTCTTCTTCTTCTCTTCTTCTTCTTCTTCTTCTTTTCTGTGTATAGATCAACCAGTCAGTATAATCATTGCTGATGTTGTTTTTTGCGTGTGTTACCGTTTTTAAAACCAGCATTGTGGCAACTACATTTCGTCTTCGATGATAAGGTCTCCACATAGTAGTAGGTGTGTGTGTGTGCGCGCGCGCACGTAGTGTGTGTGTGTGTGTGTGTGTGTGTGTGTGTGTGTGTGTGTGTGTGTGTGTGTGTGTGTGTGTGTGTGTGTGTGTGTGTGTGTGAATGTGTGTGTGTATGAGTGTTGTGTGTGAATGTGTGTATGTGTGTGCGCGCGCGTGCGTGCGTGCGTGCACGCGTGAGTGCGTGGCGTCTGGGGCGTGCGTGCGTGCGTGCGTGTGCATGAGTGCTTAAGCACCCATTGGCCCCTAGCAATCGGCCAAACAAGCTAGTTGCGCGCAGCATAGATTTTTTGTTTTTATTGAAACGATGTACGGGGGTATCCACAAAGATAACATTTACCCTTGCTGATGAAAGCAAACAATATTTCATGTCCTTCATTGCTGATGTCAGGTTACCTCTTGATAATAATAATAATAATATGTTTCTGCATACATATTACAACAGGATGAGTAAGCACACAGGTGCACGTGTGTTGTTGTGTCGTTAAGAGGAGGGTGTCCTAAAGCGGATTGGCTCAACACAGATTATAAACAGGCTACACTCTTATATTAGCTTGCGGGGTCATGTAGTATATTCTTTAGAGTGTGGGTAGGAATTTCTTTTTTGGATTGATTTTCATTTTTTTTTAAAGTATGAAAAAATGCACTGTGCCCTTGTTTTGGGGGATTGAGGACATAGAGCAATACCAGAAAGTCACGGAAAAGTTGGAAATGATCATCAAATGAGGATTGCTTGAGTTCCTACAGCGTTGACCCCGCGCATGCACATTGGGGTTAGGAAGCTAGCAGACAGCAAAGGACTGAGGGGTACCGTGTTTGCTGAAAAATAAACAAAAAGGTTCAAACCTACCAAATTTGTGCTAGTTCTCATGAGTATTGAGTCAGAGGCTAATCTTTCACAAAAGTGGTTTTATTTCTGTGGATGGCTTTAGTACGTGCTGTATATTGAGAGTTGTATAGAAAAAAACAACAGAGGGAAAAGTGGGTTTTTCTAAAGGTAGTGTGAATCAGTCGTAAAGAAACGTAAACTTAAATGGTACGGGCATGTCACAAGATCAAAAGGACTAGCAAAAAACAATACTGCAAGGCACTGTCCAAGGAGGAAGAAAAAGAGGCAGACCAAGGAAGAGATGGGAGGACAACATCAGTACAGTGAATGGACAGGCCTAGAACTCCACAAAACTTTGAGAAAGGCAGAACAGAGAGAGGAATGGAGGGAACTGGTTGTCAAGTCTTCAGGGGTGCCCCCACGGTCGCCAGACTAAGGGATAGATAGATAGACAGATAGATAGACAGATAGATAGACAATATATATATATATATATGTATAGATAGATAGATAGAGATAGATAGATAGATAGATAGATAGAAGATAGATAGATAGATAAATAGATAGATAGATAGACAGATAGGTAGATAGATAGATAGATAGATAGATAGATAGATAGACAGACAGACAGACAGATAGATAGATAGATAGAAAGATAGATAGATAGATAGAAGATAGATAGATAGATAGATAGATAGATAGATAGATAGATAGATAGATAGATAGATAGATTAGATAACTAAAAGCGACGTTGCTAAGCTGTTTGAAAACAATTTCCTGTTGTTGTTTTTTTGACAGGGTTTTCCGCAGTTGAACGTGTTGATCCAGTTAACGACGAGGAAGCCATTTTACGACACCACACACACGTGTAAGCCAACACACAAACGTACATGTGCTTGCAAACACCTGCACGCACACACACACACACACGCGCGCGCACACACACACACAACACACACGCGCGCGCGCGCGCGCACCACACACACACACACCAAATGCACTCACTTACTCACACATACATACACTACATCATACACACACACACACACACACACACACACACACACACACACACACACACACACACACACACACACACATTCGTAGCGCTCTCTCCTCTCTCATCTCTCTCTCTCTCTCTCTCTCTCCTCCCTCCCTCCCCCCTCTCTCTCTCTCACCCCTTCTCTCTCCCCCCTCCTCTCTCTCTCTCTCTCCCTCCCCCTCCCTCCCACCTCTCCCTCTCCCCCCCCCTCTCTCTACCCGCCTCACCTCTCACACCTCTCCCTCCCCTCCTCTGCAATATCCCTCCCCTCTAACCCCCACCCCCAACCCCACCAACCCACACCCCCTACCCTCTCTACGTTGCCCCCTCCCCCCCCCCTTTTCCACAGCCACTCTCAGGTGAGAAGCAAGGCGGGATCTGCTAGGTCCAGTCACCTGTGCGCTGACAGACGAATAGAGCAGATAAGCGGAGAGTGGAGTGGAGTAGAGTGGAGTAGAGTGGGAAGTGAAGCTGTGGACTTCACGGCAGTGCAGTTATAAGTCACTCTTCCTAATTAGTTCATCAACTACACTGGTGATATGGGGCTTCTTTCCTTTGCAGAAGGAATGATATAGAGAAGAGAGAGAGAGGGAGAGGGGGACGGGAAGGGGGGAGAGGGGAGAGGGAGGGGGAGGGGGGAGGAGAGAGAGAGAGAGAGAGAGAGAGAGAGAGAGAGAGAGAGAGAGAGAGAGAAGAGAGAGGAGGGTGGGGGGGGGAGAGGAAGTGTGTTAGGGGTTTTGGGGGGGGGGGGGGGTATGTACAGAGGGTGTGTGTGTGTGTGTGTGTGTGTGTGTGTGTGAGAGAGAGAGAGAGAGAGAGAGAGAGAGAGAGAGAGAGAGATGAGAGAGAGAGGAGAGAGAGAGAGAGAGAGAGAGTGTATGTATGTGTATGTTATGTGATGTGTGTATGTGTGTGTATGTGGAGGGGGTATGTGTAGAAGACGGGGGTAGAGGAGGTATGTATAGAGAGGGGGAGGGAGTAAGTGGATGCATATGTATGAGGTATCTGTGTGTGTGTTTGTGTGCGTGTTTGTGCGCGCAGCATGTGGTGTATGTATGTGTCCTGCGTGTAGCATGCACAGTGCATGCATGTATAGTATTACGCATGCAAGTGTGGTGGTGTGGAGCATGGTACTGGATGCTAATGGTAATCATAATTTTATCATCATCATTATATCAGTGGCTAGTGACGCAGTGGTGGTGTTGGTGGATGTGATAGTGGTGATGCTGGAATTGGATGGGGTGGGGGTGGGGGTGGTTGCAGGCCATGGTGGTGGTGCTGAGTGTGTATGTGATGGATAGGTGATGGTATAGTGATAGTGGTGATGGTGATGGTGGTGATGATGGAATAGTGGATGGTGGATGGGTAGGATAGTGGTGATGGTATTGGTAATAGTGGTGATGGTGGTTAGTGGTATGGTATAGTAATAGTGGTGATGGTGATAATGAATAGTGGTGATAGGATAATAGTGGTGATGGTAAATATGTGGGTGGATGGTAATGTGTAATAGTGTGATGTGATGGTAATAGTGGTAATGGTAATGTGATGATGATGGTAATAGTGGTGTGGTAATAGTGGATGATGGTAATGGTAATAGTGGTAATAGTATGTGATGTGATGGTAATCGTGGTAATGGGAAATCAGGCGTGCAGAACTATCACTCACTCACTCACTACATCACTCACTCACTCACAATCATCTTACTACTCACTCACCATCTCAATACTCACTCTCAGAACTATCAGTTGATCATCGCTTTTTGCAGGCCACACACACACCACTCACCCTCACTCACTTCACTCACTCACTCACTCCCCCTATCACTCACCCATCACTCACATCACTACTCAACATCACTACCACTCCAGAAATATCTATCAGCTTGATGATCGCTTTCAGGACCACACATTGTGCTGGTGCCAGATTCTCTGACCAGTTTCTCATTCCCTAAGATTCCTCCAGTGTTGATTTTCTTTCTAGGTTGTTTGTTTTGTTGTTTCTTTTTTTTTTCCCTCCCTTTCTGATTACAAAGCTGCTCTCACTTGGAATTCAAGGTCGAGGGCAAACAAAGCCTGACTGACTAGACTGAGAGAGAGAGAGAGAGGGGGAGTGAGGGGGGGAGAGATGGAGGGGGGAGAGAGAGAGAGGGGGGAGAGGGAGGGGAGAGAGGGGGGGGAGGGGGAGAGGAGAGGAGAGGAGGGAGAGAGAGAGAGAGAGAGAGAGAGAGAGAGAGAGAGAGAGAGAGAGAGAGAGAGAGAGAGAGAGAGACAGACAGACAGACAGACAGACAGACAAACAGACAGAGACAGGACAGACAA
>CM060330.1:3945129-3947629 GCA_030674155.1 Stramonita haemastoma
GTTTTCATCTTTCAGTCTTTGGTTTTCTTGTTTAAGTTCTTTAACAGTCTCTTTCAAGGATGCCATTTCATTCAAAATGCCTGAACATGTCTCTTTGACTTGCCCCACCTTTCCTTCAGTTCTTTGAACATGGAGGTCAGCTCCTGCAGGCTTGCTACGACCTCTTTCAGCGTAGGCTCCTCGGTTGTCCTCTTCGGAGACGATGAAGTGGAACCACCCACCAGAGTTCAGCTGGGTTTGACGGAGACTGTCCTTCCTTCCCTTAGGTCCAGGTCCAGGGTTCAGCTCCACATCGCCACACCGATGCAGAAAAACGCATAGGTACAAATGGCGAGGAGAAAACCCATACCGTAGTAACACCGTCATGCAGCCTGCCCAACTCTAATGTCGGGATGTACAATGATTTTCGCAGCATTGCACGTCGCGACATGAATGCAATGAAGGTGGCCACAAAGCAACCACACACGGCCCTGATACTGAAAGCCACCTCTGGCATGATGTCCACCAGTCACTTCACTGACTCAGGCAAAGGCACAGGAACGTAGAATTTACATTTAACTCCGGAGCTTTTGTCAACAGTTGTTTACATTTCAACAGCCGGAAGTGTTCCCCCAGAGAGACAGAGAGACAGAGAGAGACAGAGAAAGAAAGAGAGAGAAAAGGAGAGAGACATAGAGAGAAAAGGAGAGAGAGGGAGAGGGGGGGAGAGGGAGTGACAGAGACAGAGAGACAGAGAGAGAAAAGGGGAGAGACAGAGAGAGAAAAGGAGAGAGAGACAGCCAGAGACAGAGACAGACAGACAGACAGACAGACACACACACACGCACACAGACACAGACACACACACACACACACACACACACACACACACACACACACACAGAGGGAGAAACACACACCACACACACACACACACACACACAACACACCACACACACACACACACACACACACACACACACACACACACACACACAGAGCGAGAAACACACACTCACACACACAGACAGACACAGAGCAAGCGAAAGCATATTGGCAAGGATGGATGGAAGGAAGGAAAGGAAACTGGCTACTAGTTGCTCTGGCGGCTGCTGCCGCTTGCTTTACTGAACAAGAGCTAGTTGCACGGGTAAAGTAGGTCACGTATGATACCTGAGCCTTCCTCTGACGTCACCTGACGTCACTGTGACGTCAACGCGACCAACGAAAGCGTGAATGGCCAAAAGGAGTCTACGAGACGCGGAGAGAGAGAGAGAGAGAGAGAGAGAGGAGAGAGAGAGAGAGAGAGAGGAGAGAGAGAGAGAGAGAGACTTGGCAGTTCCTGTTCGAGTGAGAGTCATTCATGGAAAAGATGGTGGTGGTGGTGGTGGTGGTGTGTGGTGTGTGGTGGTGGTGGTGGGTGTGTGAGTGAGTGAGTGAGTGTGTGTGGTGTGTGTGTGTGTGTGTGTGTGTGTATGTGTGTGTGTGTGTGTGTGTGGTGTGTGTGTGTGTGTGTGTGTGTGTGTGTGTGTTGTGTGAGAGGGAGAGAGAGAGAGAGAGAGAGAGAGAGAGAGAGGGGGGGAATGAATATATGAAAAGAATGAATGAATGATCTTTATTTTTTCAAGGGTTACAGATAGACATTCACATACTTTATTTTTCATCCGGACCTTGCCCTGATTAGAGACTATCAAAAAGAAAACAAACAAACAAAACCCAAAATGAAAAAAAAATACAAACCAACTCCTCCACCCCCCCCCCAAAAAAAAAAGCAACCCCTCCTCCACAAAAGCCACTACCAGTAACAACAAAAATTGAGACAGACACAGAGAGAGACACACACAGAAACACAGAGAGAGAGAGAGTGAGAGAGAGAAGAGAGAGAGAGAGAGAGAGAGAGAGAGAGAAGAGAGAGAGAGAGAGAGAGAGAGAGAGACATAGACAGAGACAGAGACAGAGACAGAGAGACAGAGAGAGACAGAGACAGAGACAGAGACAGAGAGACAGAGAGAGAGAGAGACAGACAAACAAAATACAGATACACAGACAAAAATGGAGAGAGATGGGAAGGGAAAAGAAAGGGGGATGGACAGGAGAGGAAAATCCAGGAGTCATTGATTTTTTTTGGTTTTTTACTCCTCTTTTTAAGGTCGCTGCAAAACTTACACTGCTTTTTTGTTGTTGTGTATTTTTCTTTGTTTGTTTGTATTCCCCACGAGGTAGAGAAAGTTTTACCTTACTTTGCAGGTAAAGGTTGATTGATCTTTCGGATGCTGGTGAGGTAAGCCTCCGATAAAACAAACAAACAAACAAATAAACAAACAAACAAGCAAACAGACAAGCAAACAAAACGAGCTGTTCTGAAAAGTGTCTACATAGTAACATACGCTTCATGATTATGAAACTTCTGTTTTTAGGGGTTTTTTGCCCAAAAAATTGTCCAAACGTTAAAGATCTTAAGATTAACCAAAAATCAATTTATTCTAAACCACCCACCACCACCACCACCACCACCACACCA
>CM060330.1:3955129-3967629 GCA_030674155.1 Stramonita haemastoma
TTGTGTGTGGGGTGAGGTTGTGTGTGTGTTGTGGGGTGTTTTGGAGGTGTGTGTGTGGGTGTGTGTGTGTGTGTTGTGTGTGTGTGTGTGTGTTTTGTGTGAGGTTGTGTGGGGGTGTGTGTGTTGTGTGTTTTGGGTGTGTGTGTGAGGTTGTGTGTGTGTGTGTGTGAGTAGGTTTTGTGTGTGTGTGTGGTGTGTTTTACTTTATGGGCGGGGCTACCTCTGTTTTTTTTCTTGGATGGTTTTTGCTTTTTTTACAGCAGCTTTTAGAAAAACGATTGATTAAGTTATTTATTTGTGTATGGTTCATTTTAATTTTATTAATTTGTTTATCTATTTTTTTATGCATTCATTCATCAAACCCTTTCCCCGTAAGTCCCCCCCTTTATATATCTATTTGTGGATTTATTCATCTAAACACTCATATATCTTTTGATTCATTTATTTATGCTCATTCATTTTATTTTCTAATTATGTATTTGCCTTCAATGCAACCTAAGAAAAAAGATTGATTGATGATATTGATTGATTCCAGCATATCCGTGGGACGGAAGCTCAGTGGTAGCGCACTAAACTTCCCCCACAATGTTAAAAGCAGCATCGACGTGGTTCCCAAAAAATGGATGGTGACCTTTTTCGTGCCTTGGCTTCAGGACAGGTCCCCAGCTGTAAATGGGTACCTGCCCTCTTAGGCCCGGGAAGAAAGCGAAAAGGGAGAGGAATGGGCGCCGCCCTCAACATGCTGGCCCCTAAGAATTTTGTGGTCTTTGATCCCTTTGCTCCCCCTGACCACACAAGTTAAGGACACCTTACCTTAACCTATACCTATGACTGAACACCACCATAGGCAGTAACTTGTTTTTTTCATGTTTACTTTATTTGTTTTTTTTCTTTGATTGTTTGTTTCCCTTGTTTGGGGTTTCTATTACCAAAAGATGAATAAACCAGAACTACAAAATTCTACTCTTGAACTAAAAAAAATTTTTTTAATCGAAATGAAACTGTCTGCCCCTTTTGCTACCACTTTCCCAAAAACTAAATACCTTTCTTTTGCTTGGTCTTTTTGTTTGGGGCGTTCTTCCTATATTGTTTTTTTACCTTTACAAACTTTTCTTAAGAAAATTTGGGCAAAGATAATTCTTCGGTCTTAGGCGTGTGTGGTGTGAGTGTGAGTGTGTTGTTGTGTGTTGGTGTGTGTGGTGTGCGTGCGTGGGGGCGTGCGTCGTGCGTGCTGCGTGCGTGCGTGCGTGCTGCGTGCGTGCGTGTGTTGTGGTGAGGTTTCGTACTTTTTAGTTACTCACAGGGTCCATACTTGGCTTTAACTCTACGAACTGCATAGGGTTTTTTTAAAAATGAGCTTAACCATCAACAAAAGTAACACCCTTGAAAAGACCTTTGTGTCAGTGACTATATAAAAAAATGGGATTGAATAACACAGCCAATGTGGCCACCCATGGCCGCGGATTTAATTTAATTTAAAAATAATTTTTTAAATTTAAAATTTATTTTAAATAACAAAATCTAAAAGTAGTAGTTGTCTTTGAATAAACGCCCCTTGCACATTTTGGGGTTTGACGACAAAAAAACAAAATCAAGTAAACACAACAAATAACTACCAACTAGCAAGCAAGACGAACAGAATTCAAGAATCCAATATTAATTTAAAAGTTTACTGATTATAGGCTGTTAGATGCCATTTTAATTATTGTTGCTACTTGAAAAATCATTTTTTAGTAAAATAAATATAAATATATATAAAAAACATACATACATAAAAATATATAAATATTTTATGATAAAATATATATATATATGATATATCATCTTCTATCTAATAAAAACTGAAATGCACGTATACAACAAACTCCATCCCGACAAAATTTATTAAAACAGAAACGACTTCTCAGCGGATGAGAGGGGTGGGGTGGAGGAAAGGGGAGGGAAAGGGGTGTGGAGGGGGTGGAAGGGGGAGGGTGGGGTTTTCGCGTCATTCCTAGGCCAATAAATCCAAGATTACGTGTACAGTTTCGTTGGTCTGTTTGGTACCATTGTTAATACATGGCACACCCCTGCTCACTTTCTGCTGCTCTCACCTGTTATCCTCTTTGCCCCTCTTTTTTACCCAACTTACTTTTTCAAATAGGAAAAAAAAATAAACTAAAAGAAGGGGTGGAAAAAAAAGGGAGAAGAGGATAGAGAGAGGAAGGAGAGAGAGAGAAAGAAGAGAGAGAGAGTAAGAGAGAGAGAAGAGAGAGAGAGAGAGAGAGAGAGAGAGAGAAGAGAGAATGAAGACCAAGACCACCAATAAGATAAGAGAAATTTAAGAAGAAGAAGAAGAAGAAGAAGAAGAAGAAGAAGAAAAGAAGAAGAAGAAGAAGAGAAAAAGAAGAAGAAGAAAAGGAGAAGAAGAAGAAAAGAAGAAGAAGAAGAAGAAGAAGAAGAAGAAGAAGAAAAGAAGAAGAAGAAGAGGAGGAAGGAGAAGGAGGAGGAGGAGGAGGGGGGAAAGGGGGGGAGGAAAAGGAGTGAAGAAGGGAGAGGAGGAGGAGAGAAACGACGAAGAAGAAGAAGAACAACAACAACACCAAAACAAAAAACAACAAAAGAAAAAAACAACAGAAAAAAAAAGAGAAGAAAAAACAACCAAACAAAAACCACAACACAACAACCACAGCCCAAAACGTCATGAAAAGTCAAAAAGGAAACTCCAGAACACTCACGTCAGCAAAAAAAAAGACTCCAGTAAAAACTTTTTCACCACACATTCCATTTTGCTCTTACAATTTACAACCCTCCCCTACTCTCTCTCTCTCTCTCTCTCTCTCCTCTCTCTCTCTCTCACTTTTCTCTCACTCTCTCTCTCTCTCCTCTCTCCACTCTCTACTCTCTCGTCTGTTAATCATTAAATTCATTCTTTCTGTTTTCTATGAACTTCTTTTCTCTCTCCTCACGCTCTCTCCTCTCTCTCTCTCTCTCTCCTCCTCCTCTCCTCTCTCTCTCTCTCTCCCCTCTCCTCTCTCTCCTTTCTCCTCTCTCTCTCCCTCTCTCTGCTGTCTCTCTCTCCCTCTGTCTAAACTTACATGTAACCCTTGAAATAAAGATTATTAATTAATAATTAATTAATTAATTAATTCATTCAGTCTTCATTCTTTCCTCTCTCTCTCTCTCTCCACTCTCATCTCTCTCTTCTCCATCCTCTTCTCTCTCTCTCTCCTCTCTCCGTCTCTCCTCCCTCTCTCCTCTCTCTCTCATTTTTACTTTAAACCCTGATAGTCTTCACTACACACTAACATCATTTGTTTCCACGTCTTTTTTTTTCCTTCTGAATTCCTGGGTTTAAGCACCACGATTACGATGCGAGACTTACGTATGCGACCATTTTAACCACCCATTAAGGTAGCTCAACGGACTTCGAGAATTTTGATATCATTTGATTTATTCCTCTTGAGGGATAAAATTTTAGAAAAAATACACAACTTGGTATATGCTTACCCTTTTCCTTCTTCCATTAATGTTTAGGCGGTCAGTATTTGACCATTATTAACATCTTTTGGCAAAGTGCAAGTGGTGTACCTGCCACCCTTTCCCACCGCAAACGATGGCCTACCTTACAAAAGCGGAACAGAAATTTTAAACGTATCGCAAGATGTTCGCTGCTTTTCCCCAAACCAAGGCCTGGGTTCATAGTCTCACCCTTTCCCTCCTTTAAAAAAAAAAACTCCTCTCCTCTCTCACTTCTCCTCTCTCACTCTCTCCTCTCTCCTCTCTCGCTCTCTCTCCCTCCCCCCTCTTTCTCTCCGTCTGTCGTCTCTGTGTATACCCACGCGAGCGCGCCATTTTAAAACCAAGAAAGGTCATTCTCCCCTTGCAACTTTCCTTCCAACCCCCTTCTCCCTGTAACGCCTTTTCCCTTTACACCCATTACGTAGAGGGCGCACGATGCAGGCGATTGCGTTACCTGCCAAAAAGGCCAAATGGCGCTCCTCCAACTCTTTGAGAAGAAAGGGAAAGAGAGGAGGAAGAGGAGGGGGAGGGAAGAGAGGAAAGTAAAAGGAAGGGAGGAAGGAAAAGATGTTATTCTGATCTGGCAGTATTACTACACTATTAGATTTTAACAACCGAGTCTTTTTGGAAGAGCGAGGGGATGCATTTTTTTTTTCGTTGAGGCTCGTTTGTTTAGAGCCACACACACACAAAAAGAGAGAATAGAGAGAGAGAGAGAGAGAGGAGAGAGAAGAGAGAGGAAGAGAGAGAGAAGAGAGAGAGAGAGAGAGAGAGAGAGAGGAGAGAGATTTGATTGATTTGATTTATTTGATTTGATTTTTTCTTTTAATCGAGGATAATGAAAAAGCACTTCGGTGCTTTTTTACATCCAGTCCCCGTGGGTATGCAGTTTTTGAAAAATCTCGTCATCGTTCCCACCGGCCAACGATGGCCTACTCTACAAAAAGCGAAACGGTTTTAACGTGTGCGCAAGAGTTCTGCGTGTTGCGTTCGCACACGGGGCTCGGTTTAAAGTCCATCCGAAGGACTTTTGGGAAGTGGAGTCGCACTGACGTTACTCCCCGGGGAAAATTTTTTCCCCGACCGACTCGACCGGCGTCAAATTGCCAGTGCAATGTTCTGACCACAAGAGAGAGAGAGAGAGAGAGAGAGTGAGAGAGAGAGGAGAGAGAGAGAGGAGAGAGAGAGAGATAGAGAGAGGGGGGGGTGGGGGGAGGAAGAGGGAGTGGAAATCAATCACACACATTGCTTTTCGTCAGTATAATCTTTTACATTTAAAAAACAGAGGTAGCTGTCTGCGTTATTAAGAAAATAAAA
Source organism: Stramonita haemastoma (assembly GCA_030674155.1). Taxonomy (NCBI): domain Eukaryota; kingdom Metazoa; phylum Mollusca; class Gastropoda; order Neogastropoda; family Muricidae; genus Stramonita; species Stramonita haemastoma. Next base: position 3,959,948 of record CM060330.1, read on the forward strand.
TTTTAAACAACATTAAAGAGCAGAGGTGGCCGTGAGTCCAATCACTGACAAACAGCACTAGGGGTGCGTGTCTAATATCACTTAAATGTGGGGAAAAGGGTTTGAAACTGATGAAATTTTTGTTGCAAACCCCGGAAAAAAGGTATGCCCTATTTGAAAGGGCATCACTTGTACCAACACAAAAATCAATAATTACTCGTTTTGGCACAGTTGCCATGTGAAACCCAAACCAATATTGCCGCCAAAAACTAAAAAGTTTTAAACTCCTAAACCTTTTTATCTATTTCAAAAAAAAGTAACCTATTTCTACAGACATTTTTTTACAACCTAATTCTTTAAATACACGCAGGAAATCTTCATAAATGTATCCACAACTTTTTTTATTCAAAAAAAAAAAACCAAGATATTTGGGGACATTAAGACCCGTCTACCCTAATGGAAAGACGTTAAATTTTAAGAACAACACTAAGGTGTTCATTCTCTCTCTCCTTTCACTTCGATTACGAGCTAGTCCACTCTTACCTCCTCAACCCGATCCATAGGTCAAGAAATTGTAGTTTAAACACCTTCACTAATTTTGAATGCATCATACACCCATACTTTCATTTTATAAGGTTTTTTTTTTTTATTTTATTGTTTTTTTTGTAAATCTCGATCCCGCCCTTTGGATTAAAGCCTGGTTTCTCTAACTGTCCGAAAAGGGTAAAGGTAAAGGTTTTCCCCCTAACCTATTGGGCGTAGGGAGCGAGCGTCGAGCCACAAGCTTCTCTAGGGGCCAGCATGTTAGGGCGGCGGGCCCATCCCCTCTCCCTCGCTGCTTTACCTTCCCTGACCGTAAAGAGGCAGGTACCCATTTACAGCTGGGTGAACTGGGGGAAACCGTACTGAAGCCAATGCGTGGTAAACGTCCCCCCATCCCAATTAGCAAACCACGCTCCACGCTGCCTTAAACCATGACAGCTGGGGAAAGTCGAGTCGCCTCTGATCATTGACTATCCGTCCCCGATGAAGTGTATTCCATCTTTTCTCGCTACACTTCAGTCTCGCTGTGTAATTTTATAGCCTGAAAGACTAAACATCAAAATCACTTTCCCTCCTGGCTAATTTTTTGTTGCAATGTGTAAACATGCTTGCTTAAAAATAATAAAAAGGTAAAGGTGTCCCATAACCTGTGTGGTCGAAGGTGAGCGAAGGCGTCCAGAGAACTCAGCTTCTCTAGGGCCAGCATGTTGAGGAGCGCGCCCATCTCCTCTAACCTCGAACAAAACAACTCAAGTACGCACAAGATAATTGAAATCGATGGTTGAAACGTTTGGTCCAAACGAGGATTTGAACCTGCGACTGTTTGTTTTCTAAAGGGGTGCGTTTACACCTCAAGACCACTGGCTGACTTGGAGGGATAAGATACTGTTTTTGGGGTATTGGTTTTCTTTACCCCCCCCCCCCCCCCCCCCATCTCCTCCCTTCCTTTCTACACAACATTAAGAACCTCATACAGCAAACTTAGAGACACTGGACAAAAAGAAGAAGGTCATTAGTAGTTGAACAGCTTTACCAACGGTTTAATGGAAGATGTTCTCATGTTGCTATTTCTTTTACCTCTTTTTGCACTTTGAAAGCTTTTTTTTTTTTTTTTTTTAAACATGATTAGCTCTCTTTATTCTTATATCCCTAAATCTTGCTTTCTTTACATTTTTTTCTTGTTACAGAATCTTGTTTCTGTCTTTATCTAAGTTTATTTTTTATCTTTGTTTATTGTGCCCTAACATCTTCTTGTTGCTTTTTTTTTCTTACATAAGATTTCACGAAGAGGCAGACCAGAGGAAACGATGGAAGACGAACATCAGAGAGCGGACAGGCCTTGGGTGAACGATCTACTATGGAGGCCAAGGACCTGGGGAGTGGAGGAAGCTGTTGCAGAATATTCAGCTGTGCCCCACGGACCACGGGACTACGGGACATGTGAAGGTGAAGATTAAAGATTTCATTCTAGCATACCTTTCACGCTAAAAATTCGTGTCCTATATTAGATTTTTTCGATGCCCAAGAATCTTGTTTATTTCTATTTTCCTCTGGCCAATACTACCCTTTCTTTTTCTTTTTCTTGAACTTTAAGTCATGTTCTCTCTGGATTTGTTTGTTTTAACTTGTTTTTTTGGGGGAGGGTTGGGGGGGTTCTAAAATCTTTTCTACTTTGGTAACTCTCACATAAGAATTTCGTGTTGAGCAATCAAAATGCTAATAACAGTACATCGATTTTTACCAAATAAATCTGTATTGAATAATGTGAGCGTCTTGACTACTGCTGAAGATGTATAGTAATTTTTCTAAAACAGACACTGTTTTATAACACACACAGCACACACACACACACACACACACACACACACACACACACACACGCCACAACTCCCGCCACAGCGCCGTCCAACACACACACATACACACACACATACGCACACGCACACCACACACACAACACACACACACACACACACACACACACACACGCCGCGCGCGCGCGCGCACTCACACACACACGCACAAACAAACGAACTCACGACAAACGGCACACGTCAGCTCACAACACTCACACCTACACACACACACACACACACACACACAACCACACGACACACACACACACACACACAGACAAACACATGCCACACACATACACATTGCGGACACATCAGTGAGAAAAAAAAATCAATCACTGCAGTGAATGTCAAGATATACTTCCTATTAACCACAATACTCATGGTTCTTTTTTCTTTAAAATCTATTTATTTATTTGTTATTATTTAATCTATGTCATTCCAGGATAATGAATAAGCACTGATATGCTATTTATTTACATCCAGTTCCCGTATGTATCGAGTTTGTCAATTTTGCACACAATGCTACACTTTTGAAAAGCGAAAACGAGTTTCAACCGGTGTGTGCAGATGATCTGCATGCGTTCGTAAACGGGACCTCGTTTATAGTCCTCATCAAAGCACTCTTTGCAACCGAAGCCTGCACACTTGAGATTGTTCCTGCAGGACATTTCAATTCCGACAGGGAAAAAATTGCGCTAAAGAGAAGAAAAAAAAGAGGAAAAGATTATATAATATAAAAAAAACAACGTTCGGGTGACTAACCTGGTGGCGGGGGGGGGGGGGGGGGGGGGGGGGGGGGGGCAGACGTCATAAACAGAACCGTGGACTATTTTTTGATTGTTGGAAGAGTCCGCCGGAAATAGTTCCGCGTGAATCAACCAATCAGAGCGAGCGCTTCGACAGCTTACCATTGTGCGTGAAAATTTTTTACCTCGACTAATTGAAATAGCCTCTTTTGTTGTTGTTGTTGTTGTTTAAGAAAAAAATATTCTACGAAAAAACAGAGTTTAGACCCCCCTCCCCCTAAAAAAAGGACAACATAACATGAACAACAAACAACAGCAACAAAACCAACACGCAACGCCAACCCGACTAAAACATACTAAACGACAACACAAAAATACAATAAAATAATATAGTAATTAAAAAAATATTCTATGACCTGTAAAATCATTTGCCCGACATCTTATTCTGAAGAATCTGTTTCTGTGTCTGACCTAAAATTGACAGTCTTTGTTTCCCTTAATAAGCTGAGAGCTGTACACACTTGGAGAAATGTCCAATGAAACAGAGAATAGGGATTATTTTATTGGCTTATTTCCGTTTAATTTATCTTTCTTGTATTTTTTTTGTCTTTTCACTAAACTACAATACTCGCCCTAGGGTGAGATCTTAAGCGTATCGACCGTTGTTTTTTTGTGCCTATTAAACCAGGTAGCCGCATACACGACGTACATCCATCCATCCTGCCATCCACCATCCATACATACAATCGCCATTCATACATACATACATACATACATACAGACAGACAGACAGACCAGACAGACATACAGACAGACAGACAGACAGAACAGACCGCCAAGATGTTGTAACTGAGATTATGGACATCTGATTCCTTTTAGGATGTTAATAGGCACCCAGTGTTACCCTTTGCTGATACCTCGCCGTTGTCGTATCTACATAAATGAAAAAGTTGACAAGAAGCTAAATGTGAACTAAGCACATTGATTGGGTCCTGTAGCATAAATGTCCCCTTAATGCAATTCATGAGGGCCTGTAGCATATTTCAAAATGCAGGTTGGAAACATTTTAAAAAAGAAACAAAACATTGTTTCTCACCAAATGAAGATGTAACCCAATTTATATCTTTTGATACGATGAAAAGTCCCGTAAACTCACATGAATTAAAATGTTTGTATCTCCTAATTTATCTACATTTCAAGCTCCACTGCTTTAGATCCAAATTTTTAAAAAAAGCACAGCAACTGTAAATTGTGGCGAAAATATTACCATAGCTCACATTCTTTTTGAATGCAGGGATTTTGAAAAAACCCACCTTTTAACTGTTTTCAACATACTTTAGCTCAGAGCAAATTCTATAAGAAACATTCCGCTAGTGAAAGAAAAAGTATTGTCATAAGTCAACAGTCCAATCATCAGGTTCTATCGTACAATGATTTTTACTAAGTTATATAAATTGCAAAGTTAATGTTTTAAAACTGTTATTTCTTTCTTTTCGTTATTTTTTGTTCTATGGATCTTCATGTTTGGTTCTTAATCTATTTATTTATTCATTCTATTAATATCGAGGATAATGGAAATAACACTCATGTGCTTTTTTTTTTACATCCGTCCCGTGGTAGCAATTTGTAAAAATCTTGTCCATCCGTTCCCACCGGCACACAATAGGCCTACTCTTACGAAAAGCGGAACAGGATTAAACGAGGTGCGCAGGTAGGTAAGGATGGCTAAGCCAGGTTCAACAGATCCAAGACACACGTCTGAAAATTCACTCGTGGAGGGTAACGGGTGAGAAGAAAAACGACACATCAGAATCGACTTGAACTGAATGAATACCATTTTCAATCACAATAGATTTCTCTGCGTAATATTCAGGCTGCTCATTCCCGGTGTGGAGTGCGTTGTCTGCCACAATAGTAAGCACCACACATGAGTTTTTATCTGATTGTTAGTGTATTGTTTTTGCTTTCCTACAAGAGTGCTTTTTATGCAGAATTTTGCTCCCAATAACGACTTCTTGTTGCCAAGTGGGTTTCTTTTTTTTACGTGAGCTGATTGCGTGTTGCGTGTTTCAGCAATCTGCGACTATGTCTTAATGTTGTGTCCGGAAAATGCCTTGGAGACATGAGAATTTAACGATTTTGCTTTTTTGTTTTAGTTTCTTTGAAGTTCAGTGCATATGTGAGTTTCAGCGTTTCGAATTTGGTCTGTTGCTATTCGTATCCAAGCTTGAGCTTTCAACAACATTGACAGCAAGATCATTATCAACTGTAAACAACAAGCAAATATACAATAACAAAAAATCAACCCTAACACAAAACAACATGCAGACTACAATTTTTCTTTTTATTATAAAGATGTCAGAAAAGGTTATCTTTCTTTTTCTAAAAACAAAAAGAAGAAGCAAAAAAAAAAAAGCCAAAAATAGTGCGTGTGCTGCCAAAAAGTTCCGGGAAGGAGAAGAAGACATTTATAACTCGTCTTGCGCCAAACATTTGACAGTTATTTTGTTCCGTGAAGAATTCATCAGCGTGCTTCGACTCTGGCTTAAAGCCGAAAGAGTGAGCTTCAGATCTAGACACACTCCACACACTCCACACATCAGTTGTTTCAGTTGTGCCTTGCTCATTCGGAAAAAAAACAAGCCTTTGACAGAAACACCAAACTATCTAAACCATAAAACACGAAATTGGATTTTAAATAACCATGATCGTTTTCCCCCTAACAGAATCTTTTTTTTTTTTAAATGAAAAATCAACTTCGGCTTAAAAACATAATCATCCATCACCTCTTTTTTTTTTTAATTAACGGAAAGCTGCCTGCTATACCGGATCCGAAGGAGGGGGGTAGGGGGGAGGTATGGAAGGGGTCATGTCCTTCGTGCTTGTGTGTGGTGCTGAGGGAAGAGAAGAACAAATCCAGGCCACAATACCACTTTTTATTTAATCCTTTTAATTATTTTATTTGTTTAATCTTTTATATCGAGATAATGAATAAGCACTCGTGTGCCTTTTTTCACATCCAGTCCCCCGTGTGTATGTAGATTTGGTAAATCTTGGTCATCTTGTTCCCACCGGGCACACATGCCCTACTCTTACGAAAAGCGAACAAATTTAAAACGTGTGCGCACGATGGTTCTGCGTGCGTTCACACACACGTGCCTCGGTTTATAGTTCTCTCTGAATTGGAGAGTCACCAGAAAATGTTCCCTTTACTTCAAATATTATTTTGTTTCTTCTAGAACTAAATGTAACTGCGTGCTTATTGTGATGTTTAAAAAATAATTATGTAGATATGGACATCAGAGTTATCAGTTTAATTTGACGGATGCTTTTGATCAGAGGTGTGTTGTGGTGTGTGTGTGTGTGTGTGGTGTTGTGTGTGTGGTTCTGTGTGGTAGTGTGGCTGTGTGTGTTATGTATGTATGCTGTGTTGTGTCAAGCGGCGCTGCGTGTGTGTATGTGTGTAAAGGAGGTAGGGGTGACCTTTCAAATCCATTATTCTGATTCAAGACTAGAGTGTCCAACAGAGCATAGAAAACAATCAAAACAATTTAATAGACTTTATTTATTTATCGATCAACTAAACCCCAATTCCTTCCATAAAAAAATTAATATAATCACAATACAATAAGTAAAAAAAAAACAAAAAAATCCCAACCCTCAACTTTCAAAAAAAACAAAAAAGATTCACTACTGATGTTTTTGGTAGCTCTGTAGTGCAAGACTATATATTAACATAACAGACTATCCGTGACTTTGGCTTACAATCAAATGTGGAGTGTGGTCTATATAAAGACCGCCAACCCTATATCCTCCTATAAAAATTATCTGCCATTATTTCAACGGAATGTTAATAACCAGGTTGTCTGTCAACCACTTAAAAAAATTTGATAGACTTACACCCACAGCTCAGGACCTACGCTGATAACCTGACCATTATACATATATGTGTTAGTGATTGTTGTATAATCTTTTTATCACTATCAGCTTTTGTTTGTTTTGGGGTGAAGTTTTTTGTTTGTTTTGTTTTGCTGTTTCCATAAGCTAATAACAATAGCCATCAGGGAATATAAATAAAGCATGATATCTTGAAGTGTCTGTCTATCGGTGTGTGTGTGTGTGTGTGTGTGTTGTGAGTGTGTGTTTGGTGTTGTGTGGTGTGTGTGTGGGGTGTGTGTGTGTGTGTCTGTCTATCTGTTGTGGTGTGTGTGTGTGTGTGTGTGTGTGTGTGTGTGTGTGTGTGTGTGTGTGTGTTTGTGTGTGTGTGTGTGTGTAAGAGCCCCCCCCCCAACTCTCCTGTTTTTAAACAAAACTTTTAGAATAAAAAAAATCCAAATCAGATTTACTTGTTTAGCATTTCTGTTTCTTTCTTTCCTTGTCAGTCCTGAGATAAGGTTTTGTCTCAATGACGAGATATCAAGTCTCTGGTTTTTTTTATGTAAAAAAAAAAACAAAACACCAAAAAACCGCCCCCCACCCCCACCCTAAAATGGCCCAAACATTAAAAAAAAAAAAAATATGATACTGCTATTACAAAGTTTTTGAAGCGAAGTTT
>CM060330.1:3972629-3980129 GCA_030674155.1 Stramonita haemastoma
TGTGTGTGTGGTGTGGTGTGTGTGTTGTGTGTGTGTTGTGTGTGTGTGTGTTTGGTGTGTGTGTGTGTGTGAGTGTTGTGTGTTAACTGAGTGTGGTGTTTGTAGTGTAATAGTGTGGTGTGTGAGAGAGAGAGGAGACTCTGTATGTGTTGTGTGTGTGTGTGTGGTGTGTGTGTGGTGTGTGTGTGTGTGTGTGTGTGTGTGTGTGTGCTGCGTGTGTGCGTTGCACGCGTAAGGGTTGTATAGCTCGCGCGCGCCTGCTTGCGTAACTCATGCATCCTGCATATCAACAACAACACCAACAACAACAACAACACAGGGAAAAAAATGTGTGAAAAAAAAAAGACAAACCTCAGTACATCAAAAACAGAATACACGTAAAGACCCATATTTACACAGGATTTTCCAGCAATAAAGGCCTTTCGTCAGAAAACCCTGGAGAAGTCATAGACACAACGAGCACAGTTTGCAGCCAAGTCAAGTCAAGTCAAGTCCAAAATATCTTTATTGAGGGTAAAAGATAAGTTTACACAACTATTTTTTCAACACCCTGCCCTCAAAAAGAAAAGGAATGTTTTGATCGACACCAAAATCCTGATTCGATTGCAACAGATTTCATGATGGCGTTTGTCATGTAATAATAGACAATATAACCAAACACTCGCAACACTCCCGTTCAAGTTAACAATAAATGATGTAATGCTGTAAGGAATGCAATGACTCTATCCTACAACATGAAACACATAGATGAAGGGTGCAAGTAAAAAAACAAAAAAAAAAAAAAAGGTACTTGCAATTCTCTCCATCCAATGCAGATTTTTAATCAAGCGTACAATCTCTGTCTCTCTCTCTCTCGACAACCACCAGCACACATAATACAACCACACACCAAACACACACGCACATACACACCCAGCACACTCTCTCTCACACACACACCTACACACATACATACACACACACACACACTCGCACACAAAAGAACACACGCAACACAACACACTCTCCTCCTCCTCACTCTATCTGTCTCGCACTACATCACACACACACCAACAACACACGCGCCACACACCCTACGGTCAACCACACAACCCCCCGAAGTAGCTGACCGGGACACTCTCCTCTCTCTCTCACTACACACACATACACACAAGACACACATACAAACACTCACACATACACACCAGCCCACTACACAACTTTCCTTTCCCTCACACACACCACACACACACACACACACAACAACATTACACACACACACACATACACACACACACACACATACACCAAATCAGCCTCCCACCCCACCCACTCCACCCACGTCAGAAGGGCCACCGCCCACGAAAAAGAAAAGAAGAATACAACAAAAAAACCACAACAAACAAATACAAACAAAACAAAAAAGACTATCTACATCGAAACTTTTCATGACCAGTCCCATTAGGGAACTTACTTCAAATTCCTTCATAGGGAATCGAATAGCAATTTTATGTTCTCTCTCTCTCTCGTCTCTCTCTCTGTCCTCCTCTCTCTCTCTCTCTCTCACTCCGTCTCTTTCCTCTCTCTACACTCACCGTCCCCCCCCCTCCCCCCCCATTCTCTTCACGTGTTCACTCTCTCTCTCCCCTTCCTCTTCCTCTCACCTCTCTCTCTTCTCTTTCTCTCTCTCTCTCAAATCCTCTCTCGTCTCCTCCCCTCTTTTTCTTGTTCACTCTCTCTCTCTCTGTCCTATCAGTTCTGTCATCTCTCTGTCTTGTCTCTCTCTCTGTGTCTCTCGTCACTGTCTCTCCTCCTCTCATAATCTCTCTCTCATCATCGTTCTGTTGTCCTCTCATACTCTCTCCTATCGCTTGCTAGTCGTTCACCTCTCTGTCCCAGTCTGTTCTGTCTGTGCTGTCTTCCCTTCCATGTCTGTCTCTCCCTCGAGTCATGTTTCTCTATCGTCTTCCTTCTATCATCTCTGTCCCAGTCTTCTCTGTGTCTGTCTTCTAAGTATCTTCTCTGTCTGTCTGTCCTGAGAGTCTAGATCTCTCATCCTCTCTCATTCGTGTGGGGTTGAATAATGTTTGATCATCTGTCATTCTGGTCTGAGTGCTGCTAGTCTGAACTCGCTCTGCTATCTCATCACTATCGACCGGCTCGTGTCTGGCGTAAACTCATCTGCGTGTCTCGTCTTTTCCTCTCGTCTTGATCTTGTTCTCTGTCCTTCCTGTCTCTGTCCATCTATCCTCTCTCTCTCTTGGCTGACTGGGATCCGATAGTCTGTCCTGTGTCTGTGTCTACTCTCTGTGGTTCCATCTGTGCCCCCGCACATCTCTCCTCTCTCTCTCCTCCCTCTGTGCTTCTCGTCTCTCATCTCCATCTCTTCTTTTCTCAATCTCTCCTCATACTCTGCTCTCTCCTTCTATCTGTCTCTCCTCATCTCTCTCTGTCTCTCAAATCTCTCCTCTATCATATCCCTCTCTCACCTCCCTCACTCCCGCTTTCCCTCTCTCCTCTCCTCCACCTTCTCCCTCTCTCTCTCTCTCTCTCCCTCTCCTCCCACTCTCTCCTCCCTTTCTCTAATCTCTCTCTCTCCTTCTCTCAAATCGTCTCCATATCTCTTTCTCCATCTCTTCTCATCCTCTCTCCTCTCTCCTCCTCATCCTCTCTCTCCTCATCTCTGCACCGACTTCTCTCGGTCCAATCTCTCTCTCACTCCGTTCATCTCGTTCTGTCCCATCATCTCATCTTCTCTCCTCTCATCTCGATTCTCTAGGTGTCTCTCAACTCCTTCTCATCTCAGTCCTCAAAACTCTCGAGCTCTCAATCATCTCCTCTCTCTCTGCTCTTCTCACTCATGCTGCTCTTCTCGATCTCCTCTCCATGTCTCAGTCTCTCACTCTCGTCATCCCTCCCTGGTCTCTCCGTCTTGCTCCATCTCCCCTCCCTCTCTCCTCGTCCATCCTCCATCTCATCTTCCGGGCTCTCCTCTCTTCTCTCTCTCTCACTCAATCTTATCTCTCTCTCTCTCTACTCCCCTCCTCTCTCAATTCATATCTCTCTCTTCTCTCTCGTCATTCTCATCTCTCTCCATCTCTCTCTCTCCGCATCATCCTCCTCCGGTCATCTCTCTCATTCTATCTTCACCCCTCCTCTATCTCTCTCTCTCTCACTACTTGTCTCTCAAACGTCTACCTTCTTCGCTCACCACATCATCTCCACTCCGCATATAATCTCTTGCCTCTAATCTCGCTCCAGCTCTGTACTTCCTGCCACGCATCTCTCATCACGCTCTTTCTCCATCCGGTTCTCTCAAATGGCACTCAGCTCTTTCTCGACTCACATGCTCTCATCCTCTAGATCTCTTCATCTCTCTCTCTTCACATCCTCGCTCTCCTCTCTCTCTGACTTTCTTCCACTCCTCTCCGTCAGCACTCTCCGCTGCTCCTCGCGCCTGACCCCTACTCATCTCTCCTCTTCCCGCCTCCACCATCATCACATCTCTATTCTCCCAATCCACTCACGTTCTCTCCCCTCTCCTCTCTCTCCCGCTCTTGCTCACCTCTCTCCGACTCTCTCTCGGGCCCTCTCCGCCTCTCTATCGCTTCCACGTAAGGGCACTACTTCTCGGTCCATCCTTGGATCATCACACCCTCAGTAATCTCATCTCAGAGTCCTCGGTCGCTCTCATCGGTATATCATATCTCTCTCTCTATCACTCTTCCCTCTCTACTCTTCTATCATCTCTTCTCCTCAGTCCTCGGTTTCTTAGTCTGTCCTCGTCATCCCGTTCTGTCATCCGTCAACTTCTCTAGAAATCTCATTTCCAACAATCTCTCTGCTCAACTCTCTCTTCTACTCGCTCTCTCGGCTCTCCCTCTGCTCTCTACCTGATCCTCTCCACGGCCCATCTCATCTCTTCTCGCTCTCTTCTCTCTCCATCTCTCTCAATCTCTCCCTCTCTCTTATCATCTCCCTACACTCCTCTTGCTTCATCTTCTCATCTTCTCGGTTTCTCTCTCTCCATCACTCTCTCAGTCTCTCACCTCGTCTTCATCTCTATCTCCGTACTCTCGTCACTCTCTCGCTCTCCGCGCCACTCTCTCATCTCTCCTCCTCGCTCTCTCCTCGTTCATCTGCTATCATCACTCGTCCTCATCTCAGACCCACTCTCCTCCTGCAACTGCACTTTCTCTCCTATCTCAGCTCCTTCGACTTACTCCACTGCCCTCTCATCTCTCCTCTCTCTCTCTCTACCCTCTCTCATACTCTCATCATCACAGTCTTCTCTCCTCACTGTTCTCCATCACTCAACTCTCTCTCTCTCTTGCTATTCTCGTCTCCCTCGCCGACTCGTCTCCAGCTCCTCCTCGGGCAGACTCAATTACGCTCTCGTCGTCGGCATCTCATCATCTCCTGACATCACTTCGTGCTCTCGCGATTTACTCTCCTCCGTCGTCTCCTCTCGTCCGTCTCTCTCTCTCCTTTTCTCTCCTCTACTCCCACTCTCTCTCCTCTCTTCTCATCCTCTCTCCTCCCCTCACTCATGCTCGCGACGTCCCGTCCTCTTCTCTATCTCTCTCTCGCGTCGTGCTCTCTCCTCTCCTTCGGTCCGCTCACTCATCTCTCTCTGTCATGTCTCTTCTCTCTCATGCACAGACGCGCTCCTCTCTCCTCTATCTACCTCTCAATCCTCAGCATTCTCTCCCTCCATCTCCTCGTCGTCCTCTCGTCTCCTTGCTCTCTCCGCTCCTCGGTCAACTCTCTCTCCTGTCCAAAAGATATCTCTCCGATATTCATCTCTCATCTCTCTCTCTCTCTCTCCAACTTGCATCTCTCCTCTCTTCTCCACTCTTTCTCTCGTCTCCTCCCCGCTCACTCAACGGTTCTCTGGTTCTCTCCTCTGCTCACTCCCTCATCTCTCATCTCTCTCTCACTCCTCTCTCATCTCTCCTCCCTCTCTCCCCTCGCTCGTCTCTTCTCTCTCTCTCCCCCTCATCCTCTCCTCTCCCTCCCCTCTCTGCTCTCACTCCCTCTAAATCGTTTCACTGGTTGATTAAGTGAAACAACGAGTACATAAGACAGACAGACATACAGACGCACACCACACACACACACACACACACACACACACACACACACACACACACACACACACACACACACACCCCCAACACACAACACACACACCACGCGCACACACACACAAACACTACCCCCACCCCTACACACATACACATACACCCCCCCGAAATACACACACACACACACACACACACACACACACACACACACACACACACACACACCACACACACACACACACCACACACACGCGCACACACACAAACACTACCCCCACCCCTACACACATACACATACACCCCCCCCCCCCGAAATACACACCACACACACATACACACACTCACACACACAACACAAACTGACAAACACACTGATCGAACCCTACTAGCTATAAACGAATCTATACACACTAAAAAAAAAATCAACAAAAAAAAAAACCCTCCACACCCATCATATACATAGATAAATACATAGGCGTGATCGTAGCCATCCTACACGGAGGCATTCAGTCAGGCAGGCATTCAGGCAGGCAAGTACATGTGGGAATCAGGAACGCAAGATGAAGAAGAAGAAGAAGAAGGAAAAAACACAAGGCCTAAAGCAGCAGCACGTGTAAGAGCCAGGAGAGCAGAGAGTTGAATATCGATCCAGCCAACGCTCTTGGAAAATCCATTGACACTTTGCTGACTCCTGTGCATTATGACTATGTTATGTCATAAAATACAAACGTTGTGCTCTCTCTGTCTGTGTCTCTGTCTCTCTCTCTCTCATCCCTGATAAAGGCGGGGACTGGATGTAAAAAAGCACATGAGTGCTTATTCATTATCCTCGAAAAAAAGATTTTGACTTGCCTTGCCTTGCCTTGCCTTGCCTTGCCTTGCCTTGCCATGCCTTGCTTTGCCTTGCCTTGCCTTGCCTACGCCCCCCCCTCTCTCTCTGTGTATGTGTGTACATATGTGTGTGCGCCCGTGCATGTGCGCATACGTGCATATGTGTATGTGCGGGTGTGCATGCATACAAGTTTCCACACACCCGCATACAAATAAATATCTATGCCTGAAAGCACACACACACACACACACACACACACACACACACACACACACACACACACACACACACACACACACACACACACACACACACTCACACACTAACATTCTCTTCGAAATAAAGGAATACAATGAAATGAATAAATAAACACACACATACACACACACGCACATTCATTCACACACACACACACACACACACACACACACACACACACACACACACACACACACACACACACACACACCACACACACACACACACACACGCCAGTACATCCCTATACATTCCTGTGCATGCACAAAGCTAGAACATCTAACCCTAACCTTAAAGGAGACGAAAAATTCGAATCATAATGTAGGATTATTCCAGAAAAGGTCAGAACGTACCTCCTGAATGGGGAGAAGGGGGGAGAGGGGGAGAAGGGGAGAGATAGGACAATGGTCCCATGGCAACCCCCCACCCCACCCCTTCGTCCCTTCCTCTCAAAGATAAAACTTTGAACATTTCGCTTATGATCAGTCTTCCATACAGCTTCCATCTATAGATAAGTAATGGAGAAGAAGAAGAAAGACAGGAGAGGGAGAAGGAAGAGAGAAGAGGAGGCAAAGGGGAGGGAGGGAGGGGTGGGGGTGGGGCAAAAGGAGAGAGAGGGGGGGAGGATGGGGATGGGGGATGGGGATCTCGCACTACCCCCCCCCCCCCCCAACCTGTGTGAGAGATATGAGCGCCCTTGAAAACAACTGTCTGGGTCACGGAGAGAGAGAGAGAGAGAGAGAGAGAGAGAGAGAGAGAGAGGAGAGAGAGAGAGAGAGAGAGAGAGAGAGAGAGAGAGAGAGAGAGAGAAGAGAGAGAGAATGACAATGCCAATGACAAATAGTTTTATTGTTCAGATTCACAGTGTCCATTTATACACAAGAAGGAATATGTAGATGCAAGCAACTGCAGCAATTCATCCAGTTCACAAATCCATTTCACGTAACTCGTTCCTTCATACACACACACACACACACACACACACACACACACACACACACACACACACACACACACACACACACACACACACACACACACACACACACGCACACACACACACACTCTCTCTCTCTCAGTTGAGAGTTTTTTCTGTCTCTGTCTCATTGTCTGTCTGTCTCTGTCTCTCTCTCTTATTCTCTCACTTGTTCACTACTCTAGGAAATATAGACCATCATCATCATCATCATCGTCATCGTCATCATTATCCTCTCTCTCTCTCTCTCTCTCTCTCTCTCTCTCTCTCTCTCTCTCTCTCTCTCTCTCTCTCTCTCTCCTCTCTCTCTCTCTCTCTCTCTGAGCATTAGGATAGCAGCAGAATGGTCTTGATTCTAAAAGACTCCT
>CM060330.1:3985129-3992629 GCA_030674155.1 Stramonita haemastoma
GTTAAGTATGCAGTGAGCAAGCAAAGGTTACATGACATAAAGCTTTTTAGTAGAGAGAGAGAGAGAGAGGAGAGAGAGAGAGAGAGAGAAGAGAGATATGGCTTGTTGAGAAAAAAGCCTAATTTATTGCTTACTCAATGTACAATCTGGAAATAAAATTTTGATTTGATTTGATTTGATTTGATCTTTCTCTCTCTCTCTCTCTCTCTCTCTCTCTCTCTCTCTCTCTCTCTCTCCTCTCTCTCTTCTCTCTCTCTCTCTCTCTCTCTCTCTCTCTCTCTCGTCTGTTCATTCATTACTTGATCCTTTTTGCTTTCCATTTCTTTCTTTCTTTCTTTCTTTCTTTCTTTCTTTCTTTCTTTCTTTCTTTCTTTTTTTTTTTTTACAGCCAGTCTGTGTGTGTGTGTGGTGTGTGTGTGTGTGTGTGTGTGTGTGTGTGTGTGTGTTGTGTGTGTGTTTGTGTGTGTGTGTGTGTGTGTTGTGTCTGTGTCTGTGTCTGTGTGTCTGTGTGTCTGTGTGTCTGTATGTGTCTGTGTCTGTGTCTGTGTCTGCGTGTCTGCGAGAGAAAGACAGATAGACATACAGACACAGACAGACACAGAAAGACAGACCGAGACAGACAGACAGAATGGGAGACGGGAGATTCACAGACAAAGGAATATGCAGAGAGACAGACCGAATTAACAGAGAAAGACAAAAAGCCACACAAACAAAGGCAGACAGGTAGACAGACAGCAAATAGGCAGACAAAGAGACAGAGAGAGACCCAAACAAACACATGTGGATGCGGGTGATTCTTCATACAAAGGTCATTGCCTCTCATAAATAAATTTTAAAAAACCCACAAGTTTATGGTACAGCAACAGCACATCCTATGGGAACGTAATGGTGATAAAATAATGAAACAAATAAAAAATATAAAAATAAAAATGAAAATAAAAAACAAAAACAAAAAATCCCCTGACTGGATTTTAAAAAGATTGTTAATTTGCCTAATCGATTGCAAAAAAAAGTTTTACATCAATGATATAGTTACATATTCCTTACAACGCTTTTCTTTTTACTTTCAGAAGCTAGAAGCAAACTTAAGCAGACCTGATTTGGTTTCTATGAAATCTAATTATTGGGACATAACTAATTACCTCTTAAACCGTGTAAGACAGGACAGTTCAAGACAAAATGTAGCTCATCTTCTTAGTCATGTTTGCTAAAAACAAAAAAAGGATAGATTTAAAATTTTAATGTACTTCATCATCTTTCCCAGATTTGCTCAATGTGAGGTAGGTTGTGTGTGTGTGTGTGTGTGTGTGTGTGTGTGTGTGTGTGTGTGTGTGTGTGTGTGTGTGTGTTGTGTGTGTGTGTGTGTGTGTGTGTGTGTGTTGTTGTGTGTGTATGTGTGTGTGTCTGTGTGTGTCTGTGTGTGTCTGTGTGTGTCTGTGTCTGTGTGTTTGTGTGTCTGTGTCTGTGTCGTGCTGTGTGTTGTGTGTGCGTGTCTGTGTGTGTCTGTGTGTGCACACACACACGCACGCGCGTGTGCGTACATGCATTATTCTTCCCTTTATTCCTCCTTTTTCTCTTGTTGTTGCTCCCTATACACAATACAAAGCAACGCACAACAAACACGCAGCCCCGCTACAGCCCCTGATGATCCCCAGACGACAAAGAAAAAAAGAAAAAAACAACTAGTAAGTACAGCAGCCATTGATCCCGTCTGACTAATGAACTAGGTCAGCCTCCTGTGTGGCGGCTGCTGGATGCTGCCATGTCATGCCAGACTCCGTCTCTGACAATTCTCATGGATCCGTGGTCTAGAGGTAACGCGCCTGTCTAGAAAGCCAAAAGTCCGGGTCGGAGTGTGTGGTAGTTCCAATCCCGCTTAGGCCCAAACTTTTCTCCCCCCCCATCCATTAGTCCATGAGTGGCTGTCTGGGTGTTAGTCTGGGGACGGATAGCCTAGTGGTCAGAACATTGCGCTGGCAATTTGACGACCCGGGTTCGAGTCCGGTCGAAGAGATTTTTCTCCTGGAGTTAACATCAGTGCTGACTCCACTCTCCCTAAAAGTCCTTCGGATGAGACTGTAAACCGAGGGAGGCCCGTGTGCGAGAACGCACGCAGAACATCTTGCTTGCTGCACACGTTAAATCCTGTTCCGCTTTTCGTAAGAGTAGGCCATCGTGTGCCGGTGGGAACAGATGGCATTTACAAAACTGCACACACGCGGGGACTGGATGTAAAAAAAAACACGAGTGCTTATTCCATTATCCTCGATATAAAAGAATAAATCACATCGAATCTAGAAAGCCAAAAGTCCGGGTCGGAGTGTGTGGTGGTTCCAATCCCGTTGAGGCCCAAAACTTTTCTTCCCCCCCCTCCCCCCATCCATTAGTCCATGAGTGGCAATCTGGGTGCTAGTATTTCGGGTGAGACGATAAAGTGAGGTTCTGTGTGTTACACATCGTTATTTAGCGTTCGTAAAAGAACCCATGGCAACAAGAGGGTTGTTTCTTGGTAAAATTATGTAGAAAAAAGGTCACTTTGTCTGGCTGTGTGTCTCTTTCTCACTCACTTTCTCTCTGTCTCTCTCTCTGGAACTGGAACTGGATGTAAAAAGCACATGAGCGCTTATTCATTATCCTCGAAATAAAAGAATTTGATTTCATTCGATTCGATTCGATTTGATTTTAATTGATTTGACTCTCTCTCTCTCTCTCTCTCTCTCTCTCTCTCTCTCTCTCTCTCTCTTCCTCTCTCTCTCTCTCTCTCTCTCTCTCTCTCGAACTGGATGTAAAAAAGCACATGAGTGCTTATTCATTATCCTCGAAATAAAAGAACTTGATTTGGTTTGCTTTGATTTGATTTGGCTCACTCTCTCTCTCTCTCTGGGGGTCTGGGGTGATCTCCCTTGGATACAAGCAGGGTAAAAATTTGCTGCGCGCATTTTCGGTGTAAATAATCAAAAATATCAACACCATGCCAGTTGTTGGGTTACCAACATCGCTGGAACTCACACTAGGTGCCCTGCTGCAAGAAAACTGCATCACCTCCTGGAAAGTCTGCGGAGAGGGCGACAACACGACCGTTGTGTTACGACTGAGGGCTGGCTCAAATGATGAGAAAATGGCGGGTCAAAAAACACCTGTGTTCTTCCGCAAAAAGCCGCCCAGTCATATCAACAGGGACCGAAGGCGGAACGAGGAGAAGAGACAGGCGGAGGAGAAAAGACAGGCGGAGGAGAGGAGACAGACAGAGGAGAGGAGACAGACAGAGGAGAGGAGACAGACAGAGGAGGCAAGTACATTTTTCGCTTCCGAAACTTCGCCAAGTTTGTTTGTGCCAACGCCCCCCATCACCCAGTCTGTCTCACCCACCAACACGCCTTCCTCTCCAAACCACACGCCGCCGCAACTCTTGCGTCCCGCACGTGATTATGGCCGAACGTCACGTGCCCTCACGGTTCCTGCAGCTGACACAGTGACAGAACAACAACAAAGCGGAATTGACCTGGTGGACGTGCCTGTACCTGACGTGACAACGGAGGAGGAGGACTACGACAAATACCTGGATGAGCTTCGGGATGCAGGCTACAGTGGTGATACCATAAAGGACTATGTGGGTGAACTAAGAAACAGATCCCTGCAGAGAAATCTAAGGAACATTTCCAGAAATAAAGACTTTGGTCACGTGTACACCTCTGAGGAAACACCTAACACTATTTTATGTGAAAGTGAAGACATGGTCTTTCAGTTCACCTGGGCAAAAGACACTTACAACCCATCGGATTACTTTTGGTTTGCAAAGCGAAACAGCAGACACATGACTCAGGAGGAAAAAAGACATTTATTCCAAGCTGCAGCTGTGGACACTTGCTGATCGTGAAAGGATCAAAGATAGAATAAGTGCTGGTCTAGGTGTTCTACATGTTATGATGGATGCAATCAGGTTTTTCCTGGGTTAGATATGACTGTGGTGTGTGTGTGTGTGTGTGTGTGTGTGTGTGTGTGTGTGTGTGTGTGTGTGTGTGTGTGTTGTGTGTGTGTGTGTGTGTGCGAGAGAGAGAGTGCGTGCGTGCGTGCGTGCGTGCTTGCTTGCGTGCGTGCGTGTGTGCGCACCCCCTGTGTGTGTGTGTGCGGGAGCGTGTGTGTGCGTGCGCAGGAGCGTGTGTGTGTGTGTGTGTGTGTGTGTGTGTGTGTGTGTGTGTGTGTGAGTGAGATCATGTGTGATCGCGCGCTCGCGCGCGCGCGCGCGCGCGCGCGCGCGCGTGTGTGTGTGTGTGTGTGTGTGTGTGTGTGAGTGAGTGGGGGAGAGAGGAGAGAGAGAGAGAGAGAGAGAGAGAGACAGACAGACAGACAGACAGACAGACAGACAGACAGACAGACAGAGAGAGCAAACCTGGACAGATACATATGTTGTGAGTTAGGTTTTTCACGAGTTGGAAAGGGCACGAGCCATCGGATCAGACAGAATGTAGATATGAAAGTCCTGCCACAGACTTTTTGCTTATGAGTTATTTATGGTTGTTTCCGTATGCTCCCATTTGTAATGGGATAAAGTGTTACGCAAAAAATTTCTTAAATCTAAATGTAAATCATATAACCATGTCATGGATTCCATGCCATGCTGACCATATGGGCAGAAGAAAATGATACTTTTCATGTCTGAAAATGTATGTTTTGTGCCCAGTCCCCTTCCCACTGTCCCCTTGTGAATGGGCTTGAAAAAGCTTACCACAATAAAATATTGTCATTGTCATTGTCATTGTCTCTCGAACTGGATGTAAAAAAGCACATGAGTGCTTATTCATTATCCTCGAAATAAAAGAACTTGATTTGGTTTGCTTTGATTTGATTTGGCTCACTCTCTCTCTCTCTCTCTCTCTCTCTCTCTCTCTCTCTTCTCTCTCTCTCTCTCTCTCTCTCTCTCTCTCTCTCTCTCTCTCTAGTCCTTCGGATGAGACTTTAAACCGAGGCCCCGTGTGCGAACGCACGCAGAACATCTTGCGCACACGTTAAATCCTGTTCCGCTTTTCGTAAGAGTAGGCCATCGTGTGCCGGTGGGAACAGATGACATTTACAAAACTGCATACACACGGGGACTGGATGTAAAAAAGCACAAGAGAGCTTATTCCATTATCCTCGATATAAAAGAATAAATCAAATCAAATCAAATCAATCAAATCAAATCTCTCTCTCTCTCTCTCTCTCTCTCTCTCTCTCTCTCTCTCTCTCTCTCTCTCTCTCTCTCTCTCTCTCTCTCTCTCTCTCTCTCTCTCTCCTCTCCTCTCTCCCTCCCTCCTTGGCCAGATATATATATAATCACTTACAAGCTTACAGCTCAGCAAACCTCCCAAGAGTGGGAGCGAAACAGTAGCCAGGATTAAATTAATGGTTACTTGCTTCTCTATCCTTAATGACTTGATTTTTAATTCAATTAATCAGTTCCACTAATGAACGACCCCTCTCCTCCTCCTCCATCTCTCTTTCATTCGGTTTTGAAACTGTAGGTACTGTGTGTAGATGAAGAACAGAATAATTATGGAGATCTGTGCCTATAACAAAGTTGAGACCATTTTCTACACTACTAACAGTACACATGACTACTATACTTTGTTTTGTAACTAACTGAGAGCCAACGGCTACTTGTATACTTCGACTGAACCTCAAACGAGGTCTCGTACGGTGGTAGCTTGAATCCGTGCGGGTCAGACCACAACCTCAACGCTCTGATTACTAGGTATATCTCCCCCCCCCTCCCCGACTCCCACCCCACCGCACCCCCACCCCACCCCCCTTTTTTGATAAACAACAAAAAAAAAACAACAACCCAGGATCCCACTTTCCACATTTTCTTTTTTTTTCTCTCTGCATCCGCTTGCGTGCCTCCCAAATCGATGGTGATGACTCCTAGGAATCAGGGAGGAGATGAGAGGGGAGGGGGGAGGAGGGGGGAGAGGGGGGGAGGGGAGAGAGGGGGAGGAAGAAGGGGAGAGAGAGAGAGAGGGAGGAGGAGGAGGAGAGAGGAGGAGAGAGGAGAGAGGAAGAGAGAGAGAGAGAGAGAGAGGAGAGAGAGAGAGAGAGAGAGAGGAGAGAGAGAGAGAGAGAGGAGAGAGAAGAGGAGAAGAGCAGAGAGAGAGACAGAGAGAGAGACAGACAGACAGACAGACGAGACGACGACAGACAGAGGTGAGAGAGAGACAGAGAGAGAGAGAGAGAGAGGAGAGGAGAGGAGAGAGAGAGAGGAGAGAGAGAGGAGAGGAGAGAGAGGAGAGAGAGAGAGAGAGAGAGGAGAGAGAGAGAGAGAGAGAGAGAGAGAGAGAAGACAGACAGACAGACAGACAGACAGACAGACAGACAGAGACAGACAGACAGACAGACAGACAGACAGACAGACAGGAGAGAGAGAGGAGGAGAGAGGAGGGAGGAGATGTATTCGCCTGTTCCTCTGCACCGGTAGTGACAAGAAATTATAGCATCTTACGTATCGTTAGTTTCTGAGGCATTTCTGTTTATGCAAGCCTTTTTTCTCAGTTTTTTAAAAATTATTTTATGATTTTGTCTGTGTTGTGTCTGTCTGCCTCTGTCTCTGTGTCTGTCTCTCTCTCATTTCAGAGTTCGTAGAGTTTCTCCTCTCTCTTCTCTCTCCTCTCTCTCTCTCTCTCTCTCTCTCTCTCTCTCTCTCTCTCTTCTCCTCTCTCTCTCTCTCTCTCTCTCTCTGGCGCACACGTGCGTGCTTAACTTACGTGCATACGCGTGTCGCATTTGTTCAGATACTTACACGCCTACGCACATACACGAGTGTCTCTCTCACGAATGAAATAAGAATTCTTCTGTGGGCCTAGGAAACAAACGCATGCACACAGAACATCTTGCTCACGACAAAAACCTGTTCAACCTTTTGGGAAAGTAGGCCATAGCATGCTGAAAGAAACGGATGACAGAATTTTCAAAAAAACGCATGTAAACTGGTGTTGTGGTTGGTTTAGACATCATCCCCGAAATCGGAATTGGTTACCTTTAATGGTGCGCCCAAAAACGGCAGCATAGGCAAAATTCCATTATTGGTAAACTCTCGGAGTTCTGGCCAAGGAACACACATACGCACGCACGCACGCACGCACGCACACACGCACGCACGCACGCAACACGCACACACACACACATAGACACACACACAACACACACACACACACACACACACACACACACACACACACACAACACACACACACACACACACACACACACACACACACACACACACACACACACACACACACACACACACACACAACACACACACACACACAAAATGGAACTAAAATCATTTATCATTCAATCCACACTAAGGCACAATTTTTGCTATATAGAATTTTCACTTTCTCCCCCCCCCCCCCTCATTTTTTGCACACTCTCCCTCTCTCCCTCTTCTCCTCTTATTTATTGCTTTATCATGAAAGTTCACCTGTCAAAATCACCTTGTATGTAGTGAATAGACATTAAACC
>CM060330.1:3997629-4000129 GCA_030674155.1 Stramonita haemastoma
TCTTTAATATGTTAGATCTTGACTTGATAATCAAACTACAAAAAACACTGATGGCTCAAATCTGGGGAGTACTATATATAGTTCTAAACAGTCATTCTGATTCCTGAAGTTTCAGAGAGACACCAAGACTATACAAACCCCAAACAGTGAAAAGGATGACTAACAAATTCTCCTGAGAGTTCTAATGCTTCTTAAACTGTAAACTGTTCAGCACACTTCTTTTAGACCTTAGGGACTTCAGGTCTTAGTTGATGCATAACAGATCATACACACACAGGAGAGCAAAACAAGAAGTCAGCCAACAATGGAAATCTGGACTATTCTACACTGTTCTTATTATGGATATCTTAGAAAAAAACGACATGACAACCCACAAACCACAAAAAGCAGGAATGACAACCATTTTAATGACCCCTAGGCTCTTTAGAGCAGCTCTTCTAATTAATGAACTCCCAGAAATGACTCAGCACAAGACATGAAAAACCATGATGGCAGTTTATTGATTCTTACACTGTACATAGTAGTTCTACTGATTCCTGAATTCCCCCAAATCACCCAGCACAAGTGAAGAAAAACTGTGATGGTGATCCACTGATTCTCACACTGTACAGAGCACTTCTAATGCTTCTTCAGTTGTTCGAAGCACTTCTCTTTCACTTTGCGAAAGTTGAGTCTCGACTATGCCTACCATCTTGTGGACACAAGAAATTGCCAATCGATGGCCACGTGAACTTTTTCACCCTATCCTAGCACACTAACCACAAAAAGAGCAAGGTTCATGTCCAATTATCACCAGAAAGTTTAAACCAGTTCTACGGATCCCTGAACTTTCAGGAACTTTCAGAAAGACACCAAGAAAGAGCAAAGTATTACGATTCTTTTCATAAACACCTCGCAATCAAACATGCCACAAAAAGTGATGGTTTATATCTAAAGACTGTTAGAATTGCCAAAACAATTTTACCGATTCTAGAACTCTCATGAACTTTCGGACAGACATCAATACCACACAAACTGAGACAGAAACACTAACTAATTACCATATGACATGATGTCTAAGCTGTCCAGAATAGTTCTGATGAATCATAAACTGTCCATCATTTTTTTAGATCATCCAGGTGTGTGCACACAGTGGAGATAAACATAAGAAATTACATATCGATGGAAAACTAGATTATTCCACACTGTTCACATCATCAACCTCTCTCTAAAGACCTGATGACTTTACGAACCATGGAAACAATGATGGTTACCCACTAAGGTTGTTCAGAACAGTTCTACTGATTCATGAACTTTTGGCAGCAGTTTCCAATGCTTTCTTTTAAACTATCCAGGGCACTTCCAACGATTCTTGACCTGTCCAGTACTTCTCTCAGACTTTCCAGAAGTTAGGCCTACACTGCCGTCTGGAAGACACAGGGATTAAAAACAAACAAATCGATGAGGAGCTGTGCTGCTCCCCACAATAAAGATGGCGTACAAGACACCAAGTCCTCACAAACTAACAAAACAGTAATGGCTCCCATCCAGTGATTTCTCAATTCTCCACAACAGTTCTAAGGATTCCTGAAATACCCACAACACTTGTGCTGATTCTTAAACTTCCCAGAGAATTTCATTTTAGGTAAAGTTGTTTCAAGACAGTATTTAAAGAGATTGTTGATGCATGTCACCTTCGAGTTAAGTTCTCATCGATCTCATCAGTTAGATGCACTATGTTGAGCACACTTACTACAGAGTGTGTGTGTTCTAGGGTAAAATACTTGTACGGGCATGACCATAGACATAAATTGCAGAGGTATAGCAGAATGATAGATAGGAAAAAAGGAATAAAGCAAAGGAGGCAAAGACTCAATAAAAAAAAAAAAAGACAAAGAGGAAGAAACAAATAAAGAAAATGAGTTGAGAACCAAAAAACAGATAGACAGATAGATAGATAGATAGATAGATAGATAGATAGATAGATAGATAGATAGATAGATAGATAGATAGATAGATAGATAGATAGATAGATAGATAGATAGATAGATAGATGGGTGGGTGGTGGATGGGTGTGTGTGTGGATGGATGGATGGATGGATGGATGGATGGATGGATGGATGGATGGATGGATGGATAGATAGATAGATAGATAGATAGATAGATAGATAGACAGACAGACAGACAGACAGACAGACAGACAGACAGACAGACAGATACATAGATACATAGATAGAGAGACAGAAACAGAGAGAGTAAACAAAATATTTCGAGCTGAATATGTTGTGGAGGGTACTAAGATAAAACCAACACCTTCACCAACCCACGCACAACAGCCCCCAAAATAAACACCCTTGTTGTCCAAAATACAACGATCATTTTGACACCAACAATATCATCCATCCACCCACACCTTAGTGTCGTAAACAAACAGCCTCCTGCCATTCCGATACCTGCAAAACACTGCCTATCTATGACCACGTGTCTAAGATCTCTTGTCAGCAGAATCACAATCATCATC
>CM060330.1:4005129-4015129 GCA_030674155.1 Stramonita haemastoma
TAGCCTCTAGCTCACGGCAGCACAGCACAGCACAGCACAGCACAGCACAGGCGCGTGGAGCGAGCAAGGCCTAGTAGCAAGCCTGCTGCTACGCCTGGCAGCTAGCTAGCCTAGCAGCAGTCGAAGAGGTCGGTGGTGGTAGTGGTATAGTGATGGCGAAGGTGACCCCGGAATAAAAGCTGACGCCGAAATTCCTCTCACAGATGGTGGCGGTGAGGCGATAGTAGTAGTAGAAGGCTTACACTGGGGAGAGGAGGAGGAGGAGGAGGAGAAGGAGATGGATGGTTGGATGGATGGATGGATGGAGGTTGCTTGCACTCTCTGCTGTGAGCGGTCTTGTCAGTCAGTCAGTCAGTACCTGTAGCTAAGCTAGCTTCTTCTCGTACGTAACCGTCAAGACAGACACAGACACACACCACTAAGCTAGGCCTCGTAGCGAGGAGAGGAGTACAGAAGAGAAGAGAAAGAGCAGTAGGGTTGGGTAGAGCTAGCCTAGCTCTCTTTACTAAACAGCAGTTGGAAGTTTTAGTTGCCAGCCTGCTGCTGCTGCCTTGTCCATCTTCTCTCTCTCTCTCTCTCTCTCTCTCTCTCTCTCTCTCGTTCTCTCTCTCTCTGTGTGTCTGTATATGTCAGGGCTTTGCCAGCCTGTCGGCTGGCTCTATCAGTCCGTTTGGTGGGGCGTAGGATCGGTATGTGCTTCAATAGGAGAAAAATCAATACAGCTTGTCAACAACTGGAGGCAGAGCCTGAGCGCACAGAACGTTGCTCTCTCTCTCTCTCTCTCTCTCTCTCTCTCGCGGTGTCTGTCCACTCTTGGCGACAGCCAGCCAGCCGTCGTAACAAGGTCAGTACTGATGGTCCGGCCCTCGGTGATGTCAATTATGAATGGGACGTCATCATCAACACTGTGAAACAGACTACTACTACTACCAGGCTACTACTACAGGGGTCAGTCAGCCAGCGTGTGAGCCTATGTGTGTGAGAGTGTGTTTTCCTCCTCCACCCCTATACAAGTGACTGACTGACAGACAGACAGGCTTGTACACGTTCATGTACCACTCGGTCACTGGTGGTGGTAGTGGTGGTGGTGGTGATAGCCTAGTGGTGGTGGTGGTAGGCTAGTGTTGGCAGTGGCACTACTAGACACCGCTGCTGCTGCTGTTGCTGCTGTTGCTGCTGCTGCTGCTGCTACAGTTTACTCCCGAAAAGGCTGGTTGGCTGGTTGCTTCACATGCCACAGAGTTCGAACACGGTGTGTGTGCCTGAGAAATTCTGGAAGAAAAAAAAGAAAGCACATGTAAACAAAAAAATTAGGGTGGGTGGGTTTACACAGAAACAAAAATTAAGGGTGAGTTTACACAAAGCAAAAATTTAGGGTGAGTTTACACAAAACAAATATCTTGAAAAAAAACACACACAAAAAAACAGAAATTTAGGGTGGGTTTACACAAAACAAAAGTTTAGGGTGAGTTTACACAAAACAAAAATTTAGGGTGGGTTTACACACAAAACAAAAATTTAGCCTGGGTGTTGATTTTTGTTGTTTGTTTTTTTACATTGTATACTGTCAGAGAGGAAAAAAACCCCCATAAACTGGAGGTATCCCTCCTGTGTGTGTGGACAGAATGATTAATTTAACTACACAGTAGATGGAGGGAAAAGATCAAAAGTGTTGAGAGGACACGTTTGTGTGTGTGTGTGTGTCTCTCTCTCTACAGATGAATGGCACTGGCAACCCGGCACACGAGCCAACAACAGTACCACCTGACCCCCCCCCCCCTCTCTCTCTCTCTCTCTCTCTCTCTCTCTCTCTCTCTCTCCCAACAATCTCTCTCTCTCTCTCTCCTCTCTCTCTCTCTCTCTCTCTCTCTCTCTCTCTCTCTCTCTCTCTCTCTCTCTCTCTCCTCTCTCTCTCTCTCTCTCTCTTTTGTACAGCCAGTGACCTCCACCAGCCACATGCACTGTAGTACCTACAAACACGTCAAGCGAGTCGTAGTCTAGTCTAGGCCATTGTACTCGCAATTTGACAACCCGGGTTCGATTCCCTGTTGGAGGCGATTTTCCCCTGGAGTTAACATCAGTGCTGACTCCACTCTCCCCACAAGTCCTTCAGATGAGACTATAAACCCAGGCCCTGTATGCGAACGCATGCAGAACATCTTGCACACACGTTAAATCCTGCTCCGCTTTTCGTAAGAGTAGGCCATCATGTGCTGGTGAGAACTGATGACAAGATTTACAAAACTGCATATACACAGGGGATGTAAAAAAAAAAATGCACATGAGTGCTTATTTTCGTTATCCTTGATTTAAAAGAAATAAAATAATAACATCAATGGAAGCTTAGTGAAAAGTACTATACAATCACACACAGCACCTCTAAAGATTAGGGAAGCGTACTATACAACCACATATAGCACCTCCTGAGCTTAGTGAAGAGTACTATACAACCACATAGCACCTACACAGCTTAGTTAGGAGTCCTATACAACCACACACAGCACCTCCAAAGATTATACAACCACATACAGCACCTTCAGAGCTTAGAGAAGAGTACTATACAACAATATACAGCACCTCCAAAGATTATACAACCACACATAGCACCTCCAAAGATTATACAACCACACATAGCACCTCCAAAGATTATACAACCACACACAGCACCTCCAAAGATTATACAACCACACATAGCACCTCCAAAGATTATACAACCACACATAGCACCTCCAAAGATTATACAACCACACATAGCACCTCCAAAGATTATACAACCACACACACACAGCACCTCCAAAGATTATACAACCACACACAGCACCTCCAAAGATAATACAACCACACATAGCACCTCCAAAGATTATACAACCACACATAGCACCTCCAAAGATTATACAACCACACACAGCACCTCCAAAGATAATACAACCACACATAGCACCTCCAGAGATTATACAATCACACACAGCACCTCCAAAGATTACACAATAACACACAGCACCTCCAAAGATAATACAACCACACAGCACCTCCAAAGATTATACAATAACACACAGCACCTCCACAGCTTAGGGAAGAGTACTATACAACCACATATAGCACCTCCAAAGATTATACAACCTCAAATAGCACCTCCAAAGTTATACAGCCACACACAGCTAGCACCTCCAAAGACTACACAACCACACAGCACCTCCAAAGGTTATACAACTACACAGCGCCTCCAGAGCTTAGTGAAGAGTACTAGGGCAGTCACTGCAACGAAAAACAAAAACCAGATGAGAATTTTCTCTCTTCAGAGAAGTAAGGGGAGGCAGGGGCAGAAAAGATCCACCAATTGATGAATACAGACACATGCACGCACGCGCGCGTGCACACACACACACACACACACACACACACACACACACACACACACACACACACCACACACACACACACACAACACACACATACATACATACATACACACACTGCCATCCAGAGCTGATAGAACGAACACCAGGCAGAACACACACACACACACACACACACACACACACACACACACACACACACACACAAACAAAAAAACAACACTACACACACACACACACACACACACACACACACACACACACACACACACACACACACACACACACACACACACACACACACACCACAACGCAACACAACACAGCACAGCACAACACAACACAGCACACACAAACAAACAACACAGCACAACACAACACGCACACAACACAACACACACGCAACACAACACAACACAACACAAAACACACACAACACACACACAACACAAACAACACAACACAACACACACAAACACACAAACAACACAACACAACAACACAGCACAGCACAACACGAACACAACACACACACACACACACACACACACACACACACACACACACACACACACACACACACACACACACACACACACACACACACACACGTACACACACCACAACTAGTCTAATATCACCAAGTGTGAATAGACTTTAAATTGAACAACAACAACAGCAACACAACACACACAAACACAACACCCACCCACCCCACCCACACACAAACACACAACACCCCACCCCCCCTACACCCCCACCCCACCCACACCCCACCCACACCCCCACACAAACACAGAACACACTTCACTGTCATGTCGCAGCAACACACACACACATCGATTGGAATCTTGGCTGTCATTCCTAAACTCTCAATCCCCCACTGAAGCCAAGCAGGCAGCAGCAACAGACATGGAAGAACCCAACTACAAACACGTCTCCTACTCCTGCTGCTGCTGCTGCTACTGCTGCTGATGCTGCTGTTGCTGATGCCTGTGCTGCTCTTCTGCCATCAACTTCAGACGACGATGGTACACACACACAGTAGGCACAGACACAGACACAGACACAGACACACATCCAGTCCCCGTGGTGGAGTTGGTGCCAAGCAGAGACAGGAAGTAAGAGAGGACTGGCAGACGTCTGACAAGACCCTCACGCTCCATCCTCATCACCCTCATCATCATCATCATTATCATCATCATCACCTCTCTCTCTCTCTCTCTCTCTCTCTCTCTCTCTCTCTCTCTCTCTCTCTCTCTCTCTCTCTCTCTCTCGAACTTCAGTCACATGCTTGATGCTGCTGCTGCTGTCACTGCTGTCGCTGCTGTTGTTGCTGTTGCTGCCAACCTCAGCAGCGACAGCAAGCCCAGACACACAGGAGAAGAAAAGAGGGGGGGAGGGGGGGTAGTGAGGGTGAGGGGAGGGGGGGGGGGGGGGTAAAAGAGCAAAAGGCAACACCCAGCCACCAACCTTAGCGACGTCAGTTCAAAGCCACTGATCAGATAATCGAAATGCAAGCAGTGCCAACGTCGGCAGTTTTCTCCTGCTCCCACTGTGACAGTGATGACAGCGCTTGACACAACCACACCACCACCGACCACCCCACCACCACCACCACCACACCACCACCACCACGGCGGCTTTGGTTCTTTATCACCCTCCCCCCCTCCCTCACTTGCCAGTGCTTGTGTGTGTTGGTTGTGTTGTTGTTGTGTTTGTGTGTGTTTGTGTTTGTGTTGTGTGTTGTGTGTGTGGTGTGTGTTGTTGTGTGTGTGTTGTGTGTGGGGTGTGTGTTTGTGTGTGTGTGTGTGTGTGTGTGTGGGTGTGTGTGTGTGTGTGTGTTGTGTGTGTGTGTGTGTGTGTGTGTGTGTGTTGTGTGTGTGTGTTGTGTGTGTGGTGTGTGGTGTGGTGTGTTGTGTTTGTGTGTGTTGTGTTGTGTGTGTGTGTGTGTGTGGTGTGGTGTGTGTGTGTGTGTGTGTGTGTGGTGTTGTGTGTGTGTTGTGTTGTGGTGTGTGTGTGTGTGTGTGTGTGTGTGTGTGTGTGTGTGTGTGTGTGTGTGTGTGTGTGTGTGTGTGTGTGTGTGTGTGTGTTGTGATTGTGTGTGTTGTGTTGTTTGTTGTTGTGTTGTGTTGTGTGTCTGTGTGTGTGTGTGTAGTAGGGAAGGAAGCAGGACTGAAGAGTTGATCGTCTGTCTGTCTGTCTGCCTGTCTGTCTGCGCACACACACACTATCTTTCCTTTGGCTACATACATACAGGAGACAATCTGTTGTCACCTGACTAGCACCTGACCTCCTGACCCCTTTGTCGATCATTACAGATCACGGAAGACAACTTGTTTTCAAAATGGAAGGAAGCCTTTAATTAAAGCGTGATAATATTTTTGTTTCCTCTCAAACCTATGATACAGTTGATGGAGTTTTGGGTGTTGTTGTTTTTTTACGTCATAAAAATGACGTTTACACACGAGTAAAACAAAACACTGACGCATTCTTTAAAAGCATTTTAGACTAACATCAAAGCTGTGTCCGACAACTACAAGCGATATGTCAGATACATATCTGATGATT
Source organism: Stramonita haemastoma (assembly GCA_030674155.1). Classification (NCBI taxonomy): domain Eukaryota; kingdom Metazoa; phylum Mollusca; class Gastropoda; order Neogastropoda; family Muricidae; genus Stramonita; species Stramonita haemastoma. Next base: position 4,011,057 of record CM060330.1, read on the forward strand.
AACTGTTGAAATAAACTGTCAACTTGTTTCAAAATTTGAACAGTGTATTCTAACGTAAACCTGTACATAAAATATATCGTTGCTAGTTTGACAGTGGTTAGGGTTTGCTTTTTCTCCCCTAGTCTCTTCTAACAACTGGAATGAGACGTAGCTGGAAGATGAAAACAAGCATGGATTTTATCCATCTCAAACTGCAAGTAATCAGATTTTGTGCAGTGAAGTCTGAACTGAAGGGGCGCATCGATGTGACATATAGCAAAGAAGCTGTGCTTCAAGTCCTTGTTATTTTATTTATTTTTATTTGTTTACCACTTTATGTCACAGCAGATTCCTCTGCGTGAAATTCGGGCTGCCCTCACCGGGGAGAGCGCGTCGCCACAAGTGCAGCGCCTACCATTTTTTTTTTTTTTTGTCTGCAACTGTATAGTGTTTCCCTATCAGAGTGGCTTTTTTCTACACAATTGTGCTAGGGACAACCCCCTTGTTGCCGTGGGTTCTTTTAGTGCGCTAAATAATGAGTGTAACACACGGGACCTCGGTTTATCAGTCCCATCCAAAAGACTAACGCCCAGACCACCACTCATGGTCTAATGGATGGGGGAAAAGTTTTGGGCTGAAACGGGATTCGAACCACGCACACTCTCGGCCCAGACTTTTCACTTTCTAGGCAGGCGCATTGGCAACTAGACCACATATCCATCATGCCACATTCAATCCCAGTTTTACTTTCTTTCTCCTACCTTCACAGGCCTAAAGCTGGGGTCTGGATGTCAGTCTCTCCGATGATACACCAACGACTTGCCAGCAGGCAATTATCACAAGTAAGGCAGGACGAAAATGGACATAATGGTGGACTTTCTTTGCTGGCACCCTACTATGGTCACACGTTATCTATTATTTATTTATTTATCTATTTATTCTTTTATATCGAGTAGTAACTCAAGATCACTCAGACCAGTAAGCTGACAGTGATGTTGCTTTCTACCAACTGTAACAGTAAACAGCAGCAAGTTTTATGGCTGGAAATTGGACAAAGATGTCAATGCACAAAATGCAGTTGAATCAATGATCATCTTTTTTGTTGTTGTGTTGTGAAATTGACCCTCAAATTTGTCTTAACACGTATCCATACAATCTATTTGTAAAAATAACCGTAACTATTAATAATAATAACAATAATAATCCAATTTTTAATCTTAAGTCTTGCCAGCGTATGTGACAATTTTATGAATACCTACTGAGCTATGTTATGAGAGTCTCTTTTTCTCTAAATAATCTGAAAATGTTTAGGAATGTGGCATGACCTACTAACTGCCTACCTAAGGATGACGTCATGCCTCTGAAGCAGTACAACTCATGCCTCAATGATCTGTCTCACTTAGCGCAGTGCCAACAGCGAGCGTCAAAACTGATGGGAGTGAGTAACCCACCTCATGGCACTATCCAGTCATAAATATGTATGTATGTATGTATGTATGTAGTATGTATGTATGTATGTATGTATGTATGTATGTATGTATGTATGTATGTATGATGTTGGGTTGTGTGTGTGTGTGTGTGTTGTGTGTGTTGTGTGTGTGTGTGTGTGTGTTGTGTTGTGTGTTGTTAGTCTGTCATTCTGTCTGTCTGTTGACTGCTGTACGTCTGTATGTATGTATGTATGTGTGTGTGTGTGTGTGTTGATGTGTGTTAGTTGTAGTGGACTGTGATGAGTGTGTGGTGTGAGTGATGGACGCGCAGCGCGGTGTGATGGAAGATAATAGATAGATAGATAGATAGATAGATAGATAATAGATAGATAGGTAATAGATAGATAGATAGATAGATAGACAGACAGATAGATAGATAGAAGATAGTAGATAGCTAGCTAGCTAGCTAGCATAGCATAGCTAGCTAGCATAGATAGATAGATAGATAGATTGGTTATTTCTTCACAGTGAGAAAACTATTCCTAGTACGACCTAATAACTGGGAAAGATTTGACCTCGAAGATGGGTTTCTATCAAACGCCACGAAATTTTTCCTCAGTAAAAAACACACACACACACACACACACACACACACACACACACACACACACACACACACACACACACACACACACACACACACACACACACACACACACACACAACAACAACAACAGAAGAAAGAGACACAGAGAAGACAGAAGAGACAGACAGAGACATAAGACAGAGAGAAAGAGACAGAGAGAGACACAGAGACAGAGAGAGAGAAGAGAGAGCTCAACACTGACTATGAAATATCAATAAGCATAAACTTTGCTTTTAAATGTGACACTGTCTCGACAGCAATATCAGCCTACCAAAAAATTCTAACCAGCCCTGCAGCACTATCAGTCTACCAGACAGACTTCGAGCTAAGCAACCCCGATTTTAAAAACGTCTAGAGAACCAGCAAAGGTAAAGGTGTCCCATAACCTGTGTGGTCGTAGGGGGCGAGGCATCAGAGACCTCAGCTTCTCTAGGGGCCAGCATAGTGAGGGCGGCGCCCATCTCCTCTCCCTCGCTGCTTTACCTTCCCTGACCCTGAAGAGGGCAGGTACCCATTTACAGCTGGGTGAACTGGGAGAACTGTACTGAAACCAAGGACGCACAAACGGTCAACCATCCAACTGGCAACCACGCTCGACGCTGCTTAACTTGACTGGGGGAAGCGAGCGCTCTGACCACTGATGAGCTATCCCGTCCCCAGAACCAGACCCTGTTATTTTAACATGGACCTTTTTTTTTCAAAACAAACGGTACACTTGAACAAGATAATGCAATGACACACAGCATCCACAAGCTGAAAGCATCAATCAAGCTTATGTAACAGAAAACATCATCTCAGTCAGACCACGCCTCATGACTTTAGAAGACACTGACGATAGTCTCATGATCAGACTACCACCATCAAAATAACGGTTTGAACAAAATGATCTCAGTGCTAATGATTATAATAACCCTTGATGTTATGTCCTTTTGGGGTGGAGTACACTAGAAGCTTTGTGAACAGATGACAAATTTACAAAACTGCACACACATGGACTGATGTAAAAAAAAAAGCACATGATTTGGCTTATTCCATTATTCTCATATAATTTTTTTTTTTAATATAATAAAATACTTGTCGTGATCCAAAGCGTTGACCATTTTGTTATTCGTGTTGCATTTGTTCAGTTTTTTTTTTATACTGAACGGACATTGTTAAACCCATGTCTTTTTTTGTCCTCTGCAGACCCAAACAACTCACTTAGAGCTATCTTTGGCCAACCCCAACAATCTCCAATGAAAACTCACGTCCACAAAACCCAAAACTTCAAACGCTTCTCAACAAACATAACCAACAATTTAAAGCTCCAAACACACACCCACACACACACACACACACACACACACACACACACACACACACACCACACACACACACACACACACACACACACACACACACCACACACACCACACAACACACACACACACACCACACCACCACCCCACACACACACACACACACACCAACCACACCCCACACACACACAACACACACACACACACACACACACACACACACACACACACACAACACACACACACAACCACACACTGTATGACCCGACCTCACACAAGCTTTGGCAGCAACATAGTGACCTACCTCTGACTTCACTTATTCTAAATTATGCCCTTGACCTAATCGAAAGTTCAGCAGATGCACCTCTGAATGGTCACTTTTTTTTTTTTTCTTTTTTTTACTGTCAAGCAGTCACTGTGATACCCATTCCGCCCCAAATGACTGACCTTATTAATGATTGACCTTATTAATGACTGACCTTATTAATGAGACCTTATTAATGATTGATCTTGTTAATGACTGACCTTATTAATGATTAACCGTGTTAATGACTGACCTTGTTAATGACTGACCTTATTAATGAGTGACCTCATTAATGGCTGGCCCAATTAATAACTGACCTTATTAGTGACTGACCTTATTAGTGACTCACCTTATTGATATTTTCTTATTGATGGCTGACCGTATTCATGAATGACCTTATTCATGACTGACCTTAT
>CM060330.1:4025129-4027629 GCA_030674155.1 Stramonita haemastoma
CTTACCGGTGACATCACACCTACCTGGACCTCAAGAGGACTGAAACATATATATCTTACCGGTGACATCACACCTAACTGGACCTCAAGAGGGCTGAACATACACTTGAAAATGGAGTTCATTGATGTCAGCTTTTTTCTTTTTCTCCCCCAAAAGTAGCTCAGTGGTCAGAGCGCTGCTTTCCCCCAGTCAAGTTAATTAGCAGCATCAAGCGTGGTTGCCAATTGGATGGGTGACTGTTTGCACACCTTGGCTTCAGTGCAGTTCCCCCAGTTCACCCAGCTGTAAATGGGTACCTGCCCTCTTTAGGGTCAGGGAAGGTAAAGCAGCGAGGGAGAGGAGATGGGCGCCACCCTCAACATGCTGGCCCCTAGAGAAGCTGAGGTCTCTACGCCTCGGTCCCCCTTCGACCACACAGGTTATGGGACACCTTTACCTTTACCTTTTCTCCCGGTGACATCACACCTAGCTGAACCTCATGAGGACTGAACATACGCCTGGAAATGGAGAGTTCATTGATGTCAGCTTTTTCAAAAAATTCCTTCCCCCAAAAAAAGTGGGTATTACCAATGACGTCACACCTAACCCGACTTCACAAAGGATTGAACATATGTCTCTATTCAAAGAATGTCCGTGAATTACAGCTTTTGTCTTAAAGTTCAGGACATTAAGCGTTATATAATCACAAAAACGGCACAGAAACATAAAATCTCTCTCTCTCTCTCTCTCTCTCTCTCTCTCTCTCTCTCTCTCTTCTCTCTCTCTCTCTCTCTCTCTCTCTCTCTCTCTCTCTCTCTCTCTCTCTCTGTCAGTGTGTGTGTGTGTCTCTGTGTGTCTGTGTGTCTGTGTGTCTGTGTGTCTGTGTGTCTGTGTGTCTGTCTGTCTGTCTGTCTGTCTGTCTCTCTCTCTCTCTCTCTCTCTCTCTCTCTCTCTCTCTCTCTCTCTCTCTCTCTCTCTCTCTCTCTCTCTCTCTCTCTCTCTCTCTTCTTCTTCTCTCTCTCTCTCTCTCTCTCTCTCTCTCTCTCTCTCTCTCTCTCTCTCTCTCTCTCTCTCTTCTCTCTCTCCTCTCTCTCTACTCTCTCTCTCTTCTCTCTCTCTCTCTCTGTTGTATGTATGTAATGTATGTATGTATGTATGTATGTATGTATGTATGTATGTATGTATGTATGTATGTATGTATGTATGTATGTATGTATGTATGTATGTATGTATGTTGTATGTATGTGCACGCGCGCATGTGTGTGTATGCGTGCGTGTGTGTGCTTGTAAGTGTAAGTGTGCATGCACACACTGTGTATATAATTATGCATGCACATACATACACACGCACGCATGCACGTGTGTTTGCCGCTTACGTGAACACATCCACGAGTGTATGCATGCACGTGCGCTAGCGCTGACAATTATTTACTTCTTCCATAACTTTGGAGACCAGCGATAATGAGACATCGGCCTGGTGTTTAATTAACGCCAGCACACATAAAGCTTCAATTAATGTAGCTCTTTCAAGGGACTGTATATATGTATTCCATGTAACTGGGAAACAAAACAAAGGGTAGAGCTTCAATGTTATAATGTTACACGGAATAATTATTAACAAAAACAATTCCTTTGATCATTCAGTGTTGTAAATTGCTGGAGTCTATTACTTTTGTTTTGTTTGTTTGTTTTTCTTGTTTTTGGTGGTCGTTTTTATTTATTTTTATCATTTTTTTTTTTTTTAATCAACAAAATGTCATTCTGGTTGTTTTGTAGGACAAATTGCTTGAATTGTGGTGATGTTTTTATTTCGTTCTTCTCGGCTAGAGCTTCGAGATTCAACAATGATGAGATTTGGCGTATGTATGAGACCGTTTTAACCCACCATTTAGGTAGCTACACTCTGATTTTTGTATGTTTGTTTTTTGTTTTTGTTGTTGTTGTTGTTGTTGTTGTTGTTGGGGGGGTGCTCAAATCAGTAGGTCTGTAGTAAGATTATTTTGTGTGTGTCTTTTGATTGGGGGGGGGGGGGGGGGGGGAGGGCTGCATTTTAAAGACGGGAGACGGAATATCCTAGTGGTCAGAACATTGCGCTCGCAATTTCACGCCACGGGTTCGATTCCCGTTCGAGGGGATTTTTCTCCTGGAGTTAACATCAGTGCTGACTCCACTCTCCCCACAAGATCTTCGGATGAGACTACAAACCGAGGCCCCGTGTGTGAACGCACGCAGAACATCTCACGCACTCGTTAAATCCTGTTGCGCTTTTCGTAAGAGTAGGCCATCGTGTGCCGATGGCAACAGATCACAAGATTTACAAAACAGCAGACACACGGGGACTGGATGTAAAAAAGCACATGGGTATTTATTCCATTATCCTTAATATAAAAGACTTTTTTTTTAAAAAGTATTTGATCTTTGGCTGTCTGTTTACAATTACACCTTAGTCTCCATGTGAGTTGAATGATGTGGGAGTACAAATTTATGTTGGTAGTTTCTGTAATGCCAGTTTGAATGACAG
>CM060330.1:4032629-4035129 GCA_030674155.1 Stramonita haemastoma
AATTCCAAATATCTAGTAGCCTACACTTTTGTGGCTAACACTTCACCATAGGGTACAATTTCCACTGAATATCGATCCTTTCAAACACCACCCCCCCCCTTCTCCCCTCTAAACTCCGACACAGCTCTTCCATCCATCTCCCCCTCATCCCCTCCCCCCCCCACTACCACCCTCTCCTTCCCCCAGCGACTCTAATGACCCTGCACTCTGTTTGACCTCCGAATATCCCATGAGTGCTACTAGGGAGCAGGTTGCAAGAGTGTGCAAGTATGCGAGCGCGCTTACACACACACGCGCGCACGCGCGCGTGCGCACACACACATGCACACTCACACATACACACAAACACATACACACAAACATACAAGCACATACACATGCGTGAGCGCGCACACACACATACACACTTCACCTCTTTTAACAATTATACACACTTAGGCCTACACACATACACACACACACATACACACACACACACACACACACACACACACACACACACACACACAAACACACACATACACACATACACACAAGCGCACACACACACACACACACACACACACACACACACACACACTACACACACACACACATACACACACACACATACACACACACACACACTTTTTAACACACTGGTCCTGTAATGAAGAACACAGGTTGTGTTATGTTTGGAGGTCGGGTAGGGGGGGGGGGCGGGTACCGGTAGCCTGGTGGTTCACAAGTGATGCGCTTGTAATCTGCTGACCCGGGTTCGAATCTCGTTCAAGAGGATTTTTCCTCTGGAGTTAACATCAGTGCCGACTTCACTCCCCCGAAAAGTCCTTCGGATGAGACTATAAACCGAGGCCCCGTGTGCGAACGCACGCAGAACATCTTGCGCACACACTAAATCCTGCTCCACTTTTCGAAAGAGTAGGCCATTGTGTGCTGGTGGGAACAGATAGCGAAATTTACAAAACTGCGTAGGCTACACACGGGGACTGGATGTAAAAACAAAAGCATGTAAAGTGTTTATTCAAATATCCGCGATATAAAAGAATAGATAGAAAGATAGATAGATAGATAGACAGACAGACAGACAGACAGACAGACAGACAGACAGACAGACAGACAGATAGATAGATAGATAGATAGATAGATAGATAGATAGATAGATAGATAGATAGATAGATAGATAGATAGATAGATAGATAGATAGATGGAGATTGGTCATGAATGTAGTGATCCTCCACAGAACATTGCAAAACATTGTCGACAGCTCTATAGTGTAAACCCTGGCAGCGGGCCTGCTTGAAGCAGTCAGCATGGACAGTCCTGCACATCTGGCGAAAGGACGACATTGTTGTATCATTGGTTTCTATGTTGTAAATCTCCGTGTAGCCTACTTGCATCAAGAAAATCATCATCATCATCCCCCAAAAGTCCTTCGGATGAGATTATAAATCGAAGCCCCGTGTGCGAACGCACGCAGAACATCTTTGCGCACACGTTAAATCCTGTTCCGCTTTTCGTAAGAGTAGGCCATTGTGTGCCGGTGGAAATAGATGACAAGATTTACAAAACTGCATACACACGGGGACTGGATATTAAAAAAAAGCACGTAAGTGCTTATTCCATTATCCTCGATATAAAAGAATAGAATAGATAAATAATATAAATAAATAAAATAAGTTCTCGAAAGTCAGCAACATTTTGCAAGCAGGCATGTACAGACTTCAAAACAGACATTATAATCCTGTCAATGTCAGCAAACAGACGTGGACTTTGGGGTCCAAACGGTCTTGGTAAGCCAGTGATGGACATTTTGTTGTCGGGACAGGCGTGTCTATTTACTGCAAGCAACCGTCAAATCCGGAACATCGGAGTAAATCGACGTGTGTCCGAGGTCCAAGCACGAACTAGTAGATCTTGCAAAAATGCATGGGCATTTATTTATTTATTTATTTATTTATTTATTTATTTATTTATTTAGTCATTCATCTATTTATTTATTTATTTATTTATTTATTCTTCCTTTTTTATTGAGGATAATGGAATAAGCACTCATGTGCTTTTTTACATCCAGTACCCATGTGTATGCAGTTTTTGTAAATGTCATCTGTTCTTATATTCTTATCTTGTTTTTTTATATAGAGGATAATGGGACAAGCACTCGTGCTTTTTTACATCCAGTCCACGTGTGTATGCAGTTTTGTAAATGTCATCTGTTCCAACCGGCACACGGTGACCTACACTTACGAAAAACGGAACAGGATTTAACGTATGCGCAAGATGTTCTGCGTGCATTCACACACAGGGCCTCGGTTTATAGTCTCATCCGACTGGCACACGATGACCTACTCTTACGAAAAGTGGAACAGGATTTAACGTGTGTGCAAGATGTTCTGCATGTGTTCGCACACGGGGCCTCGGTATATGGTCTCATCCAAAAGACTTTGATTACATAAGCCGACAAGCCTGAAGGAAATGAAGGCTTTTCGGGGGGCGGAATACC
>CM060330.1:4037629-4040129 GCA_030674155.1 Stramonita haemastoma
TTCCTTCCCTCCTTCCTTCTTTCCTTCCTTCCTTCCTTCCTTCCTTCCTTCCTTCCTTCCATCCTTCTTGCCTTCCTTCCTTCCCTCCCTCCTTCCTTCCTTCCTTCCTTCCTTCCTCCCTCCCTCCCTCCCTTCCTTCCTTCCTCCCTTCCTTCCTTCCTTCCTCCCTCCCTCCCTTCCTTCCTCCCTTCCTTCCTCCCTCCCTTCCTTCCTTCCTTCCTTCCTTCCTAACTTCTTTCCTTCCTTCCTTCCTTCCTTCCTTACTGCCTTCCTTCCTCTCTCCTTTCCTTCCTTCCTTCCTTCCTTCCTTCCTTTACCCAAGGACTGGGCGCTGGATGCTATAAAGACATTAGACTTTGACCTTCCTTCCTTTCTTCCTTCCCTCCTTCCTTCCTTCCTTCCTTCCTTCCTTCCTTCCTTCCTTCCTCCCTTCCTTCCTTCTTTCCTTCCTTCCTTCCTCTCTGCCTTCCTTCCTTCCTTCCTTCTTTCCTTCCTTCCTTCCTTCCATTACCGAAGGACTGGGCGCTGAATGCTATAAAGACATTACACTTTGACCTTCCTTCCTTCCTTCCTTCCTTCCTTCCTTCCTTCCTTCCTTCCTTCCTTCCTTCCTTCCTTCCTCCCTCCCTTCCTTCCTTCCTTCCTTCCTTCCTTCCTTCCTTCCTTCCTTCCTTCCCTTACCGAAAGACTGAGCACTGGATACTAGCCTATAAAGACATTACACTTTGACAGCCAACCACGAGGGGGTGCCAGCGTGTGTTCCGCGATACCTCAGCACCTGTGTACAACACACACAGAGCACCAGAGGAACATACATGTATACGCTGAAACCACAGAACAGGCGCTGTGGCTGAGTGGTTAAGACCATTATTCTGATTTCAATCCTGGTGGGCCCATGAAAACGTGGGGTTCGAATCTCGCGAAACAGCAGGGTCTGGTGAATCATTTATTAATTAAGGGTGGGAATTTTTTTGACAGATCTCCCAGGTCAACTTTGTGTGTAGACCTGCCAGTGCTTTGATACCCTTGTTACACACACACGAATGCGCACGCACGCACACGCATGCACACACACGCACGCATGCACACACATACACACACATATACACACACACTCACAAGGCACATTGTATTATGACATGTCTATTTTAAGACATGGGTACAAATTTATTATGTGGTGAGCGCATACACTATCCACAATTACATGCATATAACTACTTGGACACGCCAAAACCTGTACCCATGCACCCAACATTTTGTCTAATATCACTTTTTGTGAAGAGACGTAAAACTTATTTATTTTATTTCATTTATTTCTTCTTTTATATCGAGGATAATGGAATAAGCACTCATGTGCTTTTTTATATCCAGTCCTGGTGTGTATGCAATTTTGTCAATCTTGTCATCTGTTCCCACCACCGGCACACAATGGCCTACTCTTACGAAAAGCGGAACAGGATTTAACATGTGCGCAAAACGTTCTGCGTGCGTTCGCACACGGGGCCTCGGTTTATAGTCTCATTCGAAGAGCTTTTTGGGAGAGTGGAGTCAGCACTGATGTTAATTCGAGAGGAAAAATCCCCTCGAACGGGAACTGAACCCGGGTCGTCAAATTGCGAGCGCAAAGTTCTGACCACTAGGCTATCCCGTCCCCCTTTTCCCCAGTACAGTACGGGAAAGCAGACAAGAGAAAGAAATACACTGACACCTGCAACTCTGAGAGACAGATAAGCTCATACATAATAGGAGGAAAGTGGCGTAGCCGATAGAACGTAGGAATGATGACTTATAGGATACCGGTTCCAGACGCTTGATTGCCAGAGCTATCCGGTTTGGGGCTGGGGGTGGGGAAAGGGGGAAAGGGGGGAGGGGGGAGGGGGAAGGGGGGGGGGCGATGCTCGGAGATAACATTGGCTATCTTAGGTTTTGTTTTTGTTTTGTTTTTTGTTTGTTTTGTAATTAGGTGTTTTTTTCATTGATCAGTTTCATAGACAGCTCAGTCTCTGTGACGAAGACAGATGTACGCTGCAGGTCATCTGAGCCACTGTAAAGTTTCTTGGCCACTGGGGGCCAGGGGGGGGGGTTGAGGGGGGGGGGGAGTGGAAGAAAGGGTGGGGAGCCCAGATCTTTCCGAGTGCGTCAAGTAGACATTCGTTTTCATTCCATTGACCCTGCAAAGTTTGTTTGTTAAAAAAGCAACAACAAACAAACAAAAAACAAACAGAAAGCGAAAAGATCTTGTATGCAAATGCACACGTATAGCTTCTTTTAACTTTCAAGTGTAAATAGTTGTGATATGTATGGCTGATGGTACCAAAAAACAAACCAAACCAAAAACAAACAAACAGAAAGCGAAAAGGTTTTGCATGCAAATGCACACGTGTAGCTTCTTTTAACTTTCAAGTGTAAGTAGTTTCGCCATGTATGGCTGATGGTGCCAATGGCACCACAATAGGCATCGTGGAAAGGAGAAATGTACTGGTGTACTGAGATTTCACAA
>CM060330.1:4050129-4072019 GCA_030674155.1 Stramonita haemastoma
TCACACACCTTTGTATGAACTTGTGCGCACGCTGCCGACACACATTTATACCTACATGCATGTGTGCATGTGCGCGTGCACATGCACGCACGCACGCACGCACACACACACACCACAACCACACACACAACACACACACACACACACACACACACCACAAAACAAACTCAATGACATGCACACACATAATTTGCACACTAAAGAACACAAAATCCAAAGGTTTCAATGTTTTAAATGAGTATGCCCATACAAAATGATTATCTAAACGGTAGTAATATTTATATCAACATATACATTCAATGCATACAGATATACATCTGTCTTTCATGCATGCATACACACATGCATGCACGCACGCACACACTCATGCACGCACGCATGTGTGTGTGCGCACGCACACACACACAAAACAAAACACCACACGCAATCCCAAACATTGCTTTCACAGGAGTTATATAATCTTTTACATGAAAAAAAAAAATGCAGCAGTTGGGTTTTATCAGAAAAAAAAAATCTGAACTGAACAAGTGGAGGCATAGTAGCCGACATCACAAAACTGACACACAGCAAGCAGAGGCTGAATCTCTTTTTTACTGAGATAAGCCACGCCCACCTTGGCCACACAGGGCCCAGTCCATTGTTTAGAAGTCGTAGGTTTAAATACCCTGAGAAAGGCAGAACAGAGAGAGAGGGAATGGAGGGAACTGGTTGTCAGTCAAGTCTTCAGGGTGCCCCCACGGTTGCCAGACTAAGGGACAGATAGAGAGAGAGAGAGAGAGAGAGAGAGGAGAGAGATGAGAGAGAGAGGAGGAGGAGGAGAGAGAGAGAGAGAGAGAGAGAGAGAAGAGGGGAGAGAGAGAGGAGAGGATGAGGGTAGGTAGGTAGGTAGGTAGGTAGGTAGGTAGGTTGGTAGGTAGGTAGGTAGGTAGGTAGGTAGGTAGGTTGGTAGGTAGGAAGGATAGGGAAAAGGTAGGTTATGGTAGGTAGGTAGGTAGGTAGGGACAGATCCAGAGCGGACAGAACAGGGAGACAGCGAGAGAAGAAAGATGAAGAAGAGAGATAGATAGAAGATAGATAGAAGAAAAGAGAGAGAGATATATAGATGGATAGATAGATAGATAGATGATAGGACAGACAGACAGATAGTAGATAGGTTTAAATAAACAACACCTGCACTCTTACCCCTTCAAAGCAAAGCAGCATTCAGTCCAGCATCCATACACTTGGCCATCACTCAAATTTAATCATTTAACCTTTTGCCTTTTTTTTTTTTTAAACACTTCGCATTGTCCTAAATTCTCATCACCAAGAGTATGGCTGTGGGGGGAGAGATTGAAAGGAGCGGCATGGGAGCAACAGGACGGGGGGACGTCACAAAGAACATGCAAAAAAAAAAAAATAAAAAAAAAATCACAAGCAATTTCTTAATACTTCACAACGTTCAAAACTCTCCCCCCCCCTAGCAGGGGAACTCTTCATAATTCACAAAACAATGGCCAAAGATTTTTTTTTTAAAAAGGAAAGTTTGTTGACAGAGAGCCTAGCACAGACAGCCCAGCCCAATACAGCCCAAGCACCAGCACACTAGGGCACCAGGTTCACTGCCTACTTGCCGGAGGCCTCCTCCAGATCTCTTTGGCGATTCTTCAGCAACTTTCTGTCCGAGAGTCGGATGCCCTCGCCCTCCATGATGTCTCTTGCCTGCTGGAGCCAGTAGTCCTGCGGTGCGCTGAAAGTAGTCCTCCTGACTCTCACTCGTCTTGCCGAGGGGGGGGCATCGTCGAAGGTCATCTCGTCGCTGTCATCTCGTCCTCTCTTCATCGGAGTCTGAGGACAAACAGCAGTTTGTTGTTAATGTGCTTGAGGCAAAAATGAAATTGGAAATAAAAAAATAAAACAGCTATCAACTAAATTCTTTCAATTCTGATGTTAGAATAAACAAGTACAAATTTGGGCACAGGCACCTATCCCCCCACCAGTCACCCAACATCTAAAAATTAGGCGCCCTGTTTTACCCCAAACCCCCCCTTTTTTTTTTCCCCCCTCACCCCCATTTTTCTAAACCCCATGCAGTGAGGAAGCCAAGAGGGGTGGCCGAAAAGGGGGCAAAGCTTTTTATTTTTCAGAAAAGGGCGGGTTTGCGCGGGTTTGCCATGCAGAGTAAAATCGGAATGAAAATTTAAAAGTTTTCCCCAGTTTTAAACCCCAAAAAGGGATGAAACACGTTGACAAGATAAAAAAAATATAAGGAATTTTAAAAAAAGGGAAACTTAAGATTAAATCCTGGCTTTGCAAGTAAATTTATTGAAATCAGGGGAAAAACGGATAATTTACATCACGGGGGGGGAAATTTCCCATCTCAATATAAACAAAGAAGAGCAACCTGAGTAACATCCAATCCAGCTGTTTTTTTTTTGTTAAACCCCATAAGAAAGATCGAAGATATTAAATTCCCAATTTATTTTTTACAACAACAAGGGAAAACAGCTTTAAAAAATTACACCTGAAAATAGCGCGGGGGGGGAATTTTTGAAAAACATACCCACAATGCACTAAAAAAGTTGGAAAAAAAATCCGTGTGGTCCTTTTTTTCCCTGTAAAAGTGGGAAAGTCGCCCCGCTATCTTGAGCAGCCCCTTTCCCTTTCGGTAAGGGGTGAGCTAAGTTTAGATACCAGGGCTCAGTACCAGCATTGGGGAGAGGGGAAAGGGGGGGGTAAAGGACTGCCCGGGGGTTTTTTTTTTTTTACCCCCTCTTCCGGGCCCCTTAAACAGGGGGAGGGAAATTAGCTCAGTCGTAAAACGCCGTTTTTTCCCCCCAGCCAAGGTTAAGAAAGCATTGAGAGTGGTTTGCTAATTGGGGGTGCCCTTTGCGCGCGTTGGTTTTTGGGTTTACAGTTTCCCGGGTTTCCCCCAGCGGGTCAAGGGGTTTTACCGCCCTCTTTGGGGGCAGGGGGGGTTTTAAGCAGGAGGGAGGGAAAAATGGGACCCCGCCCTCAATATGCTGGCCACCTAGGAAGCTGGGGGGTCTTGCCCCTCGTCCTGTACGCCCACACGGGTTTTTATGGGACCCCTTTTTACCTTTTTCCTAAGAAAAAGCTGAGGTCTCTGATACTTCACCCTGTTCGACCACACAGGTTAGGGGGAACACCTTTACCTTTTTCCCTAGAAAAAAGGTTGAGGTCTTTAAAACCCTCCTTTTTAAACCACCATTTTTAAGGGGGACCCCTTTCCCCTTTTTCCCCAGGGTTTTGGGTTTACCCCGCCTTTCACTGCCCAAAAAAATTCTTGCGCACACCGTTAAAACCTGTACTTTTTTAAAAAACCCTTTCACCCGGGGGGGGGGAAAAAAAATTTTTTCAATGGGCAAAAAAATTTTTTTAAAAAAAAACAAAAAAATTAAAAAAAAAAAAAAAAAAAAAAATTTTCCCTTTTGGGGGCCCCTTTTTCCCCAACCCCTTTTTTTTTCCCCCCCCCCCCCTTTTTTTTTTTCCCCCCGGGGGGGGGAAAAAAAAAAATTTTTTTTTTTTTTCCAAATTTTTAAAATATTTTTTTTTTTTTTTTTTTTATATTAAAAAAATTTTTTTTTAAAAAAAAAAAAAAAATTTTAAAAAAAACCCCCCCAAACCAAGGGGGCCCCTTTTTAAAAAGCCCGGGGGGGGGGAATTTTTTCCCCAAAAACCCCCCCCCCCCCCCCAAAAGGGAAAAAAAACCCCGGGGGCCAACCCCAAAACCCCAAAAAACCCGGGGCCCCCTTTGGGCCCAAACCCCCTTTTTTGGGGGGGGAAAAAAAAAATTTTAAAAAATTTTTTTTTGGGGGTTTTAAAAAAAAAAACCCCCCTTTTTTGGGGGGGTTTTTTTTTTAAAAAAAAAAAAATTTTTTTAAAAATTTTTAACCCCCAAAAAACCCCCCCAAAACCCCCCCAAAAAAAACCCCCCCCCCCCCAAAAAAAAAAAAATTTTTTAAAAAAAAAACCCCCCCCCCCCCCAGGGCCCCCCTTTTTTCCCCCGGGGAAAAAAAAAAACCCCCCCAAAAAAACCCCCCCCCCCCCCCCCCCCCCAAAAAAAAAAAAAAAAAAAACCCCCCCCCCCCCCCAAAACCCCAAAAAACCCCCCCTTTTAAAAAGCCAACCTTTTTCCCCCCCCCGGGGGGGTTTTTTTACCCCGGGGGAAAGGGGGGGGGGAAAAAAGGGGAAAAGGGGGATTTTTTTAAAAAAAAAAGGGGGGCCCCCAAAAAAGGGGAAAAAAAAAAAAAAAAAAAAAAAAAAAAAAAATTTCCCCCCCCCCCCTTGGGGGTTTTTTTAAGGAAAAGGGGGCCGGGGGGAAAACCCCCTTTTTAAAAAAAAACCCCCCCGGGCCCCCAAAAACCCCCCAAAATTTTAAACCCCCCCCCCAAAAAAAAAAAATAAAAAAAAAAAATTTTTTCCCCTTTCCCCCCCCCCGGGGGACAAAAAAAAAGGGGGGGGGGGGGTTTTTCCCGGGAAAACCCCCCCTTTTCCCCCCTTGGGGTTTTTTTTTTTAAATTCCCTTTTTTTTTTTTTTTGGGGAAAAATTTTTTTTTTTAAAAAATTTTGGGGGGGTTTTTTTGGGGATTAAAAAAACCCCGGGTTTTTCCCCCAAAGGGGGAAAAAAAAACCCCCCCCAAAAAAAAACGGGCCCCTTTTTTTTTGGGGGGGCTTTTCCCTTTTGGGGGGGGGGTTTTTGGGTTTTCCCCCCCCCGGGGGGTTTTTTTTGGGAAAAAAAAAAGGGCCCCCCCCCCAGGGGAAAAAACCCCCAAAAAATTTTCCCCCCCCCCCCCAAAAAACCCAAAAAAAAAAAACCCCCTTTTTTAAAAAACCCCCCCCCCCCACCCCCCCCCAAAACCTTTTTCCGGGGGTTTTTTAAAAAAAACCACCCCCTTTAAAAAAAAAACCCCCCAAAAAACCCCCCCTTTCCCCCCAAAACCCCCCCCCCCCCCCCCCCCCCAAAAAAAAAACCCCCCAAAAAAAAACCCCCCCCCCCCCCCCCCCCCCCCCCCAAAAAAAAAAAAATTTTTTTTTTTTTTACCTTTGGGGGGGGGGGTTTTTAAAAAAAAATTTCCCTTTTAAAAATTTTAAAATTTTTTTTTCAAAAATTCAAAACCCCCCCCCCCCCCCAAAAAATTGGCCCTTTTTTTAAAAAAAACCCCCCACAAAAAAAAATAAAAACCCCCCCCCTTTTTTAAAAAAAAAGGCCTTGGGGGGCCCCCCCCGCAAACCCCCCCCAAAACACACCCAAAAAAAAATTTAAAAAAACCCCCCTTTTAAGGGGCCCCCCCGGGGGGGGGGGGAAAAAAAAAAAATTTTTACACCCAAATTTTTAAAAAAAAAGGGAAAAATTTTTTTTTAAATTTTTTAAAAAAAATAAAAAAAAAATTTTAAAAAAAATTTTTTTAAAAAAAAATTAAAATTTAATTTTTTTTTTTAAAAAAAAAAAATTCCCGGGGGAAAAAGGTTCCCCCCCCTTCCCCAAAAAAAAAATTTTTTTTTTTTAAAACCCCCCCAAAAAAAGGGTTTTTTGGGGGGGGAAAAAAATTTTCAAAACACCCCCCTTTTCCCCCCCCCCAATTAAAATTTTTTTAAAAAGGGGGGGGAAAAAAATTTTTTAAAAAAATTAAATTTTGGGGGGGAAAAAAAAAAAAAACCCAAAAAAATTTTTAAAAAATTTGGAAAAAAAAAAAATTAAAAAAAAATTTTTGGGAAAGGTTTTCAAAATAAAAAAACCCCAAAAAAAAAAAAAAAAAAAAATTTTTTTTTTAAAAAACCCCTTTTCCCCCTTTTTAAAAAAAAATTTTTTTTTTTTTGGGAAAAAAAAATTTTTTTTTTTAAAAATTTAAAAAAAATTGGGGCCCCCCCCCCCCTCCCCCAAAAAAAAAAACAAAAAACCCCCCAAAAAAAAAAAAAAAAAAAAATTTTTAAAAAAAAAAACCCTTTAAAAAAATTTTTTTTTTTAAAAAAAAAAAAAATGAAATTTTTTTTTTTTTAAAAAAAAAAATTTTAAGGAAAAAAAAAAACCCCCCCCTTAAAAAAAATTTCCCCCCCCCCCCGGGGGGTTTTTAGAAACCCCCCCCCCGGGGGGGGAAATTTTTTTTTGGGGGGGGGGGGGGGAAAAAAAAAAGGGGGGAGGATTTTTTTTTTTTTTTCCCCCAAAAAAAAATTTTTTTTTTAAAATTTTTTTTTTAAAAAATTTTTTTTTTTTAAAAAAAAAAAAAACCCCCCCCCCCGGGGGGGGGAAAAAAAAAAAACCCCCCCAAAAAAAACCCCCCCAGGAAAAAAGGGAAAAAAAAAAACCCCCTTTTGGGGGGCCCAAAAATTTTTAAAAAAAAAAAAAAAAACCCCCCCCCCCCCAAAAAAATTTGGGGGAAAATTTTAAAAAAAAAAAAAAGGGTTTTTTTTTTGTAAAAGGGGGGAAAAAAAAAAAACCAAAAATTTTTAATGTTACCCTTAACCCCCCAAAAAAAACCCCCTTTTTTTTCCCCCCCAAAATTTTGGGGGGAAAAAACCCCCCCCCCCTCCCCCCGGGGGGGGCCCCCCCGGGGGAAATTTCCCGGCCCCCCGGGCCCCCCCCTTTTTTTTTCTTTTTTTAATTTTAAAACCCCCTTTTGGGGGGGGTTTTTTTTTTTAACCCCCCTTTTTCCCCCAAAAAAATTTTAAAAAAAAATTTTTTTTTTTTAAAAAAAATTTTAAAAAAAAATTTTTAAACCGGGGGGCCTGCTTTTAAAAAAAAAAAAAGGGGGGGGTTTTTTTTTTTTTTTTTTTGGGGAAAAAAAAAATTTTTCCCTTTGGGGAAAACCCCAAAAACCCCGAAAAAATTTAAAAAGGGGAAAAACCCCCCCCAAAAAAAAAAAAAAAAAAATTTTTTTTTTTTAAACCCGGGGGGGAATAAAACCAACACCAACACACCTCCCCCCAGTCAGGATGCGGCTAACTTATGGTAGCAAAACCAGTCTCATACACAAAATCTCACCATCAGTAAACCTCAGAACTCTAGCCGTGGAACGAAAAAAAAACCCACACAGTAGTAGTAGGCATCCATCAGTCTCAGAAGACAGTGGAGTTGCACTCTAGTCTTTAGAACGCAAAGCCTAGGTAAGTATGTATGGAGGGCAAACTTTTTAAAACAAAACACACACACACAGAGAAAACATCATTCTGTCATTCATGCAGTATCTCCACACATCTACACACAGCACACATTTCACACGACGGATCTGAATGTTATCTCCTGCAAGTCTCCACACACACCCACACCCACACCACCTCATCCTCCACACCCCCAAACAGCACAGCATGGTTGCCGGGGGCAACCACAGAGGCCATGCTGCTTCGCGCGGAGGGTCTGGATCCTGACTGTTTGACAGCTAACCAGCGCCACTTGGCCGGCTTTCCGTCCTCCCCTTTACCTGAGTGGACATTCAAAATATAATTTATTATAATGAACTCACTCGGGATGGCCAGTTCTCTCCCTTGCTTTCCCCTCACCCCCCACCTCCAAAGATGGCCCATTTGTAATGGTTAGTAAAAATTTTTTTTAAAAAATCATAAAAAATACAAAACATACAGTAAGAAAATGAAAGTTTCTGAACTTGTGGATAACATGCTGGGTTAGTACATATCTAAAGATTGAAGCTCTCGCTTAAATATTTGAGCTTTGACTAACATGAAGAAAATACTCAAAATTTTGTACTCAGTGTTGCTACTCCATGTCGGCTACTCTCTGCAACCACGAACAAAGAGTTCAGAACACACAGAATAACCTGACAACGCTCTACATTAAACCCTTGGACAGGCTCACAAAGCTATGTTAAGCTGCACTGTCATAGTATCGTGCGGCCCACTGCATGAAAAATCTGCAAACAGCAAATCCCCTATAGCAGTCAGTCATCCAAAACCATTACTTTACACTGATCCGCTTATAGTGGATGGCCGTCCTCTGAGAGTTAATATCCTAGCTTTCAATGTCACCCCTTTCTTCACTTCCTTCCTACTGCCCTTTCTTGCTAAAAACAAAACCAAAATATTTTTCTTCTGGAATTGACATCAGTGCTGACTCCACTCCCCCTAAAAGTCCTTCGGATGAGACTATAAACTGAGGTCCTTTATGCGAATGCACACAACACAAAACATCTTGCGCACACATTAAAAACCTGTTCCAATTTTCTAAGAGAACAGGCCATTGTGTGCTGGTGGGAATGGATGACAAAATTTACAAAACTGTACATGCACGGGGCACAGCGCGCAAATCCAACATCACTCAGTCAAAAAACAAAAAAAAACAAAAACAACAACAACAAAAACATCTGTCATTTTGTCAAGAGTGCTAAATTTAGAGTGCCCCTTCCTTTTACCTAGTCCAAAGTGTAGTCAGCTCCTGCTATGATTAGCACCAGCTGGCCACAGCTGGGCTGGGATGGGGTGAAACGGATAGTATCTGAGAGTAGCTGAAAGTGGGGGTAACCGACAGCTGTGGGGGATTACATGTAAAATAAAAAAAAAAAAAAAGAGAGCTTATTCCGTTATCCTCAAAACTTAAAAATAAAAGATAAATAGACAGATAGATAGACAGATAGACCGACCGACCGACAAACAGACAGACAGATAGAGAAAGAAAGAAAGAAAGAAAGAAAGAAAGAAAGAAAGAAAGAAAGAAAGAAAGAAAAAAAGAAAGAAAGAAAGAAAGAAAGAAAGAAAGAAAATGAATAAATAAATAAATAAATAAATTTTAAAAAAGATGCAAACCTTCAGGTTGTAAGGCGAACATGTCGACATGAGCGGTTCCCTGGTCCACATCTCTCTTCACCTTCTGCATGCTGTAGCCCCCGTACACCAGCAGTCTGGACCCCGTCAGAGCAGGACACATGATGCAGCCTGAGCGCGGGCTGGGGCCTGTCCCCACGGGTGACAGCTGACTCCAGGTGTAGGAGCTCAGGTCAAAGGCCCACAGGTCGTTGTAGTACTTGCAGTCCCTGAGTGACACAACAGCACAGCAGGTAAAGGTAAGGTAAAGGTGTCCCATAACCTACGTGGTCTTTAACTTGAATCACTTTTTCATCTTCTCCACGCGTATTATATACACGGAGATTTAAGGCATTAGCAAGTCTGCACTTGAAGTTGACCTGGTAAGGTAAGGTAAAAAGGTAAAGGTGTCCCATAACCTAGGTGGTCGTAGGGGAGCGAGGTGTCACAGACCTGAGTTTCTCTAGGGGCTAGCATGTTGAGGGTGGCGCCCATCTCCTCTCCCTCGCTGCTTTACCTTCCCTGACCCTAAAGAGGGCAGGTACCCATCTACAGCTGGGTGAACTGGGGGACAGTACTGAAGCCAAGGCGCACAAACAGTCACCCATCTAACTGGCAACCACGCTCAACATTGCTTAACAGCACAGCAGAGAAACGACAAAACATGAAACGAGAATTCTCATAAAACACGGCGCACAAATTCAACATCACTCAGTCGAGAGTGCTAAACACAAACACACACACACACACAAACACAAACGCGCACACACACACATGCATGTCTCTCTCTCCCTCCCTTTCTGCCCGTCTGTATGCATCTTTTCTTTTTTTTATTCCCTGTCCCTCACACAGGCTCTGTCAGTTTTCCCCCACTTTCAGCTACTCTCAGCTACTATCCGTCCCACACAAGATTTACAAAACTGCATACATATGGGGACTGGATGTAAAAAAGCATATGAGTGCTTATTCCATTATCCTCAATATAAAAGAAAAAAAAAAAGAAAAAATAAACACCAGCCCAGTTGGTGCTTATTACAGTAGGTAAAAGGAAGGGGTGCACCAAATTTAGCACTCTTGACTGAATGATGTTGGATTTGTGGGCTGTTCTCAAGCAATCAGTGCCATACTCATTTTTTTTTTCCTTTGTTCCTCGACTAGAGTTCCAAGGTTCACCCATGGTAAGACTTTTTTTGCATGCAACCGTTTTCCAACACCCTTTTCAAAGGGCTACCTGTTTATTTTTATTTATTTATCTATTCTTTTCTATCGAGGATAATGGAATAAGCACTCATGTGCTTTTTTTACATCCAGTCCCCAAGTGTATGCAGTTTTGTCAATCTTGTCCCCTGTTCAGGAGGTTACCTGTTGTTGTTGTGGAAGCCGCCGAACATGAGCAGCTGGTTTTTGAAGGCCACCATGCGGTGACCACTGCGCGCTGTGGGTCCTTGCTTCCCTGCCCCCCTGAAACAGCCGTCATCATGCAGCAGGTTGGAGACAATGCGATATTATAATGCAATGCACATATGTCAGTTCGCTCCCCACACACACATACAGCACCATACACAGGTTGGAGACAACACCAATTACCATATAATCAATGCACAGATGTCAGTTTCCCTTACCCCCCCCCCCCAACACACACACATAGCACACACACAGGTTGCAGACAATACCATATAATCAATGCACAGATGTCAGTTTCCCCCCCCCCCCCCCCCCCCCCCCCCACACACACAGCACACACAGGTTGTAGACAATACCATACAATGCAATGCACACATGGCAGTTCCCCCCTCCCCCACACACACAGCACACAACACACACACACATACACACACCACACAACACACACAATACACACACAAACACACACACACACGAACACACACACACACACACACACACACACAATACACACACAACACATACACAACACACATACACAACACACACACACACACACACACACAAACACCCCCCCACCCCCACCCACCTACCCACCCTTCCACCACCACCACCACCACCACCACCACCACCACCTCTAAAAAAACACACCAAAACCCAAACATAAAATAACAAACAACAACAACAACAACAATAATAATAATAACAGTGTTGATTCTAGGATTTCAAAAAAGGGGGCCCAAGGGCCCCCTGAAATGAAAAAAAGGGGCCATTTGCCCCCCTCCCCCCTTTTCTCTTCATAAAAAAGGGGGCAAGTAGTAAGTAGTATTTGCTTATAATACCGTTAGTACTCTGATTTCTGCTATTTTTCAAGAATGAGAAACAAAGCAAACAGGATGGTATGTAGGCAGACAGGATTTAATATACACCTTATGTATTGCAGCTGGTCTGTAAAATACTTTTCTTACACAGGAGAGACAGAGAGAGAGAGGGGGGGGGGGAAAGACACAGAGAGAGAGAGAGAGAGAGAGAGAGAGAGAGAGAGAGAGAGAGAGAGAGAGAGAGAGAGAGAGAGAGAGAGAGAGAGAGAGAGAGAGAGAGGAGAGAGAGGTGGGGGAGGGAGGAAGGGATGTCAAAAGTCCATTTTGTTATTTCCAGTCAGAATTGGAGGGAGAACTAGATTTAGATCTAGATGAGAAAAGGGGGTTAAATCCAATATTTAAGTCTTATCTTTTCCTCCCATATGGCAGAGAGAGAGAGAGAGAGAGAGAGAGAGAGAGAGAGAGAGAGAGAGAGAGAGGAGAGGAGAGAGAGAGAGAGGGTGTCAAAGTCAAATTTGTATTTCCACTTTCAGAGTTAGAGAGAGATCTAGATGAGAAGAGAGGTGAAAGCCAATATCAAAGTCTTGCCCCTCCCCCCTCCCCATGAGGGAGGGGGAGGGAAGGAGGGAAAGAGAAGAGAGAGAGAGAGGGGAGAGAGAGAGAGAGAGAGAGAGAGGGAGAGAGGAGAGAGAGAGAGAGAGAGATTTTCTGTTAGGCCTAAACAGGGATCTAGATCTAGATGAGAAAAGAGTGAAATCCAGTATCAAAGTCTTGATTTTCCTCACATGCAGAGAGAGAAGGGGGGGAGGAGAGAGAGAGAGAGAGAGAGAGAGAGAGAGAGAGAGAGAGAGAGAGAGAGAGGAGTGGAGGAGAGGGAGGAAGAGAGAGAGAGAGAGAGGAGAGGAGAGAGAGAGAGTAGAGTCTAACCCTATGCCATCATTACTGTTGCCAAGCACGGGCTACTTATCTAGCCAGCTGAAAAACCGCCTTGAAAACTCTTAGGTCTGCTAGCTTTGAACCCTGCTGGGCCGTGGCTTCTTCCACTAACGATCTCAGTCACAATGACGTCACTTGTTTTAGGAGTACACGGCTCCTTTGAAAAATGACGTAATGACGTAAATGAGTAGGAAGATGACGTCAGACCAGCCGATTTTTGTGAGGATTGTGATGACTGTAGGCGCTAACCAGTGCCTCTTGCTGTCCCTGGGGTATCAACGTAATGACCTACGCATGTAGTGCTATTTTGAAACTATACAAACGGCAGTTGCAGGGGCGCACTGGTTGTTCAAATATGCGCTATCCACAGTTTTTTTTGCGTCTGTTAGGGCGCACTGGTCACATTATTTTGCGGCAAAGTTGAAAAAAATGCGGGAATCCCGCAAGGGCGCACCCTAGAATCAACACTGTAATAATAATAATAATAATAATAATAATAATAATAATATATAATAATAATAATGATGATGATGATGATGATGATGATACCAACAATGATGAAATAATAACAACAACAACAACAAACAACAACAATACATGCAATTTACATAACGCTATATCTCGTAAAAAAAACACACACAAACAAACCACCAAAAAACCCAGACATACTTGAAGTTGAACTGCTCCCAGGTCTTGTCGCGGAGGTGCAGGACCCAGAGGTCCCGGTAATGGTAGAACTGGTTCTGGGAGTGGCTGGAGAACTCCCCCCCAAACACCCACATCTGCCCCCCTCCCCCCGCCACCGTCACTGCCTGCACCACAGCACAGAACAGAATCAGAGCTCTATGTGTGAGAGTGAGTGAGAGGGAGAGGGGGAGAGAGAGGGAGAGGGGGAGAGGGAGGAGGAGAGGGAGGGAGAGAGGGGGGGAGAGGATGGGGGAGAGGGATGGAGAGGGGAGGGGGAGAGGGAGGGAGAGGGGGGAGGGAGAGAGAGGGCGGGGGGAGAGAGAGATTGAGAAAGAGAGAAAGTGGCAGAGACAGAGGGGAGAAGACAGACAGACAGACAGACAGACACAGACCGACAAAGAGAAAGAGACAGACAGACAGAGAAACAGAGAGAGAGACAGAGAGAGAGAGACAGACAGACAGACAGATAGAGAGACAGCAGACAGAAATAAAGAGAAATAATATTATATACAGAGACAGAAAATCTCTGATACATTATCGTGCTAATGTGCTATCAAAGTTTATATCGGCAAATATGTGGTCAAGGGCTGACACACCCATACATGTAGAAAGTAAAACGACCTGGGGTTGATCCCCGTTCGAACCTGAAATGACTTATCAAATCTGGATAATAATAATGATAATAATAATTAATAAAAGAAAAAACCTTTTCCGTGTTAAATGGGCAGTGCTACACTTGTGACAACGAACTCTCCCTGGTGAAAGCAGAGACATCTGCTATGAATGTTAGCAGTGACTATTTCTTTTTCAATGAAGCTGTAAACTGAGGCCCCACACGGTCAATCAAACCTGATGAGCGCTGCGTGGAGGTGGGGCGTTGGGCGATGTCACTTTTGTCCAGTCGTTTTTCCGAATGTTGTAAAAGAACAGGTCGTTGTACAGGTACATCTGAAAGCACGCAGTCATGAATTTAGTTTGAGTTGGGGGGGGAGGGGGGGGGGGGGGGGGGGGGGGGGCGGAAAGAGGGTGGAGGGGGGGGAGGGCAGGGAGTTGTTTTTTGGACAGGAGATTTGGTGGGTGGGTGGGGGTAGGGGATGTGTGAAGAATACTGTTTTATTGTCTGTACTTATTTGTCCAGAGGCTTGACTTAGTGTTAGCATGTGGACATGTGTGTGTGTGTGTGTGTGTGTGTGTGTGTGTGTGTGTGTGTGTGTGTGTGTGTGTTGTGTATGTGTATGTGTGTGTGTGTGTGTGTGTGTGTGTGTGTGTGTGTCACTGTGTGCCTGCGTGCATGTGTGTGTGCACGCATGCGTGCGTGTGTGTGTGTACATGCATGCGTGCATGTGCATGTGCATGTGTGTGCATCACTGTATGTTAAGTGAGCACATGCATATTTGCATACATACTGTAAAATTTCCGTAAACTTACTTTATCTCACGACAGCTGAAGTTTGCAAAGTGCAACATACTCCTAGAACTAAGACCCTGTGTACAATCTTTATCCTCATTCTGACTATCAACCCCATTATTCTTAAACAATGCCATTTTGTCTATAATTCATAAGACTGATTTCAGACAGTTGTAGTTGTTGCATGTTCCTCAGCTTAGTGCCCTGTGGGTCACCCAGAATATTATGGTCTCACTTATCCCATCCAGGAATCACTGTGATAATATTGTATTTTGAAAAAATACACGGCAGAAGAAGTCTGCATGTATGACTGCTACATAGTGTTTTCCACTTGTACCATGCCACATCATCAGTCACACTGCGACTTCAGAGGATTCTTTTTCCTCTTCTTCAGGTTATTATTATGCTAAAACTAGTAATAAAACTTCTGATGGCTGAAGACAATCTCATATTTAAATATAACATTTTGATGTACACTTTGGCAAGGTAAAGGTAAACGTAAGGTGACCTATGTGGTTGTAGAGGAGTGAGGCATCAGAGACCTCAGCTTCTCTAGGGGCCAGCATGTTGAGGGCGGCGTCCTACTCCTCTCCCTCGCTGCTTTACCTTGCCTGACTAAAGAGGGCACGAACCCATTTTACAGCTGGGTGGACTGGGGGACTGTACTGAAGCCAAGGTGCGCAGTCAAACATCCAGTTGGTAACCACACTCGATGCTGCTTAACTTGGCTGGAGGGAAAGTGACTGCTCTGACCACTGAGCTATCCCATCCCCACCTGGGCACTTAGCTTATGTTGATCAATAACTGATAAAAGCTTTTGGCCTGAGAGATATGTGCTAGAAGCAGCAGTGCAGTGAACTCACATTTTTGCCTGTGTAGTATTCCCCGCCAAACATGATCAGCTCGTCTCTGTCAGGGTGGGCCACCAGAGTCATGTTGGACCTGGAAGACAAGGAAATAGACAAACAAAGAAATAGAATCAGCGTTTGTAAATTGGTAGAGAGGTTTTAACTATCAGACTAGTCTATACTCTCCAGCAAACTCTTAAGAATTGGCTCATAAAACCAAGTGAACACACACAATACACATTACACAATATAATGTATACAAAAAAAAACCCAACCCATACACGATTCACTGGGGATGCCAGGGGCTCTTTCAGTATAACTTAGCATCCTCACAATCTGGAGGTTCTGTACTGGAAATTTCATCTTTTCTATCATTCTCTTTATTTTTTTCCTTTTTCCTTACCCCTTTATCCTCTAGAGCTCTGACTTGCTTATTTTTTGCCTTCCTAGTCCTTCCAAGTCCATTTTCCTGCCTTTTTTCAGTCTGACATGGGTGCAAGATGTCAATTCTGAGGTACTGTTTGCCCATATTTTAAAAATCTACTTTTTAGTACTTTGAAGTGTTTGTTGCCTTTTTTAATGCTTTTTTTTGTAACCTAATGATTAAATGAATCAAGCTGAATCAGTGAATGGTTGGTGTCCTCAGCATGGCCTGATTTTATCAGCTATGTTAAGGAAACAAGCCACTAACTCAGTAACTGACTAGAAATTAGAATAGTAGAAATAGTACTTTCTAACTAAATAAGGTGACAGACCTGCTATAATATAGCTTTCATGGGTGGCAAACCTATTAGGCTATTTAGGTATTTAGGTATAAACAACATGAAATGAAATGAACTGACACACACACCTGAGAGAAACAAATGTATCTCTAGATCTTTCTAAATAAAAAAAAAGGATTCAAACACACACACATACACATGCACGTATACACACATACAAACACACACACACACAATGACATGCATACACACACACATACACACAAAAATCCCCCCCCCCCCCCCCCCCACACACACACACATACACACCTGATTTTGTTTCGGTACACAGAATGTCATTAAAAAAGAAGAAAAAAAAAAGCATGCAATAGATACATTTCTTATAAGATGCCTACCCACTTTAAATAATATTTCTGAATGAATGAAAGAATGACACAGGGCTAACAATTTTGCAGCATGTATACATCATTACATGTACATATTGTGACTCACTGACTCAGTGACATCCCGTCACTTGTGGTCAGAACATTGCGCTCGCAATTTGATGACCCGGGTTCGATTCCCGTTGAGGGGATTTTTCTCCTGGTGTTAACATCAGTGCTGACTCCACTCTCCCCAAAAGTCTTTCGGATGAGACTGTAAACCAAGGCCCCATGTGCGAATGCACGCAGAACATCTTGCGCAAACGTTAAATCCTGTTCCGCTTTTCGTAGGAGTAGGCCATTGTGTGCCGGTGGGAACGGATGACAGAATTTACAAAACTGCATACACACAGGGACTGGATGTAAAAAAGCACATGAGTGCTTATTCCATTATCCTTGAAATAAAAAAAAACACAAAAAAAAAACATATTGTGACTCACTGACTGTCAGTGTGTGTCTAAAGTTACCTTGGTGAAGTTAAAGTTAAAGTCTGTCCCGAGCCCTAAGGCTCATCAGGCCGGTGCTTATCCCGGTTTCTGTGGCGTTAAGTGACTGAGATTCATAGACTCCCCCCTGGATAGGACGCCAGCCTATCGCAGGGTTAACCCCCAACACAAGGTTGGTACCCCCTTTTACACCTGGGTGGGGTGAGAAAATAGCTGTAAAGTGCCTTTTCCAAGGGCACAACGCCATAACCGAAAGCTGGGATCGAACCCGCAACCTTTAGATTACAAGTCCAACACCCTAACCACTAGACAGTAGACTACATACCTTGGTGAAGGGGGAGCACATTTCTCTTCCCTGACTTGTGTCAGCTGTTTGTCCTTCTCCACAAACTCGGCAATCATTTTCTCTATGTCATCCTGCACACAGTGAGGAAACAAAATTATCAGTCATAATATTATATACTATATATATATATATATATATATATATATATATATATATATATATATATATATATATACATATATATATATATATATATATATATATATATATATATATATATATATATTGCTAGTAACAAGCAACTAATAATAAAACTTTTTTTTAAAGAATGAAATAGATTTTTTTTCCTTCCTCAGCTAGAGCTCTGAGATTCACCAACTGTGAGATTTATCATTTATAAATTTATACAACTGTTTTTGCCCACCATGAAGGCAGCCACATTTTGACTTTGGGGATTATATATAAACATATATTATATGCTGGGTATGTTCATGTTGCTGTATCATAGTATGTGTATCCCACAGATAAAGCTGACATGAATTACTGGATCTTTAAGTATGTGTACGTCTTTTGCAAAATAAACGACCTTCACAAATCATTAAAACAAAAAAACAAAAAATAATTGGATCATCATTTATGCACACAGTGACACACACACATGTACATACACACACACACACACACAGGTTCGTGCGCTCGTCATCAATAAGCTTCTAATTCTGAGAGAGAGAGAGGGGGGGGGGGGCAAGGCAAGGCAAGGCAAGGCAAATTCTTTCATTCGAGGATAATAGATAAGCACCTGTGTGCTTTTTTACATCCAGTCCCCGCCTTTTTCAGGGATAACATCAAGATAAAAATAAATCTCTAACTGCACAACAGCAATAATGATCCAAATACCAAGAACAAGACCAAAAAACCATTCCAAGTATCAAACAGCATGCAAAAAATAGGGCAGAGATACAATAAGGTAACGTCTTCTAATAATATAAAAAGGCACACATTCTGATTCAGAAACGAAAAAAGTAGACTCAATGGTGATTTTGATATGGAAGAAAAGAAAAGGAGAGGAAAAAAAAAAGAGCACACTTGAGAATTTGATTAGGTAAAGGACTGAAAACATCAATCCACCATCACCATCACCAACAACGAGAGAGACAATGACAAGGACAAAGTGTTACCTCTCCTTTCTCGGCCAGCTCTTTCTTGGCTCGCTTTGCTGCTTTTTTCTCAGTCTTCTGCTCCGTTTTTTCTTTCCCTTTGCCTTTCTTGTCTTTGTTTTTTTTCCCATGGTGAATCGATATAGGCCTGTCTTTCCCAGTCAGATCTGTCCAACACAAAACGATGGGTGATAGCACGAGTCTAAAAACAAAATGCCACGACTGTTTCACAGCAAGTGTGCCACGATGTTTCTTCACAAAATGAAACAAACTCGAATAGGCCGAACCGGAACCACACGTGTGTCTTACTTCTTTGTTAATCGATAGGCTAGAGTGCTTTCCCTTGCAGCGTGTTTCTACCCAAAACATCCGCATACACCGACGAGATAGAAACTGTACACTTTGCAAGTCGGGTTGCGTAAGTTTTGTTTTCCTTGTTTATATTCATTTCTCTTCTGTATAATTATGTACAGTGTATGATTGTGTAGTGATCTAGGATTAGATTGCACTTCTGGACTTGATCTTAGACTCTCAACTCTGGTCTCGTCGTGTTTTAGATTTTACTAATTACGGTTTGACTTATTCAATCGCTAATTAACTGCAACGTTTTTGGTCAGTTTAATCAGCCACTGAGGGTTAGGCCTACTGTGACTCTTGATAGCTCGTGACTGTTGTTGTGTGATTGTCACTGTCACACTGTGTCAAGCTGACTCTGTGCCAGTGTGACTTTGTGTGTGTGTGTGTGTGTGTGTGTGTGTGTGTGTGTGTGTGTGTGTGTCTTTGATTTTACGTCTGTACACATAAAGTGATATTAGACTAAGGAAGGATGGGAGGGTGGTGTGTGTGTCAATCAATCAATCAAATTTTTATTTCCAGATGGTACATTGAGTAAGCAAGAAAAGAAAAAAATCAAAACAACAATAAAAATCAAATCAAAACAAAACAAAGCAAAAAACACAACAAAAAACAAAGCAGAAAATCCCTAGCAAACAATAAAGCCAACAAAAGAAAGAAAAGGGGAAAAAGCAAACAAGCAAATAAAACAACATCAATTATTTCACCAACATTAATTAGCTAACATGATTTCAACAGCTTTAAAATAAAATATGCCTATAAATAACTACAATAACAGCAAAAACAACCAAATGAGAAAAAACACAACAACAACAACAACAAAAACCACTCAAAAGCCATACACACACACACACACACACAACAACACACACACACACACACACACAACACACACACACACACACACTCACACACACTACACACACAACTACACCACACCCTACACCTACACACAACACACACACACACACACACACACACACACACACACACAACACACACGCACACACACACACACGGTTTGCGCTCATCCACTCAGCACATATACTCCTACGTACATGCACACATTTAGAGTCTTTTAAAAATCATATAGTGTCAAAAAAACCACAAAAAACAGCTTATATCAGTTACAATGTAACCAAAAACCATTATTTAAGACTCTGTGTGTGTGTGTGTGTGTGTGTTGTGTTGTGTGTGTTTTGTGTGTGTGTGTGCGTGCACAGTGCGCGCCTGTGTTTGTTTCTCATGGTCTGTCTGTCTGTCTGTCTCAGTATCTTTGTGTGTCTGTGTATGTCTGTGTGTCTGTGAGTATGTGAAATATAAAAAAAATCTCTATTGTAATTAATTTTGTATTGAGGGTAAAAGATTTAGATCTAACTTTAATTGCCTCAACTCACTCAACAGCCACACGTGACAAATAACACCATTCATTCAGTGTAACTCTCCAGACGAGCAAGTTAGGTTTACACATATATTTCACAACACAACCTACTAGTACTACACTACAACATAATCAATACAAATCACCAATTGTACTGCAAGTACAATTGAAAAAAACAAAAATAATCTGTCCAGTCCTCAAAACAAATTTGACAAAAAATCAATCTCAGATCAGATCGCAAAGAATAAGATTAATCAACCAATGATAGCGGTGGAGATGAAATGATGGAGCAAAATGCACTCTCACTCTATCCAGTTTGCGATTCTCATGAGAAACAAAACATTCTCAAAACAATCTAACATAACCTCTAAAATTATTACATAATTTTAGTAGTTAGTCTTACACATGTTTCATTTACTTTAGGACAGATGATGGTCCATCCTATGAAACTGTGCCAACATTAATAAAATAAATAAAAAAAGGACTCTATTTATTTAAGATTAATGTCCCCAATGACATTCCAATGCCATTACACCTGTTTTAGAACTGCTAAATGATTTATCACAAACAGGTCACAATTCTTAGTCATAAAATTCATTACAAAAAATTAAGTAGGCTTTCACACCCATATATTTGCAGTGTAAAGCCACACTAAATATTTCCAGCATTTTAATAGCTGAACAATTCTACCAAAAGTTAAACTTACAACAAAGATCAGGACTACTCAAATTTGCCACATGCTGTCTTTGTTCAAAACAACCACTTAGGTCTCACTGTTAGTTCACAGGCTTAAACCTCTCAAATGAAATTAAACATATACTGATATAGGTTTCCTGAACTTCCCAAAACTATTCTGAATTAAGCTGAAATTGGCTTAAACAGATAGTTTGACCAAAAACAAAGTTAACAAAATGAAACCAAACCTTAATGGGGAACATCCAGACTCAAGAGTCCAAGTCACACTCCTTTCCCTCACTGGCACCAGGCAGGAAATGAGAGTTGACAGGAAATGAGAGTTGACAGGAAGATCCCAATAGGCATGTCTTTAAGGGGAGATCACTCACAAAAACAAGAGAACTCTACAAGGGAGTTACTAAACTTAGGCTTAGTAACACCAAACACAAAAATATGTTTTTGTGAGGAGTGTTTACATGTGTGTGTGTGTGTGTGTGTGTGTGTGTGTGTGTGTGTGTGTGTGTGGTGTGTGTGTGTGGTGTGTGTGTACGTGTGTGTGTGTGTGTGTGTGTGTGTGTGCGCGCGTGCGCATATATCTAACACACACACACGCTCTCTCTCTCTCTATCCTCTCTCTCTCTCTCTCTCTTCTCTCCTCCTCTCTCCCCATCTCTCTCTCTCTCCTCTCTCTCCTCTCCTCCCTCTCTCTCTCTCTCTCTCTCTCTCTCTCTCTCTCTCTCTCTCTCTCTCTCTCCTCTCTCCTAGGGGGGGGGGGGGACGGATAGCCTAGTGGTCTAGTGGTCAGAACATTGCGCTGGCAATTTGATGACCCGGGTTCGAGTCAGGTCGAGGAGATTTTTCTCCTGGACTCCACTCCCCCCAAAAGTCCTTTGGATGAGACTTTAAACCGAAGCCCCGTGTGCAAATGCACGCAGAACACCTTGTGCACACGTTAAATCCTGTTCCGCTTTTCATAAGGGTAGGCCATCGTGTGCCGGTGGGAACAGATG
Organism: Stramonita haemastoma; assembly: GCA_030674155.1. Classification (NCBI taxonomy): domain Eukaryota; kingdom Metazoa; phylum Mollusca; class Gastropoda; order Neogastropoda; family Muricidae; genus Stramonita; species Stramonita haemastoma. The sequence goes on from CM060330.1 coordinate 4,071,437, forward strand.
ACATTTACAAAACTGCATACACACAGGGACTGGATGAAAAAAAGCACATGAGTGCTTATTCCATTATCCTCGATATAAAAGAATAAATCAAATCAAATCTCCTCTCTCTCTCCTCTCTCCTCTCCTCTCTCTCCACCTCTCTCTCCTCTCTCTCTCTCTCTCTCTCTCTCTCTCTCTCTCTCTCTCTCCCTCTCTCCCCTCTCTCTCTTGGTGTCCTTGTAGCAGACCAGTTTGTTGTAAGATGTTGACTCTGGATTTGTACAGTGTTGTGGAAATTCCTCCCCCTTACCAGTGCCTTTTGTAAGGGCTGACTAAAGCTAATGAAAAAGGATCTAAATATACCATGTAACCATGTTGTGGAATCCATGCCATGTTGTCTTTTTGGGCTGTATTGTATTAATTCTCAGTACATGATATGTGTTTTTGTGCCCTGTCCCCCCCTCCCACTGTCCCCTTGTGAATGGGCATCCTCGCTTACCACAAATAAACCTTTGTCATTGTCATTGTCATTGTCTCCTCCCTCTCCCTCTCTCCTCTCTCTCTCCTCTCTCTCTCCTCTCTCTCCTCTCTCTCCCTCTCTCTC
>CM060330.1:4072119-4085613 GCA_030674155.1 Stramonita haemastoma
TGACAAACCACTCACACAAACAAGAATTTCAGTAAACATTTTTTTTTATTGGCAAGTGAATTCCATGCATGCTATCTTAGAGTACAGGACAAGATGACGTAACAGGAAATGCAGATTTGCAAATTGTCCCTCACAAAAAAAATGACTTACAAACCTTTTCTGGGTGAAACATTTCCCTGTTGCATGGCAGATTGGGTGTTTGCGTGGAAGCCACCAATGAAAATACTGGAAGCATTTTTTAGTGAAATGAAGAAAAAAAACCCAAACCAACCCCTTATCCCCTCTTAAAAAAAACAAAAAACTGACAACAACAAACAAAAAATACCCAAATAGGATCATTTGGGTAACCCATTTATTTATTCTTTTATATCGAGGATAATGGAATAAGCGCTCATGTGCTTTTTTACATCCAGTCCCCATGTGTATGCAATTTTGTAAATCTTGTCATCTGTTCCCACCTGGCACACGATGGCCTACTCTTACAAAAAATGGAACAGGATTTGATGTATGCACAAGCATATGTTCTGCGTGCGTTCGCACATGGGGCTCGGTTTATAGTCTCATCTGAAAGACTTTTGGGGGAGCGGAGTCAGCACTGACGATAACTCCAGGGGAAAAATCCCTTCGAAGGGATTTGAACCTGGGTCGTCAAATTGCGAGCGCAATGTTCTGACCACTAGACCACTTTTGTGTTCTAAGGATGGCTGTGGGATAGTGAGGGGGGTCAGGGGAGGGGGGGGAGAGGAGGGATGAGGGAGGTGAGGGAGAGCATCATGACCAGAGACATCGTTATAATCATTTCTGAACACACTCTTTCTAAATCCATCTCGCAAACATACTCACACACCTTTGTATGAACTTGTGCGCACGCTCGCCGACACACATTTATACCTACATGCATGTGTGCATGTGCGCGTGCACACATGCACGCACGCACGCACGCACACACACACACACACACACACACACACACACACACACACACACACACACACACACACACAACACAAACACACACACACTCAATGACATGCACACACATAATTTGCACACTAAAGAACACAAAATCCAAAGGTTTCAATGTTTTAAATGAGTATGCCCATACAAAATGATTATCTAAACGGTAGTAATATTTATATCAACATATACATTCAATGCATACAGATATACATCTGTCTTTCATGCATGCATACACACATGCATGCACGCACGCACACACTCATGCACGCACCGCATGTGTGTGTGCGCACGCACACACACACACACACAAACACACACACGCAATCCCAAACATTGCTTTCACAGGAGTTATATAATCTTTTACATGAAAAAAAAAATGCAGCAGTTGGGGTTTATCATGAAAACAAAATCTGAACCGAACAAGTGGAGGCATAGTAGCCGACATCACAAAACTGACACACAGCAAGCAGAGGCTGCATCTCTGTTCTTTACTGAGATAAGCCACGCCCACCTTGGCCACACAGGGCCCAGTCCATCTGTTCAGAAGTCGTAGGTTTAAATACCCTGAGAAAGGCAGAACAGAGAGAGAGGAATGGAGGGAACTGGTTGTCAGTCAAGTCTTCAGGGGTGCCCCCGACGGTTGCCAGACTAAGGGACAGATAGAGAGAGAGAGAGAGAGAGAGGAGAGAGAGAGAGAGAGAGAGAGAGAGAGAGAGAGGAGAGAGAGAGAGAGAGAGAGAGAGAGAGAGAGAGAGAGAGAGAGGAGGAGAGAGAGGAGGAGGAGAGAGGAGAGAGAGAGAGAGGAGGAGAGAGGAGGAAATTGATTGATTGATGATTCTTTTAGTCAAGGATAACGGATAAACACTTTGTGCTTATTTACATCCAGTCCCGTGTGTATGCAGTTTTGTAAATGTCATCTTTTCCACCGGACACGATGGCCTACTCTTACGAAAAGCGGAACAGGATTTAACATGTGCGCAAGAGTTCTGGTGCGTTCGCACACGGGGCCTCGGTTTAAAGTTCATCTGAAGGGGAGAGAGAGGAGAGAGATGAGAGAGAGAGGAGAGAAGAGATGAAGAGAGAGAGAGAGAGAGAGAGAAGAGAGGACAGATACACAGATACATAGATAGATAGATAGGTTTAAATAAACAACACCTGCACTCTTAATCCTTCAAAGCAAAGCAGCATTTATCAGTCCAGCATCCATACACTTGGCCATCACTCAAATTTAATCACCTTTTTCTTTTCTTTTTTAACACACTTTGCATTGTCCTAAACCTCATCACCAAGAGTACGGCTGTGGCGGGGAGATTGAAATGAGGGGCGTGGGAGCAACAGGACGGGGGACATCACAGAAGATGAGGCAGCTCAAAAATAAAAAATAAAAAAAATAATCACCAAGCAATGTCTTAATACTTCACAACGTTCAAACTCTCCCTCCCCCTAGCAGGCTCTTCATAATTCACAAAACAATGGCCAAAGATTTTTTTTTTTAAAAAGGAAAGTTTGTTGACAGAGAGCCCAGCACAGTACAGCAGCAGTACAGCCCAGTACATTACAGTGCATCACAGTACAGCCCAATACAGCCCAGTACAGCCCAGCACAGCACAGAGGCACCAGGTTCACTGCCTACTTGCCGGAGGCCTCCTCACAGATCTCTTTGGCGATCTTCAGCAGCTTTCTGTCCGAGAGTCGGATGCCCTCGCCCTCCATGATGTCTCTTGCCTGCTGGAGCCAGTAGTCCTGCGTACGCTGAAAGTAGTCCTCCTGACTCTCCTCGTCTTGCCGAGGGGGGGCATCGTCGAAGGTCATCTCGTCGCTGTCGTCATCGTCCTCGTCTTCATCAGAGTCTGAGGACAAAACAGCAGTTTGTTGTTAATGTGCTTGAGGCAAAAATGAAATGAAACAACTTGAATGAAATAAAAAAAATGAAATGAAACAGCTATCAACGTGGAACATTCTTTCAATCTGATGTTAGAATAAACAAGTACAAAGTTGGGCACAGTGCACCTATCCCGCACCAGTCAGCCACATCTAAAATTAGTGCGCCCTGTCTTCGTACCCCCACAACCCTCCCTTTTTTTTCCCACCCTCACCCCAACACTGTGTCTCAAACCATCGCACGCTCGCACGGAACGCCTAAGAGGTGGATGGCCAGAAAGAGGGCAAAGCTTACGTTGCGTCAGACAAGCGCGCTGCGTGCAGCAGGCTTGCCATGCAGAGTAGATCGAGAATGCAAAATTTACAAGATTTTCCCCAGATTTGAACCCCGCAAAAGTGATGAACACGTTGACAAGATAAAAAAAATACTGAAGGAAGTTTAAAAATGAAACATTAAGATTACAATCCTGGCTTTGACACAGTCAAATTTATCTGAAATCAGAGGGAAAACTGCGATCAATTTACATCACTGGGTGCGAAAGTTACCACTCTCAATACTAAACAAAGAAGAGCAACCTGACGTGAACATCCAATCCAGCTGTTATTTTATGTTACAACTCCTAAGCAGATCGAAGATATTGATTCCAATTTACTTCTTCACAACAACAAGAGAACACGCATTGAATACACCTGAATATAGCGCTGAGGAATTTTGCAAACATATCACAAAGCACTGAAAAGTTGGAAAACAAAATCCGTGTGGTCACTTTTCTCCACTGTAAACAGTGGAAAGAACGCCCCGCTATCTTGAGCAGACCCTTCAATACGGTAAGAGTGTGAGCTAAGATTAGATCATCAGGGCTCCAGTACCAGCATCTGAGAGCAGCGGAAAGTGGGGGTAAAGGACTGCCCTGTGGGCTTTTTTTAGCCCCTCTTCCAGGCCTTAAACAGGGGGACGGGATAGCTCAGTCGTCAGAACGCTCGCTTTTCCCCCCAGCCAAGGTTAAGCAGCATTGAGCGTGGTTGCTAATTGCATGGGTGACCGTCTGCGCGCGTTGGCTTCGGTACAGTTTCCCCGGTTCACCCAGCTGTCAATGGGTACCTGCCCTCTTTAGGGTCAGGGAGGGTTAAGCAGCGAGGGAGAGGAGATGGGAGCCGCCCTCAATATGCTGGCCCCTAGAGAAGCTGAGGTCTCTGACGCCTCGCTCCTGTACGACCACACAGGTTATGGGACACCTTTACCTTTTTACCTAGAGAAGCTGAGGTCTCTGATACTTCACTCCTGTACGACCACACAGGTTATGGAACACCTTTACCTTTTTACCTAGAGAAGCTGAGGTCTCTGATACTTCACTCCTGTACGACCACACAGGTTATGGGACACCTTTACCTTTTTACCTAGAGAAGCTGAGGTCTGTGACGCCTCGCTCCTGTACGACCACACAGGTTATGGAACACCGTTACCTTTTTACCTGGCCTTTGTGTTTACTCACCACTCACTGCCCAATGCACACAGAACTTCTTGCGCACACTGTTAAAACCTGTACTGCTTTTCAGAAGAGTAGACCACTGTGCACCGGTGGGTGGGAGCAGATGACAAATTTTACAACGCTGCAGACACAAGGAGACTGGATGTAAAAAAAAACACACATAAGAATAAAGTAAAACAAAAAAACATGAAACAGACGTACTGTCCTCTAAATCCTGGGCCTCTCGCTTCCTCGCTGACCTCTTGTCAGCACGACTCTCCCCGCCCTTGGCCTCATTGTCAGAGTCCGAGTCTGAGTCCTCCCAGGTCTGAAGGAAAAGTTAGTAACCATAAACATATACTATATATGCATATATATAATATTATATATATATATATATATAATTATATATATATATATATATATATATACAAAGCAAGATCAGATCAGACCAGACCAGACCACACCACACCACAACTCACCACACCACACCACACCCCACCACGGATAGCCTAGTGGTCAGAACATTGCGCTGGCAATTTGACGACCTGAGTTCGAGTCCAGGTGAGGAGATTTTTCTCCTGGAGTTAACATCAGCGCGGACTCCACTCTCCCCAAAAGTCCTTCCAATGAGACTTTAAACCGAGGCCCTGTGTGCGAACGCACGCAGAACATCTTGCGCACACGTTAAATCCTGTTCCGCTTTTCGTAAGAGTAGGCCACCGTGTGCCGGTGGGAACAGATGACAATATTTACAAAACTGCATACACACGGGGACCGGATGAAAAAAAAGCACATGATTGCTTATTCTGTTATCCTCGATATAAAAGAATAAAATAAAAATAAATAAAATAAATAAAAACCACACCACATCACATACACGCACCCTAAACCCACAACCCAACCTTTCCACCACAGACAAACACCCCCCCCCACCCCCCACCCCCACAACAACAACAAAAATGCACCCAACTCCCAAAGTGCCCCAGCAGCAGTGCAGGGCCCCTCTGGCTGGTGGCCCCCACGGCAACCACCTAATATTGATGAGCTCCCGGTGGACTTCCAACCCTGAGGATGAGACATAGTGAACCTGGGGTAAGGCATGTGGCAGCGAGATTGAAGTGAGCAGCACACAGCGCTCAAATTCAGTATAGCTCAGTCAAGGGTCGAGAGCCCAGTGTTAAAATCAGCCAACCTTCCTTTTCCCCCAAGTCCACGTGCAGTCAGTTTCTGCTGTAATCAGCACCTGCTGGGATGGGATGGGATGGACAACAAATGAGAGGAGCTGAAAGTGAGGGAAACAAGACACCTGTGAGCGTGGGAACAGCAGGGAAGATGGAAGAAGCAAAAAAAAAAAAAAAGCAAAAAAAAAAAAAAAAAAAAATGCACGGGACTGACCTGCTGCGTCTTGGCGTCCTGAGCGATGATGGTCCTCCACTGGTCCAGCTTGCTGAGTCCAGCGAGTGAAAGTCCGCCAAGGTCACCTCGCGGTCCCCGAGTTCAAACTTGCCCCCAAACAGGTACAGCACTCCGCCCTTCACCGCAAGACACGGAGACATCCTGGGGCAGGGGATGAATGCTTTCCCTCCTCCCTCCCCCCCTCCCCCTGACGATGACGATGGACCCCCAGAGGCCTCGTCAGACTGTGGTCCAATTGTCACTGTGAAAATTCCACCTTCCGCCCCTTGTGGTGCTTCCGCTGCTGCTGCTGTTGCGGAGTTCTGTGCATTTTCCGGAGAGGAATTCTCTCCGGAAGGGGCAGAGTTCAGAGCAAGATTCTCCAGTGTGGTTTCTGTGGTGTCCATGTCATCGTTGTTGTCATCACCGTCGTCTTCTTCTTCGACCTCCATTGTGTTTTCATCGTCATCGTTGTCGTCCTCGCCCTGTTTGACTTTTCTGCGGCGTTTCTTTTCTGTGGCGGCGGGCTTGTTTCCCCTGTGTGTGGAGGGAGGAGATGATTGATGTAGTGAAGATAAGTGTACAGGTATACTAGGTAAGTCTGTGTGTGGGATGTGATGTGAAGAAAAAGATATGTACATTTGAACACTCATTTGCAAAAAATTCAAACACACACACATACACATATATACACATGCACACATACACACAAAAACACACACAAACACAAACACACACACAGACACATATAAACACACACACACACACACACACACACACACACACACACACACACACACACACTGAACACATATGTGCACAAATTCAAACACACACACACACTCACCTCACGCGCGCACACACACACACACACACACACACACACACACACACACACACACTCACACACACACACACACACACACACACACACACACACACACACAACACACACACACACACACATACACACACACACACACACACACACACACACACACACACACACACACAACACACACACACACACACATACACACACACACACACACACACACATCACACACACACACACACACACCCTTTACCTCAGCTGCACAGGGTACCAGTGACCTTTGTCCAGATCCAGAGAGAACATGTCATTGAAGAAAGTGCCGTCCAACTGCTCTTCATCCTCCTCCTGCAAGGTCACAGGTCACAGTTCAAAGTTCAACATTTCTCACCCCTCTTCATTCCTCTAGGACTTCGGATGAGACTTTAAACCAAGGTCACAGGTCACAGTTCACAGGTCACAGGTCAACATTCTTCACCCCTCTTCATTCCTCTATGACTTAAAAGTCCTTCGGATGAGACTATATACCAAGCAAGGTCCCATGTGCAAACACACAGAGAACATCTTGCGCACACGTTAAAACCTGTCCTGCTTTTCGGAAGAGTAGGCCATTGTGTGCCGGTGGGAACAGATGACATTTACAAAACTGCATACACACGGGGACTGGATGTAAAAAAAAAAAGCATATAAATGCTTATTCCATTATCTTTGATATAAAAGACTAAATAAATAAACGAATGAATAAATAAATAAATAAATATGAATATGGAGGATTAGGCAACAAAGAAACAAACAAAGAAACCTTGCCAACTGACTTGAAAAGTGTATGCTGCTTTAGTCCCCACATGTCTTGAGTTGCAAGATATATATTTCTGGTTGTTATAAGAACATATCAATTACTGTGTTTTAAGGGTTACAATGTGCTTCAGATAGATTATACAGCACACCTTCCCCCCTTCCCCCCCCCCCCCCCACCATTCAACATTTGTGACGCTCCACCACATAATGAGACGGAGTGCACTTGAGGTCAATTTTAAGTTATTGACATGTTATTAATGTGCAATAAAGTGGCTATCAAATACAAAAAACAGATTGAAAATCGGACAATTCTGTGCAACATTATTACAAATTGAAATGATAGACTGTAGGATGGGACAAAATGAGAAACGGGCAAGTTTATTTTAGTAACAGGTTGTCAGAATGAGTGCTTTGGTATTTTCAAAACACATTTAAAAGCAAAAGGAATAAAAATTATGCCTTGATATTTTATTATAAGGTAAATAAACAGATCTAGTTTAATAATCAATCAAAATCTCAAAATTGACAACTTGACCCCCACCTGCCTTTAAAGGCTCCTAGCGCAAAATTGGGTAATGTGCTAAGCGACTCATTTCGTGGTGGAGCGCCACATTTATTAAAAAAAAACAAAAAAAACTGATTTTAACACAACATAAGGTGCAGCATTTTACAAAGTATGCCTCATAAGGACTGAAAAACACATAAAATGATCTTTTTTTTTTTTTTTTAAATGAAGAAACATTTGGTGAACGAGTAAACTGACAGCCAAACCTCACAAATGAAATCCTGCTTCACAGTGAGGCACAAATCCAACATCACCCAGTAGGGCATAGTCATGACTGCTACACTTAGCACACTCCTTCCTTTTACCTAGTCCATGTGTGGTCAGCTCCTGCTATAGATAGCACCAGCTGACCCCAACTGGGCTGGGAAAGGATAATTAGCAGCTGAGAGGAGCTGAAAGTGGGGGAAACTTCAAGTGCAGACCTGCCAGTACCTTAATTCCTTTTGTGCATTTATTTTACACATGCAGAAATTCTAAATATGCATGTTAAAGATCTCTGTGATTCATGTCAGCGCTTTGGTGGGTTATGGAAACTTGAACACAAACAGCACACATCCCCCCAAGTCAGGATGCGGCTATCTTCATGGTAGGCAAAAACAGTCAGTGGCATACACAAAATCTCACCATCAGTGAACCTCAGAACTCTAGCTGTGGAACAAAAAAAACAACACACACAGTAGTAGTAGGCATCCATCAGTCTCAGAAGACTGTGGAGTTGCACTCTAGCAGGGTTCGCGATAACCGGTAATTGTCGGTATTTTACCGATTGTAAACAGGGAATACCGAAAATTTTCGAAGCAGCCGGTACCGCGTACCGATTCTGTTTACCTGTGACCGATTAGATTTCCGTCTCAAAAAAAAGTCTGAGGTGACATTTTCTGATAGTCTGTCATGCGCCTGTACTGTGCTTACGCACCTACCCCTTCCTACCACCACCCCTTCCGACGAACATCTTTGGCGCCAGCATAATTAGCCTAGCACGCAGAACAGCAAGCTTTACTGTGAAAGAATAGAGCTTCGCGCTCTTCTCGGCATGACAGTAACTTCCATTCACAATGAGTAAATGGGGCCTAGATTTCTTTAATCTTTTTCTTTTAATCTTTTATATCGAGGATAATGGAATAAGCACTCCTGTGCTTTTTTACATTCAGTCCCCATGTGTATGCAGTTTTGTAAATGTCATCTGTTCCCACCGGCACAGGATGGCCTGCTCTTACGAAAAGCGTAAAACGGAGGGTCTTTGACTATGAATTTGCGCGTTGCTTTGAGAGAGAAGAGTCGAAAACAAAATCTAAATTGAACGAAAGATCTAGATGAGCGCTAAGCATAGAAACAAGAAAGAAGAATATAAGTCTCACGAATGATGCCATGCAAAACAACGGACTGACACGGACAGTGGCACAGGCGCTAGAAAAAAAATCCTATTTCCTGCGTGGCTTCGTGCCCAAGAAGCGAGTGCACGGCAGTCAAAGTCTGAGAGATTTGCGTTCAATTTAGATTTAGTTTTGCTGCCGAACAATCCCCCCCCCTCCCCCCACCCCCTCACTGAATAGTTTCGTTTTGTTCACAGTACGTACCGGATTTTATTTTCTTGGGACCGATTTTGGGGGAGTTGGTCAAGATATCTCTGAAATGGCAACTCGCAGTACCGGTTTTAAAAAATCCTAGCGCGAACCCTGCTCTAGTCTTTAGAGCGCAAAGCCTAGGTAAGTATGTATGGAGGGCAAACTGTTAAAACAAAACACACACACACTGAGAAAACATCATTCTGTCATTCATGCAGTATCTCCAGACATCTACACACAGCACAAAATTCACACGACGGATCTGGAGTTCTCTATCTCCTGCAAGTCTCCACACACACCCACACCCACACTCACCTCATCCTCCACACCCCACAGCACCATTGGGGAACAGCACAGCATGGCTTCGCGCGGGGGACACTTGAGCCGATCTGCTTTGCCGCGAGGCAGCTTGACCCACTGACGCTTTACCGCTAACCCAGCATGCGCTTCCATCCTCCTTTACCTGAGTGGGCATTCAAAATATAATTTATTATAATGAACTCACTCGGGATGGCCAGTTCTCTCTCTTGCTTTCCCCTCACCCCCCCCCTCCCACAGATGGCCCATTTGTAATGGTTAGTAAAAAAAAAAAAAAAAAAAATCATAAAAAATACAAAACATATAGTTAGAACATGAAAGTTTCTGAACTTGTCAATAACATGCTAGGCTAGTACAAAGAATGAAGCTCTCACTTTAATATTTGAGCTTTGACTAACATGAAGAAAATACTCCAAATTTTGTACTCAGTGTGGCTACTCCATGTCGGCTACTCTCTGCAACCCTGAACAAAGAGTTCAAAACACACAGAATAACCTGACAACGCTCTACATTCGACCTTGGACTGGCTCACAAAGCTATGTTAAGCTGCACTAGTCATAGTATCGTGCGGCCGCTGCATGAAAAATCTGCAAACAGCAAATCCCCTATAGCAGTCAGTCATCCAAAACCATTACTTTACACTGATCGGCTATAGTGGACGGCCGTCCTCTGAGAGTTAATATCCTGGCTTTCAATGTCACCCCTTTCTTCACTCCCTTCCTACAGCCCTTTCTTGCTAAACAAAACCCAAACATTTTCCCTCTGGAGTTGACATCAGTGCCGACTCCACTCCCCCTAAAAGTCCTTCGGATGAGACTATAAACTGAGGTCCTTTATGCGAATGCACACAACACAAAACATCTTGCGCACACATTAAAAACCTGTTCCAATTTTCTAACAGAACAGGCCATTGTGTGCTGGTGGGAATGGATGACAAAATTTACAAAACTGTACATGCACGGGGCACAGCGCGCAAATCCAACATCACTCAGTCAAAAAACAAAAAAAAACAAAAACAACAACAACAAAAACATCTGTCATTTTGTCAAGAGTGCTAAATTTAGAGTGCCCCTTCCTTTTACCTAGTCCAAAGTGTAGTCAGCTCCTGCTATGATTAGCACCAGCTGGCCACAGCTGGGCTGGGATGGGGTGAAACGGATAGTATCTGAGAGTAGCTGAAAGTGGGGGTAACCGACAGCTGTGGGGGATTACATGTAAAATAAAAAATAAAAAAAAGAGAGCTTATTCCGTTATCCTCAAAACTTAAAAATAAAAGATAAATAATAGACAGATAGATAGACAGATAGACCGACCGACCGACCGACCGACCGACAAACAGACAGACAGACAGACAGATAGAGAAAGAAAGAAAGAAAGAAAGAAAGAAAGAAAGAAAGAAAGAAAGAAAGAAAGAAAGAAAGAAAAGAAAGAAAAAAAAAAGAAAGAAAGAAAAGAAAGAAAGAAAATGAATAAATAAATAAATAAATAAATTTAAAAAAAGATGCAAACCTTCAGGTTGTAAGGCGAACATGTCGACATGAGCGGTTCCCTGGTCCACATCTCTCTTCACCTTCTGCATGCTGTAGCCCCCGTACACCAGCAGTCTGGACCCCGTCAGAGCAGGACACATGATGCAGCCTGAGCGCGGGCTGGGGCCTGTCCCCACGGGTGACAGCTGACTCCAGGTGTAGGAGCTCAGGTCAAAGGCCCACAGGTCGTTGTAGTACTTGCAGTCCCTGAGTGACACAACAGCACAGCAGGTAAAGGTAAGGTAAAGGTGTCCCATAACCTACGTGGTCTTTAACTTGAATCACTTTTTCATCTTCTCCACGCGTATTATATACACGGAGATTTAAGGCATTAGCAAGTCTGCACTTGAAGTTGACCTGGTAAGGTAAGGTAAAAAGGTAAAGGTGTCCCATAACCTAGGTGGTCGTAGGGGAGCGAGGTGTCACAGACCTGAGTTTCTCTAGGGGCTAGCATGTTGAGGGTGGCGCCCATCTCCTCTCCCTCGCTGCTTTACCTTCCCTGACCCTAAAGAGGGCAGGTACCCATCTACAGCTGGGTGAACTGGGGGACAGTACTGAAGCCAAGGCGCACAAACAGTCACCCATCTAACTGGCAACCACGCTCAACATTGCTTAACAGCACAGCAGAGAAACGACAAAACATGAAACGAGAATTCTCATAAAACACGGCGCACAAATTCAACATCACTCAGTCGAGAGTGCTAAACACAAACACACCACACACACAAACACAAACGCGCACACACACACATGCATGTCTCTCTCTCCCTCCCTTTCTGCCCGTCTGTATGCATCTTTTCTTTTTTTTATTCCCTGTCCCTCACACAGGCTCTGTCAGTTTTCCCCCACTTTCAGCTACTCTCAGCTACTATCCGTCCCACACAAGATTTACAAAACTGCATACATATGGGGACTGGATGTAAAAAAGCATATGAGTGCTTATTCCATTATCCTCAATATAAAAGAAAAAAAAAAAGAAAAAAATAAACACCAGCCCAGTTGGTGCTTATTACAGTAGGTAAAAGGAAGGGGTGCACCAAATTTAGCACTCTTGACTGAATGATGTTGGATTTGTGGGCTGTTCTCAAGCAATCAGTGCCATACTCATTTTTTTTTTCCTTTGTTCCTCGACTAGAGTTTCCAAGGTTCACCCATGGTAAGACTTTTTTTGCATGCAACCGTTTTTCCAACACCCTTTTCAAAGGGCTACCTGTTTATTTTTATTTATTTATCTATTCTTTTCTATCGAGGATAATGGAATAAGCACTCATGTGCTTTTTTTACATCCAGTCCCCAAGTGTATGCAGTTTTGTCAATCTTGTCCCCTGTTCAGGAGGTTACCTGTTGTTGTTGTGGAAGCCGCCGAACATGAGCAGCTGGTTTTTGAAGGCCACCATGCGGTGACCACTGCGCGCTGTGGGTCCTTGCTTCCCTGCCCCCCTGAAACAGCCGTCATCATGCAGCAGGTTGGAGACAATGCGATATTATAATGCAATGCACATATGTCAGTTCGCTCCCCACACACACATACAGCACCATACACAGGTTGGAGACAACACCAATTACCATATAATCAATGCACAGATGTCAGTTTCCCTTACCCCCCCCCCCCAACACACACACATAGCAACACACACAGGTTGCAGACAATACCATATAAATCAATGCACAGATGTCAGTTTCCCCCCCCCCCCCCCCCCCCCCACCCCCACACACACACAAGCACACAACACACACAGGTTGTAGACAATACCATACAATGCAATGCACACATGGCAGTTCCCCCCCCCCACACACACACAGCACACAACACACACCACACATACACACACCACACAACACACACAATACACACACAAACACACACACACGAACACACACACACACACACACAATACACACACAACACATACACAACACACATACACAACACACACACACACACACACAAACACACCCCCCACCCCCACCCACCTACCCACCCTTCCACCACCACCACCACCACCACCACCACCACCACCACCACCACCACCTCTAAAAAAAACACACCAAAACCCAAACATAAAATAACAAACAACAACAACAACAACAATAATAATAATAACAGTGTTGATTCTAGGATTTCAAAAAAGGGGGCCCAAGGGCCCCCTGAAATGAAAAAAAGGGGCCATTTGCCCCC
>CM060330.1:4088213-4090713 GCA_030674155.1 Stramonita haemastoma
AAAAAGATGCAGAATGTTCTTTCTTAGTTATAGAGAAGACATTTTTTTACGGCAAGATTTTTTTTTTTTTTTTTTTTTTTTTGTATTTTGTCATCCATTCCTACTGGTATGAAAAGGACTACTCTTCTGACAGGTGGAGTAGATTTACCTGGGTGCAAGATGTTTTGAGTGCATTCACATATGGGCTTGTCCTGTGTTTATTATAGTCTCATCCAAGGACTTTGACTTTGGTTTTGATTTTTGTTTTTGTGTGTTTTGGGATCAAACTTCAAAGAAAGGACAATGTGGGAATCACACCTCAGGTTTTCAGGTGTAGGTGGGGGCCTAACTATCCTACCTCCTTCCTTCCTACACTGTCATATTTTATTTGTTTGTTTGTTTGTTTTGGGGTTTTTTTGTTTTGCTTTTTTTTTTTGGGTAAGGCTTGGTTATTGTTGGTTTTTTCTCTAGGCCTACATGTTTTTGTGATTTTCCAATTATTTATTTATGGTGTGTTTTGATATAGAAATGTAAAGTTTGACTTGGCTTGTATTTATAACCCTTGGGGAAAAGATGCAAAAAAAAAAAAAAAAAAAAAAAAAAGAACACCAATCAAAAAATATCTTGTCATCATTGAAGACATTTAGATGATAGAAAAAATAACTACTTCTAAAAACAAAAAACATACAAAAGCAACCCCCCCTCCAAATCAAACAAACATCGAATTACAGCTAAGAATTTTTTAACACATAGATCCCTGCCCCCCCCCCCCCCCCCCCCCCACAAAAAAAAAAAATTAAAAGAATGAGTTAGCCATTCAACAAGTTAATCAATTTCAAACAAAGAAACAATCCCCTTTCAAAATAGAGCAAGCAAACGCATGACTTCAAGTAGATAAGTTGTGCTAGCCTAGCCTAGCCTCGTCTCGCCTAGGCCTAGCCTGCCAAGAGCGATACTAAATTTTCAAGGGAAATAATAATTCATTGCCAGCACGAGTGACGGTTCCTAAAGTAAAGGATATATTTACCAATAAACATAATTTTTCTTCTTTCTCGAAATGGAAATTATCGTAATAATTTAAGAACATAAAAAGATGTAATTTTATGTTAAGTTTTTTGGAAATGTGTAAATGAAATTTGAAATGTCATTTTGTTTAACATTAAGAGTTGTAAGCTAAATGCAAGACCCTGTTGATCAGTTTAGCCTCGTGCTATATAAGAGGTATTGGCACTTGTATTGAGTGTCATCATGTAGGATATATTCTTACCTGCGGGCCTCGTGCCCACAGTAGACGTGATGAGTGCGGTTGGTGATCTTCATGAACACAATCCGCGAGGTCAGGGGACTAGCAACTCCCTCACCTCAACTCTGATCCCTACATGATGACCACCTCTCCATATAAATCAAAGAGCAGATTTAGATAGAAAGCCATAGACCTAGCTTAGATAAGTCAAAGCCTAGGCCCTGTCCTGCTGTGTTCCTAGGGACTGAGGTTAGACCTAGCCTAGGCTAATCTGTAGGCAAGGCCTAGGCCTAGTGTAGGTTGGCCTAGGCCCTAGCCTAGCCTAGGCTATCTAGGTAGGGGCTAGGTTTTGGTTAGGCCTAGGCTTAGCTAAGCCTATAAGCACTGGGCTAGGCCCTTAGGCCTAGGCTAGCCTAGCTTGGTTCTTGCTTAGGCCAAGACCTTTTTAGGGCCTAGGTTAGGCTAACCTAGACCTCTGTCTAGCTAGGCCTAGGTTGTTTTTTGTAAAGGCTTAGGCTAGGCCAAAGATACTCCATTTGGGTAGGCCTAGCCTATTTTGTTAGGGCCTAGACTAAAAAGAAAAATAGGCTAGCCTAACCTAGGTCTGAGCTATAGCCTACTAAGCTTACAACATGAGAAATGTAAATCTTTTTATTGTTTCCCAAAGGTGTTCAAATTTCAACTTTTTTCTGTTGTCAACAGATTCCCATTCTCCCTAGGTCTAGCCTAATGTCTTATCCCGTTTTTAAATATATTTTTAAAATTTTTATATATATTATATAATGTGAAATTGAACACATGAAGTGTTACACTGTAACACAGGAAGACCACAAATTGTTGTGGTCATATCAAGGATTTGGGGGGGGAACACTGTGACCTTTCAACTGTTTTTCTCATAAAATTTGCTCACCACTGGTCGATTTTGTTTCTTTTGTTCTTTTAAATGTTCTACATTCTGTTTAAAGATATTCTTTTTCGATTTCTGAACACTACCTTTAGGAATTTTGCTCATGGCCCTCAGTGCACACTGTGATGCTTGAATTGGCTTGATATTACTGCATGGTTTATAATAATAATAATATATAATAATAATAATAATAATAATGGAATTTATATAGCGCTATATCTTGTAAAAAAAAAAAAAAAAGCGCTTAAATTCGACCTATACAACACACAGCAATCAATAACAATTTATAGTTTTAGCAAATTCGAATGTACACACACACATGCATGCACGCACACACACATACACACACACACACACACATACACACACAC
>CM060330.1:4095713-4103213 GCA_030674155.1 Stramonita haemastoma
CACGCACACACACACACACACACACACACACACACACACACACACACACATGCACACACACTGCACACACACATAGCCTAGTGGTCAGAACATTGCACTTGCAATTTGATGACCCGGGTTTGATTCCCATTCAAGGGGATTTTTCCCCAGGGGGAGTTAACATCAATGCTGACTCCACTCTCCCCACCAAAGAATCATTCACCAGATTCCAGCATTTTTGTCGCTCTGTGTGCCTGCCTGTACCCAACAACATTAAACAGACCCTGTGTTGTCCATTCATCTGTGATGATGATCATCCATAGCTTCAGAACACTGAAGGTGGCTGTCAGCTCTTAGCTTGAAAAAATGGAGAGAAAAACCACAACCTGTAGTTGAAAAAGGATTTTTGAAGTTGCAGATATTTAGACTAATGCAAAGGAGCTAATATATATATATATTTTTTTTTTAAGTTAAAACCCTAACTTTCAGACTTATTGCAGACTCAGAGTTGGGACTGTTGCACTTGTGAAAAGTTCTTACAAGCAGGTTGTGATGAACATGCATTTCAGTTTGACATCTTGTCATTTTTTTTTTTTAAGCTTTCAAGCAGAAGATTCTTCAAAATGTCTTAACTCTGAAATCTTGCAGGCATTAATTTTTCCTTTTAATCAAATAAAAAAAAAAACTATTCTTAGATCATTAGCTGAATGTATAATTCACAATTTTTAATTCAAAGTAGGTTATCACAAAAGCCCACTTTAATAAATGGAAATGTCTGACTGAAGCCTTTCAAGCAGTTTTTCAATGTCTTAACACAGAAATGTTGTGAACAATTAAAAAAAAAAAAAAAAGAATTTTACAAGTCATTTATCAAGTGTGTCATCTATTATTCATAACTTTATAATGCTCCTAGTTCTATGTTTGTGGGATTGTTTGCTTTTTAAATCCAGAATGTTGCAACAACAGATCTTCTGACTCAGTGAGGTTACAAATTTAGTGAGTAGTGATAGATATACCCTCTTGAATCGAAGCATAGGATCTCCCTTAGTATTAATATGTCTTACTATCAAAATAAAGAGATAGTTAACGGACATGAGTGCTGTATTCTTCCATTCAAAGTGAATATAGCCTTTTAACTGAACTGGTTTTGTGGATGTAGTAAGGCAGCTTTGGTTTTCAAGGTAGGGGAGGGGGGGTCAGGTGTAGGTGGCAGTGGGGGGAGGAGGGGGAGAGGAAGGGGGTGGGGGGGTGGGGGGCATAAGAGGTGCTGGCTGAAATTTGTGTATCTTTTTAAAAAAAAAAAAAATTGTTGAAATGTCAATTTTATAAAAAAAAAAAAATTTAATTCAGTCTTTTCATTTATGGTGCCTGATCTGCTGAATG
The DNA here is from genome assembly GCA_030674155.1 of Stramonita haemastoma. Taxonomy (NCBI): domain Eukaryota; kingdom Metazoa; phylum Mollusca; class Gastropoda; order Neogastropoda; family Muricidae; genus Stramonita; species Stramonita haemastoma. The sequence continues at coordinate 4,097,076 of CM060330.1, forward strand.
ATTTTTTTCCATTGATTTTTGCGTATATTGTCAGTATAGTTGTTGATTTACATTGTGCTGCTATTTTATTCTCTAAGAGAAAAAAGAAACAAACCAGTGTGTGTGTGTGTGTGTGTGTGTGTGTGTGTGTGTGTGTGTGTGTGTGTGTGTGTGTGTGTGTGTGTGTGTGTGTGTGTACAACATAAGAAATGTTGATTTTTGTGTTTGTTTTTGTTTCCTAGCAGTGTTCAGATTTTTATACTTGTAGTTGTCTACAGATTACCATTGTCATTATGTCTTATCCTGTTTTTAAAGAATCTTATTGTAGTGTGTGTAGTGTGTGTGTGTTGTGTGTGTGTTGTGTGTGTGTGTGTGTGTGTTGTTGTGTGTATTATATATATTATATATATTATTTATCATTACATACAACATCTATACATCTACATACATACATCATACATCATACATACATACATACATAATATATACATATATAGATACATACTACTACATACATACATACATATATATATATATATATATATATATATATATTATATATATATATATATATATTATATATATATATATATATATATATATATTATATTGCAAAATGAATGGATGAAGTGTGAAACAAGACCACAAGTCCTGTTGTTGTTGTTGTTGTTGCTGTTGTTGTTATGATCATTTAAAAATTTTCATTACTGATAATTTCAATATTAGGGAATGTACCACAAGACCTTTAGATGCTTTCAAATAACAAGTGTCATTTTGCTTGATGCTGGAGTACACTATAAGCTATCAGTTGTTGCTGCCTTCAACTGTATGCAATGTGTTTTCTTTTCTGAATAAAAAAGTAAAGGTAAAGGTGTCCCATAACCTATGTGGTCATAAGGGAGCAAGGCGTCAGAGACCTCAGCTTCTCTAGGGGCCAGCATATTGAGGGCGGCGCCCATCTCCTCTCCCTCGCTGCTTTACCTTCCCTGACCTAAAGAGGGCAGGTACCCATTTACAGCTGGGTGAACTGAAAGGCTGTACTGAAGCCAAGGCATGCAAACGGTCACCCATCCAACTGGTTTCCACGCTCGACGCTGCTCAACTTGGGGAAAGCGATACGCTCAGACCACTGAGCTATCCCGACCCCCTGAATAAATATTTGTTTAAACAAATGCTTTCAAATTCACAGAAGGGGGAGAGGGAGATGTTGAAGTGTGTTTTGTTTTTTTTTCTCTCTGCTTTTTCGCTGTCTTCAATGTTGAGCAGGTAATTTTCAAAATGGCAGCAGCTTCTGTGACGATATGTTGTAACATTATCCACGTTTGTTATTGGTCATTGTGACTGTTTGCTTGGTACAACAGCTGATTTGTTTAACATCACAATGTTGTGGTTTCTGAAAAGTATTGTAAAAGCCCTCTCTCCCTTTCTCTGGAGCAAGTTTGTCATGTGCTCTAAAAAAAGCAGTGTTGTCATGAATTTTGGAGAAAAAGCTCTGATCAAGGAGTTTTGTGTTGTGATCTCAGAGCTTTCCCTTGGAAACTCTGCATCATTTTGTATGAAGCATTAATTAATTTAATCACAACATCATCAACAACAACAACAAGGTCCTCTTTCTTGATGCTCCATTCTGGGAGTAGGTTTGTCATGTGTTGTGAAAAAAAAAAAAAGAAAGCTTCCTCATATTTTACTCTACACAGTTCAGTCCTGTGTTGTGAAAAAAAAAAAGCTTTTTCTTCCTCATTGATGTTTGGTTTTTGGTGCAGTTTTTGTTGTGTATTGTAATAAAAAAAAATAAGCTCTCTCTTTGACACCCTCTGAAAGGGTTTTGTCGTGTATTCTAAAAAAAAAAAAATTTTTACTTTAAAAGCCTCGCCACTCCATACGGGACGGGTTAGTCTAGTGGTCAGAACATTGGGCTCGCAATTTGACAACTCAGGTTCGATTCCCGTACGAGGGGATTTTTTCCCTGAAGCTAACGTCAGTGCTGACTCCACTCTCCCCAGAAGTTCCTCAGCTGAGACTATGAATAAGCAAAATAGAACATCTTTGTTACTTATTCAATATCGCTTCTTTCATGTGTTGTATAGTTTTGTTATTTTCTGTTCTTGGGCAGTTTCATGATGTAGTGTTAAAAAAAAAAAAAAACCACCTTGCTCTCTTTGAAACTCTGAAGTGGTTTTGTCATATGATGAAGAAAAAAAAACCCATGCTTGATACTTAATGTCACTTTTTTCATGTGGTGTTCAGTTGTTGTTTTTTTCTCTGCTGCTGTGGAGTAGTTTTGACATGTACTTTAAAAAACAAAAAGCTTGCTCTCTATGCTATTTTGAAGTGGTTTTGTTTTACAAGGAAAAAAGAACATCTTTGGTACTTTGATACTCAACATCACTTTTCTCATGTGGTGTTAAGTTGGGTGTTTTTTATTTTCTTTTTTTTTCAAGATTGGTGTGCGCACATTCATGAACATATGACTGCAAATGGTTAACGCTTATTCTCAATGCTATTGCTTGTCATGCATATATGCTTTTGTAACAACTGTGATGGGGTGGTAATTAGATTACCTCCCATGCGATCAGAGCCCTGTCGCAGCATTGTGTTACCGGACACACCTGCGAATTGTGCGATGTTCTGTTTCCTTGGGTGGTGGTCGAAAGCCCTCCATTGCATACTCTTTGCCTTCATGGTGAAAGGTAGAATTTATGCAACCTCTTTTTAGAGGTCATGTCCTAACTGGCTAACTGTACCCACCGGAGAAGCTGTGCAGAGATGGGACATCACATGGGGCCCTATGTCCACTCTGTTACACAACTAAATGAATTTTTTTTAGTTTTTTTTTCTTTGCTGTTCTGGAACAGTCTGGTCATGTAATGTAAAAAAATTTTTTTTTTAAAAAAAGCTTTCTCTCTGAAACCCTAAAGCTGTTTTGTCTCCTGATAAAAAGAGAAAAATGTTTTACCTTTGGTTATAGGGGGTGTTATCTATTGTGAAAAGATTCTGCCGGTGCAATTTAGTCATGATTGATTGATTGATTGATTGATTTTTTAAAAAATTCTTTTATATTGATGATAATAGGATAAGCACTCTTGTGCTTTTTTACATCCAGTCCCCGTGCGCATGCAGTTTTGTAAATGTCATCTGTTCTCACCGGCACACGATGGCCTACTCTTATGAAAAGCGGAACAGGATCTAACGTGTGCGCAAGATGTTATGCGTGCGTTCGCACACGGGACCTCAGTTTAAAGTCTCATCCGAAGGACTTTTGGGGAGAATGGAGTCAGCACTGATGTTAACTCCAGGAGAAAAAATCTCTCGACCGGAGATGTACCATGAGGTGTAACTAGTTTATGATCATTCCATTGATGTATGGACAGGGACTGTTTTGTCATGCTGTGTGAACATCGTCCTTACTTTACCTCAGTGTGTTTGCCTTCAGGACTCTGACTGTCCTGAAGGCGTGGTGTCTGTTGATCTTCATAGCATTTTCAAATGTCTGATGCTGATGTGTATTGCTTTAGAGCAGTCGAGCTATTTGTGTGTGTATGTGTGTGTGTGTGTGTGTAAGTGTGTGTGTGTCTGTGTCTGTGTGTGTGTCTGTGTGTGTGTCTGTGTGTTCATTTATTGCATTTATGATTAATCAGAGTATAGTGGCAATATTTCAGCAATCATATTGGTTGAGTTGGGTGTTTTTTGGTTTTTTTTAAAATCTTCATGAGGGGATTGATGTGTTGGATCTTGTCTTTTTCTGTTTTTAACATATCACAGTTATTGTTTTAAGCATATTGTGAAAAACTGCATGTTATTTTTTAAATGTTTACAGATTTTAAAACTGCTATGACTAGAACTAGTGTGCAGCTGCTTCAAAGTTTAAATGGAGATAACGATACGAGAACATTGCTATAGAAACAAGAACATTGCTATCGATACAAGAACATTGCTATACATAGGAGAACATCGCTATAGATACGAGAACATTGCTTTTGATATGAGAACATTGCCTTGATACAGAACTGTATTCAGGGTTCTGTGTGGTTGATTACCATTGATTTATCCCATTATCTCTTGACTGTACATAGCCCATTGTGTTCTCGACTGCAGAGGTTCAGTGGCTGACATGACAACCAGCCCTCTCCATCTTTCTCCGTCTTCCTTCCACCTCTGTCTCTCTCTCTGCTCTCTCTCTCTCTGTCTCTCTCTGTCTCTCTCTCTCTCTCTCTCTCTCCTCTCTCTCTCTCTCTCTCTCTCTCTCTCTCTCTTCTCTCCTCTCTCTCTCTGTCTCTGTCTCTCTCTGTCTCTCTCTCTCTGTCTCTCTCTCTCTGTCTCTTCTCTCTGTCTCTGTCTCTGTCTCTCTCTCTCTCTCTCTCTCTCTCTCTCTCTCTCTCTCTTCCTTCACTCAACCTCAGGCTTGCTGTCCAGTCTCAAATGTTGTCTGTCCTTCTCCTCCTCCTCCCATCTCTTTCTCTGTCTGTCTTCCTCGCATTCTCGATCCTCCTGGCACTGTGACTCTTTTGAGGAACTGTCCTTGCAAGCCGTTTCAATCATCAATGTACCTGTACCACTTTGGTTTTCATCTCTTCGTTATGCAAAGATAGAATGGGTCGTTGGGCCAGGCGGAGTCCATCCTTCCGCAAGTCACAAATTGCATGCTGGGTATGTGTCGTCTGTTTTCGGTTGTTGTTTGTTTTTTGTACCTCAGCTAGAGCTCCGAGGTTCACCAATGGTGAGATTTTTGCATATGACACTGTGCCGTCTGTATCACTGGCTATAGCTGTTTTGATTTTCTGTATAGGGTGGATAGTGTCTGTGTGTGTGTCTGTGTCTGTTTTTGTGTCTGTGTTGGTGTGTGAGGGGGGGGGGGGGGGTTAATGTGTGTGTGCAAGATGTGTGTGTGTGTGTGTGAGTTTAGACTGAAAGACTCCCATGGGGAATGGAATCAAAATTGATCTTAACTCCAAGACAAAAGTTTTGTACACATTTAAAAAAAAAAAAAATCAATAGTACTGGACTGTTGTTATGTCTGTGCTACACAATCAGGGTAGTAGTGTATTTTGTAGATCTTGTGAAGGTTTTTTTGTTTGTTTGTTGTTTTTTATTGGGACAAAATGTGCAGTGACTGGGGTTTTTTTTGTTTTCTATTCACCAGGGTATTTTTTAAAAAACAAATATTTTGCAGTTTGTACAATGACATTAACTTTTTTTTTGTTGAAATCGTGGTTCTTGAATAAAAAAAAAAAAAAAAAAAAAAATTTTAAAAGCCAGAGAGAGAGACAGACAGAGAGAGAGAGAGACAGAGAGAGAGAGAGAGAGAGAGAGAGAGAGAGAGAGAGAGAGAGAGAGAGAGAGAGAGAGAGAGAGAGATGTGAATTGAAAAAAATACTACTTGTGATCAGAATTTTTAAAAGTTTCTTTTGATTGTACTGTTTTTTTTTTTTTTGTTGTTGTTTTTTTTTTTGTGTGTGTGGGGGGGTTGTTTGTTGTTTTTTTTCGTTGGGGGGGTGTTTGTTTGTTTTTGCTATTTTGGGGCAGGGTGTTTTTTGTTGTTGTTGTTGTTGTTGTTTGGTTTTGGTTTTCCTTAGTTGTTCCAAAACTGGTCTGTTTTTTATGTTTTTTCTTGCTGTGCTCATAATGTTGTTGCTTTATTGTTGGGGGTATTTGTTGTTGTTTGTTTGTTTTGTTCCTGCTGTCTATGATGCTAATGAATTGTTTTCTTTTGTAAGCTTTACACATATATATACATTAGTTTTATTTCTTGTATTTGCGCATTTTAAATATGGATATCATCTTTAAGTGATAGTTGAGTCATATCTTTTTTATGATGATTTTTTGCAAATATCTGAGCTCGCACATACACACATAAATGCATGCACACTCATACCCATACCCACACATACACATACACAAACACACACAACACACCCGCTTGCACTCACACACACACACACACACACACACACACACACACATACGCAAGCACTCACACACACACAACACACACACACACACACACACACACACACACACACACACACACACACACACACACACACAAAAAATCTGCAGTTTTTGTTTTTAAACTGAGACTTTTCCCCATGTTATCAAGTGAAATATAACTGTTTTTTAACATTGTGATGGGTCTCAAGATCTTACCAGTGACAATTGGAT
>CM060330.1:4108213-4123213 GCA_030674155.1 Stramonita haemastoma
GCCTACTCTTACGAAAAGCGGAACAGGATTTAACGTGTGCGTAAGATGTTCTGCATGCGTTCTTTAAAACCAGCTATGTCTTTGTTTCAACTAGCATAGACTATAGGTTGAACATTCAAACTTAGCGTCTTAATCAGGAGAGCTATGGAGCGTTTCTTTGGAGTCTGTACCAAGAAAGTAGTCGGGGTCGGGATAACTTAGGCTAGTGGTCAGAGGGCTTGCTTTCCCTAAGCTAAGGTTAAGCAGCGTCGAGCGTGGTTGCCTCGCGAATGGGTGACCCTTAGTCACCTTGACTTCAGTACAGTCCCCCAGTTCACCCAGCTGTCAGTGGGTACCCGCCCTCTTTTGGGACAGGGAAGGTGAAGCAGCGAGGGAGAGGAGATGGGCGCCGCCCTCAATATGCTGGCTTCTAGAAAAGCTGAGGTCTCTGACGCCTCGCTCCCCATCGACCGCATAGGTTATAGAAACACCTTTTTTTCCAAAGCATAATGGGTGATAGGTTCTGACGAGCACGCTGGGATTCGTTTTCTTTTTTTCCGGCTAATAATATTATATACATGAATTTGTTAGCGCTATCTCTGTAAAGACAAATCAAAGCGTGCATTTGACCTACAACACAGATCTGCTGCCACACGCAAAGATCCCCACTCCAATCCGATTCTTCAGGGATGGTGCTAAACACGACAACTGTGTCATGCTGGTTGTATATTTGTCATCTGCTCCTACGCACACGATGCCTACTCTTCCGAAAGGTGAACGGTTTTAACGTGTGCGCAAGTGCTGCGTGCATTCGCACACGGGCTCGGTTCGTTCACGAAGTGTGTGGTGTGTGGGTGTGTGTGTGTGTGGTGTGTGTGTGTGTGTGTGTGTGTGTTGTGTTGTGTTGTGTTGTGTTGTGTTTGTGTGTTGTGTTTGTGTTGTGTTGTTTGTGTTGTGTTTGTTGTGTGTGTGTGTAAACATGCAACTGTGTAGGCCTACAACATGCATGCACGTGTATTTGCATCCGAACTATCATTATCACCCTCATCCTGGCTCACAACTCTTTTTGTTATATTTCCAGATGTCGACAGCATCATCATTCCCCTACAGCACAATGCAGACAGGCTGGAAGACGACACAGATACCCAGCACATCCCTAAAGACTCAACACCATGCAAAAGTAGAGCTCCCTCACAAGAACCACCTCACCATAAAGACGAACGTGACGATGCAAAAGAAATCTCAGTAAGACATCACACCGAGCAAATGCAACAAAGCGAGCAGCAACAGCAACAGAAAGAGGCAAGCCCCTCCTTTCAAAGACACAGTGGAACTATCCAACAACATCAACATCTGCACAATCCTTATCCTCAAGAACAGACCCTGGAAGATGCACGTAACCAAAACCTGTTAACTGAACAACAACAACAACAAAACCAAAATCCCCCACAAACTTTCAACATCAGCAAGAGAACAACGATGACAGTGTAGAACATCCGTGTCCCCAAACTCTGAATGGAGACCTAGGTCAAGGTCAGCATCAGACAGAAGGTCAAGGTCAGCGTCAGACAGAAGGTCAAGGTCAAGGTTCTTTTCAACCAGGAGAAAACCATGGGAGAGGACGCCACAACTTTCCACGAAGTAAGGTTACACAGAAACTTTCCTGAGAACGAAATAAGCAAAGTAGACGAAGGCGTGACAGCTCAGAGAGAAAGGGAAGCATCTGGTCCTGAAAGTCTTCAGCCTCAGCCAGGGTCCAGCAGGACTGACTCTATTGAAGGCATCTCTTCAGGTGGGCACAGTGTGGTCACCCTTCAGCCATCGTCTGACACTGTAAGCTATCACCAACTGGAAAAGAAAAGCCAACTTGAGGTAAAGGAGGTAGTGGTGTTGTGTTGTTGTTGTTGTTGTGTTGTTGTTGATGGTGGTGTGGTGTGGTGTGGTGTTGGTGGTGTGTGTGTGGTGTGGTGTGGTGTGGTGTGGTGTGGTGTGGTGTGTGTGTGGAGAGAGAGAGAGAGAGAGAGAGAGAGAGAGAGAGAGAGAGAGAGAGAGAGAGAGAGAGAGAGAGAGAGAGAGAGAGAGAGAGAGAGAGAGAGCCCTTATGTCTGCAAAACGTTCTGCATGCATTCATACACAGAACCTCCGTTTATAGTCTCATCCAAAAGACTTTTAGGGAAATGAAGTAGTGCTTGAGGAGTCACAGGGGCACTGCATGGATTTTCAGGTTGTGATGGATTAGATTTCTGCAACCTTGATTAGAAGACCATCCCTGTGGCAGTCAGTTCCCACAGGCCTACAGAAGAATGAACACTGGTCCATTCATTGTGAGGTGCATTAGTAGTAGTAGTAGTAGTAGTAGAGTAGTAGTAGTAGTAGTAGTAGTAGTAGTAGTAGTAGTAGTAGTAGTAGTAGTAGTAGTAGTAGTAGTAGTAGTAGTAGTAGTAGTAGCTGAAGTAGTATCAATATTATTATTATTATTATTATTATTATTATTATTATTATTATTATTATCATCATCTATCATCATCATCATCATCATCATCATCATCATCATCATCATCATCATGATTATGATTATCATCGTCGTATCATCATCATTATTGCATTATCATCATCATTTACATTATTGATAACATCACATTAAAGAGTTTAAAAAAAAGTAAAGGTGTCCCATTACCTATGTGGTGGTAAGGGAGCGAAGCATCAGAGACCTCAGCTTCTCTAGGGGCAGCATATTGAGGGCGGCGCCCATCTCCTCTCCCTCGCTGCTTTACGTTTCCTGACCCTAAAGAGGGCAGGTACCCATTTACAGCTGGGTGATCTGGGGTGACTGTACTGAAGCCAAGGCGCGCAAACGGTCACCTATCCAACTGGTAACCACACCCTGCTTAACTTTGACTTGGGGAAAGCAAGTGTTCTGACCACTGAGCTATCTCGCCCCCAACCGTCACTATTACCACCGTTTTATCAATGATGCCAATAACACTAATACTGTGTTCCAGGAGGAGGAAGAGAGAGGGGGTCGGGGCAGGATACAGGTGTGCTGTGACTGCCTGCAGATGTGCCTCTGCCTCTTCTGCTGTTGCAGCGTTCGTCTGCTCAACAAATTCCTCTACTAACGCTGCAGCTTTTTTTCTGTTGAAAATAATGGTTTCTTATTAATACTATCCCTACGTCAAGGGAGAGAACCCTCTTTCTCTGTACACGTGCACCGTGCTTATTAATTTTGTATGCCTTTGTTGCCCATATTATGTGGGTGCTACGTAGGGAAGGGCTAGGAGATGATTGGTTGCTCAATAGTGCGCACCCCACAGGGAAAAGGTTGATAAGAACCTCTCATTTTGCATTCAACAATCTCCCGTGGCCTGCATACATGCCCAGTGTTCGTGGACTTGTATATTATGTCTTTTTGAAACAGAACAGACCCTTCACATAAACAGAAGCGGAATCTCGAAGTTTTCACTTTGCAATACGTAGACTTGAAATCCTAACGCTTGTGTGTAGCCTAGTTCCTGTAGCAAGAAACCAGAACACCAGACGTTTGTTTCGTTTCAGTAGAATTATAGTCCTTTCCAGCAAAGCTGATATCAGGATTTGCAGCCGCGAACCATGAAGTCGGAGGTCCCACGCTCCCGCAAGCTCTCCCACCTCAGCACCTCGGGCCACCCCAAAAATGTTACAATTTGCAGAAATTGTATGAAGCAACGAGATGAGATGAAACTCTACATTATATACATAACACCAGACTGACAACAAACTTTCCTTTTATAATCTCCCCAAGCTGAGTGAGATTCTCCATTAAGGTAAAGGTTTCCGATAACCTGTGTGGTAGTAGGGGAGCGAGGCATCAGAGACCTCAGCTTCTCCAGGGACCAGCATATTGAGGTCGGCGCCAATCTCTTCTCCATCGCTGCTTTACTTTCCCTGACCCTAAAGAGGGCACGTACCTATACCCATTTACGGATGGGTAAACTGGGAGACTGCTCTGAAACCAAGGCGCACAAACGGTCACCCATCCACCTGGTAACCACGCTCGACGCTGCTTAACATTGGCTGGGGGGAAGCAGGTGCTGTGACAACTGAGCTATCACGTCCCCAACTGTGCAATACATAGACTTGAAATCCAAACCCTTGAGGGTAGCTTAGTTCCTCTAGCAAGAAAACTGGAACAGGCAGACTGACAACCTGTTTTTTCATACCCCCCCCCCCCCTTTTCCCAACCTGAGAGAGGTTCTCCAATATTGTGCAAAAAAACAGAGAGGAAGAAATTTGGTGAAGCTACTTCCCAGTCTGCACACGTGTCATTCTTGCATTATCCACTGCCTTTGCTTCAAGGTGAGGGAACTCCCTATTATTGTACGATGATCAATGATGATGAGGATGATGTAATGATGCTTGATGTGCCATTCCTTGATGTGCCACTCCTTGATGTGCCATTCCTTGATGTGCCATTCCTTGATGTGCCGCTCCTTGATGTGCCGCTCCTTGATGTGGACTTGTGATGTACGAACAAAATGTCAGTAGCATCTGGCACTGACTCAACTGTCAAGATGCCAAAGACTTCATACATGAACATTGTACTGAAGATTCCTCAAAGACCCTATTCCTCTATCCACTGGCCAACAGTGTAAGATTCCTTGATGCTGTTTGTTATTCATTTATTTGTTGGGTTTATTTTATATAACATTTTATAAGTGTGAGTGAGTGAGTGATGAGTAAGTGAGTGATGTGTGTGTGTGTGTGTGTGTGTGTGTGTGTGGTGTGTGTGTGTGTGTGTGTGTGTGTGTGTGTGTGTGTGTGTGTGTGCGTGCGTGTGTGTCTGTGCATTCGAATTTACTTATATTAATCGTCATTGATTGCTTGTGTGTTGTATAGGTCGAATGCAAACGCTTTGATTTGTTTTTTGCAAGATATAGCCCTATATAAATTCCATGTATTATTTTGATTATTGTGGTCTCAGGTATTGGTTTTCTCTGATTTTAAGCGTCTCTATAATTTATGGTTCTTCCCTCTCAGAATGTGTGTTCTCACTTCTGCTATAATCCTCACAGTTGGCAAGGGCATTGATTACCAACAACTTAATACTTAGTTTTAATAATCTTGGTGTTTTGATATATTTTCAGTTCCACAGTTTTTATCTAACCTTTCTTTGTTAATAAAGGATTGCTCTGATACTCCTACTGTGAATAAACTAGGCTATATACATGGCTTACAGCTAGGCTTTAAAGATGACTGTACAGCTAGGCTATAAACATGACTGTGTACAGCTAGACTATAAAAATGACTGTGCACAGCTAGGCTATAAACATGACTGTAAACAGCTAGGCTATAAACATGACTGTGTACATCTAGGCTATAAACATGACTGTGTACAGCTAGACTATAAACATGACTTAGAGCTAGGCTATAAACATGATGACTGTATAAATAAATAAATAAACATGATGACCATGTACACCTAGGCTATAAACATGACTGTGTACACCTAGGCTATAAACATGACTGTGTAAACATTAGGCTATAAACATGACTGTGTAAACAATTAGGCTATAAACATGACTGTGTACACCTAGGCTATAAACATGACTGTGTAAACAATTAGGCTATAAACATGACTGTAAACAGCTAGGCTATAAACATGACTGTGTACATCTAGGCTAGAAACATGACTGTGTACATTTAGGCTGTAAACATGACTGTGTACAGCTAGACTATAAACATGACTGTGTAAACAATTAGGCTATAAACATGACTGTAAACAGCTAGGCTATAAACATGACTGTGTACATCTAGGCTAGAAACATGACTGTGTACATTTAGGCTATAAACACGACGACTAGATGGGATTGGATTGATATGGAGAGGGACATAGGCCTGCTTCACTGTGTGTAGATCATATTTAATCTGCCAAAGTTTCTACTGCCTAAAAACTTATGTGCATCAATCACTACATGCTCCCAACCACACCTCAGAAGTTTAAAAAAAAAATGGGTGGGGGGCAGTTATGTCAAGATCAAAGAGAAAATCTTAGATTTTTTGTTGTTGTTGCTGGTTAAAGTTCCCATTAAGGAAGATAAAAGGCCCAAAACACTTGTCTGAAGGGGGTTTCTCATCTGAGGACTCTCTGCTGCCACGCTCTACGCCAGTTTCTTACCACTCAGATATTCATCAATGCTGAAACTGTGTGAATGCAAATGTTTGCCTACCATTAAACAAAAGCAGCCGCATTCCAACTTCGGGCATGTTGTCTTTAAACACATCAGTGTGAATGCGGTTTTGTTTGTTGTTGTTCTTGTTGTTGTGTTTGTATGTTGTTCTTCTTATTGTTGTGTTTGTTTGTTGTACTTGTTGTTTTATAAGATGTTGCCATGCGTTCCTACCAGCACGCGATGACCTGTTTTTCTTTCTTTTTAGTTGGTTGATGGGTTGGTTGACCAGTTGTCCAGCCAGGTTGGTTGGTTGGTTGGTTGGTCAGCTGGTCGGTCAGTCAGTCAATCGGTCAGTTATAACTGAGTCAGTTAGGTGGGTTAGTGTTCAAATCAATATAACTAATTTCCCCGGCAAGCACAAAAAATTACCATTGCTGAAGAACAGGCAGGATTCTGCTAAGATAGATTGAACATATCTTCAAACCTCGTACCTTAAAAAATAAAAAAAAAGCACCGAGAAACCTCCTTTCCCCACCTCCCTCCCCCCTCCACCACCACCACCACCACCATCATCATCATTGGAGTGTGTCCTACATTTTCACAGCATATAAAAAAAAACCCACACATACATTTCACAGTGTAGATGAGTTTAGCAGTTTGGCGCTACTTAAAAAATTTTTTTTTCGAAACTTACAGGCCACTATACAATCAATTAAAAAACAAACAAAAAAACCAAACAGACTTAACACTGGGCACAAGCTCAGTAGCCCTGCCACTAAGCTTTGTGGTCAGAGCACTATGCATTGTGCTGGCGATCTGGCTGCCCAAAATGTCTTTGTTCTGTCTAAAAAGCTGGGTGTGTTCAGTGGGATAGACAGTAACTTTTGTCCAACAAGCTCCTGTGTTCTTTCAAGATGCTGTAGATCTGCCACAAGTGATGCCAGGTTGCATGCATACTGAGGATTCCAGATCTCCAAGAGTTCTTGTTGAAGTTTGCTGCTGGCATGTAAAGCAGGTTCTATCTGGCATGTTCTATCAAACTGACGTTATGATATTTGACATCATCCATGGGTTCATTATCAGTGATTTTGCTTTCTTTAGATTGTGTTAAGGCATCATCAACGGTATCATCATAAAAAAAAATCTGGATACACTCTTTGTATGTGTATTCCCGTTGTGATCTTGAGAAAATAATTACTTAACCTGTAAATGGGTAGCTCAGTGCATGCGAAGTGTATTTTTTCTCAGACAGTCGGAACAGTTCAAGGTACGTTCTTTACTTTCTGTTCCACTAAGGCGTGTCACTTCATTATTTTTTTTCACTCATTAAATCTGCTTCTTTTTGGATTTTGCTCTCAGATACAGATTTATCAATCACAGGCATGTTCATAGTTTCATTTTCATCATCGCTTCCCCAAGTCAAGTTAAGCAGCGTCGAGCGTGGTTACCAGTTGGATGGGTGACCGTTTACACGCCTTGGCTTCAGCACAGTCCCCCCCCCCCCCCCCAGTTCACCCAGCTGTCAATGGGTACCTGCCCTCTTTAGGGTCAGGGAAGGTAAAGCAGCGAGGGAGAGGAGATGGGCGCCGCCCTCAAAATGCTGGCCCCTAGAGAAGCTGAGGTCTCTGATGCCCCGCTCCCCTACGACCGCCAAGGTTATGGGACACCTTTACCTTTTACCTTTTATTCACTAGCTCCGAGGACTGGTAGGTCATTGTGGCCGGCTGTTTTCATGGCAGCTACATACAGCCTGCTCCTGAGTGTCGTAGTACGCTTTGTGGGCAGCCTGGGGGAAACCTGTAATATTATTTATTTATTTATTTATTTTTTTTTATTTATTATTTATTTATTGTTTTTTATCGATGATAATGGAATAAGCATTCATTTGCTTTTTTCTTACATCCAGTCCCCGTGTGTATGCAGTTTTGTAATTGTCATCTGTTCCCACCGGCACACAATGGCCTACTCTTACGAAAAGCGGAACAGGATTGAACGTGTGCGCAAGATGTTCTGCGTGTGTTCGCACACGGGGCCACTGTTTATTGTCTCATCCGCAAGATCCGGGAAGCATCGTTCCAGGTCTTGAAGATGCCAACCATGCGTCCTTTGCTGACTGCATAATGTTAATTGTCTGCCGTTTTTGCTTTCATCCAGGCCATTCTAAATTTAGCTCAAAACACTGAACCTGGATTCCAGACACGTTTTGTCATCTTGCCAACCTAAGTGTGTGTGTGTGTGTGTGTGTGTGTGTGTGTGTGTGTGTGTGTGTGTGTGTGTGTGTGTGTGTGTGTGTTCATTTTAACGTCTATCCACTAACAAGTGATTTTAGACTGGACAAGGGAAAGAGGAAATAGGAGTGAATATATGTGTAGTTGTTTGTAAAGTTGAATGAATGATACCATGAAAAAAAACCCATTGAACTGTCATTGAAAGTCATTGAACTGCGCATACAGAAGAAGACAAAGAAAAAAAGATCATCTTGGGTAGGCCTAAGCCCGAATACATGCATGTGTGTGTGTGTGTGTGTGTGTGTGCGCGCGCGCGTGCGTGCGTGCGTGCGTGTGCGTGCGTGCGTGTGTGTGCGTGCGTGCGTGCGTGTGTGTGTGTGTGTGTGTGTGTGTGTGTGTGTGTGTGTGTGTGTGTGTGTGTGTGTGTGTGACAAATGTTACCTCTTATCAATCATGTGCTTTCAAATTATATGTCTACTCCTATATAGTTGTTTGAAAATGTTTTAATCACTGCAAAACAAATTTCCTTTGATATAGGACAATAAAAGAATTGAATTGAGTCTAGCCCCCAGGGCTGCAGCACATAAGGACTGTGCAAGTCAAGCCTCCTAGTCAGAGTCATAGTCGATCACTAAAGACTAAGCTGTAAAGTGGAATTACATGAGTAGGAAAGCCACTGATTATACAGCCTCTCACTTTGCTGTTGCCCCCAGCGTCAATGGTTTGATTACGAACTGTGATAAAGCCCAGGTGCTGAAGGCATAAATAGAAATAGAAACTCCTAAATGACCAGCACTACCAGCCAGGCACTCATAATATTATTAACTTTCATAGTCATAATAGGGGGACGAGATAGCCTAGTGGTCAGAACATTGCGCTCGCAATTTGACGACCTGGGTTCGATTCCCGTTCGAAGGGATTTTACCCCTGGAGTTAACATCAGTGCTGATTCCTCTCCCCCTAAAAGTCCTTCAGATGAGACAATAAACCGAGGCCCCGTGTGCGAATGCACGCAGAACATCTTGCGCACACGTTAAATCCTGTTCCGCTTTTCGTAAGAGAAGGCCATTGTGTGCCGGTGGGAACAGATGACAATATTTACAAAACCGCACACATACGGGGACTGGATGTAAAAAAAAGAAGCATATGAGTGCTTATTCTATTATCATCGAAATAAAAGAATAAATAATGATAATAAAAAAAAGACCACGAGAGCAACGCTCTACCAGGTTGCACCCCCCCCCCCTCCCCCCCCTTAACTTTTCAATTTTTTCTCCCTACACGAAAGATGATTAAAGGAAAGCAACTCTTCAAATGGTTGAAACAATAGTTTTACAGGTTGTGCCCCATCGTATGTCTTCGTGCCCCTTCCCCTTTCCCTGTTCTGACGTACACACACACATACACACACACATGCCTAAGGTCTTTGAAACAGGTAGACCCTATGGTTTCGCATAGAAAAGCAATCATCATCATCATCATCACCACCATCATCATCATTATTGTTATTGTTATTATTATTTTCATTATTATTATTATTTCATTTCGATGATAATGATATAAGCGCTCATGTGCTTTTTAAAAAAAATTTTTTTTTACATCCAGACCCCGTGTGTATGCGGCTTTGTTAATTTTGTCACCCATTCCCACCGCTACACAATGGCCTACTCTTCCGAAAAAACGGAACAGGTTTTAACGTGTGTGCAAGATGTTCTGCGTGCGCTTTGCAAATGGGACCTCGCTTTTTAATCTCATCCAAAGAACTTTTGTGGTGAGTGGAGTCGGCACTGATGTGAACTCCAGGGGAAAATTAATGTCTCCTTGAACGGGAATCGAACCCAGGCCAGCAGATCACCAGCGCAGTGTGCAACGCTCTAACCACCAAAGTCCCGCCCCATCTCTTTGGAATCCACACTTCCAAAACTGTCTGATGCATGTCATGTTTACGTCGGAACCTTTTTAAAAGCGTCTGCTAAATTGCCTTAGGCACCTGCAAAACAAAACACCTGCAACCAAAAGAGACCCCCCCCAAAAAAAAAAATAATAATAATAATAATAAATAAATAAATAAAAAAGGAAAAAAAAAGTTTTTGCGAGTGAATCGGTGCACATTTCAACAATGTGTACGTAATTGTATTACTAACACAAGCAAAATAATATCCTATAAACCGAGTTCCCGTGGGCGAACACACGCAGAACATCTTGCGCACTCGTTAAAACCTGCTTCTACTTTTCTGAACAGTAGGCCATTGTGTGAACGGATGACAGAATTTACAAAACTACATACTCACAGGGACTGGATGTAAAAAGAAGACACGAGTGTTTATTCCATTATCCTCGAAATAAAAGAATAAGTAGGCCTATATCAAGGGATTAATGAACACAATAATTAGGCCTACAGCATATTTCGCTAACCACATTATTATCAGCCATCAAGCAGTGGTTTCATGATCCATCTTGATTTAGGCTACAGCAAATAGAATAGGCCAGTTATTTTCAATAAAAGATCTAAAAGATAACACGTTTCCAATTAGTTATTCTCAATGAGATTTATGTAGGAGCCGTTTTGTGTGGAATTCAGTGAGCCGTGTCTCCAACTGATATGAATGATTCTCTCTCTCTCTCTCTCTCTCTCTCTCTCTCTCTCTCTCTCAAATAAAACTTGGATTTAGGCCCAAACGTTGTTGACACGCAATGTGGGTGTCATTCTACCCAATTCTGTATACCTTTTAATTCTTTTTTACCTTATAATTTATGATAAATAACAAAAAAAATCATGGAGCAGGGGCTATTGGTAGTAAAAACCGAGTAGGCTACCCCACTGAAATCTTCGCTATCAGATTTCAGGTTGTTGGCGTCGTATAGTGACTTTGACACCCCAACTAGCCTATAACAGACTGCTTGCTACTGCAGACAACTTTACACACACACACACACACACACACACACACACACACACACACACACACACACACACACACACACACACACACACACACACACACACACGCACGCACACACAGTAACACACACACAGTAACACACACACACACAGTAACACACACACAGTAACACACACAGACACACAGACACAGACACACACACGCACGCACGCACGCACGCACACAGAGTAACACACACACAGACACACACACAGACACACAGACACACAGACACACAGACACACACACACACACACACACACACACACACACACACACACACACACACACACACACAGAGTTTGGTATCACTGTATGTGGAGGGACGTAAAATTGAAGACTGCTACTACTACCCCACCCCCCACCCCCCAAAACACACACACAGACACACAGACACAGACACAGACACACACACACACACACACACACACACACACACACACACACACACACACACACACACACACAACAACAACAACAACAACAACAACAACAACAACCAAAAAACAAACAAAACAAACAAACAAACAACAACAAAAAAACCAAGTCTGAGGTGACTGCTAAGTGAATGGGATTGAAATGGCCGTTATGGAAGCTGAAGGGGTGGAGGCGGGAGGGTTGGGGAATGGGGGGGGGGAGAACAAAGGGGTGGGGGTGGAATGAGGTAGGTAGTAGGGGGAAAGAACCGCGGGGTGTGCATGTCACAACTGAAAAATATGTTGTAAGATAAACCAAAGTACCCTGTCAACCCGTACCCTACTCCTATCCCGACCTGACCTAATAGCAACAGGCAACCAGCCAGCTAACCAGCCAACCAGCCAGCCAAAACAGCAAGGGTTTGACACTCGCCAGCAACAGCTAAATCTACAATGACTTTTTTTTTCTGAATCAGTCAGTCATTCATCCCCTTCCTCTCCCTCTTCCCCCCATAGAAAACTCCCCCCCCCAAAAAAAAAAAAAAAAAAAAGAAAAAAAAAACCCAACAAAAAAACACAACCACAACAAACCAAAAAAACACAAACCCACAATAAAAAACAAAAAAAAGCAAAAAACAAACAAACAATAACAACCCAAATGTTGCCAAATAACACAAAAAAACAACCAACCAAAACAACCCCCCAAACAAAACAATGCAAAACAACCAAACTTGCAAGTCAAAACAATAAAATTAAAATAACACAAAAATCACCCCTAAAAAACAAAAAAACAATCAAATCCAAAAAGCAAACAAGTAAAGAAAGAAAGGCCCCAAAGGAAACAAAAGCTGAACAAACAAACCAAAAAAACAGACCCCCAGACACTGCCAATTCAACCTTCTTCTTCCAGTCTTCGTATCGGAAAGGGGGGAGAGGAGGAACTCTCTCTCTCTCTCTCTCTCTCTCTCTCTCTCTCTCTCTCTCTCTCATCTCTCTCATCCTCTCTTCACACACACACACACACACACACACACACACACACACACACACACACACACACACACACACACACACACAGGGGGACGGATAGCCTAGTGGTCAGAACATTGCGCTGGCAATTTGACGACCCGGGTTCGAGTCGGGTGGAGGAAATTTTTCTCCAGGAGTTAACATCAGTGCTGACTCCACTCTCCCCACAAGTCCTTCGGATGAGACTTTAAACCGAGGCCTGTGTGCACACCCACGCAGAACATCTTGCACACACGTTAAATCCTGTTCCGCTTTTCGTAAGAGTAGGCCATGGTGTGCCGGTGGGAACAGATGAGAATGTTTACAAAACTGCATACACACGGGGACCGGATGAAAAAAAGCACATGGTTGCTTATTCTGTTATCCTCGATGTAAAAGAATAAATAAAATAAATAAACCTCTTTAAAAGTCCTTCGGATGAGACTGTAAACCGAGGCCCGTGTGCGAATGCACGCAGAACATCTTGGGCACACGTTAAACCCTGTTCCGCGTGGGAGCAGATGGCATTTACAAAACTGCATACACACGGGGACGGGATGTAAAAAAAATTATATAAATTATTATAAATAATATAATTGTAAATCATATAATGCTTATTCCATTATCCTCCGTATAAAAGAATAAGATAAACATATTAAAAAAACAACAACACACACTTGAACAAACACTACAAACCGGGCGGTCACTGCCAGCATTGAACAACAAATCCCCAGTACAGACGCCAGAAAAAAACAACAACCAACCAAACAAAAAACAAAAAACAAGAACAAAACAAAAACCACAGTACTAGGCCTATTATACACACAGTAGACGTGAGTCACAGCTGTGTATAGTAAGTCATTAGAGTGATGGTTCCCCTCCACTGAGCAGCCTATAGGCCAAAAGCCTACTAAGCCTGGTCAGATATTTGTTTTTTTACCACGTGTGTGGTGTCGTTAAGTGGTTTCCCTGTCACAAACTGGTACCAGATGTTTAACTGCGCCAACCTGGTCTATGAATAACCAGAAACCCTTTTCTTTCTTTCTTAATTTATTCTTTTATTTCGAGGATAATGGAATAATCACTCATGTGCTTTGTTGCATCCAGTCCCCGTGTGTGTGTGTGGTGTGTGGTGTGTGTGTGTGTGTGTGGTTGTGTGTGTGTGTGTGTGTGTGTGTGTGTGTGTGCTTTGTAAATTTATCATTGTTCCCTTTTAAATTGAACAGCACATTGTCTTTATATCAACCCGACTCCCGAAGTCAAAATGCGGCTACCTAAATGGTGGGTGAAAATGGTCACATACGCAAAATCTCACCATTGGTGAACCTCGGAAGTCTAGCGGGGGAGCAAAATTAATGATAATGATAACAAAAACAACAACAACAACAAAACCAACCAAAACAGAACCAAAAAAAATCAACACACATGTATGTAATCACAACCCAAAATAACTGCAACAACAGGAAATCAACCAAATAAAAACTGAGTCAAGATGGCAAATATAAAGAGATAGTCCAGAGTTTTACCGGGAATATCCAGCTGACAAAGAAATTAAATTGAAATCATCCACAGGCATCCTACATTAGGTGGGCAGGATAGCTCAGTGGTCAGAGCGCTCGCTTTCCCCCAGCCAAGGTTAAGCAGCATCGAGCCTGGTTGCCAATCGGATGGGTGACCGCTTGCGCGACTTGGTTTCAGTACTGTCCCCCAGTTCACCCAGCTGTAAATGGGTACCTGCCCTCTTTAGGGTCAGGGAAAGTAAAAAAGCAGCCAGGCGGAGGAGATGGGCGCCGCCCTCAATATTCTGGCCCCGGCTGAGCTGAGGTCTCTGATGCCTCGCTCCCCTACGACCATTATAGGTTATGTGACCCACCCTACCTTATTCTGTATGATCATTATTTACAGCTTAGATCTTTTACAGCTTTTGCCCTGCGATTTGCAGTCGGAATTAATTATATAGTTTATATAACATTTATTAGTCATTGATATCAAGATCAACAGTAACACATTTTCGTCTGTAGCGCACATTTCTTATACCAAACACGGTACATTTTCTATCTTTGTCCAGCCTGACCATTTTAAGACTAAAGCCTCTTAAGGACACGGTACACTTGCACCTTTACTCAGATGTCAATGACCACAGTCCCACACAGTTGCAGATTGGGCCGAGGGCATTACCCTACATAAATCTTTTCCTTCTCTGGACTTAGGAGCACCTTACATGCTTACAAAATGGAGAATGAAAAATAATCGTCAAATTACATAATATCATTAATTA
>CM060330.1:4128213-4130713 GCA_030674155.1 Stramonita haemastoma
ACACAACTGAAAGAGGAAGCAAGGTTATGAAAAAAATTGCTTTGTTCAGCTGGTATGTATCATTAAAGGTAGGTAATCTGAAAGTAGACTGATTATTTTAACCACACATAAGAAAAATGATACTCTCCCAAAAAACAAACCAAACAAAATCCAAACAAAAATGAAAGCAAGAGCAAGGTAGGGGGGGTTGGAATAGCCAGAGGTGGCATGTTGCCAGGAACAGTTCAGCTGGTGTATGTACATTTTTTCCCCTGTTGTTTGGCGTGGCTGTGAACTGATGTAGTGGGTATGTCAGAGCTCAGTGATAAATGTGTCTAGCTAAACAGGGGCATGAAACAAAAGCCCTGAATTTTGCAGGCACTGCAGTGTGTACCGTGTCAGTTGATCTGTGTCAGTTGATACTGAGTCAGTTGATCTGTGGCAGTTGACACTGTGGCAGTTGATACTGAGTCAGTTGACACTGTGGCAGTTGATACTGTGGCAGTTGATAGATACTGTGGCAGTTGATGGCAGTTGATATTGTGGCAGTTGATGGCAGTTGATACTGTGGCAGTAGAATCAGCCTAACCCCTAACCCTTCTGCAGGCCCATAAGGCTGCTTAGGACAGTATTTTTCTCCTTTTGTCATTTTTATCTTTTTTTTTTCAAACATATACTATGAATTGCAATAGCCAAGTGGTTAGGACTGTTTCAGTGTTTGACTTTAGTCCCATGGTTCCATGAAGTAGGGAGTTCAAATCTTTGGTGATATCTGGCAAAATTAAGGGTGGGGGATTTTTACGATCTTCCAGATAAACTTTTCCAGACCTGCCAGTGCCTTAATTCCCTTAATGTATCATTATGTGTGTATACACATGCAGAAGATTTAATATGCATGTTAAAGATCCTGCCTAGGTTATGGTTAAACCTGCGATAGACTGGCGTCCTATCCAGGGTGGAGTCTATGACTCTCAGTCGCTTAACGCCACAGAAACTGGGATAAGCACCGGCCTGATGAGCCTTAGGCTCGGGACAGACTTTAACTTTGTTTTTTTAACTAGGTTATGGGACACCTTTACCTATAATCATACCGGACTCTGCTTTTGTCATGTTTGGTTTTCTGTTTTTTTGCTTGAACATTAGAAGTAGAAAGCAGGCAGTGTGAGTAAGCGAGTCACCATGTCGACTCTTGAGTGAGGATATGTACCCAAGTTTGTCGTGTTTTTGTTTGTTACTGTTAGAAGTGGAAAGCAGGCAGTGTGAGTGAGTGACCATGTGAGTGAAGACATGTACCCAGGTTTGTCCTGTTGTTTGTTAACATTAGAAGTGGAAAGCAGGCAGATCAGTTCACCATGTCGATGCTGAGTGTGTCTGTTAGAACATTAGAAGTAGAAAGCAGACAGTGCAAGTGACCATGTGAGTGAAGACATGTACCCAGGTTTGTTACTGTTAGAAGTTAGTGTTAGAAGTGGAAAGCAGGCAGTGTGCAGGCAGTGAGTCACCATGTGAGTGAAGACATTTACCCAGGTTTGTCCTGTTGTTTGTCTGAACTTTAGAAATTGAAAGCAGAGCAGTGTGATCAAGCGAATCATTCAGGATGTCGACGCTGAGCGAGGACATGTACCCGGGTCTGAACACGGAGCAGCTGGTGCAGGAGGTGCATGAGGTGGTGGTGCAGAAGGTGGGCCACGTGCCTGTCGCCAAGGGAGACTTCCACAAGCTGCCCAGGAACGTCAAGATCTTCCTCGGACATTGTGTACGTAGAGATTTGCTTCATTTTTTGTGGTTGTGTGTGTGTTTTGTGTGTTGTGGGTGAGTGTGGTGTGTGTGTGGGGGGGGGGGGGGGCTGTGTGGGTCACGTGCCTGTGGCCAAGGGAGACTTCCACAAGCTGCCCAGGAACGTCGAGATCTTCGTCGGGCATTGTGTATGTAGAGAGATTTGTGTGGGGGGTTGTGGGTGTGGTGGGTTGGGGTGTGTGGGTGTTGTGTGTAGGGGGTGGTTGGGTGGTGGTGGTGGGTGTGTGTGGGGGGGGGGGGGGGCTGTGTTAGGTCACGTGCCTATGGCCAAGGGAGACTTCTCCAAGCTGCCCTGAAATGTCAAGATCTTCGTCGGGTATTGCGTATGTAGAGATAGAGTTGCCTTTTGCTGGGTGGGGTGGGGTTGGGTGAGAGTGGGTGTGTGTGTGTTTGGGGGGGGGGGGGGGGGGGGGGGGGGTGCTGTGTTGGTCATGTGCCTGTGGCCAAGAGGGACTTCTTCTCCAAGCTGCCTAGAAATGTCAAGATTTTCGTGGGACATAATGTGTGTAGAGATAGAGTTGCCTTTTTGCTGGTGTGTGTTGTGTTGTGTGGGGTGTGTGTGTGTGGGGGGGGGGATGGTCCTGAGGGAAGACAGCATCCTCACAGCATCTAAAAGTATAACAGCATTTTAAATATAGGCTGCCCTTAGCACTTGAGCTTACATCAGTACAGTTTTCTTTGTTGTTGTTGTTTGGACCAAGTGTTGGATTGTAAGTGTCAACAA
>CM060330.1:4138213-4140713 GCA_030674155.1 Stramonita haemastoma
GTCAAGTTGGTTTTATACCCCGTTTTAATCTGTATATAGCTGCACAGTTTTAATTTGAGTTTTAAAATGTGATGAGGTGACAGCCCCGATATGGCCTGTGCGGTTGGCAGGGCTATAAACATGATTGGATTGGATTGTTGTGTGTGTGTGTGTGAACGACCGCTTGCCAGGATGTATGGCCGATAAGGGGTAGAAAGAACTGTGTTATTTCTTTCTTTCTTTCTTTATTCTTTTATATCAAGGATAATGGAATAAGCACTCACATGCTTTTTTTACATCCAGTCCCCATGCGTATGCAGTTTTTGTAAATGTCATCTGTTCCCACCGGCACACGATGGCCTACTCTTACAAAAAGCGGATGGGTGCCTACTACTACTACTACTGTCTTCCCCCCTGTTTCAGGACGAACCATGTACGTGATTCCCTTCAGCATGGGCCCGGTGGGATCGCCTCTGGCCAAGATCGGGGTGCAGGTGACGGACTCGAACTACGTGCTGCTGTGCATGCGCATCATGACGCGCGTGACGCCCAAAGTGTGGGATGTGCTTGGGGACCACAAGTTTGTCAAGTGCATGCACTCCATGGGGTGCCCTCGCCCCGTGCCGCGTGAGTGGGTTTGTGTGTTGGGGTGGGGTGGGGTGGGGTGGGGGGGGGGGGGGGGGTTGTGTGTGTGTGTGTAGGGTGTGTGTGTGTGAGACTGAGTGAGTGCGTGAGTGAATGAATGAGCGAGCGTGCGTGTGTGTGAGACTTGAGTGAGTCAGTGTGGGTGTGCGTGCGTGTGCATGAGACTATTTTAATTTAATGTTTTATTTATTTATCTATTTAATTTTATTATATATATATATATATATATATATATATATATATATATATATATACATACATACATACATACATACACACACACACACACACACACACACACACACACACACACACACACACTACATGAACTAACTTTAAAAAAAAAAAACCCACACACAAAGGTAAAAAAACCCACTGGCCTTGCAACCCGTTAACTGAGAAATGAAAAAAAACAAACATATAACATATAAAGAAACTTTTTAAAAACACTACGAGACTGAAAAAAATCACTGTTTTTTTGCATCTCAACCACCAGACAGGGTAAAGAACCACTGGCCTTGCAACCCGGCCAAGGTGATGATCTTCCACTTCCCACACACACACACGCACACACATGCACACACACACATGAACTAACTTTCATAAAACAATCCACACACACACTTACTATAAGACTGAAAAATCACTGTTTTTATCATCTCACTATCAGACAGGGTAAAGAACCACTGGCCTTGCAACCCGGCCAAGGTGATGATCTCGCATTTCCCGCACGAGCTGAAGATCAAGTCGTACGGCAGCGGCTACGGGGGCAACTCCCTGCTGGGCAAGAAGTGCTTTGCCCTCAGGATCGCCAGCGTCCTGGCCCGCGACGAGGGCTGGATGGCCGAGCACATGCTGGTGAGTTGAGTGAGTCCTCCTGGGGAGAGCAGCTTTCCCTCCCCCCCTCCACCCTGAATTTCATTTATTTTAATTTTTTTTATATTATACCACTTTATGTCACAGCAGATTTCTCGGTGTGAAATTCGGGCTGCTCTCTCTCTCTCCCCGGGGAGAGCGCATTGCCAGAAGTGTAGCGCCTACCCATTATTTTTTTTTCCCCTTCAGGGATGGTGTTTAAACATGACACCTGTGTGCATGCTGGTGTTTTTTAAAAAAATTTGTCATCCACTCCTACCTGCACACGATGGCCTGCTCTTCCGAAAGGCGGAACGGGATTTTAATGTGTGCGCAAGATGTTCTGCATGCGTTCGCACACGGAACCTTGGTTTGTAGTCTCATCCGAATGACCTCATGCAGAGAAATCTGCTGTGACATGGAGGGGTGTAAAGTGATGTTTCTTTTTATAAAGAAATAAAGAAATGTCACTTTTTTGTGGGTAAATGACGTTAAAGTGAAGACACGCACGCGTGGGAAAAAGGAGCTCAGTGTTCATACCTCTAGGTTGTCCTGACCCTTCCCCCCTCCCATCTCTCTGTTTAACCCTTAACCCTTTCAGTTGTTGTTGTTGTTGTTGTTGTTCCCCAGCCTAACACTCTGGGGGTCACCCAGAATGTGCCCTCTGACTCAACTCATCCCACCTGGGAATCAATGTAAGATTGGAAATGAAATTGCACACTACTGAATGAGAAGTTTGCGTGTATGACTGTTTTCAAGTACCTCGCCATATAGGCAGACATAGTCCGACTTCAGTGGAACCCTTTCAGTATGGTAAACTTGTTTTCCAGCTCAGCTTTCTGCTACCCTTTAGTTCTGTAAGGAGGAAAACCGGCGCAACCGAATTTTCAGCCAATTCCTGGGTTTCTGAGGTGCAGAAGAGTGGAAAAAGGGGTCCCTAGGTAAATTTTACATTCACACACACAAAGCTTTATAAACATTCTCGTGGAAAAGAAGCAGTGTTTGCCATATCAAAACTGTT
>CM060330.1:4145713-4170713 GCA_030674155.1 Stramonita haemastoma
AAAGTCAACTAGCCCTTAGGGCTGCAGCACATAAGGACTGTGCAAGTCAAGCCTCCTAGTCAGAGATTCATAGTTGATCACTAAAGACTAAGCTGTAAAGTGGAATTCCATGAGCGGGAAAGAAAGCCACTGATCATACAGCCTCTCCCTTTGCTGTTACCCCCAGTGTCAATGGTTTATATTCCATAGTAGTGCCATATCTCTCCTAAGTGAAAATTTGGCCTCTTCTTTTCTGAGGGCTAGGGGAGTGTGTTGCTTTTGATTTGGTAGTGCCAGTTCTGTGTAGGTTAGTGTGCGTGTGTGCTGTGCGCATTCATGCATACAGGCCCACATTTTAAACAGGAGAATTCTTTGAGCGCTTGCTTTCCCCAAGCTAAGGTTAAGCAGCTTTGAGTGTGGTTACCAATTGGATGGGTGACTGTTTCCGCACCTTGGTTTCTGTACAGTCCCCCGGTTCACCCAGCTGTAAATGGGTACCTGCCCCTCTTTAGGGTCAGGGAAGGTAACAGCGAGGGAGAGAAGATGGGCACCGCCCTTAATATGCTGGCCCCTAGAGAGGCTGAGGTCTCTGAGGCTTCGCTCTCCTACGACCACATAGGTTATGGGACACCTTTACCTTTACTTTAATTGTTTGAAAAGTTTTTTTTTAATTTTTTTTTTTACAAATTTGAAATGTTAGACTCCAGGAAATGACATGCATGCGTGTGTGTATGTATGTATGTATGTGTGTGTGTTTCTGTGCACACATGTGAATCTATATGTGTGTGTGTGTGCGTGTGTGTGGGTGTGTATGCGCGTGTGTGTGTGTGTATGTGCGTGTGTGTGTGTGCATGCCTCTGTGTGTGTGTGTGTGTGTGTCTGTACACGCATGTTGCATCTATGCATATGTGTGTGTGTGTGTGTGTGCAGGCAAGAAGATCATGCACGACCCCATGGCCATGCGGCCGTTCATGGGCTACAACTTTGGCAAGTACCTGGAGCACTGGCTCAGCCTGGGCAAGGTGCCCGGCAGGAAGGTAAGCATCACCCCTGGTCAGTGCATCACCCCCCATCCCCTCTTCTCTTTTTACATTCACATGTCTAGCTTTGCCTGCCAATGCCATTCATCGCAATATAAATAAAAATGATGATAATAAAATCTAACTAAATGAATTTTTCCAAAATCAAACGGAATGAATTTTTCCAAAATCTAACGGAATGAATTTTTCCAAATTCTAAATGAATGAATTTTTCGAAGTATAACTGAATTTTCCAAAATCTGACTGAATGAATATTCCAAAATCTAACTGAACAAATTTTCCAAAATCTAACCAAACGAATTTTCCTAAATCTAACTGAATGAATTTTCAAAACAATCGAATTGACCAAATTCTCAAACATCAAACTAAATCAAATTTTCAAAATCAAACTGATCAGAATTTAAAAAAAAAAATCTAACTGAACAAATTTCCAAAAAATCGAAACAGAATTTTCCCAAAATCTATCTGAATGAATTAAAAAAAAAAATCAAACTGAACAAAATTCCAAAAATCCAAACAAACAGTATTTTCCCAAAATCTTAACAAATTCTTTACCAAAAAATAAAATAAAATAACTGAACGAAATTTCCCCACAGCTTCCCAAGATCTTCCACGTGAACTGGTTCCGCACGGACGAGAGCGGCAAGTTCCTGTGGCCTGGCTTTGGTGAGAACATCCGCGTCATTGACTGGATTCTGCGCCGCTGCAACGGAGAGGAGGGCATCGCCACAGAGACCCCCATCGGCTTCGTGCCCACTCCTGGTGAGGGGTTTGTTCTTGGATGAAGGCTGTGGGGGTTGTACTTATTTTCTACATAGGATCTTCCTCCATCATCACACCTGACATATGTCCCTATTTTCATTCAGTTTCCTCCAACTCCATCACTATGAATTATCGTGTGTTTGCGTTTGCATAAATATATAATTTGTTAATTCATTTGTGAATGGTTGCATGCGTGTGATTGATTTGAATGCAAGCGCTTCGATTTGATTGCATTACAAGATTTAGCACTATATAAATTCCATGTATTATTATTATTATCATTACTGTGTTAGTTTGTTCTTCAGTTTAACATCCTTCCACGAGACAGTTATATTAGACGTAGATTGTACTGTGTGTGTGTCAGAGTCAAAGTCAAAATTTTATTTCCAGAAGGTACAGTGAGTAAGCAATAAATTTTGCTTTTTTTCCCATCAAGCCATCTAATATCTAGTAAAAACCTGTGTGTGATTTGCCGGGATTTACACACAAAAGTTTTCCATCACACAGTGACCATCACTAATTGCTACCACATACCGAAGCTCTGTCAGGCCAGAGGCACAGAGCCTGCTGTGAAAGTCTGAAGGAGGAAAAGACGAGCGAACATGCGTGCCTGACCTGATTTCGCGATGGAATGTGAAGTCTAGAGGCAGTTTAGTGTTTATAGAATCCGGAACGCAAGAGGGTTAATGAACAGCAGCGTGAGGTGAGGAGAGAGGAACGGAGGGAACTGGTTGTCAAGTCTTCAGGGGTGCCACCACGGTCGTCGGACTAAGGGAGGGATGGATAGATAGATCGAAAGAGAGAGAGAGGGAGGGATGGCTGGAGGGAGGGAAGGAGGGAGACGGACAGACAAACACAAACACACACACACACACAGAGAATGTACCATTGTCTAAATCACCTTGTAGTGAATGGACGCTAAACCAATGAGAAGAAGAAGAAGAAGACAGACGGAGGTGGTTACAGGTGCCGTGGTGTTGTTGCAGGGTCGATCAACATGAAGGGTCTGAAGGAGCCTGTCAATGAGAAGGAGCTGTTCTCGCTGCCCAAGGACTACTGGCTGGACGACACGCGGGAGTCGCGCCGCTTCCTGGAGGACCAGGTGGGCTGTGACACCCCCCCTGTCATCTTCCACCTGCTGGAGCAGCAGGAGAAGGCCTTCCAGGCCGCGCCCAAGTGAACTGTCACCTGTCTGGCCACCTGTCCACCTGCATGCACACTGCCTGAGGACACCTGACTCCCCACCTCCCTTCCCCATCCATCCCCAAGTGAACTGTCCAATTACAAACTGCCTGAGGACCCCTTACCACCCCTCCCCCACCCCTAAAATCCCTTCCCCTCCTCCCCAGGTCAGCGTGGTAGGTTTGAAGGCCTTCTAGGCCATGGACAAGTGAACGGTCCAATTGCAAATTGCCTGAGGACCTCTGACCCCTACCCCCCATCCCCCATCCCCCCAATCCCCTCCCTCCCCCCCCCCCCCCCCCCTCCCCCCAGGTCAGTGTGGTGGGTTTGAACCCTTGATCTTTTGCTGGTGACGTGAGGAGTCCCAAGTCTTGTGCGTGGGTGGCTCTTGAAGCGAAGTGACTGTGAAAGTAACGTTGCAAGTTGTTCTGTTCTTTTTTCCTTGTGTTGTTGAAATTGTCTTGTCCCCATTTAAAAAAAAAAAAAAAATTTTTAGTTTTGTAAATTTTTTGGATTTTTTTTTTTCTGGTATCAAAGTTGTTTTTTTCCCCCCCCCCTTCTCTCTCTTTTTTTTTTTTGAGTTGTGTGATCAGTATTAGTGGGACACAGATTTAAAAAAAAAAAAGGTTTGCCTGTCTGCTCAGCAGCTTGGGGAGTAAGTAATGTATGCCTCTGTGTCGAATATCTTGACTGTGTAGAGTATTATTCTGATTTCCATTGCAGAGGTATTGGATATTACCAGGTATTGATTTTGATTGGAAATTATAGTGTTTTGTTCTGAGTGCATAATTTTAAAAAAACCTTATTTGTTAGATGAACTTTTCAAGAATGGATGATCATTTTAAAAATGTTATTTTTGTTCAGTTTTCTAGAAAAGTATTTTGTTTATAAAGGGAAAGCAAAAAATCAGAGGTATACTTTTTTTTTTCTCTCTCCACTTTTGTAATTTGTTGTTCGTTTCAAAGATGGATAAGTGATTACTTGCTATTTCTTATTTTTCAATTATGAGGGAGTTGTTTTTTTTTTTTAATCTGAAGTGGCTATCTAATTTTTATTGAGTAGTATTAGCTCAAAATGAAGACAGGCCAGTTTGGTTTTCACCGTCTTGATTGTTATATCTTCACATAATATCATTTTTCAGAATATCAATAATGTTTATGGTTATAAGCACACAGGATGTGAAACCATTTTGTTTCTTCCCATTTAAATTAAGACTGTGTTTGGGACAGAACTAATGTGATGCTTGCCATGTATGCATAAATGTACATAGCTTTTTTGTTGGTAAGGGTTGACTGTCTTATTAGCCATAATATGAAAGAAAAGACAGATATTAAAAAAGAAAAAAGAGACTGTCTCAAGACCTAGGGCGTATCGGTTTCCATATTTAAAAAAAAAAAAGTATAAACTCCAGAAAAATCCAGCTATTCATCTGTCTCTACTCTTTTTTTTTATCAAGAATCAGGATGATCAGGTCTGTCTGAGAGCGGAAAGTTGCTGTAGCTTCTAAGTCTGTTCTCTCCAGCGAGTGATGTTTGTGTGTTAAGGCGTTGCAGCAGGCCATGTGTTTTCTCTCACTCCCTGTAGAACAGCTTGGGACAGAAGAAAACTTGGCAGTTTGGTCCCTTAGACTGCTGGAACAGATAGGGGATGGTGCCATAGGAGATGGTCCCCGACATGAAATGAACAAGTTCAGATTTTCTTTTCCAATATCAGAAGACGCTTTTTGTTTTGGAAAATGTCACCTTTTTCAGCGGTTATTATCCTCAATTTCAGTAAATAAACGAATAAATAAGTAAATGAATAAATGTCATATGTAATGTGAACAATTTCATTTCTTTTCAATTTCGGAGGGTACCTTTACCATGATCATTTTTCTTATGTTTAAGTCTTTTCTGTAAAAAAAAAAAAAAAATAAAAAAAAAAAATACTGTAGATAGTTTTTTTTTAATATCATGTATTCGGAGAGAGCAGAACGCTTCAACTTTGCAACGCTTTTTTTTTTGTTTTGAGTTTTTGGTGTCATATGCTTATTGTGGATGATTTTATGACTGTCTCGTGCAGAACACACAAAGAAGTCAGTATGCGTTGAGGACATAGCTTTTGAGTGCTGTATCTGTAAACTTTGTGTGTGAGATTCCATGTTTGTCCTCAGTAAGTCTCGTCTGCTGTGCTGTCTGTCGTGTTTGATGGTAATAAATTATGATTGGTGTGATGAGATAGCAGGGAGTGAGGTGTCATCGAGAAAGGAGAGAACAAAACTGTTGGCATCGCTTATGCAGTGAGAGATGTGTTGTATTGATTATGATTAGTCATCATGATCATGCTTATAGCTACTTGTTGTCTGTGGATATATATTTTATATAGACACGAGTTCTTTTTTTTTGCGTGTGCTTTTTCAGTATTAGTGTAGTCGTTTGTTTGTTTTTTAGTCTCTGTGGGTTTTTTTGGATTGAACACCAGTGAAAAGACCAAATGCAAACCTCGTTTGTCCAATAGATGATAATTCTATAGAACAAACCGAAGACAATTCTTTAGAACTAACCGAAGATAATTATGTAGAACTAACCGAAGATAATTACTTAGAACTAACTGAAGCCAGTCACTCTTCACTCTCCCTGTCTAGGTGTTGTTGATAATAGATTTGAAGGATTTGAACAAATCCTTGCTTAGTTTTGCCTTTAAAAAAAACCCAACAACCCCCCCCCCACCACCACCACCACCACTTTAGTGAGATCTTACACGCAGTCTTCTTTTTTTAGATCTGAAGATAATTTTGGAGTAGGTTTTTTTTTCTCTTTTTTTTTTTTGGTTGTCAGTATACTTCACTCAGGAAACCGTGGATTGCACTTCATTAAGGTCCAGACACTTCAGCAGTTGTAGATTAGAACGGTGACCTGTAGGTAGGTTACAGTGGGATGTGTCTGGGTTTTTGGGTTGGTTTTTTTCACTCTCACCAAGGATAGGGTGATAATCTGTTGTTCATCACGGTTATGCAATCACTTGTGCACTTCTCTGCAATATGATTTTTCACTTCTTTTGTGCAAATCTTGAGCGTAGAAAAGGAGGCTGATATCTTCAGACCTTTTATTATTATTATTGTTTTTTAATAATGCACACTTATCTCATTTTCTTTTTTTTTTTCTTTAGATGACTTAAAAGTTAGAACAGTTTAAAAAAAATTTGTTTTTGTGGTTATTTTACTGTTTATTTTTTTGCTTGGCTTTTTTTTTTTTTTTTTTTTTTGCTTTTGGTTTTTTTGTTTTTGCACGTTGCATATACACAAAATATCATACCATTCGGGTCACATTCTGAACCAAAAAGTGCTCAAGAGTGACGTTTCTGTTACCATATAAAACAAAACAAGTGTGTCAGATTTGACTAATGGTTTGCTCACAACCCCCCCCCCCCCCAAAAAAAAAAACAAAAAAAAAACAACCAATCACCCCCCCCCCCAAGAAAACCCCATAAACTATTACCCACCCCCCTTCCGCCCTGGTCAAATCAATTCCAGGATGAAAAGTTTGAGATCTGTGTTCCCCCCCCCCCCCCCCCCCCTTTTTTTAAAAAAAAAAATTGAAACTGCAAGCTATGCCTTGCTCACATGTTTGTTTTGCACTGAGTAGAAAATGTTGAGTGACATAGCACATGTAGCAGACAGAAAGAAATGCGATTGAAAAAAAAATGTATTAGAAATTTTAGGGTTTGTGTAGTGGAAGTGTAAAAATGTCAGTTGTTTTATTTTGTGTGGGTGTGTTCAAAAAAAAAAAAGGTTGTTATTCTGCTATGGGAAGCATAACTCTGACCAAGAGTCATTTGAAATTTTCTGTTGACAGTTGTGTTTGGGTTATATCTAGAAGCGAGATTTGATCACGCTTTTTCTTCATTTTTCTTTTTTTCTTTTGTTTTTCTCTATTTGTAGGTGCAATTTTAGTTTTCTTCTAGTAGTTTCTTCAAAATGCTAAATGTTTTTTTTACTGAGTCAACAGAATGGTTGAATAAGGATGTATATTTTGTTGATGGACTGGACTAGGAATACTAGAGATGGATTTTGATTTAAGGGGGGTGGGATGCATGAAATTTAATTTGGGGGTCAAAAAAAGACCAAAAAAAGTTTCTTATCTCAGTGATGTCCATGAACTTCCCAAATTCTTGTCTCTGTCTCTCTCTTGTCTGTCTGTCTCTCTCCCTCTCTCTCTCTCCCTCCTCTCCCCCTCCCTTTTCTTTTTTGAATTTATTTTATTACGCATTAACCAGAATGTCTTTTTGATGATCTACTACACAATTAGTATCTGTAGCTTTAGTCGTGTTGGTTAAGAGTTCTGTGCTCCAGTAGAACTAGGTACTGTTTTGACAGTCTTGATTTTGACCAGCATTATTACCTGATATGAATCAAACTTGTGATAAAACCTCCCGCCCACCCCCACCCCATTCCTGTCCCCACCCACCTTCTCCCCAAACATTCACGGTAGTTTTGTTGAGTCCATTTCAATGAGGAAATGGACACCTATGGGAGCATTTTACTTTTTTGTAATTTTTTTATACCTTTTTTTTTTTGCAGGCATACCTTTAAATATTTAAATCATGTAGTTGGTGATAGGACGGAATCATCTTGTGATGGTGTTAGTTTGCAAATTGTAAAAATTGTAGTTTCATGGCATGAAATAGCTACTATTTGTAGACTTTTATATATATATACACACCTTTTTTTAATCCGTTGTGATTATTTTTGGTTCTAATTTATCACAAAACGTGCAGGATATTAAGATTTAAATATCATTACTTCGCTAAAGTTGTCTCACCATGAGCTGTTGATATTGTGTCACATCGTAAGCAGGTATTCAGTTTTTGTTTTCAAACATTCTTTTTTTGGTCTCTTTTGTCCTTCCCAAGGCATGAAATATACATACATATTTACATGCAGAAGATCAAACATGCATGTTAAAGATCCTGTAATTGAAGGCACAAATATATATATATATTTTAAGATATAATGTGAATGTGCTAAGATACTATCATTCTTGTCGGTAAATTTGGATACACAGTCATACCCAGCATGCACCCTGTACCTGCTGAGGAATTTACTGCACAACAACGTGACTTTCCCCCCATAAGAGACCACCAGAAAAATTCAGTGCAGTGCGCTTCCACACGACTCCTGAAGGAGTTCAGACAGAGAAGAAAAAGAAGTCATGAAATCAGTAGGAGCACAGTGACTGAAATAAAGACTCAACTGAAATGATAAAGTAATAGAGACTGGAGGAACCATTCATCATCCCCTAGTGGGTAAAATGTAGGTGCTGGAAAAAAAATTTTTTTTGGCACAAATGAGTTGTCAGTGTTTTTCTCTTAGAAAAAAAAAAAAGCTTTTTGTTTGCATATGTAACACTTGTATGATATGCTTTAGTCTATTAAATATAAACATAATCTATTGCGTTATCTTGTGTTTTGAGTGTTTGTAT
This sequence comes from Stramonita haemastoma, assembly GCA_030674155.1. Lineage (NCBI taxonomy): Eukaryota > Metazoa > Mollusca > Gastropoda > Neogastropoda > Muricidae > Stramonita > Stramonita haemastoma. The sequence goes on from CM060330.1 coordinate 4,154,136, forward strand.
CTGATCTGTTGTTTGTGAGTGCGTGTGTGTTGTATTGCCTTGAATTTCTATGTATTTTTTCATGGGTTTACCAATGGCAAGATTTTTGCATATGCGGCTGTTTTTTTCCCACCATTGATGCAGCAGTTGACTTTAGTGATGATATCTAAAGACGACACATGTGTGCATGTGTTTTTAACAAAACAAAAATCTGTCCTCTATTCCTACCAGCACAAACTGGCCTGCCCTTCTGAAAGGCAGAACAGTTGTCAACATGTGCACAAGATGTTAATGTGTGTTGCAATCGCACAAGGCACTTGGTTTATTGTCAAACCCAAAAGGACTTTTGGGAGTATAGTTAGATGGGGGACAAGATAGCTAAGTGGTCAGAGTGCTGCATTTCCCCAAGCCAAGGTTAAGCAGCATCAGAGTAAGGTTATCAAAGTGGATGGGTGACTGCTTGCGGCCTTGGCTTCAGTACAGTCACCCAGTTCACCCAGTTGTCAGTGGGTACCTGCCCTCTTAAGAGTCAGGGAAGGTAAAGCAGCAAGGGAGAGGAGATGGGCGCCGCCCTCAATATGCTTGCTCCTAGAGAAGCTGAGGTCTCTGATACCTAGTTCCTCTATGACTACATAGGTTATGGGACACCTATACCTTTACAGTCAGTGCTGATGTTAACTCAAGGGGAAAAATCCCTTTGAAGGTGTTACAGGCTGTCAAATTGCAAACGCAATGTCATTACTCCTATGTTAGCAGAAAAGTCACTGGCCAGAGCTGTTCGGGGGCACTTCCTGGTTGATGCCGATTTGAATGCCATTATTATATCCGAGGCCATGTGTGCGAACGCATTCAGAGCACCTTGTGCACATGTTAAATCCTGTTCTGCTTTTCGTAAGAGTATGCCATTTTGTGCCGGTGGGAACAAATGACAAGATTTTAAAAACTGCATATACACGGGGACTGGATTTTTAAAAACGCGAGTGCTTATTCCATTATCATCGATGTAAAAGAATAAATGAATAAATAAAGAAAGAAAGAAAAATGCTGCCGCTTTCTATTTGATTTCACACACACACACACACACACACACACACACACACAGACTGACAAGTTGCCAAGACACGAAACAAATCAAGACTTTTCTCACTACAGTAGAATTTATTTGATAATATTTAAAAACATACAAAAGTTCATATAAACATGCATACTTTTTCTATGCAATTAACAATTCTACTCCAACATACATTCTTTATGATAATATATTTTAAAAAACCCAGATCATTTGATGTGATTTGAGAAAAAAAACCCATCTCCCTTCACACTTTCCACACAAATTATCCTATAAATGATAACATTTTGCTTGTGAATTTACATTTCGTTTCATTAAAAAAAATTGTCTTCAGAAATACAACAAAAAGGGAAACACACAGGCATATATCTATAGCATTAAAATTTTGCACACATTTTTATATGCTACATTTCTATGTTGTATGTACATTTTCTTGTCAATTTACATTGCATCTCATTTAAAAATGTAACACACACATACACACACACACACACACACACATCTGATCTACTCCTTTACTTAAAAATTATAGGCTTTTAGGCTTTCAGTACATTTTTTGTGAAACGTGGTGCAAAATCTGCCATTGATCTTCCAGCAGAAGATCAATACACAAATTTGCCACCAACAACCAAGTCATTTTTATCAATAAAAATAGAAATCACATTGTCAGGTTTGCCATTCCATATCATATTTGATTTGAAAAGACTTGTACAAGACCCCTCCTCCCCACATACTTTCCACACCATTATCCAGACCATTTCACTTTTCTAGTCTCTTTACATTTGGTAAGATTTAGAGAAAAAACCTGGTAAGATTTAGAGAAAAAACCTAAGACCCCCCCCCCCCCCCCCAAAAAAAAAAAAAAAAAAAAAAAATCAAAGGCATACTTTACACACTACAAGACAAAGCATGAAGATGTGTAGGTGTAAAATCTGCATCTATCTTTTAGCAGAAGATCAGTTCACAGATTTGCCACCAACATCATCTAAACTCATACCATGCAATATTAATGGCAATCACAGCACCAGATTTTCTTCCTTTCACGTTTGATGTCACAAACACACATGAAAAACCTCCCCACATACTTTCCATTTTTACATAATGTCACATTTTTCTTGTCAATTTTCATTTAATTTCATTATTCAAAAACAAACAAAATCAGGTACATTATATCCACTTTGATTTTTAAGAGTATATACCTTTAGTCTTTTAAACATACTTTAAAAAAATATGTTGGGTGGAAAATCTTCCACCAGAAGATCAATTCATAAATTTGCCACCAACATCATCTAAACTCATGTCACCCAATATCACTGGCACTCACAGGACCACCTATTTTATTTTTTATTTTCTTTTATTTTTACATTTGATGTGATGTAACCCACATCCACCCCCCCCCCCCCCCCTCTTTGGAAATACTTTACCATTATACAAAATGCTACATTTTTCTTGTCAATTTACATAAATTTTTTTGATCTCATTATTAAAAAACGAAAACAGGCACATGTTATCTACTTCTTTACTTAAAATCATATGCCTGAATTTCACATTCATCTTTTGTAAAATATGTTGGTGTAAAATTTACCATCAATCTTCCAGCAGAATTTCAATTCAAATTTGCCACCAACATCAACTCAAGTCATTTTTATCAATAAGAAAAATTCAATGTCAGGTTTGCTGTTCCATTTCATAATTGATTTGAAAAAGACAAAAGTCCCTTTCTCCCCACACACTTTCCACACATTATATTATTCAGACCATTAGATTTTTCTAGTCACTACATTTGATACAATGTAAAAAACCAACCCAAACCAAAAGACTTAGGCACACTTTCCACACCACAAGACATATAGCATGAAGATGTGTTGGTGTAAAATCTGCATCTATCTTCTAGCAGAAGATCAGTTCACAGATTTGCCACCAACATCATCTAAACTCATGCAGTGCAATAATGGCAATCACACACCAGATTTTTTTGTTTCACATTTGATGTATGTATAAGAAAAAAAAGTGTCAAGAAAAAAAGTCTGCCAATATTTTCTCTGCCAATTGTACAAAATGCTTTATCTTTCTTGTCAATTTACATTTCATCTCATTATCTAAAAAAACAACAACAAACAAACAAGTGAAAAACATGACACGCACAATTTATTTACTTTGACGATCATATATCTTTACTCTTTCATATACATTTTTTGGGTAAAATAATGGTGTAAAATCTGCCATCAATCTTCCAGCAGAAGATCAATACACAAATTTGCCACCAACATCATTTAAACTGCTGCCAGGCAATATCACAGGCAATCACAGCACTGGCTCCATTTTTGTTTTCACATTTGACCCCATGTTAAACGAATGAAAAAAGAAAAAAATCCTCTGAAAAAAATGTCTACCATTATACAGTATGCTACATTTTCTTGTCAATTTACATTTAATCTCATCATTTAAAAAAACCCAGAAAGGTTAAGAAAAACAAACATGGGCACATGTTACCCACTCTTATCCTTAACTCTTTCATTCCCCAATTTACACTTGCTATTGCTTCCCTTTATTCCCAGCTTCCTCTTGTCTGTTTCTTCCCTTCATTCCCGGATTTACAGACCAAAACACTTAGCATAATGGGGTACTTACTTTACAGACTTACGGCAGTAGCCCATATTATATGAACCAAAGAATGTCATATATCATTGTGTAGGAAATTGATGTGAGATGGTGTTGGTGACCATGTTGACACTTCACAGTAACATGACAGGTGATACAGGTGTAAAACAGGTAAGTTGACAGTAAAAAAACAGGTATGCCATCATGCACTCCATGCAGATCAGTATTTTTCTAGCCAGTTGTATGTTTCGTGCTTGTACTCACCAACTGATGCCTCATGTACATCCCCTTGCATTGTTTATGTGAATACTCCATGAGAACTGTCTCCATTGTCACCATGATTGTCCCCAACACATCAACAGTTTATTCTCTTTTTTGTAGACTGTGTATGACTACCACACACCAATAAAGAGAGCAAGCCCCACACTATTTTGCACACTTTTTATATACAGATAGTATTTACATGTTCTCTAATTACATATGTCTGCCCTTCTGTCCAAGTATCACATGATATGTCACACACAGGTGACACATGTATAATACACCTTGATCAGAATCCGAATTCTCTCCACCTTCCATTTTCACAGCCAAGAAATAAGCCACATCTTCACACACACTCTTACACTCATTCTAAAACCAACTAATTTCTCAAGCGACTACTTTCTCACGAGTGGGGGGGGGGGTAGAGAGGGGGGGTGAGAGCTGGAAGACCAATGCTGGAACTGCATTCCATTCACAGCTACTACTACATATAGACTGGGTAGTGGCTGAAGGGGCAAGATGCTGACAGGTCAAGATTAATGAGGGAGGGGGGGGGGAGGGGAGGAGGAAGGGAGGCTGCCCAGCCTGGAATTTCTTACATAAACAAAGACCCGTTAGTGGCTGACAACTGATAAGCAACTAACGGGAAGAACAGAGCGCTCCCTGCTGAGCCCGGTTTACCGGGCTGTGGGAAGGAAGGGTGTTTGTTAGTGGAGACCGGTATACCGGGCGCTGGGAAGGAAAGGAAGAAAAGTCTGCAGACCGGTAAACCGGGCTGTGGGAATGAAAGAATTAAAATCATATACCTGAAGTCTTTCACATACATCTTTTGTAAAATATGTTGGTGTAAAATCTGCCATCAATCTTCCAGCAGAAGATCAATACACAAATTTGCCACCAACATCAACTCAAGTCATTTTTTTCAATTGGACCCCTTCTCCCCACATACTTTCCACACCATTATACAGACGGTTACATTTTTCTAGTCTCTATATTTGATAACTTAAAAACAAAAACTTCTGGCAGGCACATTTTACACACTACAAGACATAGCATGAAGATGTGTAGGTGTAAAATCTGCATCTACCTTCTAGCAGAAGATCAGTTCACAGATTTGCCACCAACATCATCTAAACTCATGCCATGCAATATTCATGGCAATCATAGCACCAGATTTTTTTGTTTTCACATTTGGTGCCATATAAGAAAAAAACAAAAAAGCAAAAAAAGAACCCCCCTATTCCAACATACTTTCCATAAAACAAAATGCTATATTTTTCTTGTAAATTTACATTTAATTTAATTCTTCAAAAACAAAAAAGGCACAGTTTAGCCACTTTTATACTCAAAATCATGTACCTTTAGTCTTTCAAATACCTTCTTTTTAAAATACCCAAAATCTGTCATCAATCTTCCAGCAGAAGATCAATACACAGATTTGCCACCATCATCATTTAAGCTCATACCAGGCAATATTACTGGCAACTACAGAACTGGATCTGGTTTTGTTTTTATATTGGATGTTATGTAAAAAAAAAAAAAAAAAAAAAGCACACCAAAAAAACAAAAACCCCTCTGGAAACATTTTATACACCACTATACAAATTGCTACATTTTCTTGTCAATTTACATTTCATATTATTCCAAAAAATAAAAAAGCAAAAACACAGGCACATATTTAATCCTATACATAAAATCGTATACCTGAAGTTTTTCATATAACTTTTTGTAAAATATATTTGTGTAAAATTTACCATCAACCTTCCAGCAGAAGATTAATGCACAAATTTGCCACCAACATCAATTCAATCATTTTTATCAATAGAAATCACATCACCAACTTTGCTATTCATTTCATATTTGTTTTGACCAGACAAAAGTCCCCTTCTCCCTACACACTTTCCACACCATTATACAGACCATTTCATTTTTCTAATCACTCTAAATTAAATTGATAAAATAAATAATAAAAACTCTCTGGGCACATTTTACACACCACAAGACATACAGTATGAAGATGTGTTGGTGTAAAATCTGCATCTATCTTCTAGCAGATCAGTTCACAAATTTGCCACCAATATCATCTAAACTCATACAATGCAGTGTTAATGGCAATCATGGCACCAGATTTCTATTTTGTTTTCATATTTGATGTGATGTAAAAAAAAAAAAATTTAAAAGAAGAAGAAAAAGGTAAAGTCTCCCAACATACTTTCCCTACCACTGTACAAAAATGCATACCATTTTTTCTTGTCAATTTACCATTTACATCTATATTAACTAAGAAAACAAAAACAAAAAAAGGAGGAAAAAACCCACTAGGCCATGCTATCCACTCCTATGTATAAAATAATATGCCTGAAGCCTTTCAATGTTTTGTAAAATTTATAATTTTATTATTTTGGTAAAAAATCTGCCATCAGTCTTCAGCAGAAGATCAATACACAAATTTGCCACCAACATTTAAACTCCTGCCAGGTGCTATCACCGGCAATCATAGACTGCTCCGTTTTTGTTTTTACATTCAGTTTATGTAGAAAATTTTTTTTTTAAAAAGAAAATCTCTCTGTAAACACTTATGCACCATTGTAGAGTATGCTACATTTTTGGGTCATTTACATTTTATCTCATTATTTAAAAAAAAAAACCCAAAGAAAACAAAACAAAAGAAAAACAAAAAACACAGGTGCATGTTGTCCACTCCTATACTTAAAATCATATACCTGAAGTCTTTCACAGACATCTTTTATAAAATATGTTGGTGTAAAATTTACCATCAATCTTCCAGGAAGTTCAATACACAAATTTGCCACCAACATCAATCAAGTCATTTTTTAATAAATAGAAATCACATTCTCAGGTTTGCTATTCATTTCATGATTGATTTGACAGACAAAGTCCCCTTCTCCCACACACTTTCCACACCATTATACAGACCATTACATTTTTCTAAGTATCTACATTTTGATAAAAAAAAATAAAACCTCTGCAGGCACATTTTACACACCACAAGACATTACATGAAGATGTGTAGGTGTAAAATCTGCATCTATCTTCTAGCAAGATCAGTTCACAATTTGCCACCAATAATCTAAACTCATACAATGCATGTTAATGGCAATCAAGGCACCAGATTTCTATTTTGTTTCATATTTGATGTGATGTAAAAAAAAAAAAATTTAAAAAAGAAAAAAAGGTAAAGTTCCCACATACTTCCTCCTTTACAAAATGCTACACTTTTTCTTTCAAATTACATTTTAATTATAAAAAAACAAAAACAAAACCAAAAAAGAAAAAAACCATGACAGGCACATTGTATTTCCCTTTACTATTGTATAAAATAGCATATCCTTAAGCTGATTACAAATTTTTTGTAAAACATTGGTGTTAAAATCTGCACATCATCTTCACAGAAGATCAATACACAAATTTGCCACCAACATCATCTAAACTCCTGCCAGGCAATATCACAGGTAATCACATGACTGTTCCTCTTTTGTTTTTACATTCAGTTTATGTAAAAACAATACAAAACAATCAAAAAGAAATCCCTCTCTAATACATTATCACCATTGTAAAGTAATGCTAATTTTTTGGTCATTTCATTTTCATCTCATTATTAAAAAACAAAACCAAGAAAAAAAACAAAGAAAAACAAAACACAGTGCACATGTTTCCACTCCTATACTTAAAATCACATACCTGAAGTCTTTCACAGACATCTTTAATATGTGGGAAAATTTGCCATCAATCTTCTAGCAGAGATCAATACACAAATTTGCCACCAACACAACTCAAATTTGTTATGCAATAATAATAGGCAATACAGCACCAGTTCTGGTTTTGCTATTCATTTCATGATTGATTGAAAAAAAAAACAACAAAGAACTCCTTCTCCCCTCACATACTTTCTCACACCTTATACAACCAATTATCATTTATTTCTATGATTACTAAATAAAACAAATAAAAACAAGAAAACATGACAGGCACATTTTACACTACCTTAAAGATCATAATAGCTTGAACATGTTTTGTAAAATCTGATGTAAATCTGCCATAATCTTCCAGAAGACCAATTCACAATTTGCCACCAACATCATCTTAAACTCCATGCCATGCAATATTCACAGGCAATCACAGCACCAGGTCTCTTTTTTTTCACATTTGATGTATTGACAAAAAAATAAAAACAAACAAAGAACTATCTCCGAAAATACTTCTCATTTTACAATGCTACATTTTTGTTCAATTTCATCTTCTTATATCATATTAAAAAAAAAACAGAAAAAAACAAAAAAACAAAAACATGGGCACATGTTATCCACTTATACTTAAAATCATGATCCTGAAGTCTTCATATACATCTTTTGTAAAATGTTAAATTTCCCTCATCTTCTAGCAGAAGATCAATACACAAATTTGCCACCAACAACTAACTCATTGCTTCAATATCACAGGCAATACATCCATTTGCTTTTTTTACATTTGTGGTGTTAAAAACAAACAAACAATCCCCAAATGACCCCTCCTCCACATACTTTCTCACCATTATACAAAACTCAATTTTCTGTCATTTCATTTCATCTCATTTGAATACAAAACAAAAACAAAACAAAAAACAAAACACTAGGCACATGTTATCCACTCCTATACTTAAAATCATACTGAAGTCTTATAAATGTGTTGTGTAAAATTGCCATCTAATCTTCCAGCAGAAGATCAATCACAAATTTGCCACCAACAACATTTAAACTCTTGCAGGCAATATAATGGCAATTACAGCCACCGATTTTTTTGTTTTCATTTTGATTAAAACAAAAAAGGGAAAAAAATTAAAACATCCCCCACCAATACTTTCTGACCTATACAAAATGTCACATTTTTTCAGTAATTTACATTTATCTCATTATAGAAAAAAAACAAAAAAAACAAGAAAGCAAAAACAGCACATGTTATCACTCTATCCTTAAAATCATATACATGAAGTCTTTCACATCTTTTGTAAAATATGTTGGTGTAAAATCTGCCATAATCTACCACAGAAGACCAATTCACAAATTTGCCACCAACATCATTTAAACTCTGCCAGCATATATCACAGGATCACACTTCTGTTTTGTTTTCACATTCAGTGTTATTTAAAAAAAAACCAAACTATTGAAACAACACATTAAACTAAGTCAATTTACATTATCTCATTATTAATAAAAAGCAAAAAAAATAAAAAAAAAAACATGGCACATTTATCCACTTACACTTAAAATCATTCCGAATTTACAGATCATCTTTTCAAAATGTAAAATTTACCATCATTCTTCCACAGAATCAATACACAAATTGACAAACTCAATCATTCTCAATAAACAGAATTTACATCTCTACTTTGTATCACAATTTTGGTTGAAAAGACACAGATCCCTCTCCCCACACACTTTCCACACCATTATACAGACCATTACATTTTTCTAGTCTCTACATTTGATACAATAAAAAACAACAACAACAAACAAACTCTTGGAGGCACATTTCACACACCACAAGACATATAGCATAAAGATGTGTTGGTGTAAAATCTGCATCTATCTTCCAGCAGAAGATAAGTTCACAGATTTGCCACCAACAACATTTAAACTCATACCATGCGATATTGATGGCAATTACAGCACCAGATTTCTTTGTTTTCCCATTTGATATGATACAAAAAAAGGGGGGGGGGGGGGGGGAGGGGGAGAACACTTCTCCCCACATACTTTCCATTACACAAAATGTCACATTTTTCTAGTTAATTTACATTTAATTTCATTAGTAAAAAAACAAAAAAACAGGCACACTATATCCACCTCGATTCTTAGGATCATATACATTTAGTCTTTTATACACACTTTAAAAAAAATATGTTGGTATCAAATCTGCCATCAATCTACCAGAAGATCAATTCACAGATTTGCCACCAACATTTAAACTCATGCCATGCAATATTACCTGCACTTACAGGATCACCTCTGATTTTGTTTTCACATTTGATGTGATGTAACCCCCCCAAATAAACAAACAAAACAAACCCAAACCAAAATAAGACAAAATACCCCCCCCCCCCACCTCTTTCTACATACTTTACCACTATACAAAATGCTACATTTTTCTTATCAATTTACATTTCATCTCATTATTAAAAAACAACAACAACAACAAAAACCACAGGCACATGTTATCCACTCCTATACTTAAAATCATAAATTATGCCTGAATTTCACATTCATCTTTTGTAAAACAATTTGATGTAAAATTTACTATCAATCTTCCAGCAGAAGATCTATACACAAATTTTCCACCTGCATTAACTCAAATCATTTTTATCAATAAAAATAGCAATCACATCACCAGCTTTGCTATTCATTTCATGTTTGGTTTGGAAAGACAACAGGCCCCTTCTCCCCACACACTTTACACACCATTATACAGACCATTACATTTTTCTTCTCAGTCTACACTTGATAACTTATATAATTTTTTTTAAAACCCTGGCAGGCACATTTTACACACCACAAAACATGTGATGTGAAGATGCATGAAGATGTGTTGGTGTAAAATCTGCACCCATCTTTTATCAGAAGATCACTACACAGATTTGTACCATCATCATCTAAACTCATGCCATGCAATATTAATGGCAGTCACAGCACAGGATTTCTTTTTGTTTTTACATTTGCTATGATATAGAAACAAAAACCCCTATCCAGACATACTTTCCATTATATAAAATGCTACGTTTTTCTGGTCAATTTACATTTAATTTCATTATTCAAGGACAGAAAAAATGCAGATTTTATCCACTTTTATACCTAAAATCATATACCTCAAGTCTTTTTTAATACATTTTTTGGTAAAATGTGTTCGGGTTAAATCTGCCATCAATCTTTCAGCAGAAGACCGATTCACAAATTTACAACCAACATCATTTAAACTCACTTCAGGCAAAAGCCTTCTTATGACACTTTCAAATCCAACCTTAAGACATTTATAGTAAAGTCAGTCAAGTCTTCAATTTTAACGTCTTTCCACATTAAGTGATACCAGACGACCCTAAAATAGGAGACTGGATAGGTCAGCGAGAGAGAGAGAGAGAGAGAGAGAGAGAGAGAGAGAGAGAGAGAGAGAGAGAGAGAGAGAGAGAGAGAGAGAGAGAGAGAGAGAGAGAGAGAGAGAGAGAGAGAGAGAGAGTGTGTGTGTGTGTGTGTGTGGTGTGTGTGTGTGTGTGTGTGTGTGTGTGTGTGTGTGTGTGTGTGTGAGAGAGAGAGAGAGAGAGAGAGAGAGAGAGAGAGAGAGAGAGAGAGAGAGAGAGAGAGAGAGAGAGAGAGAAGAATGAATGAATGAATGAATAATCTTTATTTTTCAAGGGTAACAGAGTAAGTATTACATACTTTTTTTCATCCGGCCCTTGCCCTGATTAGGGAATAAAGCTAAGAAACCCCCTCCCTACCCCTATATACCAGCATCACCACCAACAGCAGTTCAACCAATATTTTAAAAGAAGAAAACAGGATACATTCAACAAAACGCGTCATCCTATCTGGATACACTGATAATTATTTAAACAAACGTGTGTGTGTGTGTGTGTGTGTGTGTGTTGTGTGTGTGTGTGTGTGTGTGTGTGTGTGTGTGTGTGTGTGTGTGTGTGTGTGTGTGTGTGTGTGTGTGCGTATGTAACGGGTCCTACACGGGAATTATCTAAATCGCCACTCTAATTCCCGTTCCGTCTAATTCGGTACCGGAAATTTAGAGTTCTAGAAAAATTCCTATTTTCTTCAGTAACCCATAAGAAGAGTAGGGCTCAGCTACTTATGGGCCGGGGAGTGATAAAGGGGGGATAGAAAAGAGGATAGTAGAAAAATAGGGGAAAAGAAATATAGAAGAGGTAGGAAAGTAGGTGAAGTGAAATTAATTAACCTCAACTCACTCAGCAGGCACCCTGAACACACTGAACGTGACAAATAACACCATTCATTCAATGCGACTCCAGACCGAGCAAATTGGGTTTACCACATATATTCCACAACACAACCTACAACACTACCACATCACACAAAACACCAATGACTAATTGTACTACAAGTACAATTAAAAAACAAAAAATATTCTATCCAGTCAAATACCTTCACATCAAAAATAGAATCAGTGATCAATCTCAGATCAGGGCCATTAATAAAAACAACAAATGGTAAGGGTGGAGATTTAATGATGGGGCAAGCAGGTGTGAAAGGGTAGAAATGATGACGATGTTCCTGTAATCAAAGAACATACACTGTAAAAAACATCACCACAAAACATCCATCACCGAGCTTGTTTACAACACAGCTCAATTACCAAAAGGCATTCTCACCCTATTCAATTTACCATTCTCATGAGAATTAAATATTCTCAAAACAATCTAACATCACCTCTAAAATTATTTCATAATTTTAGTAGTTAGTATTACACACGTTTCATTTACTTTAGAACAGATGATGGTCCATCCTATGAAACTGTGCAAGCATCCCAACATGTTTCATTTACTTTAGGACAGATGATGGTCTATCCTATGAAACTGTGCAAGCATTAATTAATAAGAAGGACTAATTTATTTTAAATAAATGTCCACAATGACATTCCAATGCCATTTCACCCATTCTAGAATTACTAAATGATTTATCACAAATAAATCACAATTCTAATAATAAAATCATCACTACATAATTTTAATAACTTGTCTCACAACATGTCTCATTTACTTTAGGACAGAGGATGGTCCATCCTATGAAACTGTGCAAACATTAATAAAAGGGACTAATTTATTTTAAATAAATGTCCACAATGACATTCCAATGCCATTACTTATTTTAAAATTGCTACATGATTTATTATAAATAAATCACCATTCTTAATAATAAAAATAGGCCTTCACACCCATATATTTGTAGTATAAAGCCACACTAAAATATTTCTAGCATTTTAATAATAAACAATATTCTACCACAAATTAATCTTACAACAAAAACCATGATCGCGCCAAAATTTAACCCACGCTTCCTTTGTTCGAAGCGATCACGTACGTTGTACGTACGAAGTTACGTTCACTGTTAATTCACAGGTTGAAAGCCTGTGAAATTAAATCAAACATATAGATTTCCTGAACCTTCCAAAACTATTCTGAATTAAGCTGAAATTGGCTTAAACAGATAGTTTGATCAAAAACGAAATTAACATAATATAATCACCTTAAGGGGGAACATCTAGACTCAGGAGCGAGTCTCTGTCACACGTCTTTCCCTCACTAGCCCCAGGCAGGAAGTGAGGTTTAAAAAACATAAATATCCCGATAGGCACTCTTTTTTTTTAAGGGGCGATCACTCAACTCTACACGGGAGTTACTGAACTTGGCGCTTAGTAACGCCAAACACAAAAATACGTTTTGTGAGGGGGGTTACACACACCCTTCGCAGGAAAATGTTGCTATCTTTTTTTCAAAAAAGTGCTAACATTTCAAACAAACAAAAACTCTACCCTCTTGGGGACAACCCTTCAAGTCTTCAACTTGAACAAAAATGCATACCCAATCCAAGGTGGGTATCAACCTTTATCCTAAAAATTCATACGAGGCCAAAACTTTTTAAAGCCTCTGGTTAATTTTGATTCTGCATATCTACCCAATCTAATTTGGATACTGGAAACAGAACTCAAGGCACAAAAACATTCCACATTTTACAAACGTAGAAAACTAAACCCAAACATGACTCACAAAGTCACACCCTGCAAATATGCAGCAAAACAAACATTCATAAAAACATAAACCTGTGGACTCAGAAAGCCACACTCTGCAAATTAGCAGCAAAACGGATACATTCAAAAATGTAAACTTGTAAATTCAATGTCACCCTCTGCAAATATGCAGTAAAACAAAAACATACAGAAGTATTACAGCAATCTCAAGACCACCCTTGGTTGCTGACATACACCCTCCTTCTCTTCCTGCAACTGTTTAGGTTGCACAGGAACAGAATCACACCTGTCGGTCAGATCCGGAGTTTGAACGCTAACAGGATCTCTATGCAAAATAGATCTCCTTGGTGCAGGCACTGGCTTCCATTCCGTCTTCTCTGGGTTGGACTTTTCCCAGCCAGGCCTACCCACACTAGACAAAGAACTCCTCTGACCAACTGGCAAACTCTTACGCCTTTTACGGGAGCCACCTTTCAGGGCATCCCCCCGGTTGTTGGTAAGAGGCTTGGAAGCACCAATGCCTTGACCACAACCCTTTCTTTCCTTCTGATCAGGAAAACAACTTGGATTGTCTTTTCCTCTGCACCATTTCCTTCTGGAAAGGCGAGGAAAACTGACATAATCCCGATGGTTGCCTCTAGAGCTACCATCCGCAACCACTTTCTGGTCGCATACTTCCAGAACACCACCCTGACCACTACCACAACCTCGCCGATGCGGCGGTATGTAGCAGCCGGGTTTGTCCCTGTAGGAGGATTTTTCGGGTTTTGCAGAAACCCCGTTCTTACTGACTTCGGCTTTAGTAGCCTTCTTTCTCCGCCTTGCCGACTGCGACTTGACCGGGCAATCACGAACAATGTGACCAACACCTTTGCATCGGTAGCAGGAACTTTTCGGCTTCTTTGAGTGGCCTCCGAGTCTCTCTGCTACCATGCCTGCCAACTCTTTATAGTTGATGGCCACCTTTGCCTGTTCCTGATGTGTCCGGCCCGTCACAGCTGACATAAGCCCAGAGGATGATTCCTCTAACTGCCTGACTGACTTCAACAGCGAGGTCAAGTCAGGCGATGCAGAACCTGGTCTGCCGAACTCATTCTTGAGTTCCTGAGCCATAATGGGCTCACATGACATGAAACTATTCATGAACACAAAATAAACATTTCTGGCACACTCATCATGCGAATACAAATCACACTTATTCAACCGAATAAAATTTAACCACACATGCGCCAGAAAGTCCGATGGATTGTCACTTTTGTCCATCCGCATCAGCAAGAACTCCGCCAGACGTTCCACTGGGGTTTTAACACAGCCAAACACGTCACTTAGACGGCTGACAATGTCCATGGCAGAAGAGCAGGACTTGGCAAGCTCCCATGCCACACCACGCAGACTGCGCCGAACGCTGGTCAACACATCAGAGGGGGAGTCGTTCCCTCTCATCAGCACATCGACTTGCTCCTCCCACTTGGCGAAGTCGACTTCATCACCACCTGTTGGCCTCGATCCTGTGAAGATGCCAAGCGGTGCCAAAGGCGTAGATGGCACCACGTGGACCTGGATCCTGGTCTGTAGCAGGGCTGCCATCTCAGCATCCTGCTTGTCGATCCTCTCCCTCAACAGGCGGTGACCTTCCTCCAGGGCAGTGAGCGTCTCCCGTAACTGCCGGTTCTCCTCCTCAACCGCAGTCACCCTTGCTCGTACCCCATCATCTCCCAGTTGCTTCATCTCTGGTCCCTCACTTCGACTGATCATGATCTTTATGTATGAGGAACTGAACTTACAATTAACGTTCAAAAATCCATTTTCAAAAATTTTGTTTCTTTCTTTTGGAATTTAAAAAATTCCTACAAAACTTTACCAAACTGTTAGCAAAAAATTAATTTAAGCTAACAACAAAAAATTACTAGGACAACATTTCTGCTCTCAGCAAAATTACAATTTTGCTAACCAAAATTTCACTTTCTCTGAAATTTTAATTTCCTTCCAAAATTTTACAATACTGTTAGCCAAAAATTAATTTAACTAACAACAAAAATTCCTTTTCTGAGCAAAATTTTTGCTCACTGCAAAAATTGAATTTTGCCTACACTTTTACTTCCAGTGAAAATTAAAATTTTCAAACACACACAAAAGACGTTACACCTTGTGAAATTCAAAGTTCCACAAAGAACAAAAACTTCCACTCTCAGTGGACTTTCAACTTCAGAAACAACTAGAAAAACACTCCCTAGCCCCACATTGGGCGCCAGAAATGTAACGGGTCCTACACGGGAATTATCTAAATCGCCACTCTAATTCCCGTTCCGTCTAATTCGGTACCGGAAATTTAGAGTTCTAGAAAAATTCCTATTTTCTTCAGTAACCCTAAAGAAGAGTAGGGCTCAGCTACTTATGGGCCGGGGAGTGATAAAGGGGGGATAGAAAAGAGGATAGTAGAAAAATAGGGGAAAAGAAATATAGAAGAGGTAGGAAAGTAGGTGAAGTGAAATTAATTAACCTCAACTCACTCAGCAGGCACCCTGAACACACTGAACGTGACAAATAACACCATTCATTCAATGCGACTCCAGACCGAGCAAATTGGGTTTACCACATATATTCCACAACACAACCTACAACACTACCACATCACACAAAACACCAATGACTAATTGTACTACAAGTACAATTAAAAAACAAAAAATATTCTATCCAGTCAAATACCTTCACATCAAAAATAGAATCAGTGATCAATCTCAGATCAGGGCCATTAATAAAAACAACAATGGTAAGGGTGGAGATTTAATGATGGGGCAAGCAGGTGTGAAAGGGTAGAAATGATGACGATGTTCCTGTAATCAAAGAACATACACTGTAAAAAACATCACCACAAAACATCCATCACCGAGCTTGTTTACAACACAGCT
>CM060330.1:4175713-4203213 GCA_030674155.1 Stramonita haemastoma
ATTAAATCTGTCTCCACATACAGACTCCTCTATTATACAAAACCATACATTTCATCTCATTACTAAAAAACAAAAACAAAACAAAACAAAACAAAAACACAGGCACATTCTATCCACTTCAATACTTAAAATCATATACCATTAGTCTTTCACATACATTAAAAGAAAATGGTGTAAAATCTGCCATCCATCTTTCATCAGAAGATTAATACACAAATTTGCCACCAACATCATGTGATTTTTATGAATAAAAATAGAAATCCCATCATCAGGTTTACGATTCAATTTCATATTTGATTTGAAAAGACAAAAATCCCCTTCTCCCCACACACTTTCCACAGCATTATCAAGACCATATCATTTTTCTAGTCTCTCTACATTTGGTAAGATTTGAAAAAAAAACCCTCACAGGCACACTTTCCACACCACAATACATAGCATGAAGATGTGTTGGTGTAAAATCTGCATCTATCTTCAGCAGATCAGTTCATAGACTTGCCACCAGCATCATTTAAAATCATGCCATGCAATATTGATGGCAATCACAGCACCAGATTTCTTTTTGTTTTCACATTTGATATGATGTGAAGAATATTTTTGAAAAAGGAAAAAAAGTTTCCTGACATGCTTTCTGGACCATTGTAAAAAATGCTACATTTTCTTGTCAAATTATATTTATCTCATTATTTAAAAAAACAGCAACAAGCAAACAAAAGAAAAACGTGACAGACATTTTATTTACCCTGAATTTTTTTAAGATGGTATAGGTTTAGTCTTTCATATACATCTTTTGTAAAATATGTTGTTGTAAAATCTGGGTTAATCTTCCAGCAGAAAATCAATACACAAATTTGTCACCAACATCAGTTAACCTCCTGCCAGGCAATATCACAGACAATTACAGCACTGGCTCTGGATTTTGTTTTTTACATTCATGTCATGTGAAAAAACAAAAAAAACCCTAACAAAATCCCCTCTGGAAACAAGTTATACACCATTGTAGAGTATGCCACCTTTTTTGTCTATATTTCATTTCATTGTTTAAAATAACAAAACAGGAAAGAAAAGAAAAACAAAGCACAGGCACATTATCCACTCCTATCTTAAAATCATATACCTGAAGTCTTTCATATACATATACTGTAAAATATGTTGGTGTAAAAATTACCATCAATCTTCTAGCAGAAGATCAATACACAAATTTGCCACCAACATCAATCAAGTCAGTTTACTCAATAAAAATAGCAATCACATCACCAGCTTTGCTATTCATTTCATATTTGGTTTGAAAAGACAAAAGACCCCTTCTCCCCACACACTTTCCACTCCATTATACAGACCATTAATTTTTTTCTAATTAGTCTACATTTGATAAATAAAAAACAAATTACTGTAGGGGAAATTTTACAAACCACAAAAAAGGTCTCCCAACATACCTTACCATTTTACAAAATGCTATATTTTTCTTGTCAATTTAATTTGATCTCACTATTAAAAACAAAAAAAAACCCAAAACAACAAAAATGAACAAAACACAGGCACACGTTATCCACTCCTATACTTAAAATCATATACCTGAAGTTTCTCACATATATCTTTTGTGAAATTTGCCATCAATCTTCTAGCAGAAGACCAATACACAAATTTGCCACCAACAGCATTTAAACTCATGCCAGGAAATATTGGCAATTACATGGCCACCTATGCTTTTGTTTTTACATTTGGTGTGAGTAAAAAAACCAAATGAAACAAAAAAATACCCCCCCTCTCTCCACATACTTTCTGCACCCTTATACAAAATGCTCCATTTTTCTTGTCAATTTACAATTCATCTCATTACTAGAAAAAAAGAAGAAACAAAAAAGGAGGAAAAACAAAACAGGCACACGTTATCTACTCCTATCCTTAAAATCATATACCTGAAGTTTTTCATGTTATCTTTTGTAAAATTTGTTGGTGTAAAATTTGCCATCAATCTTCCAGCAGAAGACCAATAGACAAATTTGCCACCAAGTCAAACTCAGCTGGGCAATATCACAGGCATTAACAGCACCAGCTCTGTTTTTGTTTTCACATTGGGTGTTAAAGAGAAAAAAAAGAAAAAAGAAAACCTATCTGGAAACAGGTCATACACCATTGTAGATTATGCTACATTGTTAATTTACATTTCATCTTATTCAAAAAAGAAAAAAACAAATAAAAAAACAGGCTCCTGTTATCCACTCCTTTCTTAAAATAATATACCTGAAGTCTTTCACATACATCTTTTGTAAAATATGTTGGTGTAAAATTTACCATCAGTCTGCCAGCAGAAGATCAATACACAAATTTGCCACCGACAACTCAAGTCATTTTTATCAAAAATAGCAAACACATCACCAGCTTTGCTATTCATTTCAAGTTTGATTTGAAAAGAAAAGGCCCCTTCTCCCTACACACTTTCCACACCATTAGCCAGACCATTTTAATTTTTTAGTTTCTCTAGATTTGATAATATTTGAAAAAAAAAAAACCAACAAAAAAGAAAAAAATTCATAGGAACATTTTACCCACCACAAGACATATAGCATGATGTGTTGGGGTAAAATCTGCATCTATCTTCTTGCAAAAAATGAGCACAGATTTGCCACCAACATCTTAATTCATGCCATGCGATATTAAAGGCAATCATAGCACTAGATGTTTTTGTTTTTACATTTGATGTGATATAGAAACAAAACCCTCTCCAGACATACTTTCCATCATACAAAATGCTCCATTTTTCTGGTAAATTTACATTTGTTTTCATTATTCAAAACCAGAACAAAAAACTAAACACGCATATTTTATCCATTTTTACACTTAAAATCATATACCTTTAGTCTTTCATATAAATTTGTTGGTATAATATGTTAGTGTAAAATCTGTCATCAATCTTCCAGCAGAAGATCAATTCACAAATTTGCCACCGACATCATTTAAACTCATGCTAGGCAATACTGATGGCAATTACAGAACCACCTATGTTTTTTTTCACATTTGATGTGATGTAACACCCCTCCCCCCAAAAAAAACCAACCCCCCCCCCCCCCCCCCCCCCACCTCTTTCCACATACTTCAACATTATACAAAATGCTACATTTTTCTTGTCAATTTACATTTTATCTCATTACTAAAAACATAATAATAATAATAAATGATAAAATGGAGGCTTATATAGCGCGAATTCCCCAAAACATGGGCTCACCGTGCTGTACAATCAAATCAATTTAACGGGGGACTAGGGGTACAATTTTGATGAAAAATCTCTACAAAATGTGTTTTGGGATTATTGTAAATTTTGCAAGAATAATGTCTCTACAAACACTTCTAGGGCAGATTTTGCTTCAAACTTGCCTAAAAATATGTTTGTTTATACTTTTTTTTATTTAGGTGGCCTAAAAAAATCGTAACTGATTCACAAAATACAAAACAAAAACAAAAGAAAAACAACACAGGCACATGTTAACCACTCCTCTACTCAAAATCACGTATCTTTAGTCTTTCATATACACTTTTTGTAAAACAAGTAGGTGTAACATTTACCATCAATCTTTCAGCAGAATATCAATTCACAGATATTCCACTAACATCATTTAAACCTATGCCAGGCAATATCTATGGCAATTACAGGACCTTCTATGCTTTTGTTTTCACATTTGATGTGATGGGAAAAAGACCCTCCAAAATTAAACCCCTCTCTCCACATACTTTCTCCACCATTATACAAAATGCTACATTTCAACTCATTACTAAAAAACAAAAAAACAAAAAAAAAAAGAAAAACAAAACACAGGCACATGCTATCCACTCCTATACTTGAAATCATATACCTGAAGTCTTTCACATTACATTAAGCAAAAATGTTGGTGTACAGTTTACCATCAATCTTCCAGCAGAAGATCAACACACAAATTTGCCACAACATCAATCAAGTCAGTTTACTCAAAAATAGCAATCACATCAGGGGCTTTGCTTTTCACTTCATATATATTCACTTCACACACACACACACACACACACACACACACACACACACACACACACACACACACACACACACACACACACACACACACAACCTTCCCCACTCCCACAGCTCTAACTGTCCTACAATCCTAACCCCCCTCCTCCCTTTCTCTAAAATTCTACCACCACCCCCAGTTAAGTTAAAGTCTGTCCCGAGCCATAAGGCTCATCAGGCCGGTGCTTATCCCGGTTTCTGTGGCGTTAAGCGACTGAGAGTCATAGACTCCCCCCTGGATAGGACGCCAGTCTATCGCAGGGTTAACCCCCAACAAGATGGTACCCCTTTTACACCTGGGTGGGGTGAGAAAATAGCCGTAAAGTGCCTTTTCCAAGGGCACAACGCCATAGCCGAAAGCTGGGGTCGAACCCGCAACCTTTAGATTACGAGTCCAACGCCCTAACCACTAGACTACAGCGGCGGCTACCACCACCCCCAACCCTCAAGAAATTCTCTTTTTTCCATTGTGTCAGCTAGTAACATGTAATCTACCTGTCTTCTGTGTCCACATGAGGGGCCGGGGTTGGTGTAAAGGTTAGGATTAGTACGAACAGTTAGCATGCAAAAGGGGGAAGCATGCAAAAGGGGGAAGCATGCAAAAAGGGGAAGCATGCAAAAAGGGGAAGCATGCAAAATGGGGAGGGGTTGTGGGTCTGTTGGCTAGTCTGTGCTTGGAAAGCATGTGGACACAGCAGCAGATAGAACTGATGGAACTTAGCTGTGGACACAATGATATGAGCGTTATTCCAACTAAAAATTTGAAAAAAAAAAAAATCACCGATCCTATCAACTGCTAAGGCTCTGTTGAACGGTCACTTTTGAAAAATCCAGTCACAGTTTCCAGCTCTGCCATAAGCAAAGTAGTTTCATTCCTCGTCTAGACCAAAGTTTACTTATATGAATTATGACATTTTGGAGTGTGGGATGGCACCATCTAGGTAGGCCTCGCCGCATCCCAACTGTGGGGACATGTTTGCTAAGACAGTCAGGAGGTTCCTCCTCTTTCCCATTCACAACTGTCGTGGGTTCTTTCGACATCGATTTCGATTTTCTCCTCAAACTGGGAAGATGGAGCATGGCTGGGAATCGAACTCAGAACCTCACGGCTTTAAATCCCTTTTAAAAAAAATGGCTGAACCCAAAATAAACCAGGTGAACTTTGTTTTTAACACATATTACGGCCAAAACTAAACCAAGAAAGAAAAAACCTGTCACTCTTCATCGTCTTTCCTATCTCCACTGCTTCCAACTTGTATACTGACCCCTTCTCCTAACACCCTTTTCTTTAAATAACCTCTCCTACCAAGCCAATGTCCCCTCCTCATTACCACCCCATTCACACACACACACACACACACACACACACACACACACACACACACACACACACACACACACACGTGCGCACGCGCCCGCCCAGCACACAGACAGACACACACGCGCAGCACAAGACACAGACACACACATGCGCGCGCGCGCCTGCCCAGCACACACACACACACACACACACACACACACACACACACACGCGCGCGCGCGCGCGCGCGCGCGCGCGCGCCCCCAATAACAATAAGACTATAAACCGAAGCCCCGTGTGCGAACGTACAGAGAACATCTTACGCACACGTTAAATCCTGATCCACTTTTCAAAAGAATAGGCCATTGTGTACCGGTGGGAACTGATGTAAAAATACAAAACTGCATACACACGGGAAGGGCGATGTAAAAACAAAACTTGCTTTATACCACTGGTATCAGGCGGAGTTAAAAAAACACATGATTACCTTAAAATCGAATAAAAAAACATATTTTAAAAACTTTTTTTTTTGTTGTTGTTTTTTTTTTTTGGGGGGGGGGGGGTAGCTTCACACTTTAGTAATATACTTATGCGATGTCCTTGGTGTTGCGATGTTCTTGATGCGATGTTCTTGATGATGCAATATTCTTGATGCGATGTTCTTGGTGTTGCGATGCTCTTAGATGCGATGTTCTTGATGATGCAATATTCTTGATGCGATGTTCTTAGATGCGATGTTCTTAATGTTGCGATGTTCTTGATGTTTCGGATCTCATTCGGATGAGACTGTAAACCGAGGCCCCGTGTGCGAACGCACGTAGAACATCTTGCGCACTCGTTAAAACCCCGTTCCGCATTTCGGAAGAGCAGGCCATCGTGTGCCGGTAGGAGCGGATGACAAAATTATTAAAAAAAAACCCCAGCACATACACAGCTGTCGTGTTTAGACACCATCCCTGTGGAAAAATCGGGGAGTTGGGAGTCCCAGGGCGGCTCGGGGCTGTATATGGCAACGTTCTGGTGGCTCCTGCGACGGCACTGGAACCATTCGTATCGGTCATTGCCTTTCCAATGGACCATTCCAGTGGCGTGAAGAGGGGGGGGGGTGGGTGGGTGGGGTGGGGGGGTGGGGGGTTCTGCTGCATGGGTAACAACTTGCCCTCCATACTTACTTACCCAGGCTTTGCGCTCTGAAGACAAGAGCGCAACTCCATGGTCTTCCGAGACTGATGGGTGCCTACTACTACTTGATGTTGCGATATTCTTGATGCAATGTTCTTAGATGCGCAGTTCTTGATGCGATGTTCTTGATGATGCGATGTTCTTGATGATGTCGGTGTCCTGCTCCTCTTGGACTTGACTGCCATAATACACACATTACATCCGTCACTGTCATTATTTACTAAACTTTTTTTCTTTCTTAAAAAAAAATTATTCCTCGGCTAGAGCTCCGAGGTTCAATGGTGAAATTTGGCGTGTTTTCGTCCATCGTGTAGATAGCCGCATTCCAACTTCGGGGAGGTAGGCCCTATACTGGGTATGTTCATGTTTCCGTAACCCCACCGAATGCGGACATGAGTTATGGGATCTTTAACGTGCATTTTTGATCTTCTGCGTGTGTATCTACACTGACGGGGTGAAAACACGGGCAGGTTTGCACCTGGGCGACTGTAAAACCCCCATCCCTACTTCACCAGACACCGCCCAGGTTCAAACCCACGACTTCATGGACAATGGGATTGAAGTTGAACGTCTTAACCACTCGGTTGTAGTGTCCTCACTCTACTTATGAAGACGGTTGTTCAATGACTTTGGAATCGTTATCTTTGTAAATAAGTTTTTTAAAAAACACACTTCGTGAATGTGCCTGTTTATTTTCCTTTAATTATGTGTTGTCTGTGTTTTGTTTATGAGCCATAAACTTACTGAAGAATCAAAAATGACATGCTAACTAAAGGCGATCATTAATCTGATAGGACAGCAACAAACTAGTTGCACAATTGTTTTCAATGATAATTATTTGAAAGCAGTCTTTAGTTGATGAATCTGTCGATGTATTTATAAACACCCAGAAAAAAATGACATAATGTACACTTTTAAAAAATATCATAAATATGAGGGATAGGCTACGAGGCAATTCAGAAAAAAAAGTCTAGAAATGAGGTTTTTTTTTTATATCTAACCTGGGTCTGGATTCCCTTCATGCTGGCAGGTGTTTGGAACTGGCAGTGCTGATGTTTCCCTCCTTCAGTGAGACGGCGCTGGACCCGACTGGAGATGTTCTGGTGGAATTGACTTTGGCACAAGCAGATGTAATGCCTCTGTTCTGGTGGATTGAATTTCGACACAGGCGATGCTCCCTGTCATTTAGTGACGATGGCGCCAGACTACTTATTCTGAATCTTCTAGGACCTGGTCAAACAGAAACAAGTCCCAAACTTTAAGACCCCCCCCCCCCCCCCAGTAAACTTTAAAACTAGAGGATACATTTATATATGACAAAACTGAAAACAGCCAGCTGCTACGGTGTAAAAGAAAAAACGTTAAAATTAAAACGATACATTTATATACGACAAACCCAAAACAGTCAGCCAGCTGCCACAGTGTAAAGGTACCACACTGGATTCTTGGTTTTAGGTCAGGGGTTAAAATCCCACCAGTAGCAAAAGAGTCTTTATTTTTCTTTTAATCTAGCTAGCCCTGACCCAGAGCAAAACTTACGGGTTCAATGGGAAGACTGTGACCACAGAGTTAATTAAGCATCAAGCACGTTATAGATGCATGCTGAGTGTGTGTGTGTGTGTGTGTGTGTGTGTGTGCGCGCGTGTGTGGTGTGTGCGTGCTGTGTGTGGTGATGTGTGTGTGGAGAGAGAGAGAGAGAGAGAGAGAGAGAGAGAGAGAGAGAGAGAGAGAGAGAGAGAGAGAGAGAGAGAGAGAGAGAGAGAGAGAGAGAGAGAGAGAGAGAGAGAGAGAGAGAGAGAGAGAGAGAGAGAGAGAGAGAGAGAGAGAGAGAGAGAGAGAGAGAGAGAGAGAGAGAGAGAGAGAGAGAGAGCTTATTGGTTATGAGGGAGTGTGACTTCATCTTTGACCAACACTGCAAGTCCTCGAGTCTCTCGGGCCTGACTGACACTAGAGCATATTTTTTATTAAAAAAGGGGCAAAGTACATCTCTTTGAATGCTCTCAAAGTTGATAAATCCAAATTCTGCACAACACACATAAAGTATTCTGCAGTTTAAAAAAAAAAACCGATGAAGGGGCCCCTGTTGCTGTGATCTCGTGGTGATCTTTATTTTAATTTTCCATAGTTTTATGCCCAAGACAGGCAGAAAAAAGATGACCCAAGATAACAGAAATACAAAACACAGATTCTACCAACAAATAATGAACCATTTTCAAAAATGGATTACCGGTTCTGAGAAAGACGAGAGCAGAAAAAAGGACAAAAACCACAGTAACCACACAGTCATACAAGCAAGAACAGACAATCCAGACAGAAGAAAGTAGCAGGCATAGTCGACAACAGACATGAAAAAATACATCGTACAAAGGCAGATACTACCTCATGTGAGTTAGAGGACAACATGAATTGATACCCGACTTTTTTTGTTGTTGGACGTGATGTGACAGCACCCAATGCTGTTGGACTTCAGCCGCTGGGTCTTTCTGGTCTCCTATCATCAGTCCTTGATGACGGATGGACGCGTTGGTCCACAGTTTTCTCCAGGCTGCTCTGTCTTCTCTCTGTCTTTTGTCTGTCTGTCTGTCTTCTGCCTTTTGCAACAGCACAGCCATGTCAAGGCCGGTCCATTCTTTGATCTCTGAACTCCCAAGAGAACACCTGTGTGATCCACGTGATGACGAACCAGGATAGGACCCGTGTCCAATAAAGAGCGGAAAGGAAAAAACTGAAGGGAAATGTTGAGAAAATAGGAGGGGACGGCAGAGTCAAAATCCCCGAAACCACAGACCAATAAGTCACCTCAAACCATACAGATGAAGTCACTTCAAACCACTGCCCCAAAGTGAGTCACTCAACCAGCCCCAAATGAAGTCATCAAACCACAGCCAAAAGAGAGTCACTCAAACACAGCCCCAGATAGTCACTCCAACACGCCCAGATGAATCGCCACTCATCTTCTCCTCTCCTCTCCTCTCTCTCTCTCTCTCTCTCTCTCTCTCTCTCTCTCTCTCTCTCTCTCTCTCTCCCCTCTCTGAGGCCTGGTGTAAATTAAAATCTTCCAGTCTCGAAATATGATTCGAGTTTCATAACGTCTCGAAGCCTTTGAAGTGGTGGTATTTTTCAACACCAAGACACCACTATCCTGATTGCTCTCCTTAGATCTCATGCGCTATTTTGTCCCTAGTTCAAATATAATTTTGTGCTAGTTTTTGTTTTTTTTGTTTAACTAGCTTTATTTTCTAACGCTATGCTATTTATGGTTTATTTCCTATTTTATCATTTTTTTGCGGAAAGTTTTAACATTTTATTTCATTTATTTTAGTCTGTCCTAGTCTATTCTATTTAAATCTATCTTTTAGCAAGGATCAGAGATGCAATCAGGAATGTGGTGCCCAGTGATGGTTCAAAGGCAACTGACGGAAGTTCAATGGCAAAAACATCGTCTGACAAAGAACTTCGGCAAGCAAATCTGCATGGGACGGTACTCTGAATATCGGCTTTCTCAGACATTCCGCTGCCGTTTTCGTACCCCTGATGAAATGTGACAGGTCATTCAGACCCCCCCCCCCTCCCCCCCTCCGCCCCCCCCCCCCCCACCTCTCTTGCATCCAAACTACCAGTGCTCTCAGTCCTGCAGGGTCTGGAAGCATGGAAATAAGTCAACATGGACACAGAATGTTGGGGATAGCAGAATATCCTGATTCTGAGAACTCTGGGGATAGCAGAATATCCCCATTCGAAGAACTCTGGGATAGCGAATACCCATTCGAAGACTCTGGGGATAGCAGAATATCCCCATTCTGAAAACGATGGTCAACATATTCCCGATTTGAACTCCAGGACACAAAGCTCTATGAAAGCTTTGTGGAAGCATTTCCTTCCTCCATTCCCTGCCCTCTATCTAACAAAGGCCCAACCCAGCTAAAACCAGTGTGGATGACAGCATGGCGTTTGTGGCGAGAAGGTTGCTGGGAAGTTTCTGATAAACAAAAAAATAAACCAAAAAAAGAGAGTAATGAACATGACCGTAATCATTAATTATTCAAGTTGGGTAAGACTATGTGTGTTCTTTATTTTTCTTTTTTAGGATTGGGGGGGGGGGGGGTGTCTAAAAACACTAATAGTGAATAGATAAACTGAAGATACACAAAGGCAGACAATGCATGCATTTTTTTGTTTTGAAAACATAGCCCTGGGTCTAGTTATCTACTCAGCAGTGTTTCACCAAATACATGAACAAGCATTACTACCTAAGCCTGGGGTGCCTGCAGATCATGTGAAAGTTCAAGCGCGCACCAAATGAACACTGACATGGCGTATAAAACATTTCATATGCATCTTCCTTCTCTGCAGCCATCATATTCATATGTGTTGGGTGGGGGAAGAGGGGGGCATCTCACGCGATTGTTTTTGTGTAATCTGACATTTTGCAGCCTACAGTGTTAACCCCCAAATATCCGAAGACTCTTTGAACATGAACAACGTAACTGGGAGGGGGGGGGATGGATGGATGGATGGTGATGGATGATGGATGGATGGATGGAGCCTTGCGGTTAGAACACTGAGCTTGACACACGCATGTTCAAACCACCACACATCTGCGCACACGTTAAAACTTGTCCCTGAAGTCGAAAATGGGCTACCTAAATGGTTGAGGAAAAATGATCACACACCCAAAAATCCCACCATGGTAAACCTCGAGCTCCAGCCAAGTTAAAAAAAACCAAACGCTTACAAACCCCTGTTGACCTTCGGAAGAGTAGGCAAGTTTCATGCCAGTAACAACCGATGATAATGGTTTTTTTAAAAATGCACCCCAACTGATGGTTTCAATGGTGTTTAATTCCGTACAAACAAAACATTATAATTATTAATCGAAGACAGTAGTTTACAGTATTTCTTCGGCGGAACCCATAACGAAACAAAATTTAATTAATGTTCTCGCTTTTCAAAGTATTTAAAACGTTTGAAAGATATTCTTCAATATCAAACAATTCTGCATCAATAACTAAAAGATAGCAATAGTTTCCTACCTGTGGCTCAGGTGAAAATTGCCCCACAACGACAAGGTCTGCTTCTTGTGGCTCTGGACTTGTGTGGGCCAGCAGGGACTGAGAGTGGAGAGAGCGTTCTGCTCTACAGCAGCAGTGCTCGAACTTTTGTGAGCGATCAGTCATTGTACAGTGCATCATGGGACATCAGCATCCCGCCAATAACTTGCCACACGACAGCTCACGTTTTCTCTCTCTCTCTCTCTCACTCTCTCTCTCTCCTCTCTCCTCTCTCTCTCTTCTCTCTCTCTCTCCTCTCCTCTCTCTCTCTCTCTCTCTCTCTCTCTCTCCTCCTCTCTCTCCTCTCTCTCTCTCTCTCTCCTCTCTCTCTGTGTGCGAACGCACCATAACATCTTGCGCAACGTTAAACCCTGTTCCGCTTTTCGTAAGAGTAGGCCATCGTGTGCCGGTGGGAACAGATGACATTTACAAAATCTGCATACACACTGGGACAGGATGTAAAAAAGCACAAGAGTGCTTATCCCATTATCCTCGATATAAAAGAATAAATCAAATCAAATCAAATCAAATCAATCAAATTAACTCTCTCTCTCTCCCTCTCCTCCTCTCCTCATCTCTCATCTCTCGTATCTCTCTCATCTCTCTCTCTCTCACTCTACTCTCTCTTCTCTCTCTCTCTCTACTCACATACACCCCCTCCTAGGTAAATAGGTTAGATAAGTAGGTAGATAGATAGATAGTAGATAAACATGACATATATATAGACAGATGGATTGGCAGATATATAGATAGATAGGTAGATATTTAATTATGTATATAGGTAGATATGTAGATAGGTAGGCAGATAGATAGGTAGATAGGTAGATAGACAGATGGATAGATTGATAAAAAGATATCTTTAGGCTAGTCAGTTCTATTTCCTTCGTTCTCAATGCTCTGTCAGCAACTACTGTTATTTGTCATATGAGCGAAAATGCGCTGTGCTGCTGTTAAGCGCCTGACAAGTCAGGCCCAGCACATCCGACTTCGGCATGGGAGAGAAAATCTTTTAAGTCTTTCTGGAAAAAAGGCAGGAGGAATGGACCAAGAAGGCAGAAAAATAGATGAGAAGGAGGTGACAAGGAGAAAAGGAGCGAGGCAGAAACAAGGAAAGGGATAGAAAAGAGGGAATTCCTAGCACAGTATTTCTAGAGGGTGGGGATGCTATTTATTTATTTAATTATTTATTTTTATATAGAGGATAATGGAATAAGCACTCGTGTGTTTTTTTTACATCCAGTCCCGTGTGTATGCAGTTTTGTAAGTTTTGTCATCTGTTCCCACCGGCACACAATGGCCTACTCTTTCGAAAAGCGGAACAGGATTTAACGTGTGCTCAAGATGTTCCGCGAGCGTATGCACACGGGACCTCAGTTTATAGTAGAGAGAGAGAGAGAGAGAGAGAGAGAGGGGAGAGAGAGAGAGATGAGGAGAGGAGAGAGAGGAGAGAGAGAGAGAGAAGAGAATATGAATGATTAAATGAATGAATCATCTTTATTTTTCAAGGGTTACAAAATATTCACATACTTTTTTTTTCATCAAGCCCTTGCCCTGATTAGGAAATATCAAAACAAAACAACAACAAAAATAAAGAAGAAAAAGACCCCCCCCCCCCCCCCCCCCCGAACCAACAACAAAAACGAAGCAAAAATAAAAAATAAACCAAAAAAAAGCAAAAAGCAAACAAAATACAAAGAACCCCAAACCAAAACAACCCCCCCCCCCCCCAAAAAAAAAAAAGAAGTAATAGCAGCCCCTTCCCCCACAAAAACCACCATCACCAACAATAAAAGTTGAACCTATGGTTTTAAGAAAGGAGATAGGCATACATTCAACAAACGCATAAGCCCCCACTGGATATATTGATAATCATTCAAACAAAAAAGATAGATACGTATTCAACAAACATAATCCCCAACCGACCCGAACAGAGGAGAAAGCACCAGAGGGGGTACAGTGTTTGCTGAAAAATAAAAAAGTTCAATCCTACCGAATTTGTTTGTATTGTCCTAAGTTTTGATTCAAAGACTAGTCTTTCTGGGGGAAAAGTGGTTTTCATTTCTGTGGTTGGCTTAATGCGTACAGTACGAGTGCAAGTGCAACGTATGGTGGATCGGTGGTCTATAGGTAACGCGTCTGGGTGCTAGTCTTTTGGATGAGACGATAAACCGAGGTCCTGTGTGTTACACATTATCTAGCGCACGTAAAAGAACCCACGGCAACAAGAGAGTTGTCCCTGGCAAATTTCTGTAGTAAAAAGCCAGTCTGATAGGGAAACAAATACAGTTGCAGACAGGAAAAAAAGAAACAAAAAATAATGGGTAGGCGCTGCACTTGTGGCGACGCGCTCTCCACGGGGAGAACAGCCCGGATTTCACGCAGAGAAATCTGCTGTGACATAAAGTGGTAATAAATAAAATTAATCAAAATAAAAACTGCGATAATCTAACCCTTATGTGCAGCCATATTCTTCTAGAACGGGTGCCTCCGTGGCGGCTGGAACCTGGACCCTCACATCACCAGCAAAGCGCTCTGAGCGCTAGACGCGATGGCCTAGTGGTCAGAACATTGCGCTCGCAATCTGACGACCCAGGTTCGATTCCCGTTCGAGGGGATATCATCTTGAGTCACATCAGAGCGGACTCCACTCTCTCCAAAAGTCTTTCAGATGAGACTATAAACCGAGGCCCCGTGTGTGAACCCACGCAGAACATCTTGCACACACGTGAAATCCTGTTCCGCTTTTCGGAAGAGTAGGCCATTGTGTGCTGTTGCAAACAGATGACAAAATTGAGAAAAAAAACCCCTGTATACATATGGGGACCAGATGTAACACCAAAAAAAACCCACATGAGTACTTTTTCTACTATCCTCCATATATTATAATAATAATAATAATAATAATAATAAATAATAATAATAATAATAATAATAATAATAATAATAATAATAATAATAATAATAATATAATAATAGGAGGAAGAAGAAGAATTTTTCCGCCCTGAGAAACCAGGTGTGTTGCACGGCATAAACGGTGTATGGGAGATAACAGTGGTAAACTAAACACTCACATTCAGGCATGATGCTCTCCCTTGTGTCTCCTGGCACCCCAGAAAGTGCGAGAAAATTTAACGTGCGTGTTAATTAACCTTCCCCGTACGCTCTGGGTGAATTTTTACCCAGACCCCTATATTTTGCTCTGTAATTCAAAAACTTGGATGTTCTGCGTTTTTTTTTTTTAACCTTCCCTGTACGCTCTGGGTGAATTTTCACCCATACCCCTATATTTTGCTCTGTAACTAAAAAAACTTTCAAAGCTACTGCCTTGAAATTTCATGACTTTCTCAATGAACATCTGCTCTATATTTACACAAAAAATGGTTTGTTTGTGTTTATTAGAAATGCACTTAATTAGCTAACATTTAAACTCTCAGTACGTCCTGGGTGCGTACACACCCATACTCTGAAAGAAGGGTTACTCATTACAACATCAGAATGACGTCTCTACCTTGTGGCCTCCCTACATCGTGGTTGCTAGGACACCTGTCCTTGTACTGAGAATTTTTGCTCCCTTCTAAGCTGTGGTGGTAGGCCCTACATGATAGTACTTTTGAGAGTGATACAAGGAAGCACCAAAACTCAGTGTTTGGGATTTTACTTGGCTGAGTTTATAACTGGCCAAGGCATAGTTGATTTTTTAGGTACTGATGTTGGGATACTGTTGTGGTATATATCTGTGATATAGTGTTTTCATGTTTGCTCTTTATGTGTGGCTTGTAACCTGCTTGAAATTCTCTCTAAGATATTAAAGTGTTTGGATTGAATTGACTTGAAATATGACCCAAAAATAAAGCAAACTTGTCTTTGCTGAGAGTTCCATTCATAAATGATTTAAGTTTACAAGTGTTTGAGTGTAAAGTATATGCACAAGATCTCAGACATTTATACATACAAACGTTTGATCTGTACTTCTCTCTCTCTGTCTCTCTGTCTCTCTCTGTCTCTGTCTGTCTGTCTGTCTGTCTGTCTGTCTGTCTGTCTGTCTGTCTGTCTGTCTGTCTGTCTTCTGTCTCTCTCTCTCTCTCTCTCTCTCTCTCTCTCTCGTCTCTCTCTCTCTCTCTGTCTCTCTCTCTCTCTCTCAGCCCGATGAAAAAAGTATGTAATGCTTACTCTGTAACCCTTGAAAAATAAAGATAAAACAAAGATAATTCTCTCTCTCTCCACCCCACTCCACTCCCCGCCCCTCCCCTTGTCTCTGTTTATGTCTGTCTTGCTATCTTAACATTTAAATATATCCAATCTAAATATACGCAAACTCTCTAGCCCATTCACAGACGATGTGTAAATGCCTCTCAGAAATAAACAAGAACGAACAAATATCTTAAAAGATTACAAGTAATACCAATACTCTGATATATGGGTTTTGTATAAGGCTATATCTTGCATTTTCCTTTTTGTTCATTGTAGTTTATTAGGTAAGTAATGTTAAGGTTTTTTTTTATCAATTCACGTGTAGGCCCTATTG
Source organism: Stramonita haemastoma (assembly GCA_030674155.1). NCBI lineage: Eukaryota > Metazoa > Mollusca > Gastropoda > Neogastropoda > Muricidae > Stramonita > Stramonita haemastoma. Next base: position 4,191,814 of record CM060330.1, read on the forward strand.
ATCCTCAGAAATTCCATCTTCCATACATTACCAACTACGCCCTCTTCCCCTGACGTTCACACACCCTTCCCCCTCTGTCTTTCTTTGTCTTTGTCTCTCTCTCCCACATTTCCGTCTAATATCACAATTTGTGAAAAAACGTTAAAAGAAATTGAACACACACACGGTCTATTGAAAAGACATAAGCGCCTAATTCGGAGCTCCTCGGATAAGATCAAGTTTTTCACCGGTAGTTGATCTTATCAGAGGACTGTTTAAGGTGCCCCTGGATAAGATAAAAAAAAAAGATGCCTAGGGGAGTCATCTTATCGAAGAGTACTGTCCAAGATAATAGGAAAGAAAAGTTGCTTTATGCCGCCTGTCTTAACTTTGACTTGACTTATGCCTGTGAATTCCCAAGGGAACAAAGGGCCGCAACAACACTCTTCCAACGGACTCGGTTCTGGGAGATCCTTTTTAGCTCGGCCCACGTCATTCCGGCTGCCTTCGTCTCTGCTTTAATGCTTCTGCGCCAGGTCTGTTTTGGTCGACCTACTTTCCGCTTCCCTCGTGGGTTCCAGTCAAGGGCCTGCCTGGTGATATTTGAAGCAGGCTTGCGGAGCGTATGGCTGATCCATCACCATTTCCTTTTCTTGATCTCCGTCTGGATTGGAGCGTGTCTGGTCCTGTGAAGTGTGTCTGGTCCTGTCTAGCTAATTGCTAATCCCCAACTTCACTTACTCACAGTCCTCTGAAGTTGGAGTGTGGCTGCCTCTATGACGAGGCACTTGGAAACAGTCATACACGAAAACTTATTACCCACCAGTGTGTACTTACATTGTTACTGTGTGATTTCCATGTGGAAGGAGTGAGTGAGTCACAGTAAATATTCTAGAGTCCCCCGTCCTCCCCCCCACCGGATGTTACGCTGGGGAACGTGCAACAACAACAACAACAACGACAACAACAACAATGACATCAACAAAAAACAGCAGCAGCAGCAACAATAACAACATTTTCTTGCAACATTTAACCAACAGAAAAGGCATGGAGAGAGAGAAAAAAAAAGAGTAAAAGAATATAACTCAGCTTCCGAACATAATACAAACACAGAGAATGTTCTGTAATCTTTATTCTCACTCTTTTTACAGAGTTATAATTCGCATAATTACGTCTGTCGAATGTACAACCAATGTGGTAAATAAAGTCAGATAATAGACTTTTTTAAGGCGTGGGCTTTCACATGTTGACCTTAACATGATGTTGAAAAAATGATAACAACGATGACAACGTTTTTTTTCAATAATGTTAAAAAACCTAGCAGTAACAACTCATTGAGCTGTATATATAAGATGTAGTTTTGTATTGATTTTTGCATGTAGAGAAGACATTACCATACGGGCTGTGTTATGTTCAAGGGGAACAATTCACACAAACTGATGGCTTAACAGGAACAACCTGTGCTTTCAAATTTAACTCGAATCTGGGATATCAGTAGCGAGTGTAACATGCAGTTAGTGTATTTAAAAGAACCTACGGCAACGACAGATGACCATGGCAAAACACGAACACAACTTGCCCCCAAAGTCAGAAAAGCATGTTTAAAAAAAAAAAGAAGAAGAAAAAATATAACGGTACCATGGCTCATCTGTTTTCAAGGAGAAGGACCAAAGTTTTATACACTTAAATGAAATTTTTATAAACTTATCATCATCCATTACATTCTACACCCTTTCACCTTTCCCCTAATCCCCCTTTCAGTGCATTCTTAACGTGAATGTAACATTGTCTAAATCACCTTGTAGTGAATGGACATTAAACCAATTGGAAGAAGAAGACCCGAAGTTTATGCAGACAAATCTCTCTAGACTATGCAACACAATGGAATTCAATACAAGAGGAAACAACCCTGTTTCATTCCATTTTTTCCACTTTTCATTTGCTGGGTAGGGAAGTTTGTCTTTCAACCAATCGATTCTTGATGTCTTAAAAAAAAAGTTTAGTGATGACGTTTGGTCTTACCCCCAAATACAAGAAACAGAGCACACACACTACCTGAGCACTTAAACTACCTGAGCACTTAAACTACTTACACTTCCATTATCCTCCATCTAAAAGAACAAATACATATATAAATGACTGAAATAGATAAATAAATGTATGATTAACTTGCCATGGTAAAATCTGTAGGTTTTCTGTTTGGTCTAACTGCAATATTAATGAGAGTAGGCCTATGTTTGATGTAATGACACTCGCTATATTGTATGCAGAATAATAATGATAAAAAAAAAGAACAGGGAAAAACAACAAGTTTGGTAATGAGGTAGAAGCTTCTGTAGTACGTGTACAGAATTACCACAATGTATCCAAACAAAGCATTAAAACAACAACAACAAATGAATTGACAAGTAAACAAACCCACTAAAAACGACGCCCCCCCCCCAAAAAAAAAAAAAAGAAACCCAACAAAAACCAACCCCAAACCCCTCAAACCAACCCCCCATCCCCTCCAAAAAAAAAGAAAACAAAATAAACTACACAACAAAACAACAACAAACAAACAAACCATTCCTAAACCAAGACATGGAAAAGAAAAGAACTGTAAAGAAAAAAGTTGTGTTTACTATTCAAAAAAACCCTGGAAGAATGTAAGGCTATAATTGCTTAAGAAAAAAAACACAATAAACCTAACACCCCCTTCCCTCCCCCAATTTCTAGTAAAAAGAGAACAGCTGAAAACAGTTTAAAAAAAAGTTCCTTCTCGAAATAATACATTGTCATTCAATTCATATTTTGATCCACCATGCACCATCATATGTTGCCCATTATGGAAGACAGGTATTTAATTTGAAAAATAATTATGTGCAGGATACTTTAAAAAATGTCCATAATCTTGTTTTTTTTGTGCCACAAAAGACAAGAGACTGTGCATAATCTTCCTTCACATAAAAATGACCAACCTAGAAGACCTACACACCTCTCTGAACACCCCTCCCCCTCCCTCCTCTCCACCCCCCACCACCCCCACCCCCAATCAATAACAAAACTCACCACAAGGCCCTCCTTACTCCACTAATGTACAGAAACAAAGAAAAAAATCCAAACAAAAAACCCTTACTCCACTTATTACAGAAACAAAGATAACAACCCCCCCCCCCCCCCCACACACACACACCAAAACCCTTACTGCACTTATGCATAGAAACAAAGATAAGATATAAAAAAAAACCACAACCCCCCCTACTCTACTAATGTACAGAAACAAAGATAACAAAAAACCAAACAAAAAAAACCCATTACTCCACTTACTATAGAAACAAAGATAAAAAAACAACAACAGAACAAAACCAAAAAAAAAACCCTCTCTCCATTTGCATACAGAAACAAAGATAACAAAAAACACCCAAACCCTTACTCCACTTATGTACAGAAACAAGGATAAATAAAACCAAAAAAACTCCTTACTCAACTTATGCACATAATCAAAGATACCCCCCTCCCCCCAAAAAAAAACCCCAAAAACCCAACCAATCAAACAAAAAACCCACCTTACTCCACTTACGTACAGAAACAAAGATAAAAACACCCCCCCCCCCATTATTCCACTTATGTAGGAAACAAAGATAACCCCCCCAACACCCCCCCCCCCCCCCAACACTTACTCCACTTATGTACAGAAACAAAGATAATCAACCCCCCCCAAAAAAAACAACAACAACAAACCCTTACTCCACTTTAGTACAGAAACAAAGATAACAGAAAAAAAAACCGAAAAAAATCCTTACTCCACTTACGGACAGAAACAAAGATAACTAACAAAAACCTCAACCCTCAAGCAGATCAGCTAGCCCAAACCCCCTACTCCACTTAAGTACACAAACAAACAAAGAAAACCACCACCCCCACCCCAAACAAACCAAACCCCACAAAACCCTCAACAAACCAAAACCAGACCAACTAACACAGCAGGTTGTTGCTGGAGCACACATGATCCAGGTAAGTCTTGACGTCCCAGCGAATGTTGCCCACGTAGCGATCCATGGAGTAGAACAGGTTGTTGAGGCGGGTCTCCACTTGCTGGGCGCCTCTCTTCAGCTCCTGGATGTCGTGGGCCTTGTAGGTGTCGGCTGCGCGGAGTTCGTTGTTGGACTGCTCGAGGCGACTGAAGATGTTCCGCATGAGTTGGACCTCGTCCTGTTGCTCCGTGACTCTGTCCTTGAAGATGTCCAGCTTGGTTTCGAACTGTTCTATGGCGCCTTTGGTGGTGCGCATGAGGAGTTCTGCTTGTCCTGTTTTTTGAGGGGTAACGGAGGGTTGATTTTATTTTACACAGAGACAGATACACAGACACAGACACACAGATACACAGAAACAGACACAGACACAGACACACAGACACAGACACACAGACACAGACACGCATACACACACATATATATCTCCATATCTCTCTCTCTATATATACATTATATATATATATATATATATATATATATATATATATATATATATATATATATATATATGTTGTGTATATATATGTGTATATATATATGTATATGTATATAATTTATACTTTCGTAAGAGTAGGCTATTTTATGCCGATGGGAACAGATGACAAGATTTACAAAACTGCATACACAAGGGGACTAGATGAAAAAAAGCACATGAGTGCTTATTCCATTATCCTCCATATAAAAGAATAAGTAAATAAATAAATATAATACTAGGGGGCAGGATAGCTCAGTGGTCAGAGTGCTCGCTTTCCCCCCCAGCCAATGTTAAGCAGCATCGACCGCGCTTACCAGTTGGATGGGTGACCGTTTGCGCGCCTTGGCTTCAGTACAGTTCCCTCCCAGTTCACCCAGCTGTCAATGGGTACCTGTCCTCTTTAGGGTCAGGGAAGGTAAAGCAGAGAGGGAGAGGAGATGGGCGCCGCCCTCAATTTGCTGGCCCCTAGAGAAGCTGAGGTCTTTGATGCCTCGTTCCCTTACGACCACATAGGTTATGGGACACCTTTACCTTTTTTATAATGTGCATAGTGTTTATCAGCTGTGTGTCACCACTATTGCAAACCACTGCCAAAATATGAAACTGTCTGTTCCAAAGACTGCCTCTCTAACAACTATGGATGTGGAACTGTACTTTTGAAGTTATAACAGCCCTAGAAATTGTGAACATTTATATATTCTGCCTTCCCACTGTTTATTTGCTTATTTGTTTTTGTGAGAGCAACTTATGTAAAATTATTCTCTTCTGCAATTTTCAGGGCAAAAATAGATTTCGTGTTTTAGTCCCAGCAACAGAAAACACATAGCCCACCTCCTTTCAATTATCGCTTTTTTAAACAACAATTTTTTCACTTATCACGAAATGACTCCTGCCCCAGACAAAAACAAAAACCACCTATTTTCCGCATGGGATGTGTATAAAAACGAAATGACTCCTACCCCAGAAATTAAAAAAAACAACTTGCGCACACACGTATGGGTAAAAACGGATACATACAGAACATAGTAACTACTTTTCCCCGGGCACTGACCTCGGAACGAAATGACTCCTACCCCCAAAAAACAGAAAAACCCCACACTTGCACACACATACCTATGACTAAAACCTGAACACATACAGAACATACTAACTACTTTCCCCTAGGCACTGACCTCGGAACGAAATGACTCCTGCCCCAGAAAACCCCCACACAGTTGCCCACACATACCTATGACTCAAACCGGGACACACACACACACACACACACACACACACACACACAACACACACACACACACACACACACACATACATACATACACACACACACACACACACACACACACACACACACACACACACACACACACACACACACACACACACACACTACTTTCCACAGGCACTGACCTCTGAACTGCTCGAGGTCGGTAAGCTTGAAGCCGTGGATGGTGGAGCGGAGGGCCAGGTTCCTCTGGTTCCTGCGCAGCTCCTCCACCTTGTCCTCTGCAGCCACCAGCGAGGCCCTCTGTCGGTACAGCTCTGAGGACACCTGGCTCAGGCTGCTGTCCAGCTCCACCACCTGAGGAAACACGGGGGATAGGGCAGGTGTGTGGATGAAGGAGGGAGGGTTGTGTAGGATGATGAGGATATCTATTCTTTTATATCGAGGATAACAGAATAAGCAATCATGTGCTTTTTTTCATCCGGTCCCCGTGTGTATGCAGTTTTGTAAATATTGTCATCTGTTCCCACCGGCACACGATGGCCTACTCTTACGAAAAGCGGAACAGGATTTAACATGTGCGCAAGATGTTCTGCGTGCGTTCGCACACGGGGCCTCGGTTTAAAGTCTCATCCGAAGGACTATCCGAGGATAGTGGTGGTGATGATGATAATAATAAAATCATAATGATGATGATAATAATAATAACAAAAATAAAATACCACCACCACCACCACCAACGACAACGACAACAACAACAACAACAATAATAATAAAATAATAATATAATAATAATAATAATAATAATAAATAATAATAATAATAATAATAATAATAATAATAATAATAATAATTAATAATAACAACAACAACAACAACAACAACAGCAAAAGCAAAAGCAACAACAAAGTGATGCTACTACTACTACTACTACTACTACTACTACTACTACTACTACTACTACTACTACTACTACTGATGATGATGTGATGATGATGATGATGATGATGATGAATGATGATGATGATGATGATGATGATGATGATGACGACGACGACGACGATAACAACAACAACAACAACAACAACAACAACAACAACGATAATGTTAATGATGATGATGATGATGATGAACTACTACTACTACTACTACTACTACTACTACTACTACTACTACTACTACTACTACTACTACTACTACTACTACTACTAACGCACTGAAGGATTGGTCAATTCCAGATCATGCACCCACCTAGAATGCAAGAATAGTCATGAAGTCAGAATGAAATTACCTAAATGGTGGGCAGGGGGGGGGGGGGGGGGGGGGGGGGGGGGGAGGGGAGCAAATTCAATGGTCCCATACAATAAAAAATTTCCCTGTTGGCGAACCTCAGAGCTAGAGCTGTAGCCGAGGAGCGAAATAAAGGCAAGAAGCACAGTTCCATCCTTGTTTGTGTCTGAGCAATTGATAGCTAGATAATGAACTATAACATTAACTATAAGCTAGAAAAAAATATAAAAAGATTTTTTTAAGGGATACCAAGAAAGCCTTTCAAAGAGAAAACTACTTCTGTCAACCATTCGAAACCTTCATCTTCTATATATATATATGTTTTCTATTTTATTTTTCTTATTTTATTCTTTTATTTTATATTGAGGATAATGGGATAAGCACTCATGTGTTGTTTTCATCTAGTCCCCGTGTGTTTGCAGTTTTGTAAATGTCATCTGTTCCCACCGGCACACGATGGCCTACTCTTACGAAAAGCGAAACAGGATTTAACGTGTGCGCAAGATGTTCTACGTGCGTTCGCACACGTGGCCTCGGTTTATAGTCTCATCGAAAGACTTATAAGAATAGGCAGCCCTCTGATCCCAAAAGCAACAAGAAACAAAACAGGTACCTAAGCTTTTTCTATGAACTCTCACCTTATGCTCCATAGAAGTCAGGGAGCTGTAGATCTCATAGATATGGTTGATGATGGCATTATCTGAGTTCTCAGTGTTGTTCACAGAGGTTGGGGGCAGAGTGGACACCGCTGCTGAGCCTATAACCACAGGCTCCTCACCACTTCCTGATCCTTGGCCGCCATTTTCAAGTTCGGAGGAAGAAGAGGAGATGCTTTCAGCTTCGTTGAAGTCCATGACTGTCGTGACGGCTTCCCGGAGTGGGGAAGTGGGGGTGGAGGTGGTGACGTCTTGTGGAGTTCCAGTTCTTTGTTTTTGCTCGTGGAGGGCTTCCTGTTGTTTCTGGCGTTGGAGGAGGTAATCTTCTTCCCTGGGACAGTCAAGAAAACTGTGTCCATGGAAAATGTTTGATATCTTAAAAAAAAGATGTATGAAAAGGATGAAGTGACCGCAGACTCCAGTCCTCACTACGTGTTCCCATAACCTATGCAGTCATTGGAGAGCTAGGTGTTAGAGACCTCAGCTTCTCTAGAGGCCAGCATGTTGAGGGCTGTTACGCCCATCTCCTCTCCCTTGCTGCTTTACTTTCCCTGTCCATAAAGAGGGCAGGTATCCATTTACACCTGGGTGAACTGGGGACTATACTGAAAGCCCAGGCACACAAACAGTATCCCATCCATGAGGTTACCACGCTCAACGCTGCTTAAACCTTAGTTGTTATGTTGTTGTTGTTTTTTGTGGGGAGAACAAGTGGTCTGACCTCAGAGCTATACCCTCCCCATTCTAGTCCTTGCTACTCTACAATAAAGTAATGTGTTTTCTATGTATGATAAATATATTTTTTAAAAAAGTCCATTAGGGCAAGAAAATTAAGCATAGTGCATCTAACTTCTTCTTCGTCTTCTTAGTTTTATTATTATTTTTTTAAAAGAATGATGATCACTGATATACTGCGTAAACTGTTATGCATTTTGTCAATGCTTTCAACCCTACATGTGTTTGGCTCTGACATAATATTTATTTCGTTAACTTATCATTTATTTATTTAATTTAATTTTTTTATTTCGAGGATAATGTAATAAGCTTTTTTCAACCAGTCCACGTGTGTATGCAGTTTTGTTAATTTTGTCATCTGTTCCCAGATGTACACACACCACGCACACACACACACACACACACACACACACACACACACACACACACACACACACACACACACACACACACACACACACACACACACACACAAACCTGATGGTGTTGCAGCCTCCATGATCTCCTGTTGGTGCAGTGGGATTTCTCCAGCAGCTCCAGGCGCAGTTCCTGATGCACGCTGGCGTCGTGCAGCTTCTCCAGCTCCCGCAGAACCACGCTCTCCAGCCGATCAGGGCAGGCACCAGGATCTGCAGGGCAGCAATCGTCTGGTTTTGGGTGTTTGTTTGGTTTTGGTTTGGTGGGTTTGTTTGTTGTTGTTTGGTGGTGGGTTTTTGGTGGGTTTGTTGTTTGTTTTGTTGTTTCGTTTATGTGTTTCATAGTAGACTCTCTGTGTGTCTCTCTCTGTCTCTGTCTGTCTCTGTTTCTCTGTCTCTGTCTCTCTGTCTATCTCTGTTTTGGTGTAATTGTTGTTTTGTTTTTGTTTGTGTTGTTGGTTTTGTTTGTTGTTTTCTGTGTGTGCTTCACAGTAGACTCTCTCTCTCTCTCGTCTCGTCTCTCCTCTCTCTGTGTCTCTGTCTCTCTCTCTCTCTGTCTCTCTCTGTCCCTAGTCCTCTCTTCTCTATCTCTCTCTCTCTCTCTCTGTCTCTGTCTCTGTCTGTCTCTTCTCTGTCTGTTTCTCTCTCTCTCTCTGTCTCTGTCTCTCTGTCTCTCTCTTCTGTCTGTCTTCTCTGTCTGTCTTCTCTCTTCTGTCTGTCTGTCTGTCTTCTCTGTCTGTCTCTCTCTCTTCCTGTCTGCTCTCTCTTCTCTCTCTGTCTCTTCTCTCTCTCTCTCGTCTCTCTCTCTCTTCTCCTCTCTCTCTCTCTCGTCTCTCTCTCTCTCTCTCTCTCTCCTCCCCTCTCTTCTCTCTCTCTCTCTCTCCCCCCCCTCTGTGTGTGTGTGTGTGTGTGTGTGTGTGTGTGTGTGTGTGTGTGTGTGTGTGTGTGTGTGTGTGTGTGGGTGTGCGCGCAAGCAAGCAAACAAGCAAACAAGCAAACAAGCAAGCACACGAACCTGAGGTATGTGTGTATCCCATTGACACAGATTATTTATTTTATTTTATGTTTTATACCACATTAAGTCACAGAAGATTTCTCTGCGTGAAATTCGGGCTGCTCTCCCCGGGGAGAGCGTGTCACCACAAGTGCAGCGCCACCCATTATTATTTTCTTCTTTTTCCTGTCTGCAACTGTAATTGTTTCCCTATCAGAGTGGCTTTTTCTACAAGAATTTTGCCAGGGTCAACCCTCTTGTTGTCGTGGGTTCTTTTATTTACGCTAAATAATAATGTGTAACACACGGGACCTCGATATATCGTCTCATCCGATAGACTAGCACCCAGGACCACCACTCATGGTCTAACGCACGGGGGAAAAGTTTTGGGCCCAAACGCGATTCGAACCACCACACACTCCGACCAGGACTTTTAACTTTTAAGACAGGTGCGTTACCTGTACACCACGGATCCACTGATGCAGATACACACAGAAACAACACAAACACAAACGAACAGCCAGACATACAAATCAAACCATCGACCCCCCCCCCCCTCTCCCTCCTCGTGACACACATTCACAGACGACTCACACACCCACAGAAACCTACTGCACAGAATACACTGACCTTCACGGTGTTGGCATCCATACGTTCCAGCTCCGCCTCCATCAGAGAAGCGATGACATCCTCCAGATGATGCCCCGTGTCCATGCCCTGAAGAGTGCCGCTGCCACTACTACGCACTGACCTGCTGCTGCTGCTGCTGCTGCTGCTATGTACCCCTCTCCTCATCCTCCTCCTTCCACCCTCTCCTCCCTCTTCTCCTCCTTCTCCTCCTCTGGAACTTTTCTGTGAAAAAAGGCCTCCGAGTCCACGAAAATCTCTACTGTCGTCATTTCTGGAGATAAAGCCATCTTTCTGGAATTTGGCAAAATTGTTGGCGTGTATACCGCCACGTTCTAAAACCTGAACTCTCAGTTTCTGTTTGAGCAGAACATCGTGGTTGGCTTGTACATCATTAGAATCAGCATTGCTGCTACTGATGCTGCTGATGCTGCTTGGAGATTTTGTTGTTGCTGCAGGATCGGCTGTGGTGGTGGAGGAAGAGGAGGAGGAGGAGGGAGGGAGGTCTCTTGCAGCCAGAAGGAGGGAGAGGAGGGTGGCATTGGAGGTTAAGGCGACCAGAAGAGCAACGCCCAGTTTGGTTGCGGTGACGGCCATCTTGCCTTCTGAGACTGGGGCGTGTTAATGAGTGTGTTGCCGGTAAGAGGAAGGGGGAGGAGGTGGAGGTGGGAGGGGGAGGGGGGATAAGTGAGGGGGTGGGAGGGAAGTATGACAAAGTGGAGGAAAGGGGAAGAGGAGGAAGGGGGTTAGTATTGTCAGTGGGGCGTGTTAAGGGTTCGTTTGGCATGGGAAAGAGAAGAGAGAGAGAGAGAGAGAGAGAGAGAGAGAGAGAGAGAGAGAGAGAGAGAGAGAGAGAGAGAGAGGAGAGAGGAGAGAGAGAATCAAATCAATCAAATCAAATCAAAATTTTATTTTCAGATGGTACATTGAGTAAGCAATAAATTTGCCTTTTTTCATCAAGCCGTCTGTCTAGCAAAAAACAAAAAA
>CM060330.1:4223213-4225713 GCA_030674155.1 Stramonita haemastoma
GCGCGTCGCCACAAGTGCAGCGCCACCCATTATTTTTTTCTTTTTTCCTGTCTGTAACTGTATTTGTTGCCCTATCGGAGTGGCTTTTTTCTACAGAATTTTGCCAGGGACAACCACTCATGATCTAATGGATAGGGCAAAAGTTTGGGGCCTAAACGGGATTGGAACCACCGCACACTCCGATCCGCACTTTTCGTTTTCTAGACAGCTTTCTAGACCACCGATCTACCGGTGAAATAGCTGCAAAAGAAAAAAAAAGCTGTGATAGAGTGCAAGGAAATAAAATGAAATCTACTCGAAGGACATGTAGTATATCTCTTGGCCGACAGGATCAGTAAAGTATGTGGATCTGTGGTCTGGAGGTAACGCGCCTGTCTAGAAAGCGAAAAGTCCGGGTCGGAGTTTGTGTTGTTCTTCATGCATTTATTATTTATTTATTTATTTATTTATTTATTTATTTATTTATTCACACCCCTTTATGTCAAAGCAAATTTCTCTGCGGGAAATTCGGGCTGCTCTCCCCGGGGAAAGCGCGTCGCCACAAGTGCAGCACCTACCCATTTTTTTCCCCTGTCTGTAGTTGTATATGTTTTCCCCCATCAGAGTGGCTTTTTTCTACAGAATTTTGCCAGGGACAACCCTCTTGTTGCCGTGGGTTCTTTTACGTGCCCTAAATAATGATGTGTAATACACAGGACCTCGGTACATAATACATTATATATGTATGTATGTGTGTATGTATGTGTATGTATGTGTGGGTGCGCACGCGTGCATGCATGCGCACACGCATGGACATAGCCTCACGTGCGTATATGAGTGTACATGTGTGTACGACGAAGCCCACAGTCATCTATATATATATATATATATATATATATATATATATATATATATATATATATATATATAATAATCATACTTTTATACACGTACTTTTATACACTATTGTCCGCGTAGGCTCCCACATTTCTCTATGTAGTACAAACACACACAGCACTTTTACTTCCACCAAGTTTATTTCTCCATGACAACTCAACCCAGTCTCCTTAACACACAAACCCCCCTTGTTCTTTTTTTTTCTTTTTCTTTTAATCCAGACAGAAAAACGTGTCTAGCTTTTAAGAATCCACAAATAGAAAAATCCCTACGTCGCCAACCGGAAACCGATTGCTCATGTCAAGGGAAATTACTCTAGCACAACAGATCCACACTGTCTCGCGGCTTCACGCGTGAACGTCAAGATGTCAGGTCACAGAATCACGTGATTACTCAGCGAGCAGACGCAAGCCTCATTTTATGCAAATTTTGAGGTGAGAGAAAGGTTAGCAAAAATCTGGAAGAGAGCATATGTCATGATCTTCATTTTCTCTGGGGATTAATTCTGTTTCCTGGTTCTCTTTTGAAGAGGGATGGGTTTGTCAAACGAAAGAATTTGAAATCAGATTTTTCCTCTTCTTTTTTTTAAATGATGAAAATCGTACAGGTAAAAAAAAAATCTTTTTTGCTATGATAATGCATAAAGTTATAAAGTTGGTGGGTTTTTTTTTTTTTTTTTTTTTTTTTTTTACCTTTCTTAAGACTTTCTTTTTCTCCTTTTTCTTATTTTCCTTTAATTTTTTCCGATCTTTCGTTCTTTTTTTGGTCGTTCTTTCCTTTTTGCAATCTCACTTTTTTCTTTTGGTTTGTCTCTGTCTCTGTCTGTCTGTCTTCTGTCTTCTTCTTTCTTTTCTTTCTTCTTTCTTTCTTTCTTCTTTCTTTCTTTTTTCTTTCTTTCTCTTCTTTCTTTCTTACTTTCTTTCTTTTCTCTTCTTCTTTCTTTCTTTCTTTCTCTCTTCTTCTTTCTTTCTTCTTTCTTTCTGTTCTTTCTGCTCTGTTGCCTGTCTGTCTGTCTCTATTGTTTTTGCAGTTCGGGCAATCTCACAATATTACAATACACACGCACTGTCTAAAGAGCATTTCTGTAAGAAATCTATGTTCCTGTAAATCCCACAGTATTGAGAGAGAGAGAGAGAGAGAGAGAGAGAGAGAGAGAGAGAGAGAGAGAGAGACAGACAGACAGACAGACAGACAGACAGACAGACAGACAGACAGACAGACAGACAGACAGACAGACAGACAGACACAGAGACAGACAGACAGACAGACAGAGACAGACAGACACAGAGAGAGACAGAGACAGAGACAGAGAGACAGAGACAGAGAAACAGAGAGACAGAGAGAGACAGAGAGACAGAGACAGAGACAGACAAACAGAGAGACATACAGACAGACATTCAGGCATACAGACAGACAGGCAGACAGACAGACAGACAAGCAGACAGACAGACTTGAGTTTATGTTACTGTCTTGAGTTTGTTATCTTGTGAGATTCTGTTTGAATGAAAACCCTCACTTAGTTTACTTTTCAACCAAGGTTGATTTTTGTCTTTGTTTTAGAAGTCAATTTTCTGGAATTTTTTTGCGAGGGTAGGATGAAAAAAAGTTGTGTAAACTTAATCTT
>CM060330.1:4235713-4248213 GCA_030674155.1 Stramonita haemastoma
GCAGACATGGAAAGAAGGATACAGGCAATGGAAATCAGGTGCTTTGCAAACTCCTTGGTATCTCATACAGAAATAATGTCACTAATGAGGAAGTGAAAACCAGAATCAAAAACGCCTTAGGAACATATGAAGAGTTCCTGACTTCATTCAGTGAAATATTAACAATAACAACAATAATGATTTTTTTGCATGCATATGGTCCTTATAAACAGAGTATATGAATATTGTGTATTTATATAAAGTGAGCACTTAATGTTAGACAACGGCAGACGTTTTACTGCAGGATGGGTATACTAACATAAAATAATGTTCATATTGCTCCAGAGAATAGTCGCATGATTCTTAACTATGAGGCAGGGATAGTTTGGTTTCTAAGTTTAGATGATTTTCAATATAGCCAGCAACTTCGAAAACCGATTTCTATGGCATACTGTAGCAATGTAACTTCAATTCTGATGGAAAGCGGTAGTCAAAGAATGGTAAAGGCTTTTCACACAGAGTAGCATTTTGGGACAGACCAACATAATATAGCAGATCTTCCATACATTGTTTGAAGCGTTGTTTATGGAGTGGATCTTTCATTTGTTGGTTTACCTGGATTGTGGTATTCTGAGTGGAATTTAGTGCACATGCGTATGTATGTATGTATGTATGTATGTATGTATGTATGTATGTATGTATGTATGTATGTATGTATGTATGTATGTATGTATGTATGTATGTATGTATGTATGTATGTATGTATGTATGTATGTATGTATGTATGTATTGCATGTATGTATGTATGTATGTATGTATGTATGTATGCATGTATGCATGTATGTGTGTGTGTGTGCGTGCGCGCGCGCGCGCGCGTGTGTGTGTATATCTATGTATGTGTATGTTAAAAAAATGTTTTTACTATTTTATATCGAGGATAAATAAATAGTCAATCATGTGCTTTTTTACATCCTGTCCCGTGTGTATGGGGTTTTGTAAATTTTGTCATCTGTTCGCAACGGCACACAATGGCCTACTCTTTCGAAAAGCGGAACAGGTTTTAACGTACAAAATGTTCTGTGTGTCTGTGTCTGTGTCTGAGTGTCTGTATGTCTGTATGTCTGTGTGTCTGTGTTTCTATGTCTGTGTGTGTGTCTGTGCGTGCGTGCTTTCGTGCGTGCGTGCGTGCGTGGTGTGTGTGTGTGTGTGTGTGTGTGTGTGTGTGTGTGTGTGTGTGTGTGTTTTGTGTGTGTGTGTGTGTGTGTGTGTGTTTTGTGTGTGTGTGTGTGTGTGTGTTGCAGTATTTGCATGCAGGTGTGCATGCCTGTCAATGTGGCTGCATGCTGACAGCATGCCAGAGACATAAAATGCAAACTTATTTCATTCCTTAATTTTTGTTTTGTCTAATTCCTTCTTACACCATAGGACGGAAGCATAAAGGACAAATTGAGCTATGAGGAAGGGTGAGAGATAGAAAGGCCTTTATTTATAAGCCTTTTCTTAAAATGCTTGTGCGTGATGTGTGTTTAGATAAAATATCAAAGGAATGAATTAAGAACGACATGAATGAAGAGAGAAAGATGTAATGAATGATGAATGTATACCTCTCTCTGTCTCTCTCTCTCTCTCTGTCTCTGTCTCTGTCTCTTTTCTCTCTCTCTCTCTCTCTCTCTCTCTCTCTCTCTTCTCTCTCTCTCTCTCTCTCTCTCTCTCTGTGCGTGCGTGCGTGCGTGCGTGCGTGTGTGTGAGTGTGCGTGTGTGTATGTGTGCGCCTGCGCGCCCGCGCGCCCGTGCGTGCATGCGAGCGTGTGTGTGCGTGCGTGTGGGTGTGCGTGCGTGCGCGTGTGTATGTGTGTGGTTGTGTGCCTGCGCGCCCGCACGTGTATGTGTATGTGTGTATGTGTGTGCGAGGGGGAGGGGAGGGAGGGGAGGGAAGGGAGGGGGTCATAATTCATACTTAGAGGCCTGACGTCACACAAGTTGTAGCCTGTCATATCTGCTCATGGGAGGAGTAATTACCATAACAAATGGCCCTCGGGTGAAAGACAAGAAAAAAAGAGTTATGACACTATTTGTACGCAACTCTCTGTCTGTGTAGTTTCTGTGTATTATTCTTTAGTTTATTATTCTCATGAATGTGGGTTTTTTGCGTTATCTCTGAAGGCGTTTTTTCTCTTATTGCGATCATCCATTACTTACATAAACAATGTGAACACGGGAGATCAGTCAAAGCATGTCTTCTCCATTTAGCATCTTAGGTAGCTAGCTCTCGCTTTCCCCCAGTCAAGTTAAGCAGTATCGAGTGTGGTTACCAGTTGGATGGGTGACCGTTTGCGCGCATTGGCTTCAGTACAGTCTCCCCCCCCCCCCCCCAGTTCACCCAGCTGTAAATTGGTACCTGCCCTCTGTAGGGTCAGGGAAGGTAAAGCAGCGAGGGAGAGGAGATGGGCGCTGCCCTCAATATGCTGGCCCCTAGAGAAACTGAGGTCTCTGATGCCTTGCTCCCCTACGACCCTCTAAGTTATGGGGCACCTTTACCATTACCTTTTAGGCATCCGTCAGTCTCGGAAGACTACAGAGTTGCACTCGAGGCTCTAGAGTGCAAAGCCTGGGTAGGTAAGAATGGAGGGCAAGCTGTTACCCATGCAGCAGACCCCCCATCTCCTCGTCGTCGGAATGGTCCATTGGAAGGCATTGGGTTTACTGTGTTGTGCTGTGCTGTCATGTGTTGTGCTGTACTGTGCTCTGTGAAATACATTATTGGGATTTTATTCCTTTGGACGACAGGCAGTTTGATAAAATTTATATCAAATCATTAAGCCTGCTTCAAATGTCACTAGGCAGGACCTTGACTGGAATCCACAAGAGAAGCGGAAAGTGGGTCGACCAAAACAGACCTGGCGCAGAAGCATTGAAGCAGAGACGAAGGCAGCCGGAATGACGTGGGCCGAGCTGAAGAGGATCTCCCAGAACTGAGTCCGTTGGAGGAGTGTTGTTGCAGCTCTTTGTTCCCAGGGAATTCATAGACATGTCAAGTTATTCAGTTCCTGTTTGTCGTTTTAAAAAACTGCCGAAAACGGAAGATTATAAGAAAACATGTATTGATGCATCTAGACATATGCACACACACGAGCACGCACGCACACACGCAAAAGACTGTCCACGCTCAATACAATGCTCCAGCCTGCATAGGTATTTGTATGAGTATGCACGCTATGCCTGTATGCATGTCTATGTACACCAGTCTGTATGCATGCCTGTATGCATGCATGAGTATGTACACCAGTCTGTATGCATGTATGATTATGTTCACCAGTCTGTATGCATGCCTGTATGCACGTGTGAGTATATTATACACCAATCTGTATGCATGCCTGTATGCATATTGAGTGTACACACCAGTCTCTATGCATGCTTGCATGCATGTATGAGTATATTATACACCAGTCTGTATGCATGCTTGCATGCTTATATGAGTACGTACACCAGTTTGTATGCATACCTGTATGCATGTGTGAGTATATACACCAGTCTATATATATATATATATATATATTATATATATATATATATATATATATATATATATATATGTATATATATATATATATATATATATATATATGCATGCTTGCATGCATGTGTGAGTATATACACCAGTCTGTATGCATGCCTGTATGCATGTGTGAGTATATACACCAGTCTGTATGCATGTGTGAATACGTACACCAGCCTGTATGCATGCATGCCTACATACATGTGTGAGTATGCACCACGTGAGAGGGTTTCTTTGCCAAGTTTTGCAATGAAAGAGGAGATGAACGCATCTGGATCTCGGGAGGAAAATATGTCCTCAGCCCTTCTGCTGGCGGGAGTCAGAAAGGTTGTGTAGAAACAGAGGAGATGGGGGGCAAGAGAGGGGCGGGGAGAGGGGGGTGGGGGGGAGATGAAGCTGGGTGGGTATGGGGGTGGGGGTGGGTTGACGGGGGTGGGGAGGATAACGATAAGAATGACAAGGTCACATAGAATGGTAAAGGATGGAGGAGAGAAGAGAAGGAGAGAGAGAGAGAGAGAGAGAGAGAGAGAGAGAGAGAGAGAGAGAGGAGAGAGAGAGAGAGAGAGAGAGAAGAGAGAGAGAGAGAGAGAGAGAGAGAGAGAGAGAGAGAGAATTTACTAACACACACACACACACTCGCATACACACACATCTATCTATCTATCTATCTATCTATCTATCTATCTATCTATCTATCTATCTATCTATCTATCTATCTATCTATCTATCTATCTATCTATCTACCTATCTATCTATCTATCTATCTATCTATCTATCTATCTATCTATCTATCTGTCTATCTGTCTGTCTGTCTATCTATATATCTGTATGTCTGTCTGTCTATCTATCTATTCGTCTGTCTGTCTGTCTGTCTGTCTGTCTGTCTGTCTGCCTGTCTGCCTGTCTATCTGTCTATCTATCTATCTATCTATCTATCTATCTATCTATCTATCTATCTATCTATCTATCTATCTATTTGTCTGTCTGTCTGTCTGTCTGTCTGTCTGTCTGTCTGTCTCTTAATCAAAAACAATATATATATATTTACATACATATATATATATATATACATACATACATACATACATACATACATACATACATACATACATACCTACATACATACCTACATACATACATACATACATACATACATACATACATACATACATACATACATACATACATACATATACACCGCTTCCAATGAAGAGAGCAAGCATGCCTGGCTAGCCTACAGTACAGCCATCTGTATGTAGCCACTTATAGGGCAGAGGGGGTGTTGTCAGGTGTGTGTTGTGTGGGGGGGGGGGGGGGTTGTAGTGTGTGTGTGGGTGGTGGTGGTGGTGGGGGGGGGGGTTGTGGTGTTGTGTGTATGTGTGTGTGTGTGTCTGTCTGTCTGTGTGACCTGTGCAGGTATATGTATGTATGTATGTATGTATGTATTTATGTATGTATGTATGTATGTATGTATGTATGTATGTATGTATGTATGTATATATATATGTACGTAAATATATATATATTGTTTTTGATTAAGAGACAGACAGACAGACAGACAGACAGACAGACAAATAGATAGATAGATAGATAGATAGATAGATAGATAGATAGATAGATAGATAGATAGATAGATAGATAGATAGATAGACAGATAGACAGGCAGACAGGCAGACAGACAGACAGACAGACAGACAGACAGACGAATAGATAGATAGACAGACAGACATACAGATATATAGATAGACAGACAGACAGATAGACAGATAGATAGATAGATAGATAGATAGATAGATAGATAGGTAGATAGATAGATAGATAGATAGATAGATAGATAGATAGATAGATAGATAGATAGATAGATAGATAGATAGATAGATAGATAGATAGATAGATAGATAGATAGATAGATAGATAGATAGATAGATAGATGTGTGTGTATGCGAGTATGTATAGATGTATGTATGTATAGATATGTATGTATGTATGTATGTATGTATGTAGGTAGGTAGGTAGGTAGGTAGATAGGTAGGTAGGTAGGTAGGTAGGTAGGTAGGTAGGTAGGTAGGTAGTGGTGATGTGGGCTTAGCAGTTATGCAGGCTACGCAGAGAATGCTGATTTATCCTCCAGTACCATGACACGCAGTGACAACATTCTTACTCCTCTGCCGTCAGTCACTGGGCCGGTGCGGAGTCAAACAACTCCCTCCCTCCATCTCCCTTACCCTGGCATTTTGCCCCCAGGACAAATCTGGCCAGCTTGAGATGTGGCTCAGACAATGGCTTACTCTTACGAAAAGCGGAACAGGGTTTAGCGTGTGCTCAAGATGTTCTGCGTGCGTTCGCACACGGGGTCTCGGTTTATAGTCCCATCCGAATGACTTTTGGGGAGAGTGGAGTCAGCACTGTTGTTAACTCCAGGGGAAAAATCCCCTCAAACGGGAAACGAACCCGGGTCGTCGAATTGCGAGTGCATTGTTCTGACCACGAGGCTATCCCGTTCCCCAACAAACAACAACAGCAACATCAATAAAAATAAAACCCCAAATCAAAACAAAAAAAATCCTAAGAAATGATAATAAACAAACAAAAAGCCCTCTATTCAGGTGGATCAGTGGTGTAGGGATAATGCTCCTGTCTAGAAAGCGAGGGATTGCAGGTTTGATTCCCAATGTGAACCCGAAACTTTTTCCTCTCAGTCAGCCAGTCCTTAAGTAGTGGTCTTGAGACCTACTCTTTCTGGTGAGACAATGAACTGAGGTCCTGTGTGCGACATGCATTTAGCCAGCGTACATAATAGAACCCACGATACAAGAGAACTCCCCCTGGGAAAATTCTGTAGAAAAAAGAGCCCATTCTCATGCGGAAATAAATACATAAGCAGACAGGAAAAACTGTTTTTGTTTGTAACTTGTATGTTGTGTGGATAGCTAAGTGGTCAGAGCGCTCACTTTCCCCCAGTCAATTTAAGCAGCGTCGAGCGTGGTTACCAGTTGGATGGGTGACTGTTTGCGCGCCTTGGCTTAAGTTCATTCCCCAGTTCACCCAGCTGTAAAATGGGTACCTGCCCTCTTTAGGGTCAGGGAAGGTAAAGCAGGAGGGAGAGGAGATGGGCGCCGCCCTCAACATGCTGGTCCCTAGAGAAGCTGAGGTCTCTGATGCCTCACTCCCCTAAGATCACATAGATTGTGGGACACCTTTACCGTTACCTTTTTAATAGAACCCACAATACCAAGAGAGCTGTCCCTGGCAAAATTCTGTAGTAAAAAAGCTCATTTTCATACGGAAACAAATACATATGCAGACAGGAAAAACTGTTTTAGTTTGTAACTTGTATGTTGTTTTTCTGTTCTGATTTTTGGGGGTTTGTTGTATGCACATTGGGCTAAACGCAAAATGCAGGTGGATCGGTGGTCTGGAGGTTACTAACGAACCTGCCTAGAAAGCGAAAAGTCCGGGTTCAAAGTGTGTGGTGGTTTAATCCCCGTTTGGGCCCGAAACTGTCCCCCCCCCCCCCCCCCCCCATCCATTAGACTGTAAGTGGTGCTTTATGTCTTATTCTTTCGGTTGAGACGATAAACCAAGGTCCAGTGTGTGATATGCATTTAGCGCACGTAATATTTATTTATTTATTTATTTATTTATTCTTTTATATCGAGGATAACAGAATAAGCAATCATGTGCTTTTTTTCATCCGGTCCCCGTGTGCGTGCAGTTTTTGTAAATATTGTCATCTGTTCCCACCGGCACACGATGGCCTACTCTTACGAAAAGCGGAACAGGATTTCACGTGTGCGCAAGATGTTCTGCGTTCGTTCGCACACGGGGCCTCGGTTTAAAGTCTCATCCGAAGGACTTTTGGGGAGAGTGGAGTCAGCACTGATGTTAACTCCAGGAGAAAAATTTCCTCGACCTCGACCGGACTCGAACCCGGGTCGTCAAATTGCCAGCGCAATGTTCTGACCACTAGGCTATCCGTCCCCCCTACCCCCCCCCCCCCCCCCCCCCCCCCCCCACAACACTAAGAGAGCTCTCCCTGGCAAAATTCTGTAGAAAAAAAGGACAGGAAAATTACTGCTGTTTCTAACTTGTTGGATGTTTTTCTTTTCTGATTGCTGTTTGCTTGGTTTTATTTACAGTTTAGATTCTTTATGCATATGAAATCTGTCATGAAATATTCTCTTCCATATTTTGACCAAATGCTTATAAATGTCTCTCTATATTGCCTTGGAATCTATCGGAGTTATTTTTTAAGACCACATTTTTACACTGTGAAAAAAAGTTATTCCCTCGAATAAGTAAAAAAAATTCCTGTATTCATTCAAAAATTGTCCGGAGGTAAGTTTCGCAGATGGCTGCTCTATGTACCTCGCACCGCCCACGCACGAAGTCACAAACAATCTCTTCTTTCTTTCTGGTACTAATGTTTCTGTCTGTTTCTTTCGACCTCTATGTGTCTGTCTCGTTCCCTCCCCCCTCCCCTCTCCCCCCTCTCTTGTAACATCTCTGTCTCTCTGTCTCTGTCTCTGTCTCTGTCTCTGTCTCTCTCTGAACAGAATATAATTCCCCATGTTTTTTTGTTATCATTTTAAACGAAAAGTTACAATAAACTTTTGCCCCAGTCCCTCTTCCACGCAGACAGAACATCTTGCGCACACGTTAATTAAAACCTGTTCCGCCTTTCGGAAGAGTAGGCCATTCGTACGAGCCAATGGGACCGGGATAACACTTCATACACACTGCTACGGGAGGTACGAACGCACGTGAGTGCTTATTCATTATCTTCCAAATAAATAGTTTAAAAGGTAAAGATAAAGGTGTCCCATAACCTAGGCGGTCATTGGGAAGCGAGGTGTCAGAGACCTCAGCTTCTCTAGGGGCCAACATGTTGAGGACGGCGCCCATCTCCTCTCCCTCGCTGCTCTACCTTCCCTGGCCCTAAATAAATGGATTAGAAAAAAAAATGAAATAAAGAAATTCCTATATTCTACAGCTATTCTGCTTCGCGTCGATTTATTTTTCATTCTGGAACTAAAATTTCACTTCACATGAATTAAGGTGGCATTGTATTTTTCTGGTACGTGCTTTCTGATGTGCAGACATATATTTGTGTGTGTGTGTGTGTGTGTGTGTGTGTGTGTGTGTGTGTGTGTGTGTGTGTGTGTGTGTGTGTGTGTGTGTGTGTGTGTGTGTGTGTGTGTGTGTGTGTGTGTGTGTGTGTGTGCAATTTTGTAAATTTTGTCATCCGTTCCAACATTTATAACATTTACCTGTGCAATAGATTTTGAAAAAAGACGGCAAAGCGAGGAACACTGTTTTAGGGCTCCTAATTTATCCTAATGAAGTCATTTCAATTCACTTCATGCCCTTCATAGCTCAACTACTGCTGAAGCTGTGATATAATGGCTATGAAAACTACGTTTTTCGGAATTAATGAATTAATTGTTTCGCCTTTGTATCATATTTTCTTCACGTGCGCATGTGTGTGTGTGTGGTGAGTGAGAGAGAGAGAGAGAGAGAGAGAGAGGAGAGAGAGAGAGAGAGGAGAGAGAGAGAGAGAGAGAGAGAGAGAGGAGAGAGAGAGAGAGAGAGAGAGAGAGAGAGAGAGAGAGAGAGAGAGAGAGAGAGAGAGTATGTGTTTTATTTTTTATCTATTCATTTTATTCTTTTATATCGAGGATAATGGAATAAGCACTCGTGTGCTTTTTTTTTACATCCAGTCCCCGTGTGTATGCAGTTTTGTAAATTGTGTCATCTGTTCCCACCGGCATATGATGGCCTACTCTTACGAAAAGTGGGACAGGATTTAACATGTGCGCAAGATGTTCAGCGTGCATTCGCACACGGGGCCTCGGTTTATAGTCTCATCATAGTGTGTGTGTGTGTGTGTGTGTGTGTGTGTGTGTGTGTGTGTGTGTGTGTGTGTGTGTGTGTGTGTGTGTGTGTGGTGTGTGCGCGTGTGTGTGTGTGTATGTGCGGTGTGTGTGTGTGTATGTGTGTGTGTGTGTGTATGGTGTGTGTGTGTGTGTGTGTGTTTTCCACTGGGCAGAAATAATTTGTTGTTGTTTATCTTATCCTACACTAAGTCATACAACTGTTACAGCAGTTGATTTTTCAAAGTTAGATTATAAAATAAGTATTCTTATTCTCCTCTTTAACCTTCTTCTTCTTCTCCTTCTTGTTCTTGTTGTTGTTGTTCTTCTTCTTCTTAGCATTGTTGTTGTTCTTCTTCTTCTTAGCATTGTTGTTGTTCTTCTTCTTCTTAGCATTGTTGTTGTTCTTCTTCTTCTTAGCATTGTTGTTGTTCTTCTTCTTCTTAGCATTGTTGTTGTTCTTCTTCTTCTTAGCATTGTTGTTGTTGTTCTTCTTCTTCTGCTCCTTTTGAGCGATTATTCTCTTTTTTGCAATTCTTCTCCTGTACTTTCTTCTTCTTCTTCTACTTCTACTTCTTCTTCTTCTTTTTGCAATTCTTTTTCGTTGCAATTCTATTTTTGCATTCTTGTTTGCATTCTCCTTCGCATTCTTCTTTGCACTGTTCCTCGCATTCTTCTTTGCAGCCTTCTTTGCATTTTTTTTTTGCAATCTACTTTGCAATCTTCTTCCTAAATCTTCTTCGCAGTTCTTCGAATTCTTGTTTGCATTCTCCCTCGCATTCTTCTTCGCATTTTTGTCTGCAGTTTTCTTTGCACTCTTCTTCGCATTCTTGTTGGCAGTTTTATTTGCACTCTTCTTCGCAATCTTCTCCAGAATCTTCTCTCCCTTAACACATAGAAGAGTTGTCGGAACAATGCACTGAACATTTTTTCCAGAAAAAAATTGACAGGGGAGACAACTTTTTAAAAAATCCACTGATGGTAAAAATAGGTTATCTTGTTTAGACTGTCATCAATAATATCAGGGTTTTTTTAATTTTGGGGGCTTTTAATTTTTTTGTTTTTAGCTCGTTTGCTCGTTTGTTTATTTCTTGTTGTTGTAACGAATAACAGCTTTTGTTTTAAACAAAGAAACAAGACCTCAATGTAAAAACACTTAGGATACCACTTACGTAACTGTATAGGTATAAGCTAAAATAAGGCCTTTTAGAGAGAGAAAGACGTGTAAAATGATGAAAGAAAAATCTCCCCCCCCCAAAAAAAAAAAAAAAAATCACGCTAATTCGCACCATGTCTAAGTCACAGCGGCATTACCTAGGATAGATTACTCTTTTAAGCCAACCCACCTCATGAAGTAATTTGTGCGAATTGCCCCCCTTTTATGTCTCTGCTCGCGATTTAAATTTCTTTTTTTCTACGCACGCACGTATGCGCGCGCGCGCGCACGCGCGCGCCCGAGAGAGAGGAGAGAGAGGGGAGAGAGAGAGAGAGAGAGAGAGAGAGAGAGAGAGAGAGAATACGATCGTTTAAAGAAGCTGTCCAAAAAAAAGAGAAATAAAATTGCATGTGCTAATCTGAATACAATATTGATTCAATACAATAAATTACGCTCGTTTGCAAATTATGTGCTGATCTCTAGACTGTCATGAACCATCCATATTCTCCCCTACCCCCACCCCCACCCCACCCTTGCCCTCCTCCTCCCCCACCCCCACCCCCTCCCTCTTCTCCCCTGCTCCCCCGTCTTGTCATTTCCCGCTTCTAATCCAGACAAGTAAGCAAGAGTGATGGGCGTAAATGGGAGCATATTCCACAGGGGAAGAAAGAAAGAAAATCAAAGAAGAAAAGAAGGGAGGAAAGAAGGAAAGAAAGAAAGAAAGAAGGAAGGAAGGAAGTAAGGGAAGGGAAGGGAATGAAGGAAGGAAGGACGGAAGGAAGTAAAGAAGGAAGGAAGGAAGGAAAGAAAGATAGGAAGAAAGGAAGGAAGGATGGAATGAAGGAAGGAAAAAAGAAAGGAAAGAAGGAAGGAAGGAAGGAAGGACGGAAGGAAGGAAGGAAGAAAAGAAAGACAGAAAAAGAAAGGAAGAAAAAAAGGAAGAAAGGAAGGAAGGAAGGAAGGAAGGAAGGAAGAAAGGAAGGAAGGAAGGAAGGAAGGAAGGAAGGGAGGAAGGAAGGAAGGAAGGGAGGAAAAAAAGAAAGAAAGAAGGAACGAAGGAAAAAAAGACAGAAAGAAATAAAGGAAGAAAAAAAGAAAGAAAGGAGGGAAGAAAGACAGAAAGAGAGAAATAGATAAAGACAGAAAGAACGACAGAAAGAAAGAAAAGAGTGAAGCAGTCAAGAAAGAAAGAAAAGACAGTCTGCTCTGCACTTTTAATCAAAAACAGCAATACTGCTCACAGACTAACGAACGAACGAACGAACGAACGAACGAACGAACGAACGAACGAACGAACCAACCAACCAACCAACCAACCAACCAACCAACCAACCAACCTACCTACCTACCAACCAACCAACCAACCAACCAGCCAACCAACCAGCCAACCAACCAGCCAACCAACCAGCCAACCACCTAACCAACCAACCAACCAACCAACCAAACGACAAACAAAGATACAGAACAAAAAATTGAAATCCTCTTATTCTACTAAGTTTTTTCTTTGTTAGTTTTCTTCGCATTTTGCTTCTTTCGGGGGGGGGGGGGGGGGGGGGGGGGTATATGTGATTATTTGTGGTCTTTTTTTAAAACCCATTTTTGGGGGGTTGTTTTATTTCTTTCTTTTTTATGGCTTACCGGACTGTCGTTTTCTTTCGGTTTTTTTGTGGGGTTTTTTTTTTTTGGTTCGCGTGACAGTCTTGTCTATCAGAAGGTATTTTCCCTAATAATTCTGCTTTCATTTCAATATTTCTTCTCTTCTGAAGTTAGAGTTTACTCTGGTTGTTTCTTTCTTTTCTAAAAAAAAAACCCCAAACGTCAAGCGAAAAATGGATTTTTAGTTTGTTTGCTTGTTTGTATGTTTCAATAAAATGAAAAGCACATTTTAGGGGGGGGGGGGGGGGTATGGTTTCCATGTGTTTGTTTAAGTGTTTGC
>CM060330.1:4263213-4265713 GCA_030674155.1 Stramonita haemastoma
CTAGTAGGAGGTGTTGCAGGGGTTGGGCAGTCCAGTCTTTGATGTTGTCAACCCATGATTTCTTTTGGCGGCCTCTTCTTCTTTTGCCCTCGACTGTTCCTTGCAAGATGGTTTTTGCTAGGGTGTTGTGTCTTGTGGTGTGACCGAACCACATCAGCTTTCTCCTCTTTATGGTGGAGAGCAAAGGCTCTTGGGGGCCCACACGCTTTTTGATTTCCTCTTTCACATAGTTATTGGTCTTGTGTTCTTTGTATGATATTTTGAGGAGTCTTCTGTGGCACTTGTTCTCGAATGCTTGGATTCTTCTCTCTAACTCTGCTGTCAGAGTCCATGATTCACAGCCATATAGGAGGATAGATATTACGAGGGATTTGTAGAGGTGGTATTTGGTGCAGAAGCTGATGTTGTTGCTTCTGATGATCCTCTGGAGTCTGACTAGAGCAGATGTTGCTGTTGCAATGCGAGCTTTCACCTCATTGTTTGATGTGCCATCTTTTGTTAGGATGGAGCCTAAGTATTTGAATTGGCTCACCTCTTCCAATATTTCTCCATTCATCTTTATTTCCGTGCTGTCATTACTCGCGCTGTTGACCATGATCTTCGATTTCTCTGTACTGACCTCCATGCCGTATGCGCTCGCTCGGTCTGTTAGACTGTCTGTGAGGATTTGCAGTTCTTGTTTGCTGCTGCCCATGAGGTCAATGTCATCTGCAAATCTGAGGTTGCAAAGGGGTCTTCCACCAATGGAGATGGAAGTGTGGTGGTTTTGCAGTGTCTCTGTCATGATGTTTTCGAGGAAGAGGTTGAAGAGTACAGGTGAGAGAAGGCAGCCCTGGCGGACTCCAACCGTGGTCTTGAAGAACTCGCCCACGTGGTTGTTCATGAAAACTGCACTTCTTGCATTCTCGTACAGAGCCTTGATGACTTCAATTAGGCAGTTGTCAATGTTGAAGTGCCTGAGTACTTGCCAGAGGCCGTCATGCCATACCCTGTCAAAGGCCTTTTTGAAGTCTATAAAATTGTGGTACAAGTCTTTTTGGTGTTGGAGATGCTTCTCTATCAGAATTCTCAGGTTGAAAATTTGTTCCATTGTGCTGCGTTTTGGTCTAAAGCCCGCTTGTTCTTCTGCCAGGAGTTTTTCTGCTTGGTTTTTCAGTCTGTTGAGGACTACCTGCAGCATGATCTTGCTAGGATGGCTTATGAGACTGATGGTTCTGTAGTTCTGACATTGCTTGAGGTTTCCTTTCTTTGGCAGGGGTATTACAAGAGACTGTGTCCATTCTTTTGGCCATTCTTTGGTGTCGTGGATCTTCTGACAAAGATCTGTGAATCGCCTTGCTGTTTCATTCCCTCCATTTTTTATGAGTTCAGCTGGGATGTTATCGATTCCAGGGGACTTCCCCTTCTTCAATTGTTTAATAGCTGTGTCTACTTCACACCTTAGTATTGGTGGGTCTTTATCTTGGTGTTCAGGGGGTTTGTTGGAAACTATGTTGGTATCTGGGCGTAGTGGGTAGTTATACAATCCCTCACAGTATTCTGTCCAGCGCTGGAGGATGGCATTGTTTTCCGTTAAAAGATTTCCTTCTTTGTCTTCAATAACAGAGGCTTTAGGCTGTGTGGTTTTCGTTAGTGCTTTCAGAGTGTTGTAAGCTGTTTTGCTGTTTCCCTTGGCCATTCCATCTTCGATTTTGTTGCATTGTTCTTCTATCCACGCTTCTTTGGCTTCTCTCATCTTTTTCCTCACTTCTCTGTGGCTATCCATGTACTTGTTGTTGGCTTCTTGACTTGTGAACTTTTGCTTCTTAAGTTCTCTTCTTTTGTCGCAGAGGTCAAGAACCTCATTTGTCACCCAGGGTTGTTTCTTTGTTCTGCTTCTGCCTAATGTTTCTTCTGCTGCTGTCGTTAGCACTTCTTTGATGTTGTTGGCTAATGTGTTCACATCATTGTCAATGGCTGTGAGTGCGGCGAACTTTCCTCCAATGTTGGCTTGGAAGATCTCAACCACTGTTGGGTCTTTGAGTTTTTCCAGGTCGAATCTTATGCGTGGGCTTTTTGGCTGTTGTTTTGCTTTCAGTTTCAGCCTGATGGTGGTAAGTACAAGGTCGTGGTCACTGCCAATGTCAGCTCCTGGGAATGTTCTTGTATTTGCCTTGTTTATGCTGGATTTGAATCTTTGGGGTGACAGAATGTAGTCAATTTGATTATGAATCAGACCATCTCCCCCCAAATCCCAACCAACGCCCTCCCCCCATAAAACACACACACACACACACACACACACACACACACACACACACACACACACACACACACACACACACACACACACATCCACAAACCAAACTCAAACGAAAAAAACCCTGAGGTGTAATGGTGAAATAATTTTAAGCGAGTAGTTCACAGTTCTAGAACTCAACAGAATTTTTGAGAAAGGCAGAACAGAGAGAAGAATGGAGAAAATTGGTTGTCAAGTCTTCATGGGTGCCCCCACGGTCGC
>CM060330.1:4293434-4335934 GCA_030674155.1 Stramonita haemastoma
GTGTCCTATCCAGGGGGGGAGTCTATGACTCTCAGTTGCTTAACGCCACAGAAACCGGGATAAGCACCGGTCTGATGAGCCTTAGGCTCGGGACAGACTTTAACTTAACTAACAATAAAACCCAACACAACACAACCAAGCACAACACAAAACTAACACAAACCCACCCAGCCTAACTTGTATGCGGCCGATGATGACCATTTCATCCTAAGCTATGTTCTTCATTAGATGCATCATGAATTCACACACCAAAGATCACCATGATAACATTCCATCATAAGCTATGTTCATTAGATGCATCATGAATTCACACACCAAAGATCACCATGATAACATTCCATCATAAGCTATGTTCATTAGATGCATCATGAATTCACAAAGATGTGCCGATGATAACAATCCATCATAAGCTATGTTCTTCATTAGATGCATCATGACTTCACACACCAAAGATGCGCCGATGATACAATTCCATAAGCTATGTTCATTAAATGCATCTTGACTTCACACACCAAAAAGATCACCATGATAACATTCGATTATAGTTATGTACATTAGATGCATCATGAATTCACACACCAAAGATGCGCCGATGATAACATTCCATCATAAGCTACGTTCTTCATTAGAGGCATCATGACTTCACACACCAAAGATCACCATAATAACATTCCATCATAAGCTACGTTCTTCATTAGATGCATCATGAATACACACACCAAAGATCACCATGATAACATTCCATCATAAGCTATGTTCTTCATTAGAGACATCATGACTTTTCGAATTTGCTGAAACTGTAAATTGTTATTGATTGCTTGTGTGTTGTATAGATCGAATGCAAGCGCTTTGATTTGTTTCTAAAAGATATAGCGCTATACAAATTCCATGTATTATTATTATGACTTCACACCCCAAAGATCATCATGATAACAATCCATCATAAGCTACGTTCTTCATATGATGCAAAATGACTTCACACACACAAAAAAAGATCACCATGATGATAACAATAATGAGGAGGAGGCTGATGGTGGTTGCTGTTGTCGCTGGTTGCAGGATGGCCAACGCACGCGCCAAGGCGGAGCAGGCTGACCTAGCGGCGGAGAAGGCTCAACAAGACAGCGACGTGGCACGACTCAAAGCCAAAGAATATGCCCCCGAGTTCCACCAACCAGGTCTGTCTCTCTGTCTGTCTGTCCTCAAACTGACGTGTGTTATATAGGGGGGGGTACTGGTGGTGGTGGTGGTGGTGGTGGTGGTGGTGGTGAGGAGGAGGAGGATAGTGGTGGTGGTGGTGGTGGTGGTGGTGGTGGTGGTGGTGGTGGTGGTGGTGGTGGTGGTGGTGCTGCTGCTGCTGCTGCTGCTGCTGCTGCTGCTGCTGCTGCTGATGCTGATGATGACGACGACGACGACGACGACGAGGAAGAGGAAGAGGAAGAGGACGACGACCATTATGATGAAGATGATGATGATGATGATGATGATGATGATGATGATGATGATGATGATGATGATGATGATGATGATGATGATGATGATGATGTGTTTCTTGCATTACAACTAACAGCTACCACACAACTTCTACTTCTACTGCCACAACCACCTTAAATACTACTGCCACCACTACTACTGCTACTACTACAGCTACTGCTGCTGTTGTTGCTGTTGTTGTTACTGCTGCTGCAGCTGGTTTCTTCTTCTTCTTCTTCTTCTTTCTTCTTCTTCTTCTTCTTCTTCTCTTCTTCCTATGCTTCCTCTTCTTCTTCTGCTTCTGCTTCTCCTCCTCTTTCTTGCCCTTCTCCTGTCTCCTCTTTTTCTTCAACCTTTTCTTTCACCTTTTCATCCTTTCCTTCCTCGCCCTCGTCCTCTTCATCCTCCGCCTCTTCCTCTTCTTCCTCTTTCTTCTTTCTCCGCCTTCTCCTCTTTATTCTTTTTTCCTCTATATTTTTGTTCGTTTTTCTTTCTCCCACTCTTTCCTTCCTTTCTGTCTTTTTTTCTTTCTTTCTTTCTTCTTTCCTTCCTTCCGTTATTTCTTTAAAATCTCCGAGAGGATTGAAAAGGACGCCTCACACTGAAGAGCCTTTCGCCATATTCCTCCACTCCTGTTGATTATGGGCCAGAATCTAGGTCTCTATAGACGGAGTTGTTTTTTGTCCAAGTCCTCTCTGAAAATGCCATCAATAAGTCCATTGATTTTTCTGTCTCAGCCCTCCCTTTCTATCCCTCAAACAGTTCCCAGGGGAATTGTTACAGCAAGGCTTTAGGATGTGGTTACGTGGCCGTACTACTAGTCAAGGACATAACAGTATTTTACCTACCTTCATCTTAGTCCAGTAAATCTACGACGAAAAGTGCCTTAACCTCAAAAATATTGCAAGAGTTTGTTTTTCTCCACAGATATGTAATACTATGGTAGACAAACAACATTGCAAAAATCGAAGTGAATCTAACGAGAATTATGCAATTTATAAGGGGTTTTATTATGTAATGTATATTCATGTGCTATGCATATGCATGTAGTTGAAACGAAAAGCATTTTGCTTACCTTCTCTGCAGTTTTGTTATTCAGTTTAGTCCAAGTGTTTATAAAAATCAATGGCACATATGTCCGAACATGTGATGGTCAAGGTCACACCAAGGTCAAGGTCACATGGACCTAACAGTGTTTTTTCTGGGCTGAAACACTGATCTTTTAATGTCATTCACCTTAAGATATGTCAGTTTTTGTAAGAATCAATGCTCAGTTATTAATTATGTCCTAAACCTTTTAGTCAAAGTCATGTCAAGGTCAAGGTCACCACACAGTTTTTTTCCTTTGGTAGCCAAAGTTCGCAAAACAGGGTCAGCGAACGCCACACTACTAACTGTTTGCTTCAAAAGCTTCTTCCTTTTCGAGAGGGTCTCCAACAGAATTGGAGCATTGAAGCCTGACAATCACCACAAGCAGGGGAGCAGTCAAGTCCATGCTTCGTGCATGTGCACCTCCTTGTATGACAGTCAGCTTTACAGTTACAGCGGATGACTGGGATGACTCGGATGACTCGGAGAAGCTTCGTGGGGGCAGGTGGCAAGTTTGTGGTGATGGGGACAAGTTGGTTGTCTATGCTCTTCCAACCCCTGTCTTCAGGCCGCAGGTTATTATTTCCAATCCACTGCTGGACCTGCAAATACACTCGCTGACTGTGATACCTGGCAGCAGCAGAAGTTGGCGGTAAGCCATGAACTTGAAGAAACGTTGTTCCCACTGCCACTTTCGAGCAAAAGCATTGGTATCTGAGACTGTCAAGAGTAGACCCAGACTTTCCATCGTAGAGACACATCAGAATCTGTTGACCAGCATCAGCAACTTCATGTTCTTTGTCTTCCATGAACACCTCAGCCAGCTTGCACAAATGTTCTAAATTCTGAAATTTCCGCAGGCCTGTTCGTTTCCCAATACCAAAAGCACGAGAGGTTGTGTCACATCCTATCACTGCATGGATGACTGGCAGAATGTGGCACAATTTGCCAAGAGACAGTTGCATATGCTTGATGTTCCAGCATTTGCTGGGTTTTTCTCTGACCTTTTTACTTTGTTGCAGAAATATATCCTTAGCATCTCTACTGGCATGGTGAATCAAGAGAATCAAGAGATCAGTGTCATCCCCAACAACAACAGTGACCTTGCTTTTTGCGCATTCCAAGGCTTCAGCAACTATCATGCAATCAGCATCACCTTCAAAACATGTGGCCATGCACATATTGTTCTGCAGTTCACAGCTGAGCAGATCAATAAAGCGTTGCATGTTTCGGGATTGGCAAGAAACAGGTCTTTCGTAATCTGAAGAGTCATGTCAGGTGTAAAATGGATGTCAGTGGATGATTTCCCTTTTGATCTTCGCAGATGTGTGACATCTTTGGTTGAGGGTCCAGAAGAATATCCATCGAACACTACGGTTGGATTCCCATATCTCTGTTTTACGTGTCGGACGTACGTTTCGATGATGGATGCGTATGTGGACCCACGTGACCAAGGTATCTTTTGTAAGAGTGCTCCACCATCCAGGACAATATGCACCTCGTCAGTAGGCATCAGCTTTGGCAT
The DNA here is from genome assembly GCA_030674155.1 of Stramonita haemastoma. Taxonomy (NCBI): domain Eukaryota; kingdom Metazoa; phylum Mollusca; class Gastropoda; order Neogastropoda; family Muricidae; genus Stramonita; species Stramonita haemastoma. The sequence continues at coordinate 4,297,522 of CM060330.1, forward strand.
ATTTTCCAATGTCAATTTCCATAGTTCATCTGCAAGGATTGCTCTGTTCCCTTGCTGAAGAAAAGTGGGTGACTCAAAGAGAGATGATGGGTAGCTTGACAGCTCATATTTGAAGACTTCACTTTTATCTTCATACATGTTGCCTGCTGCAGAAACAAGTCGTTGGAACAACAGCTGTGGATCCACACTGACCACGTCATCATCAATCTTGACCATATTTTTGGATGCCATTGCAATAACTTGATCTGATCTTTTGAAACTGTACTCTGTCACTTTCTGACCTTCCCATCTTTTCCAAGATAGTGCTCCCAATCTCTCTCTCTCTCCTCTCTCTCTCTCTCTCTCTCTCTCTCTCTCTCTCTCTCTCTCTCTCTCTCTCTCTCTCTCTCTCTCTCTCTCTCTCTCTCTCGGCTGCCTGCCTACCTGTCTGCCTCCCCCACACCCACTCCCTTGCTTCTCTCTCTCCCTCTCTTTTTTTTTCTTTCTTCTTTTTCTTTTTATTTATTTATTTTTTTGTTTTGTTTTTATTCTTCTCTTTCTCCATACCCAATACAAATTCTTCTTCAATTTATCTCTCTGATTTTTTTTCTTTTTTTATGTGCTCATTTCCTTCATATTTTTTTAAAACAAGATCTCCATTTTGACATGCATTTCTATGATGTTACAACCATTGTTCTTGTTATTTTTCTGTTTTTTTGTGTGTGTTTTCATAAATTTGCAGTTAATTTGTTTTCATTATAAATTTCTGTGATTGAGGGCTGGATGTAAAAAAGCCATTACGGGTGCTTATTCTTTTCCCTTAATCAAAGTTTCAAAGTTTTAAGTTTCTCTCTCTCTCTCTCTCTCTCTCTCTCCTCTCTCCCCTCTCTCTCTCTCTCTCTCCTCTCTCTCTCTCTCTCTCTCTCTCTCTCTCTCTCTCTCTCTCTCTCTCTCTGGACGGAATAGTGGTCAGAACATTGCGCTGGCAATTAGACGACCCAGGTTCGAGTCCGGTGGAGGAGATTTTTCTCCTGGAGTTAACATCAGTGCTGACTCCACTCTCCCCAAAAGTCCTTCGGATAACACTTTAAAACCGAGGCCCGTATGCGAATGCACGCAGAACATCTTACGCACACGTTAAATCCTGTTCCGCTTTTCGTAAGAGTAGGCCATTGTGTGCCAGTGGGAACAGATGACATTTAGAAAACTGCATACACTCGGGGACTGGATGTAAAAAAGCCCAAGAGTACTTATTCCATTATCCTCAATATAAAAGAATAAATCAATCTCTCTATCTCTCTATCTCTCTCTCTCTCTCTCTCTCTCTCTCTCTCTCTCTCTCTCTCTCTCTCTCTCTCTCTCTCTCTCTCTCTCAAGACCAACAAAGCAATCTTTTTTTCTGTTTGTCACTATTAGCCAACAGCAATATCAGAAGTTAAATTTGAATTAAACTCGCCTTTCACCCCTTTATCAGTTAAAGTGAAGAATGCAGTATCAGCATTGCATTGCTGTTTGCAAATCACACACAAGTGTATGTCGCTCTCCATTGCCATCCTTTTGGAAAGCCTGCAAAATGGTTAGATTTTCTGTAATCTTTTGGAACCCTTGTTTTGACTCAAACAGGTTGCCATAGTTTCCCCTACACACGGAAGATAGTGTTGGTGGAACCTGTCTCTAATAACCTCATGGATGCATCTTCTACTTTTTAAATCTTGTCTGTCAGTATTGGTATTATTGTTTCGCATTCTTTCATATCATTAAACTACACTTTCTGATTACTTATGTTAACAAAGGGTCGTTCCTAAGAAATACACTTTAAAATCCACACTGCTAACACAGAACGAACGTGTACACGTCTGTGAAAGCACTGTACGGAAACAACGTGTAGCCTAGTGTGAGAATATAGCAGAGTAAGCAGGCGAGTGCAACAGGTTCCACTCTGTTCTGGAACTAGAGGAGGGGCCTGCTGTTTAATTGTTTATTCCAGGCGATGATAGCCGCCGGGCAGCAGTATGCGGCGAGGATTTTGTATGGTGCCACAGTCGTGCTATTTTGAGTTTAATTATTTTCTTTTTTATTTTCTTGTTGAGCTATTTGACGGTAGATTTTTCTCGATTCTTGTTTACTAGTAGATAATACATGTCTGAACATACTGGTGAAAAAAAAAATTCTCTTGCAATTTTTTTGAGGTCATATCACAGTTTTCCTGTACTATCTATCCATCCTCCCTTATTCTCTGTCTGTCTATCTGTCCCTCTGTCTCTGTCTGTCTGTCTGTCTGTCTCTGTCTCTGTCTCTCTCTCTGTCTGTCTCTGTCTGTCTGTCTGTCTCTGTCTGTCTGTCTGTCTGTCTGTCTGTCTGTCTGTCTGTCTGTCTCTCTCTCTCTCTGTCTCTCTCTGTGTCTCTGTCTCTGTCTGTCTGTCTGTCTGTCTGTCTGTCTGTCTGTCTGTCTGTCTGTCTCTCTCTCTCTCTCTCTCTCTCTCTCTCTCTCTCTCTCTCTCTCTCTCTCTCTCTCTCTCTCTCTCTCTCTCTCTCTCTCTCTCTCTCTCTCTCTCTCTCTCCTCTCTCTCTCTCTCTCTCTTACCCCATCTTGAAAAGGTTTACGTACTATGCTGTGTGTGTGTTGTTCTTTTTTACTTTGTCAGTTAACAAGAGTAGTTCTGCAGTATACATTTCTATTTTTATGATTTTTTTTTAACGACCGTGCTTGTACTTCTTTTTCTATATCAATTAAAACGGTGTGTGTGTGTGTGTGTGCGTATGTGTGTGTGCGTGTGTGCGTGCCTAAGTGCATGCCTGCGTGCGTGTTTGTGTGCGGGCGCGTGTTCGTGTGCGTGCGTATGTACGTGCCTGCATAAATGCGTGCATGTATGTACCTACAAACACTTGTGTACGTTTGGTATGCTGGCGTGCATGGGGGCTCATGTGCACGTGTGCGCGCGTGCACACATGTGTGTGTGTCTGCATGCGTGTGTGTGTGTGTGTGTGTGTGTGTGTGTGTGTGTGTGTGTGTGTGTGTGTGTGTGTGTGTGTGCATGAATGTATGTGTGTGTGCATGTGAGTGTGTGTGTATATGTGTGTGTATATGTGAGTGTGTGTGTATATATGTGAGTGTGTGTGTGTGTGTGTGTGTGTCCCTGCGCGCGTGCGTGCCTGCATGTATGTGTATGTCTGCATGTGTGCGCGTCCGTGCCTGCATGCTCTCTCTCTCTCTCTCTCTCTCCTCTCTCTCTCTCTCTCTCTCTCTCTCTCTCTCTCTCTCTCTCTCTCTCTCTCTCTCTCTCTCTCTCTCTCTCTCTCCTCTCTCTCTCTCTCTCTCTCTATATATATATATATATATATATATATATATATATATGTACGTGTATACGCGTGTACAGGCACAGACATTCTGAAGAAGAAGATGGCGGAGAACGAGATGGACTACGACTTCAGCCAGATGACGGGGCTGACGGCCAACCACGCGCCCCACCGCTCCAAGTCCCTGGGCAACCCGCAGCACCTTCAGGACCCCAGCGCCTTCAACTCCCCTTTCACCGCCCTCAGTGCCCACCCCACCGAGGGCTCCCCACCCGGCAGACCCAGTGACTACCCCTACATGAACGCTGGTGAGGGGATGCCGGGTGGAGGAGGAGGAGGAGGGCTCAGTCCTCACAGTCCTCCGGGTGGGATGGGAGGGGGTGGAGGGTTGCTACCCGGGGGGTCCATGTCCCACCAGCAGCAGCAGCAGGCGATGATGCAGATGAACATGCCCCCTTCCTCCCACACGCGCTCCCCTTCCCTCAAAGTGCGGCGCTACTCTTTCCTGGCCGGCTCCCGCCACGGGCGAACCTTCTCCGACATCTTCAACTCCACCATCCTCACCGACCACTTCGACCAGTACTCCGCTGGCGACAGGGACGACTCCGGTCTCGGCAGGGACGTCCTGGACGACCCTACCGGCAACCATCTCCACGCCCGCGGCGGGGGCGGGGTCGGCGGCGTCGGAGGCGGAGGAGGGGGCCTGCACCCGCAACCGTACCCTCCAGGAAAAGACACCTCCCCAGACTCTGGGGTCTCGGACGACGACTCCAAGCTGAGGCCTCTCCAGCGAAGGCGGACGATGCCCTGCATCGTGAACAACCCTGCAGAGACCCGCTCCTCCGAGGCTCAAACGCGCGCCCAGCAAGCCGTGAAAGCAGAAGCCACGGCGCACTCCAGCGAAGATCTAGTCGCGCGAGCCATCAACCCTGAAACCTACATCATCGAGAACGGGATCCGTAAACGGGTTAAAGCCGAAGTGCATCACCAACAACAACAGCAGCAACAGCAACAGAGGCCACGAGTCTCAGGAGGGCAGCTTCCCAGGCAGTTTCGCATCGAGGAGAACCCTGAGCGCCTGGAGACGCGCGAGGCGCGCGTGAGAGGCAGCCTGCCTGACCTCAAGCACGTGACGAACGTGAAGCCCATCTCCCGCGTGGAGGCCTACAGGCTCAGCACGGAACGCCGCGAGGAGATCAGACGTCTGCAGGACCTGGCGGAAAGAAGGAGGCACGGGGACATGGGAGTCATCCTGGGCGATGTTAAGGTAAAAGGATGTGGGTGGTGTTGGGGGGGGGTGGAAGGGGGTTGTGGGGGGGGAAGGGGGTTGGGGTTTGGTGTGGGGGGGGGGGTTGGGGTGGGGGGGGGGTGGTGGGTGGGGGGGGGTTGTGGGGAGTAGTGGGGGGTTGGGGGGTGAGGAGGGGCGGTGGGGGGTGGGGTGGGAGTGGGTGGGGGGAGGGGGGTTGGGGTGGTGGTGTGTTGGGGATGGGTGGGTGTGTGTGGGGGGTGGTGTGGGGGTGGGGGGGTGAAGGGTGGGGGGGTGTGGGCGTGGGGGTTGTTGTGTGTGTATGTGTGTGTGTGTGTGTATGTATGAAAGTAAGTATTAAGGAAGGAAGGAGGTAAATAAATAAATAAATAAATAAATAATTAAATAAATAAATAAATAAATAAGTCTTCAATTTTAACGTCTTTCCACTTTAAGTGATACCAGACGACCCTAGGGGGAGAGAGAAAGAGATAGGAGAGAAGAGAAAGAGAGAGGGGAGAGAGAGAGAGAGAGGTGGGGGAGAGAGAGAGAGAGAGAGAGAGAGAGAGAGAGAGAGAGAGAGAGAGAGGAGAGGATATAATCTCCCTTTGTTCGCTCATTGTTATATGATTATTTCCCATTACATCATTATTGCCTTTGCGAGGGTTTGCTGTGTGTGTGTGTGTGTGTGTGTGTGTGTGTGTGTGTGTGTGTGTGTGTGTGTGTGTGTGTGTGTGTGTGTGTGTGTGTGTGTGTGTGTGCATTATAGGTGTCGTAATAGGAGCCTGCGGAAAAGCACCGTTCATTCATGTCTGTAATCCTTATTAGGTCTTGAATTAAAGAAGATGTTTTCGTCGAATACAATGTTTAAGTTTCACACACACACACACACACACACACACACACACACACACACACACACACACACACACACACACACACACACACACACACACACACACACAAAGAGTTAGTCAGACAAAAACAAGCAGACGACAGACAGAAAGACAAACAAGAGTTATTATATCTGTTTTATTTTTAAGTTTCACTCAATACATCTGTCTGGCAAATGAGATATACTTGGGTGCAGTTGACATGTTCTTGTGAGAACGACCACAAGAGTCTGTTCACAAGATAAACTCCTTTTGCTCTTGGAAACACGTCCTCGATGTGGATGACTCGAACACAGCCTAGCATGCACCATGCTACGTGCAGACGGATGGGCTCCACCAAATTCGACTCATTCACTCACTAACTCACTCTTAAAGTCCTTCGGATGAGACTATAAAGCGAGGCCGTGTGTGCGAATGCACGCAGAACATCTTGCGCACACGTTAAATCCTGTTCCGCTTTTTGTAAGAGTAGGCCATTGTATGCCGGTGGGAACAGATGACAAGATTTACAAAAAATGCATACACACGGGGACTGGGTGTAAAAAAAAAGCACATGAGTGCTTATCCCATTATCCTCTATATAAAAGAATAAACTCTCTCTCTCTCTCTCTCTCTCTCTCTCTCTCCTCTCTCTCTCTCTCTCTCCTCTCTCTCTCTCTCTCTCTCTCTCTCTCTCTCTCTCTCTCTCTCTCCTCTCTCTCACCCTCTCTCTCACCTATCCAGTTTCCTATCTTAGGGGTCGTCAAGTGTTACTTAAAGTGGAAAGACGTTAAAATTGAAGACTTTACTTACTTACTTACTTACTTACTTACTTACTTACTTACTTACTTACTTACTTACTTACTTACTTACTTACTTACTTACTTACTTACCTACCTTTTACCTTTGAGGCAGGTGTGTTTACCTCAAGACCACTTATCCACACCGTGTTTGTGCTCTGTGTGTGTGTGTGTGTGTGGCGCGCGCGTGCGTGTGCTCTGTGTGTGCACAGGACTGGTGCCAAGAACGCCAGCTGCTAGTCCTTGTCATCGCTGTCAACCTCAGTCTCGCCACCATGTTCTTCCATCTCTTGTCCTGAGCGCTGACAGTGCAGTATGGCCACGTCACGTCACGTCACGTCACGTCACGTCACGTCACCCCCCTCCTCCGTCTCTACAAGCCTCCCCAGGGGAGGTGGGGGGGGACTCCCACCCCCCTCCCTGTTACTTGCCTCTGCTGTCTTTGTGGGGGAGAGAGAGAGAGAGAGGGGGGGAGTAGCTCCACTTTGTCCTCCTTCCCCCTCCCCCTCCCAGCAAGCAGTTCTGGCAGGAGGAGGCTTTGGGGCTAGGTCCTTCCGAGGAGGAGAGTGTGTGTGTGTACCTGTCTGTTTGTCTGTCTGTCTGTTTGTTTGTGTGTGTGTGTGTATGTGTGTTGTGGAGGAGTGTGGCAGGGATGGAGAAAGAGGTGTGTGTAGGTGGGTGGGTGGGTGGGACAGTGTCACGTGCTACCCGCTTTTGGGTTTTTTGCCTGCCTGCCTGCCTGCCTGCCTGCGTGTCTGCCTGTCTGCCTGCCAGTCAGCCAGCCAAGTCTGGGATGTGTGCCGCCAACGATAATAACAACAACAACAACAAGAACTACAACAACTACAATAACAAGAACAACAACAACAACAGTATGGACTGCCTTTACCATTTGGGATGTGTCCACCACCACTACTACTACCACCACTAACCACCACCATCAGCATCAACATCATCATCATCACCACCACCACACCACCACCACCACCACCACACCACCATCACCGTCCTTCTGAAGGGGTGGTGGCTGGGAGGGGGGGGGTGTTGTTGTTGTTGCATGGTGTCGTCATCAAGTGGCTTTCATCGTGTGTGATGACGTCACAGGAGGCGATTTATGCGCCAGTTTTTTTTTTGGGGGGGGTTTCGTGTGGCTTGGTTTGCATCGTCTGGGGCAGGTCCTCCAGACGCCTTCACGTATGGACTTCATCCGCCCCCCCCCCCCCCCCTCCTTCCCTACACCCCCCCCCCCCTTTTTTCCTTACCCCCCCCCCCCCCTACTACCCTCCACCCTCTCCCAGCCCTTCATCGGTCCTCAACTGCTTCTTCCAGGACTTAATTAACTTCTCTTCCCATCAAATGTCATGACCTTGCGTGACCTCTGCCTGGTGACCTCTGAACCGGAAGGTCAGGCATCAAACAACAGCAGGGCTGTCTCAGAGCGTCCCTCATGCGTTCAGAAATCCCCGGCTTTTAACCCCCCTGACCCTGACTTTCAGCAGCAGCAAGAATCCTGTTTGGATGCTTCCAAAGGCGTGTCAATTGGAAGTCCCGGGAAAGAATCCCATTTGAATGCTTCCAAAGGTGTGTCATTGGAAGTCCCGGGAAATAATCCCATTTGAATGCTTCCAAAGACGTGTCCATTGGAAGTCCTGGGAAAAAAGCATCTCAGCATTTGCCTGGGCTGGGCTGAAGGGAAGGGAAGGGGTGGGGGGGGGGTTCTGCACGTGGCGTCAGCATCCCGGAATTCTTCAGCTTGACGCACATTGTGGGCGACAGACAGACAGATCTTCTCCTCTTCCTCCTCCTGGACATCCTCCTCACCAAGGACTGACTCCCTGACCCTTGGACACAAGCTGGAGCTGTATGCAAGTCAGTGTCTGAACTGTGGAAAGTACGGGTTGGTCCGTCCTGGCTCCCATTGACGCTTGTATTAAGTATTATTATCTCCATCATCACCTCACGTCATACCTTCCTGATCACTATTCTCCCGATTGTGACATACACCGTCCTGGTTCAGCTTCCTTCAAAGTAAGTAGGTCAACTCTCTCCACAGTGTAAACAGGGCCATCTGGACATGTTCATGTCCAGCTGGATCAGGACAGAATGGCCCCAAAAATTCAACGCAATCTGTGTGTGAGACTGAAACGTGACATAAAATTTGGAGAAAAAAAACATTTCGTGGAAAGTTTGGGTTAGTAAGAAATATGTAAGACAAGAATAAAAGCAAGTATTAAGGGAGGAGGGAGAAGGAGGAAGGCTTCAATAAAACGTGTTGGAAGGAGTGGGTTCTTCTCGCTAATTAATCGACTCCTTCTGGTCCAACCTGATGACTCCACATGACGGAGACACAAACTAGTTTTAGTGGACAGTAAGCCAGCCAGCCAGCCAGTAAAGGGGAAAGTGGTGGTCACACCCGATCAGATGACGAACCAAACGAGGTGGTCAGCTGTCTCAGTGTCCCCCTGTCCTTGCACTACACGCCAGTGTAGTCTCACTACCCGTTCTCCTGTCCGTTTCGGGGTATGTACATCGACGAGTTGAAGGCCCATCCTTCACAGAAGAAGTAAAGCAGGTTTGCGTGCTGCTGCTGCTGCTGCTGCTGCACCCGTCAAGCCAACGCCAGCAGCAGCAGCATCTCTGCTGCAGAGCTGCGGACATTTTCGTGGATCTGGAGGTCGGAGTGTTCGGAATATGTCAGAGGTCCATGTGTTCAGTTGTCGACCCAGAGGAGATTTTTCGTCTTCATTCAAAGCTTCAAGATTCACTAGTGTCTTCGATCAGATCTTTGTTTCTGCCGTTTTTTTCTTTGTTGACGATGTAAAGAACATGCCTAAATGAGCGTCTTGGAAGACTAAAAAAAAAAAAAAAAAAAGTCGTCCTGTGGTTGGTTGTTTTTTGTTTTTTTGTTTTTTTTAGCTTTGATTGGTTTTTCTTCAGTTTTTATCCTTTTCGGTGAGCGTGCGTCAAAAGCTTGGAAGCATGCTGTGGTGGGGTTCACTTTTAAGACAGAGAGAGGCTGTCACTTTCGTTGTGGGGGTCTGGAACGCCATGTTGGATAGGCTGTTCTGGCTCTGTGTTTGAACGTAACTTTCTTTGAAATTTGGTGGGTCTGTTTTTGTTTTTGTTTTTTCTCCAAGAGTGTTAACATGTACTTGAATCAATTCAAGAACCTTGTTTTGTTAGGTTATCTCTGTCTCTGTCTCTCTCTGTCTCTCTCTGTCTCTCTGTCTCTCTGTCTGTCTCTCTCTCTCTCTCTCTCTCTCTCTCTCTCTGTATCTATCTATCTATCTTCACAAGCTTCTCTCTTGTTGTGGTTGGTTGTATGTGTGGTGCTTAATGTTATTATTCAGAATTGTGACAATGCAGAACGAATCAGTTCATTTTTCTGCTATTGTGTCAGCTGTGTTATTTTGATTTTTTTTTCAACATCCGTTTTCCCCATGTGCAAATCATATTCATAAAGATTTTTAACTGTTTGCTATTACTGTTATTTTATTATTGTTGCTTGTGTGATTATGAAATGCTCTGTAGGAGCAGGAGTTTGTTATCTTTTTCTGGTATGTTTCATCTTGGTGTTTGTGTTTTACGACACATTTCTGAACTTTGTGGAGGTAAAGTCTATCTAGGTCAGTGATTGTTTATTCAGAATGGAAAGAAAAAAAGCTGGAAATACACAAGAATATTTTTTAGAAAAATAAATGGACAATGAAATAATACATGAAATAAACATTAACCAAGGCTGCACAAACAATTTTCTTTTTAATTTCTCATCCTGATAGTATGCTTATATTCCCTCATTTATTTTAACAAAACTTTTAACTGGACTTTTACAGAGATTTAAGAATAATCCTTGCCATTACATTAATATTGAGGCAATGTAGAACCACCATTATTGTTACTGACTCTTAAGTAGATTCTAATCTTTGTTTAAAATCTCTCTTCCTAGTGTTTTCAGGTTCAGTGCAGCTTAAATACTGTTTGTTTTTTGATAGCTGAATTAAAGAGCTCTGTGTTGGAAGTGGCCTGATGATAAGAATAATCAAAGAGAAATGTTGAATTATTATGTCACATATTATGCAAGAATGCAGTTATTCTGGTGTGAGAAGTTACATTGAGGTGTGTGTGTGTGCGCGCGCGCGCGCGCGCGCGCGCGCGCGCGTGTGTGTGTGTGTGTGTGTGTGTGTGTGTGTGTGTGTGTGTGTGTGTGTGTGTGTGTGTACTTGTGCTCTTGCTATACCCATTGTCAACCTCATTATTCAACCTTCAATCCCATTTTTTACCATTATGGATTCTCTCTTTCTTCTTTTCTGTAGTTTTCACAGGGTTTATACAACTCGACAGTTCCACACATGCCTAATTCACACACCATTGTAACCATCATCATTATAACATGACATAAACATCACGTGCACATCATCAATGCAAACCTACAAAAGTTAGTACAAATTTACTTAAACATTCGGGATGTATACAAAATCATTTACATGTCACTACATACGACATGTGTGTGTATGCGTGCGCGTGCACCACACACACACACACACACACACACACACACACAACACACACACACACACACACACACACACACACACACAATCACATCACATCACATCACATCACAGCAGGACTGACACTTCACTCCGCTCATCCCTACCCCCATTCTCACCCCTTTCCCTTCAAACCGTGTAGACAACAGACCTTAAGGATTATTTCATTCAAACACTTATACTCTAAAATATGTCTCTCCCTCATGTTTTTTTCTCTCTCTCCCTCATGTTATTTTTTTTTATCTCTCACTCTCCCATAGCCAAGTACAAAACACAATAATAACTCCTGAAATAGCCTCCAGGGTCGAGAGATGGGGTGACAAACGCCCCAGTCTGAAAGGATATCCAGTCCCATAAGATGATGCCCAGCCATGCAGGAAGCAAGATGAGGAGGTACTGATGCTGTAGTTTGCAGCTTTGTTGGAGCTGGTGGTGAGGGCAGTGATGGTGGGGAGTTGGTCTGTTGCCTTTGTTATCACCACCTGAGGGATGAACTTGTTCGGTGAATGCCTTACTTAGGAGTGGTGGTTTGTTTTTGGGGGGGAGAAGTTTGCCCCTATGTGACTGACTGTTTGAAGTAGTGTACAATTATTATTATTATTGATTCTGTTACTGCATTTCTGTTCCAGAGTTTAAATGTGGATTTTTTTTTTCTGCATTTCAGTGAGTTTTGGCAAGATGTTTTCGTTGTGGTTTTTGTTGTTTGTTTTGATTGTTTTATCCCCTCTTTTTTGTTGGAGAACTGTTGGAAGTTGCGTGTAGTTGGTTGTAGTCGTCATCGTAGCTCATTAATTTTTGCCTTATGAACTGGTTTTATGGATGGACGAGTTATAGAAGCCTTTATTTATGCGTGTGTGTGTGTGTGTGTGTGTGTGTTTCTCTCTCTTTCTCTCTCTTTCTTAGCAGTTCCAGATGAACAAAGTTTGGTAGCACCAGTTTCGATTTGTATCCTGTCATAGTATTTTCTTCTTTCTCATGCCTGATTTTACTCATGCCTGATTTGACGGTTCCTTTTTTTTTGGATTCTGTTTTGGTTTGGTCGTTTTTTTGGCTTTCAGTTGCACTTTCCGTCAAGCACATAAATACTGTCTACCCTATAACCTCTATTGCATGAATTTTTGTTCTAGTGGTTTCTGTTTGTTTTTTTTTAACCTGATTATGTCTGCCTTCCTCATTCTCTTGTTTTTTTGGGGCCTGAAGTTTGTTGTACTTGTTGTTTTGACGATGGATGTGGATCAGTGATGAAAGCAGGGAGGAAGAGGAGGAGGAGGAGGACGTTTTTGTACAGCAGGATAGGAGAAGAGGAGAATCAGCCTGAGAGTATCCCGTGTAGTGTGGTGTGGTGTCATGTCGCAGCAGCAGCGGTGGTGGAGTGTCCTGCATGTTGAGGCTCACACTGACCACAAACTAACCTGGATACTAACCACCTCCTTCCCTGGCTTCAAACAGGTGTTGTTTAGTGCCAGCAGAACAGTTGGAAAACTGGATTGACAAACAAACCCATGGGACTGCCACATGCCGCCCTCTCCCTCTCCCCCTCCCCTCCCCCTCAACCCCCCCACCCCCCCCCCCCCCCCCCCCCCCCCCCCCCTCAAACCCCAGACACTTGCGATTCCCAGACTTCTGTGATACTGCCAACCAGTCGCGATGGCTCTCGCTGGTCACGTGAGTGTCTTTGGATTGGCCAGTCCTAGGCAGCGTATGGCATGCTCATGCGCAGTGAGTTTTCTTCCGGATTGGCACCGTCACACGATCTCAGCCAACGAGAATTGTCGCTCTGGTCGTGGCGAGAGAAATGTGTCGAGATTATGTTTTGCATTTTTTCCCCTTGGAGCAAAGACGTACGATTTTTTTCTGGAGGCATGCTTCGCAGACAATCAGCAGAGAGTATGTCCGCAGGGGGAAAGAAGCAAAAAAAAAAAAAAATTAGCACGCTTAGCTAAGCGCGTCATATCGGGACAAACAGTGCATTTATCTGAGCGATGGAAGTCAGATCATTGTTACATAGCATTTTGACTGTTAACCAGGATGGCTTTTTTTCTTCTGTCTGTTGTGACTGAATAACTTGTTATCAGATTGGTTACAAATTTTGTGATGTGCAATATGGATGATCATGGAGTCGTTTGTGGGGCTCTTGTTTGGTCTACATATTTTTTTTGTCATTATTTATCAATGCATTATTTGTTGGGTTTTTTGTTGAATTGTTTTGGGTCATCTGTTCCTGGATTGTGTATTCGCCAGAAGGAAGAATGGAAGTTGAGAAAACTTTTTAACATCTACCATCCATCTCCTAGTCAGCCATCTTTGCATCTCTCTCTCTCTTTCTCTGACTCCCTTTTCCCCCCTGGTTTCTTTGTCTCTTTTTCTTTCGCATCGTTCTAAATTCCCATTGGTCCATTTTGGCACGTGACAGCGCGGGATCCCAGTCGATTTGTATGGAAGATCTTGCGGCTCTGACTTAATTAATTCTCCACAGATTAATTTTCAACATCATCTTTTATATCACGATGAAAATCACGTTATTTTATATTTGGCACACCACTCAGTCTCGTTTCACACTCATTTAATTGGTAACTCGGTTTCCATTTTTAAAAGAGAATCACTCTCATGCACATTTTGAATTGGTTTTCTCTTCCTCCCTCCCCCTCCCCCCTCCCTGCCCTCTCTCCTCCCTATCTCCCTTCCCCCAACCCATGTCTTTCTTACTATAACAAACACTATTTCTTATTCGTTCTTACAAAGTTGGGTTCTTTTCCCCTCTCCTTTTCTTCTTTTTTTTTTTTTTTTTTTTGGAGTGAGAAAGTGTTTTTGTTGCGATGGAGTGTTATTTTTTCTTCTTCTTCTTCTACTTCTTTCTTCTTTTCTTCAAAACAGTGACTATCTTAAAGAGACCCTCCCTTCCCTCCCCTCCCCCCTCTTCTAACCCCTTGGATTAATTTGGAAAATTCCCCCCTCCCTACCCTTGCCCTCCCCCTCCCTCTCCTTCCTTTACCTTCTAAAAGTGAGTGCCGTTAGTCATTTTTTTAGTCTTTGTGTAAAGGTACGCCCCTTCTTTTCTTTTCTTCTTTTCTTTTTTTTTTTTTTAATTGCCCTTACTGCCTCCCACCGAGGCTCGCGCAGTCACGTGACTTGTGTGCACGTGGGCTCTGCTCGCGCCCCCTGGTGTGTTAACTGAATGATCCTCTCTCCATATGACATTATTGTGAATAAAACTTCCTCCTTTATAAGTCTTTTTCTTGTATTTGGTCATGTTTGGTTGGTTGGAGTTTGTGTGATTGTTGTGGGTGTGGGTGTTTGTGTGTGTGTGTGTGTGTGTGTTGTGTGTTTGTGTGTGTGTGTGTATGTGTGTTGTGTTTGTGTGTGTGTGTGTGTGTTGTGTGTGTGTGTGTTGTGTGTGTGTGTGTGTGTTTGCGTGAGAGAGAGAGAGAGAGAGAGAGAGAGAGAAGAGAGAGAGAGAGAGCACAAATCGAACTGAGTGTAAAATAAAAATCGAACTGAATGTCAAAGTCATTTGGAATGAGACTAGAAACCGAGGCCCCTTGTGCGAACGCACGCAGAACATCTTGCGCACATGTTAAAACCCCGTTCTGCCTTTCGGAAGAGCAGTCCACTGTGTGCCGGAGTGGATGACAATTTTTTTTTTTTTTTTTTTAAAGCATGCACACAGGTGTCGTGTTTAAACACCATCCCTGAGGAAAAATCGGGGAGTTGAGTCCCCAGGGCGGCTCAGGGCTGTATATATAAAAATAATGATAATAATAATAATGGGTAGGCGCTGTACTTGTGGCGACGTGCTCTCCCCAGGGAGAGCAGCCCGAATTTCACGAAGAGACATCTGCTGATACATAAAGTCGTGTAAAAAAAAAAATAATAAAATAAAGAATAGGGACAGGATTTTCTAGTGGTTAGAGAACTCCACTGGAGATTTGACGGCCCAGAATCAGTCCCAGGTTTGAGCCAACACCCAGACACCCATTCAAGGGGATAGTCCCCTGGAGTTAACATCACATGAGACCTTAATCTAGACCTCATGTGCCAACACATGCTGAACATCTTGGACATACACTTTAAAAAGGTAAAGGTGTCCCATAACCTATGCGGTAATAGGGAGCGAGGCATCAGAGACCTCAGCTTCTCTAGGGGCCAGCATGTTGAGGGCGGCGCACACTCCTCTCCCTCGCTGCTTTACCTTCCCTGACCCTAAAGAGGGCAGGTTACCCATTTACAGCTGGGTGAACTGGGGTTGGTGAACTGAAGCCAAGGCGTGCTAACGGTCACCCATCCCAACCACGCTTGATGCTGCTTAACCTTGCTTAGGAAAGCGACTGCTCTGACCACTGAGCTATCCTGTCCCCACATAGGCCTGCACCCGTTTAATGTTTTGGAAGAATAGGTCATTTATGCCTATAAGAACGAATCACACAAAAATATATAACATTTATTTAAACCCACGTGGACACTGGTGCAGAGTTTAGACATCATCCCCAAAGTCGGAATGCTGCTACCTTAATGGTAGGCAAAAACGGTCACATACGCAAAAATTTCACCATTTGTAAACCTTGAAGCTATAACTGACAAACGAAAAAAATGAAATAAATAAAACCCAAAAGTTACTGGAACCATGCAGATCTTTTACTTCTTCCTAAAAAAAAGATAGTCCAGAAATTCAGACAGGAACATCTGGACTGGCCAAGGCTGTCTTACAGGGAACAGTTAAAGGAAGAAAGATGGAGAGGCAGACAGAGAAAACGATGGGAAGACATCATCAGAGAGTGGACGGGCCTCTGGTGGAGCGATCTGCTACGAAGGGCGGAAGATAATGAAGAGTCGAGGAAGCTGGTGGTAAAATCTTTAGTGGTTCCCCAAGGTCCGCAGGACTACGGGACAGGTGAAGGTGAAGGGTGAAAATAGGTAGACTGCCATAACGTGTGAGGTTTTACCATTTTCGCGCGCAATCTACCTGCTGGGAATGTTTGTGTCGGTCTACATAGGCTATACCTCCGGTCTTCTTATTCACGAAAGACAACATTTGATGTGACAGGCCTTTCTATCCCCACGAGATGAAAAGGACAGGTTAACTATTAAAAAAAAAAAAAAAAAAAAAAAAAAGGACCACACTGAATGATGGGAACGGCGAAGGTTCGATGCAAAATTAGGAAACATTCCACCGACTCTCTCTCTCTCTCTCTCTCAAAGAAAAAAAAAGTGTTACATTTTACTTGAAATCAATGTGTGGTTATCAACGATAGTAACCCCACATATGGCAAGGACGAGTTGAAAAGGAAAAAAAGTATGTCAATACTTAAATGTAACCCTTGAAAATAAAGATCGTCAATCAATCGATCAATCAATCAATCAATCTCTCTCTCTCTCTCTCTCTCTCTCTCTCTCTCTCTCTCTCTCTCTCACTCTCTCACTCTCTCTCTCTCTCTCTCCTCCACACACACACACACACACACACACACACACACACACAAGAACATAAAATCCACGAAAAAAACTGAAATAGAAGAAGAGGCAGCAGAAGAAGAAAGAAGAAAAAAAGAGAAAATGAAAAAGGTTTTTAAAAAAAAAAATGAAGAAGAGAAAAGGAAAAGAAAAAATCAAAGGAGAAGAAAAGAAAGGTTACAAAAAAAAAGATATGAAAAGAGAAAAACGTCAAACCCCCCAGCCAATGGACCAACCAAACTTTCCTGGATGGACGAAAAACCGCAAGATGGTATTAATACGATAAGCTGACGATATAAGGGAAACAATCAGCAGAGCCGGTTTTCACTCTCCCTTGCCATTGAGACAACATCATAGTTACGCTGTGGAGACAATGTTGACACTAATCAAGAAAAACAAGCACTCACTGCATGCTGACAACATTGGAAACGATTTGCTTTGCTCTCCCTGAGGATGCCAGGGAGTCTTTCAGTTATAAATGGCATCCCCGCTTTCTGTAAATTCTGTGCTGGAAATTTTTCCTTTTCTATCACTCTCTTTGATTCTGCCTTGTTCCTATTCTATTCTCTTCTAGTCCTAGTCTAGTCTATTCTAGTCTATTCTGTACCACTTTAAGTCACGGCAGATTTCTCTGCGTGAAATTTAGGATGCTCTCCCTGGGGAGAGAGCTTGTCGCCACAAGAGCAGCGCCTACCCTTTTTTTTTTTTTTACTTTTCCTCTCTGCAACTGTATTTGTTTCCCTGTCAGAGTGGCTTTTTTTCTTAAGAATTTTGCCAGGGACAGCTTTCTTGTTGCCGTGGGTTCTTTTACGCGCGCTAAATAACTTTGTGTAACACACGGGACCTCGGTTAATCGTCTCATCCGAAAGACTAGTAAACAGACCACCACTCGTGGTCTAACGGATGGGGAAAAATTTTTTGCCTAAACAGGGATCGAACCACGACACATTTCCAGCCCGAACTTTTCACTTTCTAGGCAGCCACGTTATCTCTAGACCACTGCTTTTTGTGATGACATGACACACTTGCCTTGGGGAAAGTATCCCAAATTTCATGATGAGAAATCTGCTAAGACTGAAAGCAGTATATACAACACTCGCATGCATGCACGCACACACGCATGCACACGCACACACACATACACACACACACAAACACACACACACACACACATGTACACACATGTACACACATGTACAACACACACACACACATGTTCACACACACAACACACACACACACACACACACACACAGTGTCACACACACACACACACACACACACACACACACACACACACACACACACACACACACACACCCCAACATACACACACACACACACACATGCACACAATAAGCTTGTCCTTGCACTCAAAATAAAAATATAAAACACCCTCACTGACACAAAAAAAGAACTTCAAGAGTGTGTGATTTCTTTTTTTTTATAATTTTTAATGACAACTTTCATTTTTATTTTTTCCACTCAATTTCCATCAACCGAATCAACTGTTCAAACAACACAGCATTTCAATTATCAACCAACTGTATTCATTCACTGTGACACCTGTAAGTTCATCTTCACCCCCCCCCCCCCCCCCCCCCATGTACTTGGTAAATACACTGAATAAAACACAAGTTGCTATATGACATAGGAAGCAAAATGACTGATTGGGATGGGATTGTCAGGTTGGTTAGAACATTGTACATTGCACTCGTGATCTGCTTGCACAGGTTTGAACCCCGTAAAAGTGATATATTCTCCTGGAGTAAACATAAGTGCCAACTCTCCTCCCCCCAAAAGTCCTTCGGATGAGACTATAAATTGAGTTCACGTGTGTGAACGCATGCAGAACATCTTGTGCACATGTTCAAGCCCGTTCCTCTTTTCGGAAGAGTAGGCCATTGTGTGCGAATGACAAAATTTACGAAACTGCATATACATGGGGGGCTGGATGTAAAAAAAGCACAGGAATGCTTATTCCATTATCCTCAAATAAAAGATTAAATCGAAATCAAATTCCCCCTTTTCTGAATGTTATGCTTTTACAATAAGTAAGCGTATTAAGTCCAAACTGACCAAAAAAACCAAAAAAACAAAAATAAACCTCCAAACTGACCTTTAGTTTGTTCACCTGTAAGTACAGGTATTAGGTGCTTTATGTTCAAACATATAAAACATTTATCTTGTGAGCAGATTTTGATAAAATAACATCTGGACAGGAAGTTAATTGCTGCTTTTCTATCTCGTATGTTGGGGCATGTTGCAGGCACTCAAACAGTCTGTCACTTTTTATTGAAAAAATACACAAATACACATCAGACACATCAAAACAAGACACAAATTTCTTGATACAACTGACTTTAAACCCTTCTTTACCCATTCCACATAACGTGAAACCCTGTGCATCAATAAAACCAGACATACTCCGGCTGTTTGAAACTTTGTGTTACCGTTTGACAGCCATTTTGTGTGGTGTTTCCTCAGCAACCAGCATCCACAGGGATCAAAATGAACACTGTCTGCGATACTGAAGTTACAATATAATTATCTGTAAGATAAGAAGAAAACTGTTGACAGCAAACCCCCCCCCCCCCCTAAAAAAAAACCAACAGAAAACAAACAATAACAAAACATCTCATGTTTTCACTGTAGTGTCCGTCTTTCCTTACACCAGAGATCCAGGTTAAAGCAGCCTGACAGAATTCTCAACATGATTCACCAACACCCTACATTACCAACATCACTGAGATCAGTGGTCTGGGATGGAGGGCTACAGGAGACTGCAGAACTCAGCAGAGCCAGAGAAAGATGGCGAACCCTGGTGGCATTGTGTGAAGGTCCTACCAACAAGTGGCACTGAAGACAGTTGAGTTGAGAGTTCAGTAAATCATCCCTCCTCTTCTAGCCTTGGATAAAAGCTTTGTCGTTTATCAGTGTAAGCAGGGAGCCACAGCCTACGTCACTTTTTCACCATTATCATGATTAGCACTCACAAGAACAAAACATTCATGCAAATTTGAAAAAAACAAATGGCTCCAGCATGAAGCTTTCAAAGGGCAGTAGGTTCCAAGTTTCTACACAAAAAAAAAACAGAGATTCATAAAAATCTACCATAACTAACCCCTTAGTCCTGATCCGGGATTTGCCAGGATTGAATAATTACCCCACCCCCCCACCCTAAATCCCTGGATTGGATCTGGATTTGCATCACAACTGTGACCATCACAATTGCTCCACATGTCAAAGCTACTATAGGCAGATGGGAAAACACTGTAGAGTGTCTGAATATTATAAGCTGCTGGTATGTACATTAGAAGGAGAAAAAGGCAGCGACATTGTGCCTGACCGTTTCATGACGGAATGCGAAATTTGGGAGTTTGTGTTCAGTATACAACGAATGCAAGCACGTTACTCAGAACAAAATACAAATTTGATTAATTGTTCTCTTTCACAATGGTAGAAAAAAATTTAAATGACATTCTTTCACAAACAGTGTAAAAAACATAAAATTGTGGTCTTTCAACAAAAAAACAGGTTAAAAAAAACACATAAAATACCCAAATTTGGTCAGAATAAGCTAACTAAAATGGTGGAAGAGAAAAAAAAATGGTCAATACACAGAAATCTCATCACACTGAACCTCGCGGGAAGAAAATAATGACAAAAAGCACTTCCACACAGGACGAAGATAGTTTCTGAAGACAAGCTGTGATATCAACATTAAATCAATCAATTCTACCGTATCATTAACAAATATATTCAGAGATTATCTTTTATTCTCTTTTTTTTCAGTTCAGCTATTTACCAGATTAACTTCTGTCTGTACGTTTGTTTGTTTTTAATAACTAGATTCTTTGATGAACACTGATTCAGGTATGTGTGTGTGTGTTGTGTGTGTGTGTTGTGTGTGTGTGTGGTGTGTGTGTGTGTGTGCATATGCATTTTCTGCACACTTGTATGTATACTGTAATATAATATTAATGGGGTAAAAAAAAAATCCAAATTAAATACATACATACATACATACATACATACAACATAATACTAACATACACACACATACACACACACACACACACACACACACACAACAAACACAACACAACAACACACAACACACAACACAACATACATACATACATACATACATACATACATACAACATACATACATACATACATACACACATATATATCTTCACATAACCATGTGCCTATCTACACGAACACACATATAAGAATTCCTGCCTGCATCATTTTTACACACAGAAATCCCAGCCAGCAGTTCCATACAAAGCTTTCCCATGCCATCAAAGCACCAGGGACCCTGATCACAGTCTGGATTTGGACACACTGCCGTCGTCAGGTTGAGGCCTCGACTCCCTGTTCGAAGCACACCCTCTTGAGCCACTGACATCACCAAGCGGCCATCTTGTGTCCACAGGCGACCCGTCGTGTAGGCGCGTCCTTCACCTGTGGCACACACACATATGCACATGCATGCATGCAGGGAGGGATAGGTGTGCAGTGTTTGGATGGATGTCCACGCATATGTGTGTGTGTGTGTGGTGTGTGTGTGTGTGGTGGTGTGCGTGCGTTGCGTGCGTGCGTGCGTGCGTGCGTGCGTTGGCGTGCGTGCGTGCGGCATGGGTGTGTGTGCATGCACAGCACATACACTCAGATATGTGGCTGTGTATGCACATAAGCATGCATGCAAGGACCAGCATACATATCTAGTGAGAGAATTGCTTGTTAATGGTGGTAGTTGGTTGCTAAAGATGCTAAATCAGAATATATATTATATATATAATATATATATAGTAGTAGTAGTAGGCACCCATGTGTGAGACACAACGAATCTGGAAGACAATGGAGTTTGCGCTCTAGTCTTTAGAGCGCAAAGCCTGGGTTAAAATAAGTATGGAGGGTAAGCTGTTACCCATGCAGCAGACCCCCCCCCCCCCCCCCCTCTCCACGCCTCTGGAATGATCCATTGGAAAGGCAATGACCGATACCAATGGTTCCAGTACCGTCGCAGGAGCCGCCAGAAAGTTGCTATACACAGCCCCGAGCCGCCCTGGGGACTCCAACTCCCCGATTTTTCGTCAGGGATAGTGTCTCAACACCACACCTATGTGCATGCTGGGTTTTTTTATAAATTTGTCATCCACTCCTACCGGCACATGATGGCCTGCTCTTCTGAAAGGCAGAACAGGGTTTTAACGTGTGTGCAAGATGTTCTGCGTGCATTCACACATGGGACCTCAGTTTATAGTCTCATCCAATATAATGTATAATATATATATATATAATCCCTCACACACAGACTCATTCATTCAATCCCTCACTCACTCCTCACACTCACTCACTCACAGACTCACTCCCTCACAGACTCACTCCCTCACAGACTCACTCACTTCCTCCCTCCCTCAGACTTCCTCCCTCACACACTCCCTCCTTCACTCTCACACTCACTCCCTCACAGACCCACTCCCTCACAGACTCACACCCTCTCTCCCTCCCACCCTCCCTCACCCTCACTTCCCCTCCCTCACTCCCAAAACCACAACTCACCACAAAAAGGACTCTCTGTCTCGTACAGCAGCCAGTCATCGGCGCGGAAGTGGGTGTGGAACCAGACAGCGTGGTCCACAGAGGTCATGAAGAACTTGCCGTGCGAGCCCATGGAGCCACTGGGGTAGGGCAACAAGGACGAGCCCAGCAGAATGTTGTCCGACATGTAGGCAGCGCAACACTGGTGCATCTTGTGGTCCCCTCCTGCAAACAAAGCCTTTTTCTGGGTCGTGTTCATTCTTTACGGCTATTTTCTCATCAGCCCACCCAGGTGTAAAAGGGGTACCAACCTTGTGTTGGGGGTTAACCCTGCGATAGACTGGCGTCCTATCCAAGGGGGAGTCTATGACTCTCAGTCGCTTAACGCCACAGAAACCGGGATAAGCACCGGCCTGATGAGCCGTAGGCTCGGGACAGACTTTAACTTTAACTTCATTCTTTTGGTGAGAAGGGTGGTACAGTGAGTGAACAGTTCCAACACTCCCTCACTCACTCCATTACTCACTCCCTCCCTCACACACTCACAACAAAAACACTGACAGGCAACACTGGTGTGTCTTGTGGTCACCTCCTGAAACAAGAGTTTTTCTGGGTCGTGTTCATTCTTTTGGTGAGAAGGGGTGGTACAGTGTGTGAACCATTCCGAGCTATCATGCTTTTTTGACGTTGGAATACTGCTACCTTGATGGGGACGGGATAGCCTAGAGGTCAGAACACTGCGCTCGCAATTTGACGGCCCGGGTTCGATTCCCGTTCGAGGGGGTTTTTCCTCTGGAGTTTACATCAGTGCTGACTCCACTCCCCCCAAAAGTCCTTCAGATGAGACAATAAACTGAGGCCCCGTGTGCGAAAACACGCAGAACATCTTGCACACATGTTAAATCCTGTTCCACTTTTTGTAAGAGTAGGCCATCGTGCGCCAGTGGGAACAGATGACACGACTTACAAAAACTGCATACACACGGGGATTGGATGTAAAAAAGCACATGAGTGCTTATTCCATTATCCTTGATATAAAAGAATAAATAAATCAATAATAAATCAATAATAAATAAAAGTAGGTTGACATCTCACCATGGGTTGACCTCAAGAGTTTGTTCAGGTCTTCTAAGCAACCATGTCCTGACAAAGGTGATCTTATCCTCCATTTCTGATCCAACCCCCCACCCAACCCCAACCCCCATCCCCCCCCCGCACACAAACACACACACACACACAAACACACACACACACACACACACACACACACACACACACACACACACACACACACACACCACACAAGCATACCTCCACCCCCCAAACACATATATATACACACACAAACACAACCCCCCTGCCCCCAAAACACACACACACACACACCACGCAAGCATACCTCCACCCCCCAAACACGCATATATACACACACACACAAACACTAACCCCCCCAAAACATACACACACACACACACACACACACACACACACACACACACACACACACACACACACACACACTAAACACACATCCCCCCAACCCCAATCCTCCCCCCCAAAAAAAAAATCCCCTCCTCTCACCCCAACCCTCCTCCCACCCCAGTTCTTTCCCCCCCCCCCCTCAGTCAGCCCTCACAAGATTCAAGATTTAATTCGCCTTTGACCCCTCTTGGGCATGGAGAATTTCAAACAAAATCAACTGTAACATATGTAATTTGCATTAATAGAATATGTTCATACACAGAATTTCACAGAAATAAAAATATAGTCAACCTTTTCATTAATGTCATGCAACTTTACTCTTCACTATGAATTTGCTAAGTTTTAATAACATATTTTTATCAGAAGAGAACAAATTACAAAATGTGAACATGGATCTTGGATACAAATATTCATCCCCCCCACACACACAGACACACACTGTACTAACCCAGATGCCCCACAGCCTTCATCCACACACAGCGTCTGGGTGGCTGTGGCTGAGAGCTGTAGTAGTTCTTCACAGGGCGACGCAGAATGTGCATCAGTGCTTTGGATGATCGCTCCATCTCCTTCAAACGCTTCGCCATGTCTTGCCTGCACCACAACAACATTTTTTTTTTTTTTTTTAAATTCTTTTATATCGAGGATAATGGAATAAGCACTCGTGTGCTTTTTTTTACATCCAGTCCCCGTGTGTATGCAGTTTTTTGTAAATCGTGTTGTCTGTTCCCACCGGCACACATTGGCCTACTCTTACAAAATGCGGAACAGGATTTAATGTGTGCGCAAGATATTCAGCGTGCGTTCGCACACGGGGCCTCGGTTTATAGTCTCATCCGAAGGACTTTTGGGGGGAAGTGGAGTCAGCACTGATGTTAACTCCAGAGGAAAAATCCCCTCAACCGGGAATTGAACCCGGGTCATCAAATTGCAAGCACAATGTTCTGACCACTAGGCTATCCCGTACCCGACAGATATCTGACGTCGTCAGATATGTGGGGACTGGGGGGAGGGGGCTAAGGGGGGGGGGGGGGGGGGGGGGGGGGGGAGAGACAGGAGAGCTGCAGCTTTGTGGTCAATCAAAGCACTGACGTTGCGCTCACAGGGTACAAGTCCAACATCGCTCAGTCCAGAGTGCTGTTTAATTTAGTGCGCCCTTTCCTTTTACCTAGTAGTCCAAGTGTGGTCCGTTCCTGCTGTGAATAGCACTAGCTAGCTCCCACCTCGACTGGGATGGGACTTTTTTTTTTTCTTTTATATCGAGGAATGGATTAAGTAGTTCAGCTAAGAGGAGCTCAAAGTGGGGTAAACTGACATCTGTGTGCAATCTACTGCCGTTGAGTTCAAACCTCCACCAAGATGCCCATTTGAGGGGATTTTTCCCGAGGAGTTAACATCAGTGCTGACTCTACTCCCTGTAAAGTCCCTCAGATGAAACTCTAAAGCAAGGTCTTAAGTGCAAATGTACATGAAACTACTTGCGCACATGTTAAAACTGTTCTGCCTTTCAGAGGAGTAAGCCTTTGCATGTCGGTAGGAACAGATGACAACATTTTTAAAATGCATGCTCACTGGTGTCAAGTTTAGACATAATACCAGAAGTTTGAGTGCAGCTACATTAACGATAGGCAAAACAGTCACAAAGGCAAAATCTCCCCACTGGTGCACCCCAGAATTCTAGCCAAGGAACAAGAAAAATAAAATTTAAATTTTTAAAGTCATGAGGTACAAATACTATTTATACAACTTTACAACTTTATGTCACAGCAGATTTCTCTGCGTGAAATTCGGGCTGCTCTCCCAGGGAAGAGAGTGTCGTGCAAGTGCAGCACCTACCCCTTTTTTTTCCTGTCTGCAGTTGTATTTGTTTCCCTACCAGAGTGGCTTTTTTCTACTAAGGAATACTTTGATATCAAATCAAAAGTAGACTGGTAACTGTAACATACTGAAGCTGAAAGTGAAAAGGCGTGGATTTGATTCCCCCCTGAACCTGCACTTTTTAACCCCATCTACTAGACCAGAAGCAGGAGATGATAAACCAAAGTATGATATACATACAACATGCATCTAAAGGTAATGGTAAAGGTGTCCCATAAGCTGTGTGGTCGTAGGGGAGCAAGGCGTCAGAGACCTCAGCTTCTCTAGGGGCCAGCATGTTGAGGGCGGCGCCCATCTCCTCTCCCTCGCTGCTTTACCTTCCCTGACCCTAAAGAGGGCAGGTACCCATTTACAGCTGGGTGGACTGGGGGGAACTGTACTGTAGCCAAGGCGCGCAAATGGTCACCCATCCAACTGGTAACCACGCTCGACGCTGCTTAACTTGACATGCATCTAGCACACAAAAAAAACCCACGGCAGGGAGAGAGTTGTCCCTGGTGAAACTCTGTAGAGAAAAAAGCCACTCTTAAAAAGAAACAAAATACAAGTGCAGGCAAAGGAGGGGGGAGGGGGGGGGGGGAGGAAGGTGGCACTGCCTTGTGGCAACATGCTTCCCCTTGTGAAGAGCAGATTGAACTTCATGCAGCGAAATCTGCTATGATTGAAAGTGGTTTACAATACAATAAAATACAATACAATGTAACACAACACATTATAAATACAAGTTCTTTAATTTCTTAAAGAGAACGTTTTAGAGGTAAAGGGCATGCATGTGACTTGTCATACATATCAAACATCACATGCACAAGAATAATATTCAATCATGTTAAAGCTTTATCAAATATAACATAAGAAAAAGACATCAAAGTAAAAGATGTATACTGCATTCATCGATATTTCTCCTTGATTGACTTGACACTTTGTATGAATTTGCTAAAACTATAAATTGTTATTGATTGCTTGAGTGTTGTATAGATCGAATGCAAGCGCTTTGATTTGTTTTTACAAGATATAGCGCTATAAAAATTCCATGTATTCTTCTTCTTCTTCCTCTTCTTCTTCTTCTTATTATTATCATTATTATCATTATCATTATTATTATCATTATTTTGTAATATGACGAAACAGAGACACAGAAACTGGAAACTCTATCTCTGTACTCCTTAATCTTTCAATAAAACAACCTTAAACGATCCTTCTTCGCCGTGAATGAATTACCCCAAAGCTTTGCCCAAGTAATCTGCCTCGCTGGCGCACTCCTCAGGGGGGGAACTTTGGGCATGGTGTACTGGTGGTGAAAGGGGTCTGTCTCCCCTGTCTTGAAGGACGCCTGCATGGAGAAAATGGCACGTCCCTCTTGCGTGGCCTTGATGTTTCGGCTGCTGTAGATGTTCCCGTCCCGTGTGCGGTCCACAGCATAGAGGATGGGCTGTTTCACATTGCCTTTGAACAGAGAAGAAGAGATGAAGACGATGATGACTGATGACTGGAAGGCTTCAGGTATCTTTGAATAATCTTTATTTGAATAATCTTTATTTTTCAAGGGTTACAGAGTAAGTATTGCATACTTTTTGTCATCCGTGTATGAAGGCATTGGTAGATCTGATTATAGATAAAATATGATAGATAACATGCGCACGCACACACGCACACATGCACACATGCACACACAACACACACACACACACACACACACCACACACACACACAACTAAACTAAACAAAAATATCACAAAAAACAAAGTCAGAAGATAAAATAAGATTAAGTAAAAATAAAAATTTTCAAATTTAAGTCAATAAAATCACCTAAACCAAACAAACCAAAAACAACAACAAAAAAAACCAAAAAAAATTTTTTGAAAACCATACCCCAACAAAAAAAATCCAAACAAAAATGTCCACGGTTCTTTCTTTCTCCTTTCCAATTTACCCATGCTATACCCGAGAGAGAGAGAAGCAGACAGACAACGCACCAGGCCTGAGGAAGTAGCAGTGCAGACTGTGGGCATGGTGGTCAGAAGGCAGGGAGTAGGCCGCCGCCGCCAGTGCCTGACCCACCACCTGACCCCCAAACACCGCGCGACCCCCAGGAGGCTTCCACAGGTGACGACTCCTGAAAATATGAATACACTGTGTGATCTAGTTTTAAAAAAAAAAAGTTGTGCAGTCTTTGAATTTTAACCTCAAACCAGTACTTCAAAAACAGAGAGAAATGTGTATATATATAATATATATATATATCCTGACCCACCACCTGACCCCCAAACTCCGTGCGACCCCTGGAGGTTTCCACAAGTGACAGCTCCTGAAAATATCGGTGCACTGTGTGATCGATTTACTTCCATTTAAAAAAAAAAAGGTAATGCAGTCTTTGATATTTAACCCTAAAGCCAGGACTTCAAAAACAGATATATATATATATATATATCCTGACCCACCACCTGACCCCCAAACACCGTGCGACCCCCTTGAGGCTTCCACAAGTGACAGCTCCTGAAAATATCAGCGCACTGCGTGATCGATCTACTCTAGTTAAAAAGTAAATAAATAAATAAAAAGTGGTGCAGTCTTTGATGTTTAAGCCCCAAAGCCAGGACTTCAAAAACAGATATATATATATATATCCTGACCCAACACCTGACCCCCAAACACCACATGACCCCCAGGAGGCTTCCACAGGTGACAGCTCCTGAAAATAATACCAGCACACTGTGTTAAATCCTGTTCCGCTTAACATGAGTTGGCCATTGTGTGCCGGTGGGAACAGATGTCATTTACAAAACTGCGTACACACGGGGACAGGAAGTAAAAAAAAAAAAAAAAATTTTAAAGGCATATGATTGCTTATTCCAATATCCTCGATATAAAAGAATAAATAAATATACACATTTTAAAAATCTAGTTTTTTAAAAAAAGTCATGCAGTCATTGAATTTTACCCCAAAGCCAGTACTTCAAAAACAAAGACAAATGTATATAGAAACATTTTCTAAAGTGAGATATATGTCAAACAGTAAGTCTGTAAAGAAATGAAATGATATTATGAAACTGTAATTTACATATGACTACAGGACTGGGTTTTTTTTTATAATTCCTGTTCCACTTTCCACATAAAAAATGATTAACAGATAGAAAACAATCCTATTCAATATACAATACCACTCAGCATTGTTCATATTAAAAAATGGCCTTCTTTACATGATACCAAGCGCTTTTTCTACAATGTATTATATTCATAGATGTATGAAGGTGTGTGAACATTATAAATGAAGATGTGGATGAGGGGGGAGGGGGGAGTGAGAAAAAAGATAATGTTTCTTCTTCATCATCAAATGCTCAGACAGTAACTATTATTGTCTGTCATATTATTAGCGAAAATGCATTACACTGCCCTTAAGCACCTGACATGACAGGCCCAGTGCATCTGACTGTGACATGAGAGAAATTTGTCTTTGAAGTCTTTTTGGAAAAAAAAAGCAGGAAAATGAGAATGAACCAAGAAAGCAGAAAATTGTCAAGAAGGAAATGACAGGAAGAAAAGGAACAAGGCAAAAACAAAGAGAGAGATAGAAAAGATGGCATTCCTAGCACAAAATATCCATAATGAAAGAATGTTATTTATACTGACAGCCCCCCTTCCCCAATCTGGCACCCCCACAAGGGAAAAAGAAGTGTTTCACTTCATAGTATTCAGTATGTTATTGTAGCCCCCCTCCTCCCCCCCCCCCCCTCCAACTGCATTCCACATCAAACTTCAAAGTCCTTGGATGAGACTGTAAACCTGGGTTCAATGCCACATATGTGAAGGTACACACTTATACAACTTGTGCACATATGGTATTAATATATGTTACAAAAGTAACAAAACCCTACCACTTTTTATTCCTATGTGAAAATTATTTTGAAAATGCATAAAAGTAGGCCAGCTCTGACCTGTGATAGGAATGAAATAAACATCATCCAGCATGCAAACAGTGTGCTGTTAATTAGCAGGCCTAGGCCTACCAGTCTGAACTTAAATTGACCTGAACAACAAGGTGAGTACTTTATTTTATTTATTATTTATTTATTTATTTTTATTTATTCTTTTTTATATCGAGGATAACAGAATAAGCAATCATGTGCTTTTTTTCATCCGGTCCCCGTGTGTACAAACACACTAGGCCTACCCCACCCAAACAAGCCAGTCATTCTGATGGAAAATAATCTGTTTGGTTGGGGTTTTTAAGGGAAGTTTAATCCTTCTTCCCAAAATCTACATTTTGTTCTAGCAAAGCCAAAGAAACTGCATGATTCGACACTATTATCGACATTATGCCAACAGTTTTACTAAATCCTGGTACATTTGAACCCTCTCACGTGCTTATGCACTAGTCCATGCAACGAGTGCACGTTGATCTCGTTATTGTCCACGAAAGATGAAAAGAGAAAAACGTAATAAACAATTCTTGCCAGCAGTGTGTGACAACTGAATGATAATACATTTCATATTCCAGAAAATACCTGTAAAGATCGACGTCAATCTTTTCCAGATTCAAGAACGATTTGGTTATAACGCTTTCAAGATCTTCGTCGTTCTCCGACGTCTGCTGCAATTTCGTCGCCATTTCGAAAGGGTTAGAGAGTGAGTCTATCTTCCACGGTCAAGGTTGATAAGCATGGCCTGACCTATGTCGAGATGACGTCACACATCAAAGTTCAAGTTATCCTTCTTGGATAACTATAAGACCGTTGACCCCCAACAGCTGAGTTACAGCACGCATACGCACCGGTCCAGTCTTTTTTTTTTTTCAATTTACAGCGTTGGTACCAGAAAATAAGAGAAATGAGAGAAGCAGGAAAGAATATAGTTTATGATAGTAAACTAGAGTTGTGTGAAAAGATGTTACAATAAACAAAGTCGGTAAAAAAGACAGGTGATACAGCCACACCCCCAAGTATGGAAGGGGTGGGGATGGGGGGGGGGCGGGGGGGTGGAAAGAATGGGTGGCACAAGTTCGGTTCAAGTGCTATAGTTGGATCCAAGACGACCCACAAAATATGTGTTTGCTCCACCCTTGTTGTAAATTGGTGTGTGTGTGGGGGGGGGGGGGGGGGGGGGGGGGGGTTAATAAGTGCCACAAGTTTTTTGTTTTGTTTCATGCATGCATTTTCGAGCACCCCCCCCCACCCCCCCCCCCCCCCCCCCCCCCCCCCCCCCCCCCCCCCCCCTCACGAATCACTTGCATTGTCTGCTACACATGGCAGCAGAGAAAACACTTGTGGAGAGACAGTTGAGTTTTGTCACTTTTGTTTACTGTCACTGGTGAAAAAACAGTGTGTTAGTAAGTGACATCAGCAAAGAAAGAAGGAAGGATGATCACTGACATACCTGCATTGCTCTGCTGTTTGTTTGAATGGTGTACCAAGGTTCCACTTGTGGTGTGTGTGTGTGTGTGTGTGTGTGTGTCATTATAACTCTGTTAATATCAACAAATAAATTACGTGGAACCAGCTGCCTTGACGCACTGGTTAGTGCCTTGGGTTATGGGACTGGAAGGTTGCTGGTTCGAATCCCAAAAGTTATAGGGACTTTTCAAACTCCGCCCGCTCCTACCCAAAGTGAGTTTCCTATGGGCTCATTGGGAAGACTAGGACCACACAGTCCAGCTTCACCACTTCTGACTGTGATTTTGACGGTGTTGTTTAATTTACCTGACCAATACTGCATGTGTCTGTGTCTTGGGCCCAGTTGACAACGGGATATAATTATTATGATACGGAGTGTAGAGTGCATCCCTGTCACGTTGTCTCAAAGCACATGCACTTCCATAGCAGCAAAATTTCATCGTCTTTATCGTCACTGATTGTCATTCAATCAAAGAAAAATGATTTGGTGGCCCCGTTGCTCTGATCTCATGGTGACCTCAGATTCCGTTTCCCCATACACTTCTGCGCCTGTGGTGAGTTGTGTCAAGCCTTTGTGGTTGGAGGTTTACAGGGGGGGTCGTTGGAGGGACGTTGTGGTGGTCGCCACCTCGAGTGGGTGGCTCACTCAGTCTGGTTCCGTGACTGAGCTAATACTGTCGTTAGTAGGGGCTTAGTAGGTGGTGTCCTGAGTTTGTTAGCTCAGAAGTACACCACAAAACATCACCAAATGGACCCAGCATCAGTGCACAGGTCCTCTGGCTGGTGGCCCATGACGACCGACATTGAAAAGCTCCCTGTGGACTCCCTACCCTGAAAATGCGACACAAGAAACCTGGGTACAGGTGAACACACGCAGAACATCTTGCGCACACGTTAAATCCTGTTCCGCTTTTCGTAAGAGTAGGCCATTGTTGCCGGTGGGAACAGATGACAATATTACAAAACTGCATACACACGGGGACTGGGTGTAAAAAAGTACATGAATGCTTAGTCCATTATCCTCGATATAAAAGAATAAATAAAAAAATAAATAAATACTTGGGTGTCGTTGCTTTTGTTGTTGGTCATGTGCTCAAGGTGAACATGGCGGCCGTGTGATGCCCACCCCCCTTCACTTTATTGATATGACAGTATCAACTGTTGGGTTTGTATAAATTTAGCTTTTACAATATATTGATAACTTCGCTCACGCGACTCGACTTCAGTTTATAATCTCAGAAGAACTTTCGGGGAAGTGGAGTTGATAGTGATGTTAACTCCAAGGGGGAAATCCCCTTGAATGGGAGCCTCGATGTAGGCTCGACTCTGGGCCGTCAAGTCACGAGTGCAACGCTCTAACCACTAGGCTATCTACCCCCCACATACTTTTGTTTGTTTTTGTTTCAGTCAGATTATAGTCCTTTCCAGCAGAATCTGATATCAGGACTTGCAGCCGCGAGCCAGAAAGTCGGAGGTCCCACGCTCACGCAAGTTCTCCCACCTCAGCACCTCGGGCCACCCCAAAAATGTTACAATTCTAGAAACTGTTGAAGCAACAAGTTGAGATGAAACTCACTCTTACCCCACATACAGGTGACTGGCATAGGTTATATACAGGTCGATGTTTCATTGAGTTTTGTGTCCCCTGACATGTAGAGACAAAAATCATTCTCCACCCAGAAACCGGCTGTCATCATCATTATTGTCAAAACCCTCATTGCACAACAGACCCTCCCACAACAACAACAGCAATAACAACAAACATCTACATCAACAACAAAGAGTTACGTGTTTATGACTTTATTTCACCACTTCACTCAGGAAAATTTAAAAAAATCAATCATTCGGTTGCATAGGCAATTAACTTATGAAATTAATTCAGCATTCTTTTGCATTGAACAGTTAATGTATTACACGCATGGCGTGCGCGCGAACACACACACCACAACACACACCCCACCACACACCACACCACACACACACACACACACACACTAACACACACACCACACACACACACACTGGGAACAGATGACAATATTTACACAACTGCATACACACCGGGACTGGATGAAAAAAGCACATGAGTGCTTATCCCATTATCCTCGATATAAAAGAATAAAATAAAAATAAATACAATAAATAAACACACACACACACACACACACACACACACACACACACACACACACACACACACACACCACAGATAACAAAAATTTACAAAACGGTACCACGAGAACTGATGTAAAAAAAAAAAATATATATATATATATATATATATATATATATATATATATATATATATAAAATATTAATAATAATATATTATATATATATATATATATATATATATATATAAAAAGCACCGGGATGCTTTTTCTGTTATTCTCGAGATAAAAAAATAAAATAAAAATCAATAAAACGTGCACACACGCACACACACACACACACCCACACAACACACACACACACCCCACACAACACCACACACACACACACACAAAGACAAAAGACACGCTCTTGCACAGAATGCACATCAACATTCTTACTGCCTAAACAAATTTGACTGAATTAAAATTTCTACTAACGTCAAATTGATCTCTTCTTTATTTCCAGAGCATTTAAATGTCTTTCAGTACCCCTCTTGTCTCCTGAGATGTACCACCTATTATTTGTCTTTCTTCTTTTCTTTTGTTGTTGTTGCTTTGTTTTGTTTGTTGTTGGTTTGGTTTTGTTTGTTTTTTTGTTTTTTGTTTTTTTGTGTTGGGGTTTTTCTGGGGGTGGTGTTTTTGTTTGGGGGGGTTGTTTTTTTTTTGGGTGGGGGGTTTTGTTTTTGTTGTTGGTTTTTTTGTTGTTGGTTGTTGTTGGGTTTTTTTTTTTCTTGTTTTGTTTTGTTTTTTTTTGGGGGGGGTTGTATTTCCTCAGCTGGAGTTTTGGGGTTCACCATGGTGTGTTTAGCCGCCGCTGTAGTCTAGTGGTTAGGGCGTTGGACTCGTAATCTAAAGGTTGCGGGTTCGATCCCAGCTTTCGGCTATGGCTTGTGCCCTTGGAAAAGGCACTTTACGGCTATTTTCTCACCCCACCCAGGTGTAAAAGGGGTACCAACCTTGTGTTGGGGGTTAACCCTGCGATAGACTGGCGTCCTATCCAGGCGGGGAGTCTATGACTCTCAGTTGCTTAACGCCACAAAAACCGGGATAAACACCGGCCTGATGAGCCTTAGGCTCGGGACAGACTTTAACTAACTTTTAACTAATGGTGTGTTTTGTGCATGGGACCGTCTACCATATAATAGATTAAGGAGCTGCATTTCGACCGCAGACATCCTGTTTAAGCTCAGGGATTCCGACTTGGGAAGGACGTTTGAAACACGACACAGTGTGATGAGTTTTGGTTGTTGTTGTTGTTTTGTGTTGTGATTTTTTTGTTGTTTTTGTTGTGTGTTGTTGTTTTGTTGGTGTTGTTTTTTTGGGGGGTAAATCCATCCGTTTACCTACCTGCTCCAACCCGGCCATCAGATCTACGAGCTCAACCCTGTTCTAACCCCCGCTATCCCCCCCCCCCATCACTTTTATAAAGACCCGCCTTGCCGTGCACAACCCACCCACCCCACCCCCACCCATAACTTTTATTTAGTCTTCACAATCAAACAATCTTTTTATGCTATCATCGAGGAACAAATGCTTGACAAGCTGTCCTCAAGTTCTATAGGGATCCATACTGCTGGACAACTTGCAAGACTGGCAGCCAGACAACAGACATGTGCTGCAGTCCTGCCCGCTACATGAGGCACTCTGAAAGAGGATCTGGCCTGACTGACCCGAATCACCCCAGTGGCCAAGGAGCCTCTATGGAGACTGGGAGGACCTGCAGGTACAGCTGCCTTCTCACAGAGACTGAATTGTCCATCTGACGAGCCCAAGAAACTACAGGATTATAAACCCCTCTTTTAGACCTAAGAAATTTGAAAACCTCTGCCATTCAGATTTTTAAAAAGCAGCCTAGCTCTCATCAAACACAATGGTCAGCATAATTCATAAGGAATTGTAGAGGTAATCCCCTTGTACATCAACACTTTAAGGCATATCACCTAAATGGCCAAGCACTAGGATTTGAAAGCAACCAACAAAATAAAACTACCTATCAACAACAATAACAGCACCAACAGCCGAACATAACTACACCATCTTTAAAATGATACAGACACATATCGATATCTATCATCAGGCATGAAAGGGATTATTAATTTTACCATTGTCCGATTATTGACTTCAGTGGTCTATTAAAGTAATGTGTTGAGAATGATTATGTATTTTCACTCACTGGCCAAAACAAAAGCTAAAAAAATCACAAAAAGACATGCATGTGGTCATCCAGAATATGTGCCTGTGTTCTGTAGAACCGATATCTGTGCTGATCTGATTGGTGCGCCGCTTCTTCCGTTTTTCCATCACTTCCACTAATGGCGTATCCCAGCATTCCAGTTCCCAGGAAGGCAAGCAGATGTAAGTTTATGGGCAGTCTTCAGCGAGTTCTGGTAGGCATAGGCCACGAAAAATCCCGAGGATTCCCACAGACGGTAAATTGGCAAAGGCTGCTTCCGTGTTGTCTATAAACAATGACCGTACAGGGCTGAAAGCAGACAAATGACTGACTGTCAAATCACAATCTGCACAGTGTGAAGGAAAAGTGGAACAAATAAAATAATCAAAAATTTTTAGAATATTTTTGTCGAAAAAATTAATAGTCGTGGCTACGTAACAAGCGTGGTCAATGAGACTTCATCATTGTGAAACGTAACATTTTAAATTTCAGGAAGAACCACCCAGAAAATCTACACAGTTGTTTATTTTTTTTTTTTTATTTTTATTTATATTCTTATTATTATTATTATTTATTATCATTATTATATTATTATTATAAATTATTATTATTCGTTGAGACAAAACCTCAAGAGGCCCTGACACAAGCTGCTGTCTATTCATTAGCTTGTTGTTTTCAAAATATTATTATTTTACGTTTGGTTTAAATAGAATTTTATCAGTCAATGAGCACTGTAAGCACTTGGCTAAGCTTGTTCGCAAGCAAAACGCACACTAAAGTGTTATCCATACTGATGACATACATACACACATACTGCCCCGATCCCCGTGGGAGGAGATTTTTCTCCTGGAGTTAACATCAGTGCTGACTCCACTCTCCCCAAAAGTCTTTCGGTTGAGACTATATATAAACCGAGGCCCCCTGTGCGAACGCACGCAGATCATCTTGCGCACGCGTTAAATCCTGTTCCGCTTTTCGTAAGAGTAGGCCATCGTGTGCCGGTGGGAACAGATGACAAGATTGACAAAACTGCATACACACCGGGGCTGGATGTTTAAAAAAAAAAAAAAAAAAAAAAAAAGCACACGAGTGCTTTTACGTTATATTAATTAAAACCACACGCGGCGACACACACACACACGCACACACACACACACACACACACACACACACACACACACACACACACACCACACACCACGCACCACGCACCACCTCGCATCTCTCTCTGTCTCTCTCTGTCTCTCTGTCTCTCTGTCTCTCTGTCTCTCTCTCTCTCTCTCTCTCTCTCTCTCTCTCTCTCTCTCTCTCTCTCTCTCTATCTATCTATCTATCTATCTATCTATCTCTCTCGATATAAAAGAATAAAATTAAATAAATAAATAAATAATAAATAAATAAATATTTTAAACTAATTCCATACCATTAACCTGGGTCTGTATCACAGCATCCCCCATTCCCCAGAACGCGGCCACCAGGTAATAGTATATCCTGGGCTCTGGGGTCGGTGTCCATTGCAACAGGAGGATTTGCAAGGTACCGTGAAGTAGCAACGCTGAAATAACAACCAAATAATGAAAGGTTGTGGAAAAAGAGAGAGAGGGGGGAGGGAGGGAGAGGGGGGGAGAAGGAGAGAGAGGGGGGAAGAGAGAGAGGAGAGGGAGAGAGAGGGAGGAGGGGAAAGGGAGAGAGAGAGGGGGGGAAAGAAGAGAGAGAGGGGGGGAGGGGGGAGGAGATAGAGGGGGAAGGGGGGAGGAAAAGGGGGAGAGAAGAGAGAGAGGAGAGAGAGAGAGAGAGAGAGAGAGGAGAGGAGAGAAGAGAGAGAGAAGAGAGTGAGGAGACGGAGAGAGAGAGAGAGAGAGAGTGTGTGTCTGTGTCTGTGTCTGTGTGTCTGTGTCTGTGTGTCTGTGTCTGTGTCTGTGTCTGTGTGTCTGTGTCTGTGTCCTGTTGTGTGTGTGTGTGTGTGTGTGTGTGTGTGTGTGTGTGTGTGTGTGTGTGTGTGTGTAGTTTCAACTTGTCCTAAAATACATTTAACTTATTTATATATTCGTTCCAGTCATATCAACTTAAACTAAGTACAACCTTGTTTCTTCCTGCTCTTCTACATCTTTCTGCGGCTTTTCATTTCAATTATCATCGAATTCTCCCAAGAAGACCTTCATACCTTCTGTGGCATTTAAAATCATCCAAGATTGTATGGATCTAAATCTCATGTAACAAATCAAACTTACAAAGTGTTCGTCAATGCAATGCTGGAAAAACAGAATTCACTATCAGATGTTTACTAAGAGGAAAAGAAATATTCAAAAATCGATCTTCAAAAGCAACAAAAAGGGTATCATCTGAGAAATGGTACACAGGTCTGTCCTTTTTGGATAAAAATCCCTAATATAAATCATATAAATGCAACTTACCCAGTATAAAGAAAGGAACATAACCCAGTATCATCTAGAGAAATGGTACACAGGTTCTGACGCTCTTGGATAAATCATCCCTAATACAAATCATATAACTGCAGCTTACCAGTATAAAGAAGCGAACATGACCCAAGTATCATATAGAGAAGTGGTACACAGGTCTGACCTCTTGGAAAATGTATCAGTAATAAAATCATATACGCGCTTCAGTAGTATCTAAATGGTAAGGGCGTTGGAACTCGTAATCTAAAGGTTGCGGTTCGAGATCCCAGCTTTCGGCTGTGGGTTGGCCCTGAAAGGCATTTACGGCTATTTTCTCACCCCACCAGTGTAAGAAGGTGGTATCCACACCTTGTGTTGGGGTTAACCCTGGATAGACTGGCGTCCTATCAGGGAGTCTATGAACTCATCGCTTAACGCACAAAAACCGGGTATGCACGCCTGATGGCCTTAGGCTCGGACAGACTTCAACTGTTAACTTTTTAATTAATCTATTAACTGCAGCTTACCCAGTATAAGAAGGAACATGGCCCACATACTGCCCACTCTCCGAACAGTATGTGAGCATGTGGTCTATCCACTACCTCGACAGATGAAGTTTACCCCACATATGGCACCGATATGCACTCAGTAATCGACTGGAATACATGCCAAGCAAAATCTTTTCTATCTATCTATCTATCTATCTATCTATCTATCTTCTCTTCTTCATCTTCTATCTTATCTATCTATCTATCTTCTGTCTGTCTGTCTGTCTGTCTGTCTGTCTGTCTGTCTGTCTGTCTATCTATCTATCTGTCTGTCTGTCTATCTATCTATCTATCTATCTATCTATCTATCTATCTATCTATCTATCTGTCTGTCTGTCTATCTATCTGTCTATCTGTCTATCTATTTATCTCACCTTGCTTATCTTCTTCTCTCTTCTCTACAGCTACGCTCCCTTACTGGATGGGATGTGTAATGCCAGGTCTTCCCTGTGCTTGTAACTCTGCAGGAGGTCTGCCTGCTAGCCTCAGATGATAACTTCCACTTCAGAGAGCTCATTTCATTTTACAAGTTGCATGCTGAGTATGTTCTATTTCCGTAACCCACCGAACGCTGACATAAATTACGACATCTTTCAGTACATATTTGATCTTGTGCATGTGTATATACACGAAAGATATTAAT
>CM060330.1:4343434-4353434 GCA_030674155.1 Stramonita haemastoma
CGGTACTGGAACCATTCGTATCGGTCAATGCCTTTCCAATGGATCATTCCAATTTTAAGCTACTTTTTTTTTAATGACCTTTTTTTGTATTTCACTGTAAGTCAGGGCAGATTTCTATGTGTGAAAGTCGGGTTGACCTCCCCGAGGAGAAGGCGTCGCCACAAAAGCAGTTCCACCCATTACTTTTTTTTCCTGTCTGCATGGATATTTGTTTCCCTACCACAGTGGCTTTTTTTTTTTTACAGAGTTTTACCAGGGGAAAATGTCTTGTTACCGTGGGTTCTTTTACGTGCGCTAAATGGTTGTGACACACGGGATCTCAGTTTATCGTCTCATCCGAAAGACTAGCATCCAGATCACTACTCTCGGTCTGGTGGATGGGTGAAAAGTCTAAGGTGACTCAAGACAGGTGGTTTCTTTCGTTTCATGTGATAATAAAATTTAAAAAAAAAAAAAAAGCTCACTGTATGGTTATGATTTGTTGCTGCTTTTTCTGTGTAAGTGCACTCAATATGTTTAATTTTCTAACTAGAATTTTGCTTAAATCAACTAAAATATAATACGTTTAGTTTGCGAATTAAATGACTTCTGACTTCAAAAATAAACTCCACAATCGTTAATTAAACGAACTGTTCATTTATATCCCGCTATGCTGTCATGTATTTGGAGGGTCTGTGTTGCTCTTTTGAAGATTACTTGTACATAAAACTACCGGTAATCTCTTATTACAGACAGCTTAGGTAAGTCACACCTGAATTTTTTGGCGCACACGAGCGCACGGGTGCACGGGCGCGTGCACGCAACACAAACACACACACACGCACGCACGCACGCACGCACGCACGCACGCACGCACGCACGCACGCACACACACACACACACAACACACACACACACACACACACCAAATGACAAAAGATCAATGGAATAGATACAGCACTGCTGAGACAGACAGAAAGAGACAGATGGTAACGGAGGTATGAAATAAACCCTTTGAAAATCAGCCTCTTTTTCATACCCCTTTCTCTCTCTTTCTCTACTGCATACACACGGGGACTGGATGTAAAAAAGCACAAGAGTGCTTATTCCATTATCCTCGATATAAAAGAATAAATCCTCCTCTCTCTCTCTCTTCTCTCTCTCTGTCCTCTCTCTCTCTCTCTCTTCTCTCTCTCTCTCTCTCTCTCTTTTCTCTCTCTTCTCTCTTCTCTCTCTCTCTCTCTCTCTCTCTCTCTCTCTCTCTCTCTCTCTCTCTCTCTGTCTGTCTGTCTGTCTGAGAGAGAGAGACAGACAGACAGAGAGAGAGGATGCATCATTTCTCTAGACAGAAGACTAGGCAGAAGACACTGTTCACACTTACCTTCAGACTACTCATGCCCTTCTCTTCAGTGACCTCTACAGTAGGGTCATCAGGAGCATCTGGCCATTTCTGGAGCTCCAGATTATTGAGCCCTGGGCCAGCTTCTTTCTCCACCATCTTCTCTTCTTCTCCCCCCTTCTCCTGAAACGAGATACAGCATACATCCGATAAATAAATAAATAAATAAATAGAAATATGCAAGCGGGTTAGCTCAGTGGTCAGAGCGCTGGCTTTCCAGAGTGGTCAGAGCGCCGGCTTTTTCTTTCAGTACAGTCCCCCAGTTCACCCAGCTGTAGGCTAAATGGGTACCTGCCCTCTTAAGGGTCAGGGAAGGTAAAGCAGCAAGGGAGAGGAGATGGGCGCCGCCCTCAACATGCTGGCCCTTAGAGAAGCTGAGGTCTGTGACGCCTCGCTCCCCTACGACCAAACAGGTTATGGGACACCTTTACCTTTACCTTATAGCTTACCTTATGCAGGCGCACGTACTAGCGCTTGTATGCAGATAGGGTTGTCACAAAGCGCAGGCAGATGACTGCGTTTACATTCACATACACTCTTGGAAATCTAGTGTGCTTGTATGTACGTTAAATCCAGTTCCACTTTCATAAGAGTAGGCCATTGTGTGCCAGTGGGAACAGATGGCAATATTTACACAACTGCATACACACGGGGACTGGATGAAAAAAGCACATGAGTATTTATCCCATTATCCTCGATATAAAAGAATAAAATAAATAAATATAAAGTAACCACTACACCTTCAATATGCTAGTCATTAGATGAGACAAGAAATCGAAGTCCTGTGTGCATCATGCATTTAAGGCTTGTAAAAGAACCTACGACAACAAAAGGATGTCCCTGGATAATTTGCTGTCATTCTTACAGGGTACCAAAATCATAATATGCATACAAGAAAAATGATGATACAAATTAAAAAATGGGTGGGTCGACTCTTGTAGGAACACGCTCTTCCCAAGGAAAAAAAACCCGGCTTGCACGCAGAGTTATCTGCCCTGTGCGGAACTGGTATGCAATAGAATAGATTAGATTAGAACAGAATACAATACAATACAATCGAAACCAATGTTAACTCCTGGAGGGGGGGGGGGGGGGGAAGGTAAAGCTGTGAGGGAGAGGAAATGGGCGTCGCCTTCAATATATTAGTCCATAGCTTCTTCTTCTTCTCCTTCTTCTTTCTTTTTCTTCTTCTTCTTCTTTTCTTCTTCTTCTTTCTCTTCTTCTTCTTCTTCTTTTGTTGTCTGTCATATGAGCTAAAATGCGTTACACTACCGTTGAGCGCCTGATAAGTCAAGCCCAGAGCATCCGACAGGCATGGGAGGGAATAAATGTTACCTTTTAAGTCTTTCTGAAAGAGAAAAAAAAGGCAGGAGAATAGACCAAGAAGGCAGAAAAAAACAAGAAAGAGGCGAAAAGAAAAGAAACAAGGCAGA
Source organism: Stramonita haemastoma (assembly GCA_030674155.1). Taxonomy (NCBI): domain Eukaryota; kingdom Metazoa; phylum Mollusca; class Gastropoda; order Neogastropoda; family Muricidae; genus Stramonita; species Stramonita haemastoma. The sequence goes on from CM060330.1 coordinate 4,346,246, forward strand.
CACAAAGAGAGGGATAAAATAAAAAAGAGAAAATTTCCAGTTATAAACGTGCAGAAGGTGAGGATGCTATTTATACTGACAGGCCCACGACATTCCCACGGGGGAGAGGAGGCCCGTAACAAGAGAAGTTAAGGTCTCCGTAACCTCGCTCCTTAACGAGCACACAGGCTTTGGGACACCTGTCCGTGTACTCTACCTCCTTGTATGTACTCTACATTAGTATTCTGCGTATTGTAAAAAAAAAATCAGATATTCAACAGTCTCGCAAGCTGGATTATTCGCCCAGTTCGTTAGCATACAGATTGCTGTATTGATTTGATATCCTCTATTGTCTGTTGGGATGTTCAACATTGGTGGTTGTGTGTCACTGTGGGTTGGGTTTTTTTTTTCTGTTTGTAGCTGTCTCTGGTGTGTGTGTCTTAGTTGGGGAACAAATCCGTAGCAGCTGTTGTTTCCCTTAATTAATCAACAAGCGTTAAGTTAAACCAACGCTGCGGATGGTAAAGAATTGGGGCAGATTTGACTCGGAACAGCTTGCAGCAAGCTGATGGCAGTAGGTCTGTTTGTCGTTGCACGCATAGAGACAATATACACACCCATAAATTCGCGCCCATGCAGACACATGCAAGCACGCACGGCATGCACACGCACGCGCACACGCGCGCGCGCGCGCGCGCGCACACACACACACACACACACACACACACACACACACCGACAACAACAACAACACATACATACATACATACATACATACATACATACATACATACATACATACATACATACATACATACTTTTATACATACATACATACTACATACATACATACATACATACATACATACATACTACATACGTACATACGTACATACGTACATACACACATACACACATACACACATACAACATACATACATACATACATACATACATACATACATACATACATACATACATACATACATACATATATACATACATTTTCCAGAGACTGCTCAGAAAATGCGGGTAAAAATGGTTTACAGTTGGGCACTCAAATAAATGGTATGAGTGTTTGAAATATGATCACACATAGACATCTGACATTTTTTTTGGCAAAATTTGGTAAGGAATGCATTTAACTTCATTCTGAAATATATGACCCTTCTGACAGTTAGAACATTTTTATATTTTTGAGAAGGAGCCATATAACAAGAAATATGGACAGTAGTCAAACGACACTTTAAAGATCGATCCTTAAATTGATCAGATTTCTTAAACTTACCCTATGACGTTTGTTCTAATATACGGTATCCCTCCTGTATAGATAAGGGAACATGCGGTTCAATTCCATGTCTTGCCTCATTTTTCGCAACTCTGTCAGCCCACTCGTTTGAAAAAAATTCCAGCGTGAGAAGGTTTCCTCAACAAATGAAACAGGAATACTTCTTAACTTAGGAGGTATGACATGGTTAATTTCAAAAAATAATTCTGGAGACTTCTTAGAATTTGGATTTCATACATCATTACGGACTTCCGAGTCAACAGAAAATAAGATCTGAAAGAAGAAAGTGGTGTGTGTGTGTGTGTGGTGTTGTGTGTGTGTTGTGTGTGTGTTGTGTGTGTGTGTGCGCGCGCGCTTGGTAAGGTGGACTGGATGTACAAAAGTACAGGAGTACTTATTGAAATCTTCGAACTAAACAATTTTCTTTGCCTTGCTTGCTTTGTCTTTCCTTGCCATTCTCTCTCTCGTCTCTGCTCTCTCTTTTCTCTTCTTTCTCTCTCTCTCTCTCTCTCTCTCTCTCTCTCTGCTCGTCTGTCTGTTGTGTTCTGTGTCTGGTCGCTTGTCTGTCTGTCTGTCGTCTTTCTGTCTTCCTCATCTCTCTCTCTCTCCTCTCCTCTCTCTCTTCTCTCTCTCTCCTCTCTCTCTCTCTCTCTCTCTCTCTCTGTCTGTCGTCTTCTCGTCGTCTTCTGTCTCTCTCTCTCTCTCTCTCTCTCTCTCTCTCTCTCTCTCTCTCTCTCTCTCTCTCTCTCTCTGATTATGTCTTTTATTGAATATGCATTAACCACTTTCCTTTAAATGATAGGTTGGTTTTTTTTTTTTTAAAATACATTTCTAGTTGCTAATCAGGGCATTTGGCTGGCTGAGAAAAAGCATGTGAATGCTTATCTGTAACCCTTGAAAAATATAGATCATCCATTCATTCTCTCTGGGCCTTGTGTGTGTTGTGTGTGTGTGTGGTGGTGTGGTGTGGTGTGTGTGTGTGTGTGTGTGTGTGTGTGTGTGTGTGTGTGTGTGTGTGTGTGTGTGTGTGTGTGTGTGTGTGTGTGTGTGTGTGTTTGAGTAAAGTCAAAGTCAAAGTCAAAATTTTATTTCCAGATGGCACATTGAATAAACAATAAATTTGTTCTTTTTCATCAAGCCATCTACCTAGGGGAAAAGAATCCCAAAAAAAACACTTGTTTTTAAAAAAAAAACCAGACAAACTAACAAAAATAAAGCAGCAAGCAAACAAGCAGAGTACAACCAAGAAAACCCCACCCAAAAAAATATTGAGCTACAACATTGTTACAACTCATAACAACAAAACAAACTGAAAAGGAACTCTAGGAAATATAATGATAATATAAGAACAACAATAATAACAAGAACAATATGTGTGAGAGAGAGAGAGAGAGAGAGAGAGAGAGAGAGAGAGAGAGAGAGAGAGAGAGAGAGAGAGAGAGAGAGAGAGAGAGAGAGAGAGAGAATGGTTTTACTCAATCATGACTACACACACAGATTCTCATTAATTTTAACAGACACACAGAACAATCTAAACACAAGCACACAAACAGTATTATTTTCTATACATACTTGGTTCGACTCAAAGTCGTCTGCATCCCTAGGTTCAGCTGACACCACAATAACATCCATTCGCACCATCGTTATACCGGTTATACTACATACAACTGCATCCACAAAGGTACGTCACTCTGATTTGGATTGTCTTTCACTAACAGCCGCCATTTTATTTGACGTCTTGCTCCGAAGATAACCTTCGGTCGTACTGTATAGCTACCTTTTCCCCCCCTTTTTTTTGTACAGTATAGCTACCAAAAAAAATCATTTTATCATTTGTCTTTGTGTGTAACAAGGAAAGGGACTGAGTTTGAAGAAATGTGATTATCAATTAAAATTAAGAATTCCTCAACAGTCTTTGTTTTTGATAAGTCATTTTCAAAATGATTGAGAAGTTGGTACCTGCACTTGTCTTTCCTCACTACTTTTTCCTCAATAACAGTCTTTGTTTTCTCTTTTATACCAAAACTGTAGCGCTGTAATGTACACTCTTGTCGTCTTTTCTGCTTCTTTGTTTTGTTTTATGCTTCGTCTTTGTTTATCTATTTGTTTGAGTTTTCTGTCTTGTGCTGTTGGTATTAGTTAGCAGTGGTGGTAACGGGTGGTGGTGAGGTGGTAGTGTTGTGTGTGTGTGTGTGTGTGTGTGTGTGTGTGTGTGTGTGTGTGTGCGTGTGCTGTATGTGTGTGTGTCTGTGCATGTGCTGTGTGTGTGTGTGTTTGTGTGTGTGTGTGTTTGTGTGTGTGTGTGTGTGTTTGTGTGTGTGTGTGTGTGTGTGTGTGTGTGTGTGTGTTTTGTGTGTGTGTGTGAGTGTGTGTGTGTTTGTGTGTGTGTGTGTGTGTGTGTTTGTGTGTGTGGTATGTCTGTGTGTGTGGGTGTGTGGGTGTGTGTGTGTGTGTAGGTGTGTGTTCCTGCCGTTATTCTTCTTGTTCTTCCTCTTGTTGAGTAGGCCTATTTGCCAGTGTGTGTTTTTTTTTATACCACTTCATGTCACAGCAGATTTCTCTGCGTGAAATTTGGGCTGCTCTCCCCGGGGAGAGCGCGTCGCCACAAGTGCAGCGCCACCCGTTTTGTATTTCTTTTTCCTGTCTGAAACTGTATTTGTTTCCCTATCACAGTGGCTTTTTTTTTTTACATAATTTTGCCAGGGACCACCCTCTTGTTGCTGTGGGGTTTTTTTACGTGCGGTAAATAAATATGTGCAACGCACGGGACATCGGTTTATCGTCTCATCCGAAAGACTAGCACCCAGACCACCACTCATGGTCTAATGGAAGGGGGGACGGTTTTGGGCGGAAACGGGACCAGATACAAAAAAAAAGAAAATACCCAGCGTCCACCTACTACCAGTACCACCAGCCTTTTTTTTTTTTTTTTACTTCTGTGTGGCAACTTGTGGATTTAAAGGGTGGGGTGTCTTAGCGTGTATGCAAACTAGCCAAATACAAGAGCTACATATCAAACAGGCACACAAAAAATCCTGTGGTTTTTGTCTAAGATATGCAGGGGGGAAAAAAGAAGAAAATACCCAGTATGTACCTACTGCTGGTACCACGAGCCCAGTTTTCTTATGCAGCTGGTGGAGCATCATTTTCAAAGATAGCTCAGTGGTCAGAGCGCTGGCTTTCCCCAAGTCAAGTTAAGCAGCATCGAGCGTGGTTACCAGTTGGATGGGTGGCCTTTTCCGCGCCTTGGCTTCAGTACAGTCCCCCCCAGTTCACCCAGCTGTAAATGAGCACCTGCCCTCTTTAGGGTCAGGGAAGGTAAAGCAGCGAGGGCGAGGAGATGGGCGCCGCCCTCAACAGGCTGGCCCCTAGAGAAGCTGAGGTCTCTGATGCCTCGCTCCCCTACGACCACAAAGGTTATGGGACACCTTTACCTTTTTCATTTGGGGAAAAACGTGTGTGGCGCATTTGAGACAATGACACCAAGGCTATGGGAACAGATGAAGGGATAGGCGTGTGGAGTGTCACAACACATAGGTGTCCCATAACTGAGAGTGACTGTAAAAGACAAGTTAAAAACAGGTAATGTAATAGTTCATGGGTAAAAAAAAAAGTTACCACGTAAAAACCCAGAAGAGTGATAAGAAAACGTGTAGTTACGCGAAGCTGGGCGCCATGACCTTTTGATGGGCATACAACAAAATAGGTCAAACAGATTTTTTTTTTTTAATGAAAAAAGGTCAAGCAGATAAATCAAACCTGGTTCATCCCCTTTTTTGTGCATGGAGTCTCATAGCTATCAGTTGTTGAGGGGTTAAAGGTCATACCCATCACATGTTACCTGTCTGTTTACATCAGAAATTCTGTCAGCATTTAATATGCAAAGTCTTTATTTTATTTATTTATTTTATTGTTTTATATCGAGGATAATGGAATAAGCACTCTTGTGTTTTTGTTTACATCCAGTCCCCGTGTGTATGCAATTTTGTAAATCTTGTCATCTGTTCCCACCGGCACACGATGGTCTGCTCTTACGAAAAGCGGAACAGGATTTAACGTGTGCGTAAGATGTTCTGCGTGCGTTCGCACACGGGGCCTCGGTTTATAGTCTCGTCCGAAGGACTTTTGGAGAGGGTGGAGTCAGCACTGATTTTAACTGCAGAGGAAAAATTCCCTTGACCGGGAATCGAACCGAGGTCGTCAAATTGCGAGCGCAATGTTCTGACCACTAGGCTATCCCGTGCATAGAGTCTCTTAGCTATCAGTTCTTGACGGATTAAGGGTCATACCCATCCCCTCTCTGCCTGTTTACGTCAGAAATCCCCTCAGCATGTAATATACAGAGTCTGGTTGTTACAGGGGGGGGGGGGGGGGGGGGGGGGGACTGGTGATATTAATTTTGTTCATGACACACATAGCATCTCTCTTGCCAAGCCTGTTCTGCAGGGGACGCTTCAGGAATGAAGGAAGGAAGGATGGAAGAAAGGAAGGAGGGCGCAAGGGCAGATAAAAGAATTGGACAGAGGACACCAATGACGACCGACCTTGACATGGCAGTGTTACTACGAAAAGGTATCGAGACAGACCAGCCTGGAAAATAATTGTGGACAGTCATCCCCCCGTGTCTCCGCAAGGATCGTTAATTTTAAGTCACGGGACGAACGATGATCATGGTACATTGATGACAAGCCTTTCTAATAACATTAGCTGGACTGACTTACTTACTTACTTACTTACTTACTTACTTATTTATTTATTTATCTATACATCTATTTATCTATTTATTCATTTATATCAAGGATAATGGAATAAGCACTCATGTGCTTTTTTACCTCCAGTCCCCGTGTGTATGCAGTTTTGCAAATATTTTCATCTGTTTCCACCGGCACACAATGCCCTACTCTTACGAAAAGCGGAACAGGATTTAACGTGTGCACAAGATGTTCTGCGAGCGTTCACACACGGGGCCTCGGTTTATAGTCTCATCCGAAAGATTTTTGGGGAGAGTGGAGTCAGCACTGATGTTAACTCCAGGGAAAAGTCCCCTCGACCGGGAATCGAACCCAGGTCGTCAAATTGCAAGCGCAATGTTCTGACCACTAGTTACGTGAAAGGGAGGGGCTCAAAGGGGTAGATACAAAGTCTTTGCTTAGTTTTTTGTCGTTGGGGGGGTTTTTTGTGTTGTTTTTTTTATTATTGTTGTTGTTCCCTGGCTAGAGTTTCTAAGTTCACCAATGGAAAGATGTGATTTTTCGTATGCGACCTTTTTTCCATCATAAAAGTAACCACATTCCATCTTCGGGAATACAGTCGGCAATTGAACCTACCAATTCTGTCAGGAAAGACGAGAGGTACCTCCCTGCTCTTTCCGATTTTCAACTGTCGGGGGGAGGAGGGGGTTGTGCGAAAGTCCGTAAGCCCACGTGTCCGACAGGTTCAGAGATCACACTGTTCCTAGATGGTCTACAACATTTCAAAATAAGATTTAAATGCTTACGTATTTCTTCAGATCTTCAACTGTTCCATTTTTCTTAAAGGTGTGTTATTTTTCTGTTATTTAGTGAATGTCGCTCAAACTTCTTGACCAGCACTGTAGATGTCTGTGTCCCTCATGACCAGATGTCGCAGGGATGTATTATGTATGATAGGAAGCGTAAACCGCAGCCCTTTACATGTAACGTAGTCTCAAAGCACATTCACTTCCATAGCATTGTCTTTACATCAACATCAACATCATCACCCTTGACCATCATGCAATAGAAGAAAATTGCCTTGAATTTGGTGACCCCTGTTACTCTGGCATCACGGTGACCTGAGTTTCGGTTTCCTGTCTTAGGCGTCAAAACCTTCAGGGTAGGAGATTCATGACAAACCGTCGTTGGCTGGACGTTGTAATGGTCACAACACCAGGTGGATGTTTCA
>CM060330.1:4361191-4386192 GCA_030674155.1 Stramonita haemastoma
TAAATCCCAAACCGGGATTTGCCGGGATTTACACACAGTAGTTTTCCATCACACCGTGACTTACACTGATTGCTACCATATGTCAAAGCTCTATCAGGCTAGAAGCACAGAGCCTGCTGTGAGTCTGGAAGTAATTATAGGTGCTGGTATGTACTTGGAAGGAGAAAAAGGCGAGCAAGCATGTGCACCTGACCTGATTTCGCGATGGAATTCGAAATTTAGAGGCAGTTTGTGTTCAGAAAATCTGAATGCAAGAGGGTTAAGGCCAGACATGGCATCTACTTCTGAATCAAAATAAAGTTGAAATGTGATCACTTTAGAGTAGTTGGACATTGTCAGTGCTTTCGTGATTCCAACTTGATCATTATACTCCAGGAGAAAATGAGACATAAAAACCAACCACACAAAAAAAGAGAGATAGAAACTAACCAAACCAATGTCATGTCTGAATGAAAACTTTTAATCATCAATTACACATAATAAAAAATACCCAAACCTATTAATGGATAAAGTAAAGACCATAGTATCAGAATCCAAAAATCACAAAATCATCAAATGAAACCCATGATTCTCCCTGCCATGTCTAGCTTTAAACCTGCAGAAAAAAAAACAGATTGATGGAGTATGCAGCTGGTGCCAAAAGATTATGCAGGAAAGTGGTTTTTTGATAATTACACAAAGTCGGGTCACCTTACCCCTGAATTTCTTCTCATACATTCTTCACCTACTTTGCGACACACACAAAACCAATTCCACTTGAGCTACTTACAGGGTTTTTTCTCCATTCAATCAACCAACCAACTGATCAACCAACTAACTAAACCAAACAATCCACCTATCAGCCAATCTCTCTCTCTCTCTCTCTCTCTCTCTCTCTCTCTCTCTCTCTGTCTCTCTCTCTCTCTCTCCCAAAAAAACAACAAAAACAACAAAAATACATATATACTAGTTGTGAAAAAAAAAAATTTCCTGGTGGTTTCAGGGACTACAAAAAAAAAAACACCAAAAAAAAAACCCCAGTCTGAACAGTCTGTCTCACAAGAAAACATTCTGAGTATGTACAATCAAAAAATCAACAACAACAACAACAACAAATCAAAACAATACGGAAGAACAAAAGTGAGGTGGGGGGGAACAATGGTAAGGAGCATTCACACTAATATCAACACGTCCACCTCACTTTGACAATCTCTAAGACACGCTAACACAGAGACACATCTTCGCGTGCACATATCCATACACACACACACACACAACTCGCACACACATGCACACACACTCTCAAACCCATACACACTCACACACAGTGACACACACTCACACACAGTGACACACACACACTCACACACACACACACACACATACACACACACAACACACACAACACACACACACACACACACACACACACACACTATCTAAACACCTTGTACACACACACACACACACACACACACACACACACACACACACACACACACACACACTATCTAAACACCTTGTACACACACACACACACACACACACACACACACACACACACACACACACACACACACACACACACACACTCACACACACTGTCTAAACACCTTGTACACACACATTCCTACAAGTCGGCACAATCCATCAGTATTGGACACTCATCAGCACTGAATCCAGTCAAGCCACTCTGATGGGCAAGAACCGCAGTTTGATATTGTCGTTATACCCGTCGGTATGCCATCATCTTGATGACGTTTCTTCCGTATTGGATGATTCTATCACCAGCTTCCCTTCTCCGTAGAGCTGACCTATCAGCACCTGCAACAGAACAAAACATACAGGTTCAGGTACAGATACACAACAGTCGAGGTGTTTCCCCCAGTTAAGTAGCTTCGAGCGTGGTTACCAGCTGGATGGGGGACTGTTTGCACGCCTTGGCTTCAGTACAGTTCCCCCCCAGTTCACCCAGCTGTAAATGGGTACCTGCCCTCTTTAGGGTCAGGGAAGGTAAAGCAGCGAGGGAGAGGAGATGGGCGCCGCCCTCAACATGCTGGCCCCTAGAGAAGCTGAGGTCTCTGACGCTTCACTCCCCTATGACCGCCTAGGTTATGGGACACCTTTACCTTTTTACACAAAAGTCATGTTCACACAGTCATGTTCACAAATGTATTCATGACTTAGCTCTTTTCTATTTTAGTTCCTTGGCAAGAGTTCCGCGGTTCACCACTGGTGTGATTTTGCTTATCTGATTGTTTTCGGCCCACCATGAAGGTAGCCACATTCCAACTTCAGGGATGATGTCTAAACACGACATCAGTGAGCAATAGTTTTTTTAAAACTTTTGTCATCCATTTCCACCAGTATGCACTGGCCTACTCTTTAAAAAAAAAAGCGGAACAGGTTTTAACATGTACGCAAGATGTTCTACATGTGTTCACACATGGGACCTTGGGTTATGACTTATGCTCTCATCTAAAGGACTTTCAGAGGTGTGGAGTCTGAACTGGTGTTAACTCCATGGGAAAAAAAATAAAATAAAAAATATAAAAATATTAAAAAACTCCATGGGAAAAGTCCCCTGAACCGGAGTCTCCGTGGTACCTCAAACGTGGGATTGATCCAAGACAGTCAGATCATGAGAGCAACGCTCTAACCACCAGGCTCCCCCCTCCCCATTTACCGTTTAAAAAATCTCAAACGATACACATTTATACACATTTAGTTGCTCGCTCACTTAGCTGACTTCTGGGTGTGATTTCTTTAAACAGCATACAGTGCTACACGCTGAGCTATTTCTACGTTTCAGAAGTTCCTCTCATGTACACAGTGTCAGGAGATGTTCTTACCTCCCCTGACGCTGCAAATTCAAGTCTAATTTTTTTTTTTTAATTGATTTATTCTTTTATATTGAGGATAATGGAATAAGCACTCATGTGCTTTTTTACATCCAGTCCCAGTGTGTATGCAGTTGTGTAAATCTTATCTGTTCCCTCAAGCACACAATGGCCTACTCTTACGAAAAGCAGAACAGGATTTAATGTGTGCGCAAGATGCAATAAGCGTGAAACTGTGTGGTCATCACTGGCTATGACTTTACCTTCTCTGTTATGTAAATTACCCTCAGGTGAACATAGGAAGAAGCCAAAACCCTGTAATTTACTGAATAATACTGATTATGCTCGGTAACAAACAAGCCCTCATACACACAAAACTAAAGTGGTCTTATTGAAGTTTTCCTCCAACCTTCCCAGTCTGACAGTCCATTATCAATGCGCAAAATACTTCAAGAAACTTGTACAGTATCAGATCAGTCTTGACAAGTGCTTTGTTTCTCTCTAGTGCTTTATGGAAGATCTCAAATGCAATAACACTTGAGTAGGTTAGACAGACAGACAGACAGACAGACAGACAGACACAGACAGACAGACAGACAGATAGATAGGCTACCAGTCAAAAATGTGCTAAAATATGGATTTTTTTCCCATCCCTCAGCAAGAGCTCTGGGGTTAAATTTTGCATATTTGCAATCATTTTAGCCACCATTAGAGAATAGGAAAAATATTTTTTTATATGTGTGTGTGTGTGTGTGTGTGTGTGCGTGCGTGTGTGTCACTGTGTGTGTGTTTTCTTTACTGTCTAATTACCCTAGCAGAGATAGAAATGAGTCTCTTGATTCTGGACATGCTCCCTCACCTGTCTTTGCATCATTTTCAAATTGTCCTCCGCTTCTTGGATGAGCTTCTGAATATGGGATGGATCAGTGAGGTTTTTGTTGTTGTGGAACCCGTCTTTCGTCCTGCGAATAGCATACTTCCTGCAACAAAAATATAAATCAAGACCATCAATTAAACAAATACATGCTGCTTACCTTGTGCAGAAATAACATTATAATGTAACAGAGTGGACATATGTGATGTCCCATCTCTGCACAAACCTCGGGAACACGGCACAGCCAGACAGTTTAGAATGTTACCTCTAAGAAGAGGTTGCATAAATTACATTTCACCGTGAAGGCGAAGTGTATGCAACGAAGGGTTTTCGACCACTACCCAAGGAATCAGAGCATCGACAATTCACAGGTGTGTCTCTAAACAGAAACATGACGCTGCGATTGCGCGCTCCGTTCACATGGGAGATAATCTAATTACCACCCCATCACAATAATAACATGTCTGATTTTATATTTTATATATATATATATATATATATATTGCTACCTATATATATATATATATATATATATATATATATATATATATATATATATATATATATATATAGGTTTTAACATGTGCACAAGATGTTCTGCGTGTGTTTGCACATGGGGCCTCAGTTTATAGTCTCACCCAAAGGACTTTTATGGAGGAGTGGAATCTGCAATGGTGTTAACTCCAGGTGAAAAATCCCCTTGAATGGGATTCGAATCAGGGTCGTCATTGCAAGCACTATGTTCTTCTTCTAACCGCTTGTCATGGACTCCTTTGACGCGCACACACTAGCCCGTAAGCACACAGAACTTGCTGGTTTACAGTCTCCTCTGAAAGACACAATAACATATATATATTCAGTTTTATTTTCCTGTCAGACTGTATTGTAATTGCCCTTCAGGGATGATTAAAGTGTTTTTGACTTGACTGGAAGAAAAGGGCAAAGCTGAGAATGGAACTAAGAACCTCACAGTTTACTTACTACTAATGTAACTTTGTAAGGCAGGGGAACATACTGTCCTACCACCTTGGTTCTTTAATTAATGTAATCTAGATATGAAGACAGTAGATTAAAAAATATATATATCCTCCCCTGCTAAAAACATATACTATACCGTAAGGAAAAATAATTCCTTCTGTCAGTCTCTTTCGATAACAAGTTTTGAATTTGTGTCCAAGTGTCATCTGATCTTGTTGATGACACATGAGAGAAGTAGTTTAGTACTTTATGGTGTGACCTTATGCCATAATAACCTAAAAACCTGAAAAATATATGTGTTACATTACACAAAGACGGGTGGTGTTGGTTTCTTTTTTTTTTTGAGGGGGGGTGGGGGGGAGGGTTTGCTGCCTAATCTTCTGTCACATCCCCGTCCTGCTGTTCCCACACCACTCATTTCAAACACGCCACCACAGCCATACCCAGATTCGTTATGTCTCATTCCCAGGGTCAGATGTCCACAGGGAGCCCATCAATATCAGGCCACTATGGGGCCACCAGCGAGAGGGGCCCTGCACTGCTGCTGGGTCACTTTGGTGGTGTTCAGTGGTGCCTGTTCTGAGCTAACATTCGCAGGACACCACCTACTAAGCTCCCTACTAACAACAGTATTAGCTCAGTCGCAGAGCCAGACTGAGAGAGTCACCCACCCGAGGTGGTGACCACCACAACGACCCTTCAACGACCGTCCCCCTTCGAACCTCCAGCCCCAAAGGCTTTAACACAATCTCAACAAAGGCACAAAAAAGTACGGGAAAACCAAATCTAAGGTCACCATGAGACAAGAGCAACAGGGGCCACCGAATCAGAGGCAATTTTCATTATTGCCTGATGATCAATGGTCATGAGGATGATATAATAATTTTGCTGTGGAAGTGCATCCGTTTTGAGACTACTTGACAGGGTTCTACTCTACACTTACCGTCATAATATATCCCAGCGTCAACCGGGCCCAAGAAATAGAGACACCTGCAGTGTTGGTCAGGTAATTTGAGCAACACTCTCAAATTTGCATCCGTAAATTGGATGAAGTTCAACTGTGTGGTCCAAGTCTTCACAAAAAGCCCACAGCACACTCACTCTGGGCAGGAGCTGGCCAGAGTCCGAAAAATCCCTATGACTCTTACAGGATTCGAACCCGTGACTTTCCAGTCTGAAATCCAAGGCGCTAACCACTGCACCATGGCAGCTGGTACATTATACAGAGAAGTAGTGGGATGTGAAGAATGAGAACTCAGAGAGGAAGACTGTGTGTGTGTGTGTGTGTGTGTGTGTGTGTGTGTGTGTGTGTGTGTGTGTGTGTGTGTACGTGTGTACGTGTGTGTGTGTGTGTGTGTGTGTGTGTGCCTCTGTCTGTGTATGTGTATGTGTGCATGCATGTATCATTGTATGCAAGTGTGCATGCATGTATGTGTGCATGTGTGAGTGTGTCTGTATATCTGTATGTCACTGTGGGTGTGGGTGATAAAATGACAAGACACCTTCAATAGAATATTAACACAAGTGCGCACGACACCACACACACACACCACACACACACACACACACACAACAACACACACACACAACACACACACACACACACACACACACACACACACACACACACACACACACACACACACACACACACACACACACACACACACACACATCACACACTCACACACACACACACACACACACACACACACACACACACACACACACACATCACACCACACACACACACAACACAACACACACACACACACACACACACACACACACACACACACACACACCACACACACACACACAACACACACACACCACACACACACACACACACACACACACACACACACACAGAGTCACTCACTCACACACACTCACTCACACACACACACACACATACACACACACACACACACACACACACACACACACACACACACACACACACACACACACTCACACACACACACACACACACCAAGACTCAGCTGGAATCGCTGTTCAGTATTCTCCTCAACATCAACCTTGACCAGGATGAGGATAGCCACACTGACTGACTGGCAATTAAGTGACTGACATCTACCTTGAAAGTTGATAGGGCAGCGCACATTTTGTGGGGGGGGGGGGGGAAGAGGATAGCCTGGTGGTTAGAGTGATGTGCATGTGATCTGCTGACCCGGTTTTGAATCTCGTTGATGAGGATTATTCCTCTTGAGTTAACATCAGTGCCCACTCCACTCACCCTAAGAGTCCTTTAGATGAGACTATAAATCGAGGTCCCGCATGGAAACGCTTGCAGAAATCTTGCATACATGTTAAAACTCTCCGCTTTTCATAAGAGTAGGCCATTATGTGCCGGTGGGAACAGACCACAAAATTTACAAAACTGCAAACACACAGGGACTGGATGTAAAAAAAAAAAATTAAAAAATTAAAAAAAGCACATAAGTTCTTATTCCATTATCCTTGGAATAAAAATAAATAAATACAATTTTCATTTTCTTAGTATGTCATGGGCAAGTTAATTCTGGAAGAGCCCATCATTCTCAGGTGGCAGGATGCATTCTGGGTAGGTTTTTCATCCATGCTACTGACTACAACTATTACAGGCTTCTACAAAAAGCCACATGGGGGCTAATTAGCTAACAGATCTTTATTTTCTATGCATCTGCACACATTTCATTTTATTGTCTCATCTGAAGGATTTTCTCAGTTTCTGAGGAGTTAGGTTAGTGCTAATGCTAACTCCACTATCTCCAGGGAGAAATCTTGTTGAACTGACAGCTCAACGGATACTCAAACCTGCACTCTCAACATTCCTCTAGAGCCTCCTCCCCCTCTCCCCATGATGGTCTTAGATTTTTGCATTATTCACATTGTGCTAATGATTATAAATCGAAGACAGTGCTCTTTTCTGTGTTTTCCAACAGTTTTGAAATAATTTAAGCTAAGTACTATAAAATGTTAATAGCCAAACCTATATTCAAATGGCACTTGACAACAGACCAAGCGCTTTCACCACCTTCGATAATGTGTGAATGTCAGCGAGTGAACAATAACCATAATGACAACGTCGTCTGCTGTCATTCCTAGCGTGTACTTCGAACACGTGCATGTTTCTTTACCTCATTCTAATGCGTGACAGGTTAATGCATTCTTGCACAGAGAATTTTAGTCATATGTTGTTAATCACTGACGTACCTAAAATTGTAATCTGCAAATTTCTGTCCTTCCCGCAGCATTCTCTTGTAGAGTGAAAGTACTTGAGCCCTTGTCGCCGACATTCTCCTTGGCTTGCTTACATCACACTTTGTTTTCCGGCTGTCGTAATAGAATTAGGCTTCTATGCTCTACTTGTTGTACTATTTTTATTAACACTAATCGCCGATAAGAAAACATTTTAGTGTTCTTAACCTCAGTTTAGCCATTCTGTATTGTCAGATACTCGTATGATTTCATAGTTATTTTTGTGATTTCTTTGTCGCGATATGTCAACATCGATATAATGTGGAACTCATGGCGGCGCCCTTGAGCAGACGCAAATTGCTTCGAGTAAAGTGCGGCTTTGGAAAAGTATTGCTGTAGCCTACATGTCTGTCGGAAACTGGTGCTTGTCAAGGGGATACTATTCTAAGCATGGCTATAAGGTGTGTTTTCATAAATATTGTAGACCCGCTCATAATCACCACATGTGCGCAAGTTCGCGAGTTGGCCTTGAGAACAGAGCACTAGCCTAGGCCTTGGCCTACTCGCACAAGTAGGCCTACTGAAGTAGCCTAGGCCTTATGCCTACCTAGCCCTGTGTGCATCCTGTCCGATGCCAGACAGTTTGACCATCCGCTTATGATAGTCAAGGTACTCGTTTGTGGGATGAGACGATCACTGTTAATCTAATGTTTCATTTTAGCACATAGAACATCAGATAGATTAGATCTGTGCAACCAACCACTGCCAAAGCACCAAAAATAGTGAAAATACACACATGATATTGATGTAAGCAGGAGAAAACATTACAAGCCCCTAGGAAGAGAGTTTTCCATAGCAGATTTGGTAGCAAAGCAGTTCTGTAGGCAAACAAAAACTATGCTATTTTACTTTTTAGTATATTGTTGCAGGAATAAAATTCAATAGCTGTTCTTCCATCAGCATATTCGAAGGAGAGTGGTCATGGTGTTAAAAGTAATATGAATTGGATATATATATATAAATATAATCGCACAGTAAATGTCATACCAAGCAAAATTCAAAGGAATTTTGTGGGGGGGTTTTGTTGCATGGTTTGGATGGGCATTTTGTTTGTGAAATTCACTTTTTGGTTTGATTTTCAGTTGGTGGAGGTAGTAGGTTTGTGTGTGTGTGTGCATTTGGATTTTTTTCTGCCACCTGGAGATGGATGGCTCCTCTGAGTTCAACTTACCTGCAACACACTGATTAAAAAATAAATTAAAATCATAATGCAGTGCCCCAACAGCTGATTAAGGGATCAGTTGAATCAAGTCACTGAAATTATAGTGAGACGTTGTCTTTTCAGTTTTCATTCAATTTTGTTTTGTTTTTGTATAAATTTAGTTCAGAAAGTTGACAAATTTGTTCTTAGTGGTAATTCTTAACTTTAATTTTCTTGGTAAAGGTATGGTACTTGATTAATGAGAGAATGATTTCACTCTCTCTCTCTCTCTCTCTCTCTGTCTCTGTCTCTCTGTCTCTCTCTCTCTGTCTCTCTCTCTCTCTCTGTGTCTCTCTCTCTGTGTCTCTCTCTCTCTCTCTCTCTCTCTCTCTCTCTCTCTCTCTCTGTCTGTCTGTCTGTCTCTCTCTCTCTGTCTCTCTCTGTCTCTCTCTCTCTCTGTGTCTCTGTCTCTCTCTGTCTGTCTGTCTGTCTCTGTCTGTCTGTCTGTCTCTCTCTCTCTCTCTGTCTCTCTCTCCTCTCTCTCTCTCTCTCTCTCTCTCTCTCTCTCTCTCTCTCTCTCTCTCTCTCTCTCTCTCTCTCTCTCTCTCCCTCCTCCCCTCCCTCTCTCATTCATTCCATCCATGTTCTGTTTTTCAGACTGAAGGATACACTGCTGTGTGCAAGGAGCTTTGTGTCAGTGCGATGGGTCTGCAACCAGACATCTGGCAAGAGAAATCCGGCAAGGGCCGTGTTGGGTGACTCTGTGGTCATTGGCAATGTGACCTACCCGACTGACCACTTGACCAATGTCACCCCCACCATTTTGGCAAAGGTTGCACTTTTTTTTTAACTTTATTTCTTTTATTTGGCATTTTTTGTTTTGTTCAAACTATTTTAATTATTTTATTTTAACTTTTTTTAAAACTGTATTTCTTTTGTTTGGCATTTTTTGTTTTGTTTGAACTATTTTCAGGAATTTGGGTGTGTGTGTGTGTGGGGGGGGGGGGTAATGATTCATTGGTTCATCATTAATTTGCAGCCCTGGTTTAGTTAGCTATGTGTGCGAGGTGTGGAGGAGTGAGGAAATGGATTGGTGTGATAGTGATGTTCTAAACATGGTTTGGGTTTGTTTGGGGTTGCTTTTTTAAAAAATTATTTAGTTTAATCATTTAAGATATTGATAATCAAAATTTTTCTTATGATTTTTTTTCTTTTCCTTTTGTTTTTAATGATTTTTTTAGGGGGGAGGGGATGTTTTAAAAACCATCATTATGTTATGATTTTGCTTTTTTATTATGTTTTGCTTTTTTTATTTTCAAAACTCCCATGTATTTTAGGAGTATAATCTGCATTCACCAGCCGCCGCTGTGGCCTAGTGGTTAGGGAGTTGTACTCGTAATGTAAAGGTTGCGGGTTCGATCCCAGCTATTCCGCTATGGCGTTGTGCCCTTGGAAAAGGCACTTTACGGCTATTTTCTCACCCCACCCAGGTGTAAAAGGGGTACCAACCTTGTGTTGGGGGTTAACCCTGCGATAGACTGGCGTCCTATCCAGGGGGGAGTCTATGACTCTCAGTCGCTTAACGCCACAGAAACCGGGATAAGCACCGGCCTGATGAGCCTTATGGCTCGGGACAGACTTTAACTTTAACTAATCTGCATTCACAGCATTGCTATTAAAGTCCTTGAAAATAAGACATGCCTCCATATGCTTAAAAAAAAAAAAAAAAGGGGGGGGGGGGGGCTTGAATTTGACTTTTATCTTTTCAACCTTAAAATAAAAGATGTAACTTAGTGATCATTTAAATGACTTTTGAAAAGTATGAAAGAGAAGCAAGAAGTGGGAGCCTTATCACTATATATCAGGTTATCTTTTTGCCAAGAAAGGGTGTAGGGAAGAACTGTTAAAGTGGAGAGGAGGGTGGGGGGGGGGAGCTGATTGCTAGATACCATGTGGAAGGTTTCATAAAACTTAAAAGGGAAGGACAGCAGAACTAAAGCAGAGGGGTGAAGATGGTTGTAGGGAGAGGGGAGAGCAGATTGGTATCCTGAGCTGTCAACACTGGTGTAAACTGTAATGAGGTGTTGAACTCTGGCTGTTGTCTGTACCAGAGCTGTCAACTCTCCCCATCCACCTTCGACCCATCCTCTCTATGTCTCTGTCTCTGTCTGTCTGTCTGTCTGTCTGTCTGTCTGTCTGTCTGTCTGTCTGTCTGTCTGTCTGTCTGTCTGTCTGTCTGTCTGTCTCTCTCTCTCTCTCTCTCTCTCTCTCTCTCTCTCTCTCTCTCTCTCTCTCTCTCTCTCTCTCTCTCTCTCTCGCGGGCGCGCACGTGCCTACACACACACACACATAAAAGAAAAATTCTGCTGCTATTTCCCTTATTTGTTATAATAATTCAGTTTCTTTTGTTAACACCAGTTCATAATATAGAAAACACAAGCATCATTATTATGTTAGTTGTTTGTCAAAGTGACCAGTAGTTATAAAAATGGGAAATATTTGGGGGGGGGGTATTCAAATCTTACTATACTCTTGATCATGTTTTACTCACAAATTTTATTTGATTGCACTCTCACCCATTTTTTCTTAAAGTAAAAATTAGATACAAACTTTTTTCAAATTTCTAAAAATTTCTCTCTTTTCAAATTTCAATTTTTTTTCAAGTTTGAACATTGTCTTTGGTGTAACTGCTGAAGAGCATATGTCATTTTTAACCTCTGTAATGTCAAGTCAAGTCAAGTCAAGTCAAAAACACTTTAAAGTTTAATCATCCCTGAAGGGCAGTTACAACACTGACAGTCATATTGATCAATACGAATCATAATCAAATGTGTCATTGATGACAGATTGCAAGAGGCCTGCACAGAACGGAGCAACATCCTCTCTACCTCATACGTAAAAGAATCGAAGACTTTTTCTACCGCCACTACGTCAACCGTCGCGGTAACCCCATCTTCTCCGTGTATGACTCCCTCAGTCCCATCGTGACCCTACAACAGAACTTTGACAGTCTGCTCGTGCCGGAAAACCACGTGAGCCGAGCCCCCTCAGAGAGCTACTATATCAACTCTAACTACATGTTGAGGGCGCACACGTCTGCTCACCAGTGTGAGTTGATGCGGTCGGGGCTGGATGCGTTCCTGGTGGTGGGCGATGTGTATCGTCGCGACGAAATTGACTCCACTCACTACCCTGTGTTTCACCAGATGGAAGGGGTGCGACTCTTCACCCAGCATGAGGTAAGGCAGCTTTACTGTTCATGATTATGAAGGATTTTTTTTTCAGTGTGGTAAAGGATGGGGGGTAGGAGGGGGGGGGGGTGGGGGACTGATAAATGTTGTCTTGATATCATAGCTTTTTGTTGTGATAAGGAATTTTGTAGGTGGCTTGGGAAAATATGTGAAAACAGTTGAAGGTTATCTTAAATAACCTTATTTAAGATTATCCTGTTTATTTTCTTCAGGATTGTTTTCATAATGCTGAAATGTTGAACTTTAACATATGAAGTAATATCTGCTGAAAAGTATAACAAGGTTAAAGAGATGATATTGTATGAACTCGAGAAAAAATAACATCACTGCTTGCAATTTTGTTTATGTGTATAAAACTTTTGTTTGGTTGTGGGTTTGTTTTGGCTTGGTTTGGGTAGGATCTTTTTTTTCCTTGCTTGCCTGTTTGACCCTGTGTGTGCTGAACACGTGTGGTGTGTCAGCAGTTGTTCCAGAAGGTGAGGGACTCCTCGGGCCTGGGGATCTTTGAGGTGGAGGGGAAGCGCATGCCGGACAAACAGGAGACCCACAGCATGGAGACAGCCAAGCTGCTGGAGCACAACCTGAAGAAAACCCTCATGAGCCTCACCAAACATCTCTTTGGCCATGGTGATTGATTGCATGTGCACCAGACTGGTGTTTTCCTGTTACTGTCATGTGGTGTGAAATAAGGCTGAGGCTTTAACCCTCTTAGTCCCAAACCGGGATTTGCCGGGATTGAATAATTGATCCCCTGAATCCCGAACCGGGATTTGCCGGAATT
The DNA here is from genome assembly GCA_030674155.1 of Stramonita haemastoma. Taxonomy (NCBI): domain Eukaryota; kingdom Metazoa; phylum Mollusca; class Gastropoda; order Neogastropoda; family Muricidae; genus Stramonita; species Stramonita haemastoma. Next base: position 4,374,300 of record CM060330.1, read on the forward strand.
TACACACAGTAGATTTCCATCAGGCAGTGACCATCACTAATTGCTACCATATGTCAAAGCTCTATCAGGCTAGAGGTACAAAGCTTGCTGAGAGTCTGGAAGTAATTATAGCTGCTGGTATGTACTTAGAAGGAGGAAAAGGCAAGCCAGTATGTGTGCCTGACCTGATTTCATGATGGAATACGAAACCTATGGCAATTTGTTTTCAGAGAATCCGAATGCAAGAGGGCTAAGAAGAAAAAGAACATAAGAATATTCCTAGCATCCAGTCACATACTGGTTCAAAAGCTTGAGCAAAGTCAGCTTTCCCTAGGTGTGGTGAAACAAAGAAACTGACCTGAGTTTTTCAGATCCAAGTTGAATAAACTTCTTATGCTGAAGCTGATAAAAATTGCATTGAATAATATACTTTTGCAACCCCTCCCCAAAAAAGTGAAATTCGAAAGTACCTGTCCACTGATGCAACATCCAAACTAGTCACTTCTCTTATTCTTTCACGTCTGGACTATTGCAATTCTCTTTTGGCTGGTCTGCCAGCATCATCTATCCACTCTCTCCAACGTATACAAAACTCTGCAGCTCGACTGGTCCTCAGAAAGAAAAAATCTGAACACATTACTCCTCTCTTGCAATCTCTCCACTGGCTGCCTGTGCCACAGAGAGTTAACTACAAGATCAGTACTCTCTGTTATAAATGTCTCCACAAAACAGCACCCTCCTACCTCTGTGAATGTCTTCACGTGTACACACCTTCTCGTTCCCTCCGCTCGGCTGCAGATACCTTATCCTTAAAAATTCCGAGATTCAACCTATCTACCATTGGCCGCCGCTCTTTCTCTATTTCTGGTCCATCAATCTGGAATGACCTCCCTCTCTCCCTTCGGCAAAAGCCTACATATGACACTTTTAAATCCAACCTCAAGACACACTTGTTTCAAACCTAAGATTTTTGCCTTCTGTTTTCATCTCCTATTTGTCCCTGCCTTCAACAATTGAAATTCCATTCACCATGTCAAAATGTATAACCTCTATAAGTGTGTGTGTGTGTGTGTGTGTGTGTGTGTGTGTGTGTGTGTGTATGTGTGCGTGTGTGTGTGTGCGTGTGTGGTGTGTGTTGTGCGCGTGCGCGCGCGCGCGCGTGTGTGTGCTTTCGTACTTGCTAGAATTATTTATTGTCATTGGTTGTTTGTTGTGAGGGTCAAGTGCAAGCGCTTTGATTTGTTTTTACAAGATATAGCGCTATATAAATTCCATGTATTATTATTATTATTATTATTACATGCACATAGGTTTAACCAAAAACAACTTAAGGAAGTAAGTGGGGAAAAACAAGTAAGCGGTTAAGATGGGAAAATATATATATGTGCTTTGTAATTGATCAAATTTTTTGTATGGGTGTGTGATTGATTTCTTTTTTGAATGTGGACTTGTATGACAGTCGTGTAAATGATGGCTGACCTTGCAGACATCGAGGCGCGGTGGGTGGACCAGTATTTCCCCTTCACACATCCCTCCTGGGAGCTGGAGATCAAGTACCAGGGAGACTGGCTGGAGGTGCTGGGCTGTGGCATTGTGGAGCAACGCATCCTACAGTCAGGTACCCTTCGCTTTGTGCCTGCTTTCTCTTCTTTTCTGTCGTCTCTATATCTCTCTTTTCTGTCGTCTCTCTTTCTCTCTTTCTGTCTTCTCTCTTTCTTTCTTTTCTGCTGTCTCTCTTTCTTTTCTGTCATCTGTCTTTCTTCCTTCTTTTCACATCGTCCCTCTCACTCGTTCTATCTCCTCCAGTTTCTCACCATCCCTCTCTCCCCTTATCAGTCTCCTCCAGTTTCTTCTTTTCACAACTGCTGTCAGATACACCATCACCCCTTTCCTGTGCCTTTTTTTTTTTTTTTTGCTCCTCTTTTTATCCTTTCCTGTTGCCCCCCTCCCCTTTTTTTTTGGGCGGGGGGAGGGGGAGGGGGGGTATTTTGGGTTGGTTTTTTTTGTGGGGAAGGGGAGGTTTGCTTTTAGTGAGGTGGGTGAGTTGTTAAGAAAATTTGATTTTAAAAGAAAAATTTATCTTTGCAAATATATATTACAGCAATTATTCTATCAATATTTTTTAACTGGTTTGCGTTGAGAGACATTACAGTATATTTTGTGATCATCACAGTGCCTCAACATATGTAAAAACCACTCAGCAAATTTTTCAGAAAACACAGACTTTGATCAATAGCTAGGGGTGAAAGAAACATAACCATTTTACTTACATATTGCCACACTCACACATACTCGTACACATTCATATCTGCATACAGTCTCTTACATACTTGCACACTTATCTAGTTCTTACATTTTCCAACAGAGCATTTAAAATATATTTAAAAACAAAAACAAAAAAACAAGAGGCAGTGTGAGTTAGAAATTTTTCAGAATGTCCAAAATGTTCATCTTTTTTTCTTTCTTTTTTTAATTTTCAAACATAGTAGAAGGGGAATAGTTGAGCTGCCTGCATTTTAAAAACAGTGAAGCAGTGGATGTGTGCTTGAGTATTGTTGTTTCTCATCCTTGTTTGTTGTGTTTGTGTTGTACACCCAGTGGGAACAGGGGATCGTGTGGGCTGGGCCTTTGGTCTAGGGCTGGAGAGACTGGCCATGAAGCTCTACTCCATTCCTGACGTTCGCCTCTTCTGGAGCAAAGACTCCGGCTTTCTCTCCCAGTTCCAGCACTGTGATACCCACACCAACATTACCTACAAAGTGAGTCTCAGTTTTCTTTGCTTTGAGTTCATGGTTTGAGAGTATACACCCCCCCCTCCCTCTCCTCTTCTTTTTTCTAAAATTTTATTGTAAAGATATATTCGGTGCAGTATATCATAAGGGGACATCAAAAAGATTGTCAAAAGCATAAAAAGATCAAAAATATTTTCTAAAACAGAAACTTCATTTACTGAGTTCATTAATGACTACACCCCGTCAGTGCTACTTTGCATTGAACAAACCCCATGAAAAATTATGATTTCCTGGTTCTGAATTTTTGTATGACGTTTTCACAAATGATAAAAAGCATGCTACTCCATTTGGAGATATTTTACTTATATTCGTCGGTGTAGCCTTTATGGCCACTCCCAAAGAGAAATTTGTCCAGTGGGTGAACAGCTGTTGCCACCATTTGCATTCAGATCAATATTTGGGGGGGGGGGGGGGGGGTCTCTCCTTTAGGCCATTTAGAAACTGCAATACATCACTTGACCGACTTTCTCTGATCATTTTAAGCGTTTGGCAATTGTAGTGTTTGCCATGGATGATACAGTAGAAAAGAATACAAACTGCTGACTAAGAATGTTTCTGGAGGTCAACCTTGATGTCATTCTGATTGACAGTAACAGTTCAGCAGATGTCAGTGTACATTTGACACACTGCTTTATAAGGTGCGTGGGTTTAAGTTTAGGGGGGGGGGGGGAGTATAATCCTGTAGCCCCAAAAAGTCGTTGAACATTGAATTCAGATTTAACATGTATGCAGTGTTCACGCACACACCCATACACAGAACCTCGGTTTAGACTCACCTGAAGGAATCTGCTTACTGTATGACTGTGAAGAGATCTCTCCTAACCTTTATTTTATTTTATTTTTATTTCATTTTTATTCTTTTATTTCGAGGACAATAGAATAAGCACGTGTACTTCTTTTTTTTACTGTCTGTCCCCGATGCATGCAGTTTTGTAAATGTTCTCCTCTGTTCCCACCAGAATTTGAGCCATGCTCTCTCAAAACTCACAGCCCACTCACCCAAGAGGGCACTTTGAACGATGTTAAAAAATGAAAAAGGTATAAAAAAATATATAAAAATTATTTTATTTTTAAATTTAAAAAATGTTTGTTGTTTTCCACATTGCAGCCAGTCAGTATTTACCCCCAGTGCACCAACGACCTCTCCTTCTGGCTGCCCGCAGCCCCGCTACAGCCCTACTCCCCGAACGACTTTTACGACCTTGTGCGGAACGTGGGCGGGGACTTGGTGGAGCAAGTTTACCTCATCGACGAATTCGTGCACCCCAAGACCCAGCGCACCAGTCACTGCTACCGCATCGTGTACCGACACATGGAACGCACTTTGACCCAGGAGGAGGTCAGCGTTATCCAGCGAGAGATCGAGGAGCAGGTGGTGAAACTGCTGGACGGAGAAATCCGGTAAATGGTGCTCCAGGAACGGTTGTGAGGATGACGGACGAGTGTCATGGCTCTTTTGTGTTCTTGTTGTCTGTGACTGTGATGGGACCCTGCTGCTTGCGGTTTTTTTGGTTTTCTTTAATAGGGTTTGGTTGTTTTCGTGCAAGATTACCTTGAAGACTTTACAAGTTGATGCTCTTTTTATTGTGAGTTTTCTTCAGTCAGGGTTTTCGTGTTGGGTTTTTTTTTCTTTAATTCTTTTCCAGAAGTCAGTCGGGTTTGCCTATCCATCATAATGTGAAAAGGAAAAAGGGTATGAATGAAAGTTTGGTGTGTGTATGAATGAATGAAAGTTTGGTGTGTGTATGAATGAAAGTTTGGTGTGTGTATGAATGAATGAAAGTTTGGTGTGTGTATGAATGAATGAAAGTTTGGTGTGTGTATGAATGAATGAAAGTTTGGTGTGTGCATGCATGCGTGTTTGGGTGGGTTGGGGGATTGTTTGTTTCACTTTGTGATGGTAGTGTTGTGCACCAGAAAAACAACAACAAAAAACCCAGTAACACAACTCCACAGTAGCTTTTCTACTGGCAACAGAGGAAATTTAATAGTTTGGGAGAACTTAAGATAGAAAAAAATGGAAATCAGTGAATGAACAAATAGACTGTCCACTTATGCTACATGAATCAACAGCGAATACAGATCTCCGTAATACTATTGTTACTGTTATACTGACTGCCATATGTATGTACAGTGTGATAAATCACAGTTATGCCGTTCATCGTGTTCTGAAAAGTTGTGAATTTTCTTTTCACTGATATTTTTTTTCTTTTCTTTTCACTGTTTACATGTACATTGGGTAAAGGTTTGTTTCACGTCTTTGTACAAGAATGCACAAGCCTTGAGTTCCACTGTTGAAAACCAAATGTGTGCATAATATATCCTGAAATGTGTGTGTGTGTGTGTGTGTGTGTGTGTGTGTGTGTGTGTGTGTGTGTGTGTGTGTGTGTGTGTGTGTGTGTGAGAGAAAGAGAGAGAGAGTGTGTGTGTGTGGGTGCGTGCGTGTGGGTGTCATGGTGGTGTGTGTGTGTGCGTGCTCGCTTGGTGGTGTGTGCATGTGTGTGTATGTCTCTGTGTTTGTTGTGTGTGTGGTGTATGTGTAAGGGAGAGAGAGGACGGGGTTTAAAGTGTGAGACTTTAAATATATGTGTGAGGTGAAATAATCATGGCTTTGAACAGAGAAAGAGCATTATAGTTTAAAAACGGAACAAAAACGGTGTCAGGAAACGATTTTTGAAATTTGTGAATTGCCATATTTGGTGTCTGTCATTCTGCTCAAAAAAAAGGTTTTTCAATTGAAAAGGAATTTGTACATGCCATCAAATGATCCCTTTGTTTTTTTGTGTGGTCCATCTCCGTTAACCAAAGCTCATTCAATGGAAAAAAACACCAAGTGATCACATGTTCTGACATGGAAATGTATTATGTACGAGAGATGTTTATGCTAGTGTACATATTTAAGGGCTTTAATTATGAATGGGTGACTGCTTCATTCTTTTTGTCCAGAATAATATGTACAAAGAGTAATAAGTAATAAAACCTGAATTTTCTGCAATGGTGCATTCTTGTCTCTGTTGTTTGTCCAAAGAAAGCGAATAAGAAATATAGAATGAGATGTAATTCATGGAATTATGTGTGGCTATTTAAAATATTTTTTAGTGTATCATTAATATTGTCCTAGAACCAGTAACTCACAGTTGTCAGTACCAGGACAATGTGAGACCACTTAACAGAAAAGACCCTGCATGGTGATCAGGAAAAATGCAGGTTGCTACCCAGTGAAAGGTAAAGGTGTCCCATAACCTGTGCGGTCGTAGGGGAGCGAGGCATCAAAGACCTCAGCTTCTCTAGGGGCCAGCATATTGAGGGCGGTACCCATCTCCTCTCCCTCGCTGCTTTACCTTCCCTGACCCTAAAGAGGGCAGGTACCCATTTACAGCTGGGGGGACTGTACTGAAGCCAAGACGCACAAACGGTCACCCATCCAACCGGTAACCACGCTCGACGCTGTTTAACTTGACTGGGGGAAAGCAAGCGCTCTGACCACTGAGCTATCCCGCCCCCATGGGTGGAATAGCTGAGTGACTAGAGCATCAAACTTGAGACTTTAGAGACGTTTGAGATTTTAAGTCACTGCTGAGGTTTCTTCTTCTTCTTAGGCGTTCCCCAGCTTAACACCCTTGGGATCACCCAGAATATATATTCTTGTCTCACTAATCCCACCTGAGAATCACTATAAGATTAAGTACACACTGGATGGAAAGTTTGTATGTATGACCTTTTTTTTTTTCAAATACCTTGCCATATAGGCAGCCATAACTTACTGTAGGTTTGTTTTGTTTATTTGAAGGAGGGCACAGGCTGTTACACTAAAAGCTTGTCATGGCTGAAGGCATTCTCAACACAGCATTTTAAAGCACATTTTAAAGCAGAGCAACAATGAAATCCAGATTCAATCTCTTTTCTCACATCAATAACTGACAAAGGTTTTGGCCTGTACTATAGATGTCTGCTTTGAGGCAATGTTTCCTGTGAAGTAAACATTGGTTCTTCCTCCACTGCCCCGAAAGTACTCTGAATGACACTGTAAAACCAAGGCTTCATGAGCAAACACATGCAGGTTTTTTACCCTTTGGATGAGTCTATAAACCGAGGCCCCGTGTGTGAACACACGCAGAACACCTCACACACATGTTAAATCCTGTTCCGCTTTTCGTAAGACTAGGCCATTGTGTGCCAATGGGAACAGATAAGATTTATAAAACTGCATACACACGAGGACTAGATGTAAAAAGCGCATGAGTGCTTATTCCAGGATCCTCAATATAAAAGAATAAATAAATAAATAAATAAATATGCTAAAAATCTATCCATTTTTTTGCAGAAAAAAACTCTTGAAACTCGAAATGCTTTAATTGCACAAATAGAGCACTCCTATTACGATAGGAGAATAGCAGAGAAGACAAACAAACAACAAAACATAACAAACTAGCATCATCTGTGTTGTCTCATATTCCAATGACTTCCATTATGATTGATCAGACTGTGCACACTCTTGTATAATTATGCAGAAACATTTTTCTGTGCATTTACACAAGCACACACACACACACACACTCACACACACATACACACACACACACACACACACACACATCACACACACACTCACACACTCACACACACACACACACACACACACACACACACACACATGCATGCAGACACACACACACACACACACACACACACACCCCCAAAATGTGTGAACAGCCAGACATGGCTGGCCATTTTCTCGCGTCCTGATTTCAATTCACATTTTCAGTCATTTTACTTTCTCTCTGCCAATATCGCACACCCTACTGTTATATAATATCTTTATCTGTCTCTACGTAGCAAGAAACAGAAACTTGCTTATGGCATATCAGGTAATCTTTTGCTGAAGACTAGACCAGGTATTGCAGGTGGTAGAGAAGACACAAACACACCCAGTGAACATTCTGCAATCTACAGAAGGATGCACTTTGCATATGCATGCCACAGGCACAGGATTTTGTCACCATTTGGCAGAATTCCACCATCAGCATTTTATTTCTGCTGGGACGTATATATAATAATAGCAACAAGGTGTGTCTAACACAAAGCCTTTAGCATCAAAGTTTCTTGGGAGAAAGGCATTGGAAAGTTGTGGTGAAGTTTCATATCATGAATGTTAACATCAAAGTTTATTAAGATTACAATAAAACAGGGGGCAGGATAGCTCAGGGATCAGAGCGCTCGCTTTCCCCCAGTCAAGTTAAGCAGCAATGAGCGTGGTTACCAGTTGGATGGGTGACCCTTTGCACGCCTTGGCTTCAGTACAGCCCCCCTCTCCCTCCCCTCCCCAAGTTCACCCAGCTGTAAATGGGTACCTGCCCTCTTTAGGGTTAGGGAAGGTAAAGCAGCAAGGGAGAGGAGATGGGCACCGCCCTCAATATGCTGGCCCCTGGAGAAGCTGAAGTCTCTAATGCCTCGCGCTCCCCTACGACCGCATAGGTTATGGGACACCTTTACATTACCTTTAAGTAGCATCTATGCATACTAAGTATCCAAAAGATGACTCAAGATAAGTGATGTAGCCACACAGTGGGGTGACCAAGAGTTGAATTGGTTCAGTCAGTGTACTGTTAGCTCTCTGAGACATGGACAGACCAGAGAAGAGAAGATAACAGCCCCAGAAATCACCATGGAGCACAAGTTTATTCAAACAAAGCTTTCTGATATTTATTTTACAATCTTTTTTAACTGGCCAACATACTAAATCACTGTAATTCCTAAATAAATCCCCTCCCATACAACTGGCTATACACTCTGAAGATAAATGGCATCAAGAACAAACTTCTTTGTTTTTAAGACTGCAACTATTGTTGTCTGTCATTTGAGAGGAAATGTATTGCGCTGCCCTTAAGCACCTGACAAGTCAGACCTGGCGCATCTGACTTTGGCATGGGAGAGAATTGTTATCTTTTAAGTCTTTCTGGAAAAAAAAGGCAAGAGAATAGACCAAGAAGGCAGAAAATAGCAAAGAAGAAGATGACAGAGAGAAAGTAACAAGGTGGGAAACAAGGAGATGGATAGAAAAGGGGGAATTCCTAGCACAGAATTTCCAGAAGATGGGAATGCAATTTATCCTGACAGGCCCACGGCATCCCCATGGGAATATCAAGAACAAACAAAAACAAAAAAAGAGTCACAATTCAAACAACATCGATTATTTTCTTTTATATCATTCCTCTGCTGAAGCTCCAAGGTTTACCAACGGAAAAAGAGAAACGGGAAAAAAAGTGTGTGTGTGCTCGCGCGCGCATAAGATTAAATATGCATATTAAAGATACCATCATTTCTGTCAGTGTTAGGTGGGTTACCGAAACACAAATATACCCAGTATGAAGTTGGAGGTGGGCAAAAAAAACTGTCGCATACGCAAAATGTCACCACTCTCAATTATTAATGCTGAACCGTAACCTTAGAGAGAGCACGTGTTCTGACCACTGGGCTATCCTGTCCACCACAGCCTTGGTTTATTTATTTATTTTATTTATTTTATTCTTTTAAATCGAGGGTAATGGGATAAGCACTCTTGTGCTTTTTTATATCCAGTCCCCATGTGTATGCAGTTTTGTAAATGTCATCTTTTTCCACCGGCACACGATGGCCTACTCTTACGAAAAGCGGAACAGGATTTAGCGTGTGTGCAAGATGTTCTGCGTGCGTTCACACACGGAACCTCGGTTTATAGTCTCAACCGAAGGACTTTTGGGGAGAGTGGAGTCAGCACTGATGTTAACTCCAGGAGAAAAATCTCCTTGAATGGGAATCGAACCCGGTTGTCAAATTGCCAGCGCAATGTTCTGACCACTAGGCTATCCCGTCCCCTGGTTTGATTCTAGTAGAGACCCAGTTGAGCTATCTGACCATCGACCAGGCACCAATTACAGGCAAAGTGATCTTATAAGGCTAAACCATAAATGACTGTTTTAAGACAGATCTGTTGGCTCAGTGCCAGAAATAAGAAAGAAAAAACGGGGTCAGCTGTATCAAACTGATGAATATAGTGTGTGTGTGTGTGTGTGTGTGTGTGTGTGTGCGTGCGTGCGTGCGTGCGTGCGTGCGTGCGTGCGTGTGTGCGTGCGTGTGTGTGTGTGTGTGTGTGTGTGTGTGTGTGTGTGTGTGTGTTGTTTGTTTTGTTTTGTTTGTTTTGTTCTTGTTTTTTGAGGGAATTTTGTGGTTGTTTTTTTTGGTTGTTGTTTTGGTTTGGTTTGGTTTGGTTTGGGGTTTTGTGTGTTTTTTGTGTGTGGTTTTTTTGGGTTTTTTTTTTTTTGGGGGGGGGGGGGGGGGGGGTACTCCATTGTTCATGATCTTCAGGCAGTGTGCCTTCTGTCTAGCGTGCAGTTTGAGTTTGTGTCCGGGGGAAAAAAAAGTTTGTGTCCTCAAACCAGCCTGGCCACTGTCGAAAACAAAACAAACTGTGGTTATTTCTAGGTCCCAATGGAGATTTCCGATATTTTTAGGAACTGTCAGCAAAACAAACAAAACAAAACAAAACAAAGAAAAATCAGCCAGATGGGCTCGGACTGGCTTGGTTATGTTAAAGCGGATCTCTCTACAAACGATTGAAACAATAAGAACGACAAAATTAGTTTTCTACTGTTTGAAGTCCCCTCGCTCCCACCTCCACCTCTTCTACGTGTCCTCTCCCCCTCCATGATTACATCATCATGTCATGTGACTCACATAACTGCGCGAGCTCTTTATTTGTCACAAGATCATAATGCTGTGGGTCACATGACACTAGTGGGTTAAGAGAGAAGGAGACACGGATGCACTATAAGTAGACAATGTGAAGCCCGAGCTTCCGTTATATTTTATAACAACTGGTACATAAGAACCCGAACATAGATCAACTGCACTTTAGAGAACAATCGATACAAAAGATCGTAATGTCAACGTCTTTTAAACCGAAAGAAAGCTAAACACACATATCCAACCATGGCAGCACACACACACACACACACACACACACACACACACACACACACACCACACACTTGTCTTTTTTTCTTTTATCTTGCTTTGTTGTTGTTGTTTTTTCTAAACTGGTGTTAATAGCTTGATTAATTATTGATGGGGTTTCATTTAATTGTACATCATAAGCCTAATATCTACTGCTTACCCATGCAAAAAGTCACATGATAATGTGCCAAGGACAGGCATAAATGCACGCTGCACACACACACACACACACACACACACACACACTAATACGGGCAGATACACTTTTTGTTTATATAAACTTCTAGTGTGTTGCTTTTTCTTTCGGGGGTTTCCATCTGTTTATTCCTTGTTTAGGTGGGTTTTCTGTTTGTTTGTGTTAATTTTTGGTTTTGTTTTGGGTTTGCTTGTTGTTTCTTTTGTTTGTTTTTTGGTTTAGGGTTTGTTTTGTTTTGGGGGGGGGGGGGGGTTGTATTTGCTGTTGTTTTTTGTTGTTGTTGTTTTTTAACACCTTGCGCAAATATTAAAACCTGCTCTGCTTTTCTGAAGAGTAGACCATTGTGTGCCAGTGGGAACATTGGACAAATTTTACTGGGGGGACGGGATAGCCTGGTGTTCAGAGTGATGTGCCCATGATCTCCTGACCGAAGTTCGAATCTAATGCAAGAGGACTTTTCCTCAGGAGTTAACATCACGGCTGACTCCACTTTCCCCACAAGTCTTTCGATGAGACTGTAAAACCGAGGCCCTGTGCGAACGCATGCAGAACATCTTGCACACACTATAAATCCTGTTCCGCTTTTCGTAAGAGTAGGCTATTGTGTGCCAGTGGGAACAGATGACAAGATTGACACAACTGCATACACGCGGGGACTGGAAGAAAAAAAACATATGAGTGCTTATCCCATTATCCTCAATATAAAAGAATAACATAAATTAATTAATTAAATAAATCCTCAAAATAAATGAAAAAAATAATAGATAAAAGCGTAGGCCATTGCCTACCAGTGGGAATGGATGACCTTTACAAAACTGCATGCACACAGGGATTTGGTGTAGAAAAAAACATATCAGTGATTATTCCATTATCATCGAAATTAAATTAATTGAATTAAAAAAAAATCACACACACACACAACACAACACACCAA
>CM060330.1:4386292-4391292 GCA_030674155.1 Stramonita haemastoma
CTTTTATTTTTATACGCCGCCATTTTATTTGACGTCTTGCTCCGAAGATAACCTTCGGTCGTACTGTATAGCTACCTTTTCCCCCCCTTTTTTTTGTACAGTTAGCTCCCAAAAAAAAAAAATCATTTTATCATTTGTCTTTGTGTGTAACAAGGAAAGGACTGAGTTTGAAGAAATGTGATTATCAATTAAAATTAAAAATTCCCTCAACAGTCTTGTTTTTGAAAAGTCATTTTCAAAATGATTGAGAAGTTGGTACCTGCACTTTTTCTTCTCACTACTTTTTCCTCAATAACAGTCTTTGTTTTCTCTTTTATACCAAAACTGTAGCGCTGTAATTTTACACTCTTGTCGTCTTTTCTGCTTCTTTTGTTTTGTTTTATGCTTCGTCTTTGTTTATCTATTTGTTTGAGTTTTCTGTCTTGTGCTGTTGGTATTATTAGCAGTGGTGGTAACGGGTGGTGGTAAAGGTTGGTAGTGTGTGTGTGTGTGTGTGTGTGTGGGGTGTGTGTGTGTGTGTGTGTGTGCGTGTGCGGGTATGTGTGTGTGTCTGTGCATGTGCGTTTTTTGGTGTGTGTTTGTGTGTGTGTGTTTTTTGTGTGTGTGTGTGTGTGTTTGTTTTGTGTGTGTGTGTGTGTGTGTGTGTGTGTGTGTTTGTGTGTGTGTGTGAGTGTGGGTGTGTTTGTGTGTGTGTGTGTGTGGTGTTTGTGTGTGTGGTATGCTGTGTGTGTGGGTGTGTGGGTGTGTGTGTGTGTGTAGGTGTGTTTCCTCGTTATCTTCTTGTTCTTCTTTGTTGAGAGCCTATTTGCCAGTGTGTGTTTTTTTTTATACCACTTCATGTCACAGCGATTTCTCTGCGTGAAATTTGGGCTGCTCTCCCGGGGAGAGCCGTCGCCAAAAGTGAGCGCCACCGTTTTGTATTTCTTTTTCCTGTCTGAAACTGTATTTGTTTCCTATCACAGTGGCTTTTTTTTTTTACATAATTTTGCCAGGGACCACCCTCTTGTTGCTGTGGGGTTTTTTTACGTGCGGTAAATAAATATTTTGCAACGCACGGGAATCGGTTTATCGTCTCATCCGAAAAGACTAGCACCCAGACCACCACTCATGGTCTAATGGAAGGGGGGACGGTTTTTTGGGGGGAAACGGGACCAGATACAAAAAAAAAAAAATACCCAGCGTCCACCTACTACCAGTACCACCAGCCTTTTTTTTTTTTTTACTTCTGTGTGGAACTTGTGGATTTAAAGGGTGGGGTGTCTTAGGTGTATGCAAACTAGCCAAATACAAGAGCTACATATCAACAGGCACACAAAAAATCCTGTGGTTTTTGTCTAAGTATGCAGGGGGGAAAAAAGAAGAAAATACCCAGTATGTACCTACTGCGGGGTACCACGAGCCCAGTTTTCTTTATGCAGCTGGTGGAGCATCATTTTCAAAGATAGTCAGTGGTCAGAGCGCTGGCTTTCCCAAGTCAAGTTAAGAAAGCATCGAGCGTGGTTACCAGTTGGATGGGTGGCCTTTTTCCGCGCCTTGGCTTCAGTACAGTCCCCCCCATTCCCCCAGCTGTAAATGGCCCCTGCCCTCTTTAGGGTCAGGGAAGGTTAAAGCAGCGAGGGCGAGGAGATGGGCGCCCCCCTCAACAGGCGGGCCCTAGAGAAGCTGAGGTTTTCTGATGCCTCGCTCCCCTACGACCACAAAGGTTAATGGGACACCTTTACCTTTTTTCTTTTGGGGGAAAAAAACGTGTGTGGCGCTTTTGAGACAATGACACCAAGGCAAAGGGGAACAGATGAAGGGATAGGCGTGTGGAGTGTCACAACAATAGTGTCCCATAACTGAGAGTGACTGAAAAAGACAAGTTAAAAAACAGGTATGTAATAGTTCATGGGTAAAAAAAAAAGTTACCACGTAAAAACCAGAAGAGTGATAAGAAAACGTGTAGTTACGCGAAGCTGGGCGCCATGACCTTTTGATGGGCATACAAAAAAATGGGTCAAACAGATTTTTTTTTTTTAATGAAAAAAAGGTCAAGCAGATAAATCAAACCTGGTTCATCCCCTTTTTGTGCATGGAGTCTCATAGCTACGTTGTTGAGGGGTTAAAGGTCATTTCCCATCACATGTTACCTGTCCCGTTTACATCAGAAATTCGTCAGCATTTAATATGCAAAGTCCTTTATTTATTTATTTATTTTATTGTTTTATATCGAGGATAATGGAATAAGCACCCCTTGTGTTTTGTTTACATCCAGTCCCCGTGTGTTGCAATTTTGTTTAAAACTTGTCATCTGTTCCCACCGGCACACGATGGTCTGCTTTACGAAAAGCGGAAAAGGATTTAACGTGTGCGTAAGATTTTCTGCGTCGTTGGGCACACGGGCCTCGGTTTATAGTCTCGTCCGAGGACTTTTGGAGAGGGTTTGGATCAGCACTAAATTTTAACTGCAGAGGAAAAATTCCTTGACCGGGAATCGAACCGAGGTCGTAAATTGCGAGCGCAATGTTCTGACCACTAGGCTATCCGGGGCATAGAGTCTCTTACTATCAGTTTTTGAGGGAAATTAAGGGTCAAAACCCATCCCCTCTCTGCTGTTTACGTCAGAAATCCCCTCAGCATGTAATATCAGAGTCTGGTTGTTACAGGGGGGGGGGGGGGGGGGGGGGGACTGGTGATTTTAAATTTTTGTTTCATGACACACATAGCATCTCTCTTGCCAAGCCTGTTCTGCAGGGGACGCTTCAGGAATGAAGGAAGGAAGGTGGAAGAAAGGAGGGAGGGCGAAAGGGGCAGATTAAAAGAATTGGACAGAGGAAACCAATGAGACCGACCTTGAATGGCAGTGTTACTACGAAAAGGTATCGAGACGACCAGCCTGGAAAATAATTGTGGACAGTCATCCCCCGTGTCTCCGCAAGGATCGTTATTTTTAAGTCACGGGACGAACGATGATCATGGTAATTGATGACAAGCCTTTCTAATAACATTAGCTGGACTGACTTACTTAATTACTTAATTTCTTACTTATTATTTATTTATTTTTCATACATCTATTTATCTATTTATTCATTTATTTCAAGGATAATGGAATAAGCACTCATGTGCTTTTTTACCTCCCGTCCCGTGTGTATGCAGTTTTGCAAATATTTTCATCTGTTTCCAACGGCACACAAAGCCTACTCTTACGAAAAGCGGAACAGGATTTTTAAAGTGTGCACAAGATGTTTGCGAGCGTTCACACACGGGGCCTCGGTTTATAGTTCATCCCAAAGATTTTTGGGGAGAGTGAGTCAGCACTGATGTTAACTCCAGGGGAAAAGTCCCCTCGACCGGGAAACGAACCCCGGTCGTCAAATTGCAAGCGCAATGTTCTGACCACTAGTTTACGTGAAAGGGAGGGGCTCAAAGGGGTAGATTACAAAGTCTTTGCTTAGTTTTTTGTCGTTGGGGGGTTTTTTTGGGTTTTTTTTTTTTATTATTGTTGTTGGTTCCCTGGCTAGAGTTTCTAAGTTCACCAATGGGAAAAATGTGATTTTTCGTATGCGACTTTTTTCCATATAAAAGTAACCACATTCCATCTTCGGGATACAGTCGGCAATTGAACCTACCAATTCTGTTTAGGAAAGACGAGAGGTACCCCCTGCTCTTTCCCATTTTCAACTGTCGGGGGGAGGAGGGGGGTTGTGCGAAAGTCCGTAAGCCCACGTGTCCGACAGGTTCAGAGATCACACTGTTCCTAGATGGTCTCACAACATTTCAAAATAAGATTTAAATGCTTACGTATTTCTTCAGATCTTCAACTGTTCCATTTTTCTTAAAGGTGTGTTATTTTTCTGTTATTTAGTGAATGTCGCTCAAACTTCTTGACCAGCACTGTAGATGTCTGTGTCCCTCATGACCAGATGTCGCAGGGATGTATTATGTATGATGGGAAGCGTAAACCGCAGCCCTTTACATGTAACGTAGTCTCAAAGCACATTCACTTCCATAGCATTGTCTTTACATCAACATCAACATCATCACCCTTGACCATCATGCAATAGAAGAAAATTGCCTTGAATTTGGTGACCCCTGTTACTCTGGCATCACGTGACCTGAGTTTCGGTTTCCTGTCTTAGGCGTCAAAACCTTCAGGTAGGAGATTCATGACAAACGTCGTTGGCTGGACGTTGTAATGGTCACAACACCAGGTGGATGTTTCACTCAGTCTGGCTCTACAACTAAGCAATTATTGTCATAAAGGGACTTAGGAGATGGTGTCCTGTGTGCGTTAGCTCAGAACAGTACCAGTGACCACCACCAAATGACCTAGCAGCAGTGCGGGGCCTTTCTGATTAGTGGAATTTTTTTTTTATTCTTTTATATCGAGGATAATGGGATAAGCACTCGTGTGCTTTTTTTCATCCAGTCCCCGTGTGTATGCAGTTGTGTAAATATTGTCATTTGTTCCCACGGCACACGATTGCCTACTCTTACGAAAAGTGGAACAGGATTTAACATGTACGCAAGATGTTCTGCGTGCGTTCGCACACGGGGCCTCGGTTTACAGTCTCATCCGAAAGACTTTTGGGGAGAGTGGGGGTCAGCACTGATGTTAACTCCAGGGGGAAAATCCCCTCCAACGGGAATCGAACTCGGGTCGTCAAATTGCGAGTGCATTGTTCTGACCACTAGGCTATCCCGTCCCCATCCAAGTTAACTTTCCTAGGAGTTCAAACCCAGAGGATGCGACATAGGTAAGTCAAGGACTGGCTGGAGTGGAGTGAAGAAGTCGGAAGGAGCGGCGTGGGAACAGCAAGACAGCAGCATCACAGAGGTTTAAGCAGAGAGAACACATTGAAGAAGGTTCTTAACAACTTCACAGAGAGCTATGAACGATTACACATTGACTCGAAAGCGAGAGAAAGTTAGTCCTTTTTTCTGCACTTTTAAGATTCAAATTTACATTGCCGCCTTTCCCCCTCGCTGTTTTTGCTTTTGGTTTTGTTTTGTTTTTTGGG
>CM060330.1:4396292-4398792 GCA_030674155.1 Stramonita haemastoma
GAGATTCAGTTCGAAAAAAAGACACAAAAATAATCAAGCCTTAAGCATTTTCAAATGTCATTTGAATGCACTAAAAAAGCATCAATATCTAGCCCTACTGGAATTAATGATGATTACAGCACTATACCCCAGAATCTCACCATCATCCAAGTGTATGCTCCAACATCTGACTACGATGACGATCAGATAGAAGAATTCTATGAAGAACTTGAAAACGTCATCTCCAAAACGCCCAAAAAAGATATCCTTATTGTGGAAGGCGACTGGAATGCTAAGGTGGGACCTGATGCCTATGACACCTGGGCAGGAACCACAGGACGATTTGGACTGGGAAAAACAAATGACAGAGGACAGCGGCTGCTGGAATTCGCAAAGAAGCACAAACTGACTTTGGCTAACACACTCCACCCTCACAAGCCATCCAGAACATCAACCTGGCACTCACCAAATGGTCTGATTCATAATCAAATTGATTACATTCTGTCACCCCAAAGATTCAAATCCAGCATAAACAAGGCAAACACAAGAACATTCCCAGGAGCTGACATTGGCAGTGACCACGACCTTGTACTTACCACCATCAGGCTGAAACTGAAAGCAAAACAACAGCCAAAAAGCCCACGCATAAGATTCGACCTGGAAAAACTGAAAGACCCAACAGTGGTTGAGATCTTCCAAGCCAACATTGGAGGAAAGTTCGCCGCACTCACAGCCATCGACAATGATGTGGACACATTGGCCAACAACATCAAAGAAGTGCTAACGACAGCAGCAGAAGAAACATTAGGAAGAAGCAGAACAAAGAAACAACCCTGGGTGACAAATGAGGTTCTTGACCTCTGCGACAAAAGAAGAGAACTTAAGAAACAAAAGTTCACAAGTCAAGAAGCTTACAAGAAGTACATGGATAGCCACAGAGAAGTGAGGAAAAAGATGAGAGAAGCCAAAGAAGCGTGGATAGAAGAACAATGCAACAACATCGAAGCTGGAATGACCAAGGGAAACAGCAAAAACAGCTTACGACACTTTGAAAGCACTAACGAAAACCACACAGCCTAAAGCCTCTGTTATTGAAGACAAAGAAGGAAATCTTTTAACGGAAAACAATGCCATCCTCCAACGCTGGACAGAATACTGTGAGGGATTGTACAACTACCCACTACGCCCAGATACCAACATAGTTTCTGACAAAACCCCCTGAACACCAAGATAAAGACCCACCAATACTAAGGTGTGAAGTAGATGCAGCTATTAGACAATTGAAGAAGGGGAAGTCCCCTGGAATCGATAACATCCCAGCTGAACTCATAAAAAATGGAGGGAATGAAACAGCAAGGCGATTCACAGAACTTTGTCAGAAGATCCACGACACCAAAGAATGGCCAAAAGAATGGACACAGTCTCTTGTAATACCCCTGCCAAAGAAAGGAAACCTCAAACAATGCCAGAACTACAGAACCATCAGTCTCATAAGTCATCCTAGCAAGATCATGCTGCAGGTAGTCCTCAACAGACTGAAAAACCAAGCGGAAAAACTCCTGGCAGAAGAACAAGCGGGCTTTAGACCAAAACGCAGCACAATGGAACAAATTTTCAATCTGAGAATTCTGATAGAGAAGCATCTCCAACACCAAAAAGACTTGTACCACAATTTCATAGACTTCAAAAAGGCCTTTGACAGGGTATGGCATGACGGCCTCTGGCAAGTACTCAGGCACTTCAACATTGACAGCTGTCTAATTGAAGTCATCAAAGCTCTGTACGAGAACGCAGAAAGTGCAGTTTTTATGAATAATCACGTGGGCGAGTTCTTCAAGACCACGGTTGGGGTTCGCCAGGGCTGCCCTCTCTCACCTGTACTCTTCAACCTCTTGCTCGAAAACATCATGACAGAGACACTGCAAAACCACCACACTTCCATCTCCATTGGTGGAAGACCCCTTTGCAACCTCAGATTTGCAGATGACATTGACCTCATGGGCAGCAGCAAACAAGAACTGCAAATCCTCACAGACAATTTAACAGATCGAGCGAGCGCATACGGCATGGAGGTCAGTACAGAGAAATCAAAGATCATGGTCAACAGCGCGAGTAATGACATCACGGAAATAAAGATGAATGGAGAAACACTAGAAGAGGTGAGCCAATTCAAATACTTAGGCTCCATCCTAACAAAAGATGGCACATCAAACAATGAAGTGAAAGCTCGCATTGCAACAGCAACATCTGCTCTAGTCAGACTCGAGAAGATCATCAGAAGCAACAACATCAGCTTCTGCACCAAATACCACCTTTACAAATCCCTCGTGATATCTATCCTCCTATATGGCTGTGAATCATGGACTCTGACAGCAGAGTTAGAGAGGAGAATCCAAGCATTCGAGAACAAGTGCCACAGAAGACTTCTCAAAATATCATACAAAGAACACAAGACCAATAACTATGTGAAAGAAGAAATCAAAAAGCGTGTGGGCCCCCAAGAGCCTTTGCTCTCCACCAT
>CM060330.1:4401292-4406292 GCA_030674155.1 Stramonita haemastoma
AAACAAAGTTATAAAAAAAATAATAATAATGTTCAATATTACGAACTGTCATAATTAAGGCCAATAAAGAAAAAAAAATCAGCAGAGTACTAAATCCAATTTTTGATGGAAAAAATGTCAGGAAAAAAATACACATATGCATTGGTTTATATTATCTTTTTTCTTTCTTTCTTTTAGACCTCAGCTGCATGCAGGTCATGGAGCACTATCTTCTCTGTTTAATTTTTTTTCTTTTCTTAGCGCTTCTCACATCTTTCTTCATGGCCCAAAAAAAAAACTTTTTTTTTCTAAACACACAAATAACTAAAACATCCTTTTTGTACGTTTTATCCTAAGGTACCTCTTAAAACAAGATATAAGGAGGAAGGTGGCATGACGGTTAACACATTCGCCACCCTAACAAATTCAAGAAAATAAAAATGGTTGGTTCGATTCAGTCTCACCATTCTTCATAAATAACCCCATCCCCACAAAATCAATCTAAATGTCAAAGTCCTTAGAAAGACAATGAACCAAGAAACCGCGTGGGAACGTATGCAGAACATCCTGTGCACATATTAAAAATCCATTCGCCTTTTGGAAGAGTAGGATACTTGGTATCTGTAGGAAGGGATAATTTTTTTTGTTAAATGCATGCACATGAGTGTCATATGACACCATTCCTGAAGTCGGAATGCGCTACCTGAATGGGGGGGGGGGGGGGGGGGACGTCACATACGCAAAAATCTTACCACTGCAGAAACTTGGAACTGTAGCCAAGGAACATTTTTTTTTTAAAAGCACAAAAAAACTAAAAAAAGATCTTTTTGTTTCCTCTTCATAAAAAGAATTCTTGCCACCGCACACTAGTATCAGAGCGTGCCTTCTTTCAGAACATTTCTGGTCCTAAAAAACAAATTTTAATAAAAAATAAAAGCATTTCTAGTCCTGACACCAGATCAATACAAAGTGTCATATTTTGAACAGTTCTTACTGCAAAGTGACAACTGTGGATGTGTTTTAAAGTGAAAACAAAATTCATACTTTTAAAGAAAGGAGTGACAATGACAATCACATATTATACAAGTATTAAGACAGACTTAGCTTAATTTTTTTAATTATATTTTTGGTGGCCTCAGTTGCATGCAGATCGTGGAGCACCATCTTTTTCCTGTTTTGATCTTTTTTTCATTCTTTTCTTTCTGTTTTTTGATGGAGTGCTTCACACGTCTCTCTTCATTGGCCAAAAAAAGAAAACCAACAAAAAACCCTAAACACACAACAATTACAAATAAAACATCCTTTTGTTTTTTATCCAAAGGCACCTTCTAAAACAAGATCTAAAAAAGAAGTCTTGTTTTGTCTTCACTAAAAAAAAAAGGATTCTTTCCATAGCGCACTTATTATTAGAAAGGGGCTTCCATCACAGACCTACAACATTTCCAGTCCCCATATCAGATCAGTACAAAGCTATCATATCTTAAACAGCCTTTACTGTAAAGTGACATATGTCAATAAGTTTAAAGTGAAAAAATTCATACTTACAAAAAGGAGTGACAATGATCATCATATTTACAAGTGTAAGACAGACTAAGCTTACTTTAAAAAAAAATGTTGGTGGCCTCAGTTGCATGCAGATCATGGAGCACCATCTTTTTCCCTTTCTTTTTTTTATTTTCTTTTTCTTTCTTTTTATGATCGAGTGCTTCACACGTCTCTCTTCATTGGCAAAAAAAACCCCAACAACAACAAAACCAGCAAAAAAATCTTAATCACACACTAATGACAAATAAAACATCTTTGTGTTGTTTTTTTTATCCAAAAACACCTTTTAAAACAAGAGCTAAAGAAATATATTGTTTTCCCTTCACTATAAAAATGGGTTTTTGCAAACGTAGTACACCATTATCATAGGGGTATTTCTATTCATAGAAGTACACCATTTCCGGTCCTAATATCAGATCAGTACAGAGCTATCACATTTTAAACAGAGTTTACAGGAAAATGACAACTGTGGATAGGTTTAAAGTGAAAACTTATTTCTCCTGTAGCCACAAAGAGGAATGATAATTGATCAATGCAAGTGCTAAAACAGACTTAGCTCAATACAAAAAAAAAGGGATTTTTTTGTGTGTGGCCTCAGTTGCGTGCAGAGCATGGAGCACCATCTTTTTCTCTTTTTTATTCTCTTTTATTCTTTTCTTTTTTATAATTGAGTGCTTCACACGTCTCTTCATTGGCAAAAAAAAAAAAAAGGAATGAGGGTCTTTTTCTCTTCCCTACTATCTTTCTTTTTCCCTTTTCCCCTCATCAACCTGAATTAGCCTCTCTCTTTCTTCTATCTTCCCTACTGCCCAGAGCAATAACTGCCCCAGTGTGGATTGCTGCCTGTGTTCTAATGATATTCAACTGCAGTGAACAGTCGGCTGGGTTTATTGTTGCTCTAGTGTGTGCTGCTGCATGGGTTTATACTGTAAAAGGGATTCACCAGTCTGGGTTTATTTTTGCTCTAGTGTGTGGTGGTAGTGTTAAGTTGTCCCTGTTTCCATCTATTTTCTTGTCCTTGCTCTACTTTCCTGATACACCAAACCTTTTGCCTTTTTGTCTTTCCTTTTTCTGCCCCTGGTGTCTCCATTTAAAAAAAAAAACTATGGTATGTATGCACTAAAACATTTTGCACTTAAATTCATCCAGTGGGTATGGCAGCAGCGTGTGCTGTGTGTACAGGTGACTTATCTGACTCAGTATCAGTTACCATCACAGAACAATAACAACTTTTATGCCTTAACACAAGGGACATGTCGGGAGTAAAAATCAAATGCATACATACTAGAACACTTCATCCAAAGCTACAGATAAAATCATACTTTTAAAAAAAATGCAGTTCTTCCAACATTCAAGGATAATTTCAAAACTTAAATCCAAAAAAAAAGGGGGGGGAGCCCTCAAATAACGTCTAGCCCTGTCTTATATCAAGTACTACATGAAGATATGATATAGTTTTATATGATACCAGCCTAAAACTAGAACAAATGTATGAACTGAATATAATAAACCTAACAATCATGCCGGCACCGAAACATTTTTCAACAGACTGATTTTTTTTAAAGTCTTTTTCTTACCAGTGATTATTTATTGGATTATATTAATCGTTGAATTATTTTATATAATTTTCACTTGATACTACTTATTGGGAAAACTTTTCAACAAATTCTAAAACAGAGTGAAAAAAAATAAATTCAAAAACCGACTTAAAAAGAAACCTATGAATACGCAACACACACACACACACACACACACACACACACACAACACACACACACACACACACACACACACCTATTCTAGTCCATATCAGAAGGAGCCTTTCCTTGACTAACCATCCCTAACCCCTTTCCATAACACCTACAAACATCAGTCATGTTTCATGTACTGGTATTTAACTAATGGAGTACATAGAAAACCCTTCTCACTAATAATCCAAAAGAGGCTGAAGATCAGACTGAAAGACAAACCACTATGCCACGAGATCAGAAAAAGAGGCTGAAGATCAGACTGCAAGACAAAACACTATGCCACGAGATCAGAAAAAGAGGCTGAAGATCAGACTGCAAGACAAAACACTATGCCACGAGATCAGAAAAAGAGGCTGAAGATCAGACTGCAAGACAAAACACTATGCCACGAGATCAGAAAAAGAGGCTGAAGAGATCAGACTGCAAGACAAAACACTATGCCACGAGATCAGAAAAAGAGGCTGAAGATCAGACTGCAAGACAAAACACTATGCCACGAGATCAGAAAAAGACTGAAGTCACCTGCAAGACAAAACACTATGCCACAAATAGAAACAAGATCATCTATCCGAACCTTAACAACTCTAAAATAAATGGACAGAACACAGCCTTGCGACAATGACGAGATGACAATAGATAGACAGTGCACAGAACGCAGGAGATAAGATGTGTAGACGAATGGGTGTGTTGTGTGTGTGTGTGTTGGATTGTATGTATGTATGAGTGTGTACACATGTGTTTATGGCTGTGTGTGTGTGTGTGTGTGTGTGTGTGTGTGTGGGGTGTGTGTGTGTGTGTGTGTGTGTGTGTGTGTGTGTGTGTGTGTGTATCCATAACGCCTAGTGTCACTTGCATTTCCTCAAGATAACATTACATATGTAGGGCCCCCTAAGGAGTAAATGTAAGTAGATAACTGAAATCATGATGATTCTGCTTGACTAAACTGGAAAACTGCTATAGGGTAGGTAGATTAAAACACCTTAAAACTACATTTTTGAATAAGATGCAACCTGTGTAGTATGTAGTAATGTTTAATTTTCGATGAAGAAACAATTCTGAGAAAACTGATCCTTCTTCCCCTTTGATGGGTGGGCGTCTCTCTTCTCACTGCTTGGGACTCAATTCGGGGAAAAGCATGTGACATACTCATTATGTTAATGAGCCCAGGACGTGCCAGTTTCAACATTCCACGAAAGACATTTCATTTCGTGTCCTTGGTCGTTTGAGGTAAGTCAGGTACTTTAAGACCTCAATACATTGATTTCTTCAGCCTATAAGATCCAAAGAAATATTCATAATAATTACAATGATGTGAGATATCGAATATTTACTGTCAATTTGTGTTGTTCATAATGTGAAGAGGAAACCCTGCTGACGGCCATCTTGAACTGAAAACCGGTTTTCCAAATGCAACTAGGCTACATTAATATAATTTTGCTATAGAATTTTTTTTTAGCAAAGACTTCTCTCTATTTTTTTTTTCAGAATCTTTTTATGAAAAGGACTACTGTAAAAGTTATTTATCTGTGTAAACATCACAATGTTTAGGCTTTATGACAAAGAAATGTGAAAACATTAATTACCATGCTATGGTGGTCGAAGCTACATATTATGAAAAAATGTACCCATGGATATTCAACCAGGTACTCATAGTCAGATATGGCAAACATGATTTAAGGATAAATTACGTATTTACATAGATAAATGTGTTTAGAACACTTTAAA
>CM060330.1:4408792-4421292 GCA_030674155.1 Stramonita haemastoma
TCTGAGGGGTCGACTGTAAGTATGTTTTCATCTGTTCAAACAAATTTACACTATCTGTATGTTTTATTGTTTTGCACTGTTGTGCAGAATATGACAAGAAACTCAACTGATTTTTGTATACTGTTTGCAGTAAATCTAATACAAATAGTCTTTCCACAACCAGTCTGCCCACATATTAAAGAGCAGTGTGCTTCTTTAGGCAAGAAACCTCAACTGATCCATTAGTAAACAACTTATTTTAGCCTGTTACCTTCAATGTTCGGTTGTGCCTTCATCACTACATATAGATATTTTTTTAATATGCTCTTCATTTTCTTGCTCTTTCTCTATCTGAAGAGTAATTCCTTCTGACCAGTTTTCAATGCCTATTCCTGAGCCGTGCAGCTTATTTTCATCATCTGTCGACCTTAAGTCAACCCAAAGCGCATACTTAGATGTCAGGTATTCAAAAAGCCTAACATCATGTAGGTGCAAAGATTTGCAAGCAAGAGCTGTAGTGGGATCATTGTGTTGACCAGCACCAAAGTACCATTTTACCTCATCCAAGTATTAGTATGGCAGATAACCTGCGGCATAGACTTGATTTGGCTGACCCTCTATAGTGCATGACAAGTGTTTAATACGGGGATTGATAAACCTCTCACTTGATCTGGCAAAGGGATTGCCTGGTTCTTCAAACATCATCAATATGCCTTTTAGCGACCTTGCAGGAGTGTTCAGATTAATGTTCTGTCCACATCTGCTTTGCTCTTCAGTACTGTGCTATGGTTGAGCACTCTCTCTCATAGTAGACAGCAAGCTTTGACTGATTTTGCTGTGTAATCAGACGGGCAAACTCTGGGTGATTGACAACATCATACTCTAAAGATATACCATTTATTTTGTAGCTAGCTTCACTGTCACTGGATATGATAACATGAGCACTGTCATTAAAGGTTAGCTCATATGACAGTCTGCCTTTGAGAGCACCTTGATGATAAGGCATGTGTGAGCTGAGTAGTTCAAAGTCTGGGGGAATACAGAACCTGTTTCCATAAGCTCTTGCTAAGGCTACATCTCTTTTCCTGTTTTCCATATCATCAGAATGTACTCTGTGTTTCAGTCCTTTATCTAACTGTATGCCCTGATAAACAAGGTCATCTCTTTTGTTAGTTGTCATCCATAAATCAGTATAGATCAAGAATATGTCTGCATTGTTTAGTGACAGCACTTCTCTACCTTCCAGCTTGACACTAATCTTTTCATGATAGCCCTTCCTAGGTTTGCAACCACAGTTCTGTTTGGATCTTCAGCGGACTCTAGATCAATCTGAAAGGCAAGCCTAGTTGTACCGGGTACAATGACATCATGTTTTCCTAGATTAGGAAACGTAACAGTCAAAATCTGATTTTCGTTAATAGTGGAGGGGTTGTTTGTGATGACGATTGACTGTCTGTTCCCCTTAATACCCCGGGGATCTTTTAAGGGCCTGTAGGGATCAAGGGTTTCTCCAAATGTTTGCTGAGCCATCTTGTTTCTATTAGCAGCAAAAATAAAAGAAAACAACACACGAGTAGTAAAACAGAGGAAGAGGACAGTGTGTTTGTGCCTGCTGATGATATCGCTGAAGCAGAACCGCTGGAAACACCCATGCATTCACTCCGAAGAGAATTATTAGAAAGCAGAATCAATGAATTTCACCAAAGCTTGGGTCAACCAACACCAGACATATTAGACCCTAATGATTATGATACTGACAGCAAAGACAATCTAAATGCTATAACTGACACAGTAGAAAAGGTTTTAAGGAATCCCTATAAATTTTTAGCAAAAATACACTTAAGCAAAGATTAAATGCTGCCACACAGAGAAACCTTGGTATTAGTGATGCACTGTCTAGTAAACTGCCCTCTCAAGCCGTTGCACAATTACAGAATGCTGAACAAACCCCACCAACAAACATTGACAGTAGGCCTATACCTCTCCAAGACCTAGCAGTCAGCAAACACAGCAACAGAAACCATTAGAGATTTGGAAACCAGTTTCACAGACACAGCACTGAAAACAATAGCTGACCCACCTCTGCCCATGCAAGAAATAATGGGGCTTAATCAAGCACTACAGAGTATTAGAGGTAAACTGATAAATAATGTAGCAAAGATCGGTGATTTAGACTCGCTCATAGAAGTAGAAAAGAAGAAGTTAGCAGAAGCAGATGATGCAAATCTCGGACAAGAAATAAAAGAAAAAATCGCGCAGTGTCTTAAAGATTTACAAGATGAAGGCCAAGCAAGATTAGAAGTCCTGAACAATAACAGACAACAACTACAATCTCAGGTCAGCAGAATAAAAGAAACAATCCACCGCATTTTCTATGAAAACAACTCTAGGAGAATGAGTTCACACACTGTTTTGTGAGCAATGCCTAACACTTGTAAGTGTACTAACTACATTAGGCTTTTCATATGTACACTAATGAATGTGACGCTCCACCACATAATGAGTCGCATTGCACCACATGTCAATTTTTAGTTATTGACAAATTATTAATCTGCAATAAAAGGGCTATCCAATAAAAAATAAACGATCAAAAATCGGACAATTCTGTGCAAAGTTATTACAAATTTTAATGATAAACTGCAGGATGTGACAAAATGAGAAACAGGCAAGTTTATATTTGCAACAGGTTGTCAGAATGAGGGCTTGTGTATTTTCAAAACACATTTAAAAGCAAAAGGAATAAAACTTGTGCCTTGATACTTCATTATAAGGTAGATAAACGGATATAGTTTAATAATCAATCAAACTCTAAAAATTGCCAACTTGACCCCCATCTGCCTTTAATGGCTCCTAGTGCAAAATTGGGTAATGTGCTAAGGGACTTTCGTGGTGGAGCGTCACAAATATGCACTGACAAGCGGAATACTACCTTCATCCTTTCAACACCACAACCTTCACCACCCACAGGCACAGGCTCGGGTTAAAAAAGAATGAATGTTGTCCACGCATCTTCCTGCTCTTGCTCTATTGACCCAGTGTTACAGCAGTGCCATGAGTAAAAGACGTGTATGGTGGGCTTCAGTCATAGTTATACTTTCTGTGCACACCCCAATAGTACAAATTCCTCATACCGTGATTGCTGTCCAGCTTTTGTTTAAAGTCAGTCTTGCAATCAATGTCAAACTCATTGCACAGCCTCTCACAGGCTTTCATGTTAATTCTGTTATTGAATGGATTGAAGCTGGTATCAGTGGGCAATGGGAACTGCAGCTCTGGTAACAGGCGCCTGAACTGATAGTACACATAAAACCTGTACACAGGCTTTACTAGCAGGTTTTAATGGTTTTGATGGTTCATGTGTTCAGCCCAAGCAACACCACAGCCTGTAGATTTTTTATTGCTGCTTTGTAAAGATGACATACAGGAGCTTGAGCTTGAGCTTAAGTTTGTTAAGCTGGTAGACTGACAACCAACTGATTTGACGATATCACAAAACCATGGATGTGACATGGCAAGGAGAGACAAGAGAGGGACTGGTGGAGGGCTGGCGGGGAGGGATAACTCCTGCAGTGGATGGACAAGGCCTGGGTGATAAAGCCCTGACAGTTCTAATAATAATAATAATAATAATAATAATAATAATAATAATAATAATAATAATAATACAAGGAATGTATATAGCGCTATATCTTGCAAAAAACAAATCAAAGCGCAGATGCTAAGACCCTGGCAGTTCTTGGTGCTAAGGTCCTAACAATCCTAGGTGCTAAGGTCCTAACAGTCCTAGGTGCTAAGGTCCTAAAAGTCCTATCACTGGCTTTTTTCACATGGTAGACAGATGACATTGACCTCATGGGCAGCAGCAAACAAGAACTGCAAATCCTCACAGACAATTTAACAGATCGAGCGAGCGCATACGGCATGGAGGTCAGTACAGAGAAATCAAAGATCATGGTCAACAGCGCAAGTAATGACATCACGGAAATAAAGATGAATGGAGAAACACTAGAAGAGGTGAGCCAATTCAAATACTTAGGCTCCATCCTAACAAAAGATGGCACATCAAACAATGAAGTGAAAGCTCGCATTGCAACAGCAACATCTGCTCTAGTCAGACTCGAGAAGATCATCAGAAGCAACAACATCAGCTTCGGCACCAAATACCACCTTTACAAATCCCTCGTGATATCTATCCTCCTATATGGCTGTGAATCATGGACTCTGACAGCAGAGTTAGAGAGGAGAATCCAAGCATTCGAGAACAAGTGCCACAGAAGACTTCTCAAAATATCATACAAAGAACACAAGACCAATAACTATGTGAAAGAAGAAATCAAAAAGCGTGTGGGCCCCCAAGAGCCTTTGCTCTCCACCATAAAGAGGAGAAAGCTGATGTGGTTTGGTCACACCACAAGACACAACACCCTAGCAAAAACCATCCTGCAAGGAACAGTCGAGGGCAAGAGAAGAAGAGGCCGCCAAAAGAAATCATGGGTTGACAACATCAAAGACTGGACCGCCCAACCCCTACAACACCTCCTACTAGCCACACAGGATCGTGAAGCATGGAAAAAGATCTCTGTTGCGTCTTCTCTCATGTCCCCCCTACGTCCTTTGGGACATGGGACTGAGTGAGTGAGTGAGACAGTGTTGTCAAATCTACATGGCCACACCAGAAGTTGACTAACGTTTTCAAATTCATGAACAGGGAATTTTGAAACAGTGTTACAAAATCGGCAGTGACGCATCATGAATGTACGGTGGATTGACTCTCGTACAGCATACAGCATTTTTCCGGTAATACAGTCATCAAGAGTTCGCTCAATACTGGCTTCTGTCTCTGCTCTCTTACAAATCCTATCAGGATGATACGCAGGATAAAATAAACCAAACCACTCCTCCCCTTGACTGCTGTTCCCTTATCCAACTGTGTCCCCATACAGAACGGAGTCAAGAGTTAGGTCAGTGTTAAGGTTAGAGCCAATATGGTCAGGTTTTAGCATTTGCGGTATGGGGCAAGAACTAGGGTTAGAGTTGTGGTGTTAGCAGCAGCACAAGGGAACAGCACTACAGGGGGGGGAAGTAGTTATCAGGAAAAGTAATACTATTTCTTGAAATATACAGCACTCGTTTTGTGCCGAACTGTCTTCTTTAGGAAATCGCTACAACGTCAAGGAAAAAGTCATGGGAAAATTTCAATTTGTTGCTTTGAAATATGCGATGTTAGAAACCACACGTAATAATTTAGCCAAGACTTTCTGTAACTGGCTGTACGTTTCCAGTCATGAGTTTGGTGACAATTTCGTACGAGTTTTTATCGGCAATTTGAGATTTAGAATATCCCCAGTGGGGGTGCTAGAGGGCCTACCACTATACATAGCTTCCCCACATTCTGAAAATTTTATGCAAGGAATTCCCTCTTTTCTATCCCTATCTTTGTTTCTGTCTTGTTCCTCGTCTTCCTATTGCTTAGGCCTACTTACAGTCTATTTTCTGCCTTCTTGGTCCAATCTCCTACCTTTATTTTTATAAAGTCTAAGATCATTTTCTCCCATGCCGAACACGAATGTGCAAGGCCTGACTTGTCAAGCGCTTAACGGTAACGAGTTGCATTTTCACTTTTTTTTTTTAGATAAACAGTTTTTACTATCTACGACTTCGACAAAAAAGAAGAATATTTAGAATTTTCCTGCATCTAGGTACCATACCACAATGATGCTGAAAGCCAGTAATAGCACTGTTGGACAGTTTCTCTTTCAAAAGGAATGGATTAGAATGGAGTCCTATGAACTGTGGTGTAAGAGTTGTCTTTGTGACAGGACCCTCACCGTGCGTGTGCGTGTGTGTGTGTGTGTGTGTGTGTGTGTGTGCGTGCATGCGTGCGTGTGTGTGTACATTCGAATTTGCTATTTTTTAAAACTATTAATTGTCATCGATTGCTTTTGTGTTGTATAGGTGAATGCAAGCGCTTTGATTTGTTTTTGCAAAATAGATCTATATCGCTTTATAAATTCCATGTACTATCATTCTAATTATCTTAGTGGCATTCAAAGAATTATGGATACTTTCTGCACACTACCATCAGCTGAATGATGAAGAAAATCTCTATAAGCCTACACTTGATGCCAACTAGTACATCGCGATGGAATTAACTCTTACTTTGACGCTAACTCAATATGAAAGAAATAACTTTATACTTTGACATTGATTAATTCAACGTGAAGGAGAAAAAAATTATACTTCGAGAGGAAACGATGGGAAGACAACATCAGAGAGTGGACAGGCCTTGGGTGGAACGATCTACTACGGAGGGCGGAGGGCAGAGGACCGTGGAGAGTGGAGGAAGCTGGTTGCAAAATCTTCAGTTGTGCGCCCCACGGGACTACGGGACAGGTGAAGGCGAAGGTGAAATCTACGTCACGAAAAAGAAAGACCTTTATAGGTTTATGCCAATCAAATGAATGAAAAGGTAAGAACTTCAACATTGATACAAACTTGTTCAATATAAAAGACCTTGGATACCAACTAAATCAATATGAAGAGAGGTGCTTTATACTTTGATACCACCTAATGCAAATAAAGGAAAGCGCTTCACACGTTGATACCGACTGCTAACTCAACACAAAGGAGAGAACTTTTTACTCGGATATAATCTGTTAGGGATCGCCAAAGCAGGAGGAGGAGGAGGAAGAGGAGGGGGAAGGAGGAGGAAGGAGGAGGAAGAAGAAGGAGGAGGAGGAAGAGGAGGAGAAGGAGGAGGAAAGAAGAGGAGGAAGAGGAAGAGGACGAGGAAAAAAAGGAGGAGGAGGAAGAGGAGGAGGAGGAAGAAGAGGAGGAGGAGGAGGAAGAGGAGGAGGAGGAAGAGGAGGAGGAAGAGGAGGAGGAGGAGGAAAAGGAAGGAGGAAGAGGGGGAAGAGGAGGAGGAGGAAGAAGAGAAGGAGGAGGAAGAAGAGGAGCAGCAGGAGAGAAGAGGAGAGAAGAGGAGGAGGAAGAGGAGGAGGAGGAAGAGGAGGAGGAGGAAAAGGAGGAGGAGGAAAAGGAGGAGGAGGAATAGGGGGAGTACGAGTAGGAGGGGGAGGAAGAGGTGGAGGAAGAGGAGGAGAAGGAGGAGGAGGAAGAGGAAGAAGAAGGAGAAGAAGAGAAGAAGGAAGAGGAGAGGAAGAGAAAGAAGAAGAAGAAGAAGAAGAGGAAGAAGAAGAAGAAGAAGAGGAAGAAACACGAAGAAAGGAATAAACACCAACTCAATATAAACTAAGATTTTTAAATCTTAACACCACCAAACTCGATACGAAAGAAATAAGAAAATATTTTGATACTAACTAATTCAATAAGACAAAAAAGAACTTAATATTTGATACCAACAACTTAGTATGATAAAAAAAAAACTTAATGTTTATATTTCAACTAACTCAATATGTGGTATGAGAGAAGAGGTTAATACCATGATACCAGCTTAAGACCAAGTGAAACTTTATATTTTAGTACCAACTAACTCAGTATGAAGGAAAGATCTTTATGCTTTGATACTTATTCAATAATTATAGGAAAAAAATTTATGTATTGATACCAATTACTTCAATATGAATGAAAAACATTATACCTGGAAACCAACTAACTCAACATGATCGAAAAAGATATGAGAGGAAAAAAAAACCACCTACACATTGATTATCAGCAAAATCATTATTACGAAATACAACTTTAAATACTGCTCCAAAGAACTCAAATTGATGGAAAGACAATTATCCTTTGGCTCCAGCTAGCTAAAAATTTAGGGGAAAACCTAAATTTTTTACATTAGCAAACTCAATATCAACGAAATAAAATGTTTACACTTTGACATGAGCTGGACATCTTGGCTTAGTGTTAACTAAATTTGGTGGAAATCTTTATACTTTGATCTTTTTCTCAATTCACAAGAAAGAATGAAGCAACTTGACACCAATTTTATGGAGTAACCCGTTTATAAAAATTTCTTGACCTTGTTACAGTCATTTAGCTGTAGGCTACAACTGAGCAAGATGTAATGAAATGCTGGGAATAGAATTGACAGGGCTAAGTGATTTGAGGGCTTACCCAAAATCTTATATTTACTTTTTTTACGATTAAAAATCGGAATGTATTTTGTCCTATCTCTTTGTTAATTAATGTGCTCGCACTGGGCCAGTCAAATTTCAAGAGTTATAGTTCGACATGCGAGTTTTATATCACATATAAACTTTTTGAGGTTTTTTAGATTCTCTCTCTCTCTCTCTCTCTCTCTCTCTCTCTCTCTCTCTCTCTCTCTCTCTCTCTCTCTCTCTCTCTCTCTGCGCCCCACGGCGCAGACAAATACGAAAGGTCTTGATGGCATTGATGGTAAAATTCTAAAAATAGCTGCCCCCGTTATCGCAGAATCTCTTACATACATTTATAATTTATGCATTTCTGCTAACACCATTCCTAAAGCTTTTAAAACTGCCAAAGTTATACCTATCTTTAAATCTGGTGACCGTTCAGATCCCTACAATTATAGACCAATCTCTATTCTATCCATATTATCAAAACCTTTAGAGAATCACATCAATAAACATATTCTCCATCACTTAAACCGATATAATTTGTTACATCCTAATCAATCTGGTTTCAGAGCTAACCATTCCTGTCAAACTGCTTTGACAAGCTTAGTTGATCAATGGCTTACTAATATCAATAATAACAAAATCACCGGAGTTATTATAGTAGACTTTGCTAAGGCGTTCGATGTGATTGACCACACTCTGTTACTAAAAAAACTTAAAATCTATGGTCTGTCAGATAGTACTGTCAAACTCATGTTATCATTTCTTTCTGAAAGAAAACAAGTCGTTTCTGATAAAGGTAAGACATCGGCAGTACTATCCAATAACTATGGCGTACCCCAGGGATCTGTTCTAGGACCTATTCTTTTTTCTATATATATAAATGACCTACCCTTATCTCTAAACACACAATGCCAGTTATTTGCAGATGATACAACTATCCATACCAATCATTCTCAATTGAATGAAGTTACATCTGCTCTGCAAGAAAGTATTCACTGCCTGCTTCGATGGTCAGAGTTAAATCATATGAGTCTTCATCCCAAAAAAACTAAGTACTTAATTATAACAACTCGACAAAAGCGACAAAATCTTTCAAACAATTCTACGGCTATCTATATCAATAACAACAAAATTGATGAAGTAGACCATCATAAAATTCTTGGAATTACAATTGACAATAACCTTTCTTGGATGTACCACATCTCTGCATTATGCAAAAAAGTATCAAAATGTGTACACCAGTTATCTAAAATAAAGCATTTCTTAGACCTAAACGCTAGGAAAATGTTTTTCAATGCATATATTATATCCTATATGAGTTATGCTTCAACAATTTGGGATTCGGCTAGCGCAAATGTTCTCAAGCCATTGTTCAGTGTGCATAGACGAGCTCTAAAACTTGTTCTTTTAAAATCTTCATCATTAACCATTTCTGACTATAAAACACTTGACATTCTTCCATTGAGATCCAAGCTTAAGCATAATAAGGCAGTGTTTATGTATAAAATCATGTCCGGTTTAGCTCCCCCCTTGCTTCAAAACAGATTCACAATCAATGTCAATCGTCATGCCAATAAGATAATGGTGCCACTTCCAAGAATTGACCTATTTAAATCCACTCTCACATATTCTGGTGGTACACTATGGAATGAGATATCAACCCTCAACCTTCACAAAGCTTGCAGTGTTTCTATTTTTAAAAAAGTCTATCACGTACATCTTATGGACAACATATCACTATTTTGATGAAATTGATTCAATTTGCAACACCATTAATAACTAGTATCATGTAATTTCAATCATATGTAAGTATTATGTCAACTCTTAACCACCACCACCCAGTACTTTTGTCCCCTCTTTATTCTTGCCTCCTTCTCTTTCCCTCCCCCCACCCTCCCCTCTCTACACCCCTCTCGCTCCAGGGTTGTCTTTTGTCTCTGTCTTCCTGCCCATCTCTCTGTCTGTCTGTCTGTCTGTCTGTCTGTCTGTCTGTCTGTCTGTCTGTCTCTCTCTCTCTCTCTCTCACTCTCCCTCTCCCTCTCCCTCTCTACCTCTACCTCACTCCTCCTCTCTCCCCTCTCTCTACTATTCTTTTCCCCCTTCCCCAATTTTTCTCTCTTCCCCCCACCATTATGTCTGTCTCTTATGTAAAGCGTTTCTATTTCACTGAACTGTCTAGGTGCACATTATATTTCAGATTTATGATGAAACCTTTGTATAATCTTGGGTATGTTATGATTTTGCTCACTTGACATAATTAGGTACTAACTTGCATAATTGTAGTTCTTATTGTTTCCCTGATCCTTTTTTTTTTTTTTTTTTTTCCTTTTTTTTCTCTCTCCTCTTCCCCCTCCTCTTACTCCTCCTCTCCCTCTTTCCCTCTATTCTATTTTTCTCTTTTCTTTGTCCATTTCTTCTTACCCTCTTCAGGAGCTGAAAAAGATAATAACAGCCCGCACCTTATTCCTCTCACTCCCTCCCTCTCTCTCTTTTCAAATGTTATAGCTTTATGCTCAAATCATACGATTGGTTGATTTATTCACCAAATTTTGATTTTCATAGCTTTATACTTGAATTATGCATTTGGATTGATTGGTTGATTGTGGGCTGGATGAAAACAAGCCACCATTGTGCTTAATCTTTTCCCTCAATAAAAATGTTCATTCAAAAAAATGTTCATTCATTCATTCATTCATTCTCTCTCTCTCTCTCACACACACACATTCTCTCTCTCTCTCTCTCACACACACACACACACACACACACACACACACACACACACCACACACACACAGTCACACACACACACACACACACACACACACACACACACACACACACACACACACACACACACACACACACTCACACACAGAATGCTAAGTGCTTAATTAAGGATCTATCTAGTCATTCCTGTGTTAAGGTTGTGAAGATTCTTTACACATCCACACTCTGAAGATCACTTCTGCCGTCGAAATTCCGCTGTCGAAATTCCACTATCGAAATTCCACTATCGAAATTCCACTGTCGAAGTTCCGCTGTCGAAGTTCCGTTGTCGAAATTCCACTATCGAAATTCCACTATCGAAATTCCGCTGTCGAAATTCCACTGTCGAAATTCCGCTGTCGAAATTCCGCTATCGAAATTCCACTATCGAAATTCCACTACCGGAATTCCACTATCGAAATTCCGCTGTCGGAGTTAGTTCCGCTGTCGAAGTGAGTTCGCTGTCGAGTGATTCCGCTGTCGAAGTGAGTTCTGCTGTCGAAGTGAGTTCCGCTATCGAAGTGAGTTCCGCTATCGAAGTGAAGTTCCGCTGTTTGAAGTGAAGTTCCGCTGTCGAGGTTCCGCTGTCGAAGGTAGTTCCGCTGTCAAGGTTCCCCATTGAGGTTCCTGAGATTGTCGTTGAGGTTCTGAAGATTCTTTGTCCGCGGAGGTTCAGGAAATTTGTCCGCGGAGGTTCAGAAAATTTGTCCGTGGAGGTTCAGGAAATTTGTCCGTGGAGGTTCAGGAAATTTGTCCATGGAGGTTCAGGAAATTTGTCCGTGGATGTTCAGGAAATTTGTCCTGGAGTTTCAGGAAATTTGTCCGTTTTCTGAAGATTGTCAGTTGAGGTTCTGAAGATTCTTTGTCCTTGAGGTTCAGGAAATTTGTCGTTGTGGTTCAGGAAATTTGTCCGTTGAGGTTCTGGCAATTCTTTGTCCATTGAGGTTCTGGATATTCGTCCATTGAGGTTCTGGTTATTCGTCCGTTGAGTTTCCAGAGATTTTCTGTCTGTTGAGATTCTGAAGGTTCCCTTCCATTGAGGTTCTGGGGGGCTATTTCCTGCACTGAGGTTCTACAGAGCTTTTTGGCATTGAGGGAAGAGCTTTTCCCATGCTGTGAGGTTCTTCAGGGCTATAGCAACGTTGAGGTTCTGACGATCTTGTCTACATTGCGGTTCTGACGATCTTGTCTACATTGAGGTTCTGACGATCTTGTCTACACTGAGGTTCTGACGATCTTGTCTACATTGAGGCTCTGACGATCTTGTCTACTTGAGGTTCTGACGATCTTGTCTTCACATTGAGGATTTTTAGGAGCTTTTCCTTGTTGATGTTTTGGAAAGGTTTTTTCCATCTTGAAGACCTCAAAGCCTTTTTTAATGATGACAGTCTGGAGGTCTTTGCTGTAAAAACAAAAACAAAACAAAAAGCCCACTAAAAATCTGGTTTGTCCAGACAACTCAAAAACAATGATGATTATCAAGTTTGCTTTTTTTTAAGCTTAAAAGAGGATGAGGATTTATGATAACAATGATGACAATAACGGTAATAATGATGATAACCACCATGATAATATTCCTGATATCATTATGTGGGGAGAAGGGGTGAGACAGACAGACAGGCAGGCAGACAAAGAGAGAGAGAGAGAGAGAGAGAGAGAGAGAGAGAGAGAGAGAGAGAGAGAGAGAGAGAG
>CM060330.1:4423792-4551292 GCA_030674155.1 Stramonita haemastoma
TGTGTGTGTGTGTGTGTGTGTGTGTGTGTGAAGAGAGAGAGAGAGAGAAGACAGACAGACAGACAGACAGAGAGAGAGAGAGAGAGAGAGAGAGAGAGAGAGAGAGAGAGAGAGAGAGAGAGAGATCAATACACTCTTATGAAGACTGAAGAAGATCCTATGTCTTTATCATTTTAAAATCAAGTTGAAGCCCCCTTACAAAAGCAGATTAAAAATTCATCTTATTGTAGAGTGAACTCACCATGACAGTTCGCATGGCCAAAAAACAAGTTCTGTGTATGTGTGTACTTTCCGGCTGTCCGTACAGCCGAGGCTGTGTTCCACCGGATGCAACTTTAGAACAGTCACTCTGCTGTTTTAACGATCAACTGATTTCCCGAAGATGCGAAAGGGTTACTGTTCCATGATTTGCCAAGAAATTAGCGCTTCTATAACTTAAGTGCCGTGGTTTCTTATTTTCCGACCGTGTTCCAATTTCCGACACCAGTTGCTAATGAAAGCTCAACTTTCACTATCGAGAGACATTGCGCAAGCTTTAAACATTGCTCGGCAAAACTAACAACCAATTTTTCTGTTTGTGCATCTATATCGGCAACTGTACCTCTTCTAGCCCCATCATGGCCTGTTAGCGTCATTTTGCGTTTGTTCCGCGTCCTTCTTTGCTTGTAAGTGTGTCAGTTCGATCCGTTTTTCCGCGAAAGTCTACACTACTTTCCGCCATTTTGTTTTGAAAGAGATGCTGTGCGCATGCGCTATAAGGGGAGACAACTGAACGATAGGACCATTACCTCCCTTTACGAAATAGGTGGCCCGACGCGAGTAGCAGACGACATGCATTCTATCGGCGATAATACGATCTTCGGACACGCTTCTCGCATTTATTTCTCCAAAGTTTTATTTTGAATTTTTTTTTTTTTAAATTTTAAATAAAATCTCACACATGACTTCCATTTTTAGGGCTTTTTAGGGCCTCCAGGGCAATATGTCTCATTTTTAGGGCTTTTTAGGGGCCCTATTTTGGCTTTCCCAAAATTAGGGCTTTTTAGGGACTTGTGCGAACCCTGTATAACAACAACAAAATTACTTGACAAACTTCTTTACCTTGTTCTCTGCTTCCACTTGCCCGTGCCGCATCCTCAGGCATTGAAGTACCTAGGACGGGAACAGCCTCGATGACAATGACTGCACACACACAAAAATTAATATTAAATGCCTGCGTGTGCATGCCTGCGTGTGTATGCCTGCGTGTGTGTGTGTATGCCTGCGTGTGTGTGCCTGCGTGTGTATGTGCCTGCGTGTGCATGCCTGCGTATGTGTGTATGCCTGCGTGTGTGTGTATGCCTGTGTGTGTGTGTATGCCATCGCCCAATGCTAAGTTATTAAGGTGACGCGTTTCTAATGGTCGTCATTCCGAGTTGGTGGATGGTTTAAAAGTGGATGGTTTAACTTCCGGCAGTACTTGATGAATTATTAGCAGGCGATTTTTCTTATCATCCACTTAAAAAAAAAAAACAACAACTTAACTCACACTTGCTGAAAAATTACTGTCATTTATGTATACAGACATGTAGATGATCAAATCTGCACCTTAACGATCTGGAAATTTTGATCCTTTTCTGCAAGTAGAAGAAACTTGCAACAAAATCCCAAGACTCCACAGTGGAGAAAAGTAAATGCAAAAAAAAAAAAGACAAATGCACAGGTACTTACCTCTCTGAGGTCTTGACACGTGCAGCAACCATAATGTCGGAGACAGTGCCAGAGAACTAAGATGACCCACATGACTTCTGACACCTATGCTACAACTTTTAAAGGAATCAGGGCGAGAAGGAAGAGAGCCAGACAGTCAAGCACCATTATGCTTGAAGAAAGAGTCTGGGGGCTGAATGTGTCCGTCCCTTTCCCTTAGGAGCACTGTGTGCCAGGGTTTTTTGCTCGCTGTGCCGTCTTAGAACACCAAAATCGTTGTGCCATTTTAAGACACTAAAATCATTGTGCCATTTTAGGACACCAAAAATCAACGTGCCATTTTCGGACACCAAAATCGCTGTGCCATTTTTAGGACACCAAAAATCAACGTGCCATTTTAGGACACCAAAAATCAATGTGCCATTTTAGGACACCAAAATCATTGTGCCTTTTGAGGACACCAAAAACTAGCGTGCCCTTTTAGGACCCCAAAAATCAACGTGCCATTTTTTACACGAAAAATCAACGTGCCATTTTAGGACGCCCAAAATCAACGTGCCATTTTCAGACACCAAAAATCAACGTGCCATTTTAGGACACCAAAAATCTACGTGCCATTTTAGGACACCAAAAATTCAATATGTCATTTCAGGACACCCAAAAAATCAATGTGCCATTCTATGATAAAAACCAGTGTGCCCTTTTAGGACACCAAAAATCATTGTGCCATTTCAGGACACCAAAATCAACGTGCCTTTTCAAGACACCAAAATCGTTGTGCCCGTTTAGGACACCAAAATCAACGTGCCATTTCGGGACACCAAAATCAACGTGCCATTTTATGACACCAAAATTATTGTGCCATTTCAGGACACCAAAAATCAACGTGCCATTTTTTTACACGAAAATCATAGCCGATACCAAGTTTAGACTCCCGTTGGGAGTGCTTGTAATGCTCAGGACGAAGTCTTGCACTGTGTGATCACAGACTTGCCTGTAACTTCAGGGA
Organism: Stramonita haemastoma; assembly: GCA_030674155.1. Classification (NCBI taxonomy): domain Eukaryota; kingdom Metazoa; phylum Mollusca; class Gastropoda; order Neogastropoda; family Muricidae; genus Stramonita; species Stramonita haemastoma. The sequence goes on from CM060330.1 coordinate 4,426,491, forward strand.
CACATGTTGATTGGAGCCAAGATGACTTGAGGTGCTGTGGTGGACATTATGCACACACACACGCGCTGACAGGCTGTCCGCGGTACAAACAGACCTGTGAAGTGTGCAGGTACCGGTTTTGCATTGCCGGAAGCACTGCCTCACTACCTCTTCCTCCATTCTGCTGTATGTCGGACAGCAGAGGTCCACAAAGACCACAGTCCTCACTACTCTCATCGCGTTTGATCCCTGAAGTGTTTCATCAGAGATGGGAGGTCGTATAGACACCACTCTAATACCAAAGCCCCCAGACTTATCAAGTTTGTTTTTCAACATGGTGGAATCGGAAAATGGATGCGAGTGTCCGAGGTCCGTGAGCAACAATGCTAGGCTCATGCCAAGGGAAAAAAACGGTTATCCATGTCGCAGATCCCAGGGCAACAATGCCAGCCTCACGCAGAGGAATCGCAAAACGGATCTCCATGTTGTAGATCCCAGGGCAACAATGTCAAGATCACGCAAAAGAATTAAAAGAAAACGGTTGTTCATGTTGTAGATCCCTGGGCAACAATGCCGGGCTCTAAACCGGACCTGCCCTAAAGTATTTTTTATTTTCATGACTTTGTCCTTCAAGGGCTTGTGGGTTTGCCCTTCAGGGATCTGTATCTTTGCCCTACAGGATTTTACCTTTCAGGGATTTTGTCCTTCAGGGCTTTCCACAGATGTGAAGGTTTGCCCTTCAAAGTTCTGTGAAATCATTGACTGGATCTTCCATTCTACGCCCTTCAACCTAAAAGTGTCTAACATAAGTCAAGTCAACTCAAGTCCTGTGGGTAAGGACCAGTTCACTGGCTCTTGTGCTCCGGCATCGTGCTGCCGACGTCTCCAGAGCCTGGGGCAAGAAGGTCAAGGCCGAGTGGAGAAGACCTGGTGACACAAACCATAACCACAACTATAGAATTTACAGCAACATAGTTACTGGGGAAAAAAATTAGGAGGATGGCTTAAAGAGTTTTGAGCCTAGTTCCAACCCAATCCAATCATGTTTATAGCCCCGCCGACCACACAGGCCATATCGGAGGCTTTGAGTGAGTGAGTAAGTGGTGTGTGTGTGTGTGCGTGCGTGTACACGCGTGCGCGTATGCGCGTGTGTGTGTGTGCGTGTGCGCGTGTGCGCATGTGTGCGTGTGTGTGTGCGTGTGTGGATTTATCTTTTATAACAAGGATAATGGAATAAGCTCTCGTGTGTTTTACATCCAGTCCCCGTGTGCATGCAGTTTTGTAAATTTTGTCATCTGTTCCAAACAGCACACTGTGTCCCTCTCTTCCGAAAAGCGGAACATATTATAATGTGTGTACAAGGCGTTATACATGCGTTTCGCACACGGGATCTTAAATGGAAGATGTGTGTGCGTGTGTATGTGCGTGTGTACGTGTGTGCATGCGGGTGTGTTTGTGTAGGTGAGAGAGAGAAAGAAGGATAGGGAGGGGGGGGAGAGAGAGAGGGAGGAGGGAGGGGGGGAGAGAGAGAGAGAGGAGAGGGAGGGGGGAGAGAGAGAGAGAGTGTGTGTGTGTGTGTGTGTGTGTGTGTGTGTGTGTGTGTGTGTGTGTGTGTGTGTGTGTGTGTGTGTGTGTGTGTGTGTGTGTGCGCGCGCGCGCGTGCAGAAGTCTGTCACATCTTTATTTTTAGATGATATATTGAATGAGCAGACATGCTTTTTTGTATGCGAAATGTGTGGGGGGGGGGGGGGGGGGAGTGTGTGAGTGTGTGAGTGTGTGTGTGTGTGTGTGTGTATGTGTGCGTGTGCGTGTGCGTGTGCGTGTGCGCGTGCGCGCGCGCGCGTGTGTGTGTTGTGTGTGTGTGTGTGTGTGTGTGTGTGTGTGTGTGTGTGTGTATGGCGTTTGGTGTGAGTGTGTGGGGGGTGTGTGGGGGGGGGGGTATGTGCGTGTGTGGGGGCGGAGGGGGGGGCGCGCGCTCGTTTAGAGTTCATTAGAACACTCTCTACAATATTTGCTTTTCCTCATCTCTATAATCTTTTAATTATATGCTTTTATTTCGGGAAAAGTGACCAGCACTTATGAAGTTATGTGCTCTTTTAGTTTTACATCCATTCCTGTATTTTTAGGCAATTTTTGTTAATTTTTGCCATCTGCTCCCCCCACTGGCGACCAATGGCCTCCTCCTCCTCTTCCCAAAGTTGGGACAGGTTTCGACATGTCTGTAAGTCCAGGGCATGCATGCGTTCGCATATATGGGACCTCATTTTTGCCTCATTCAAAGGACTTCCAGGGGGAGTGGAGTCAGCATTGATGGTAGCCTAACTGCTGGAGAAAAACCCGCTTGAACGGGCGTCTGGGTCGGCGAGAACTTTGGTCGTCAAAATCGCAAGCGCCACACTACGCCACTACGCTATCTTGTCCCCGTGTGAAATATCTTATTAAGTTATTCAAAGGTAAGTTGAGATTTTTTTGTTAAGATATCCACATTCCAACTGTGGGGGTGTCTTAATACGCCAGCGTGCATGTGTTACATCTTTTCAATTTTGTCATCCGTTCCTACTACCAGTATGCGATAGCCAGCTCTTCCGAAAGGCAGAACAGGTTTTTGACGTGTGCGTAAGATGTTTTGGGTGTGTTCATACACATGAATTATGATCATAGTCCGATCTGAAGGACTTTGAGGGGGGGGGGGGGGAGTGAAGTCAGTGCTGAAGCAACTCAGGGGGAAAAATCCTTCCGAACGGGGGATCTCGAAGGGGGCTTGTATCCACGCTGTCAGATTGCTAACTCAACGATCCAATAACTTAGTTATCCCACCGCCACTAAAATTGATAGATAACACTCTCATTGATCAATACTGAGAGATCGTAGAACTATAAAACTACAGGTGAAACAATTATGATATACTACAATTTATACGCAATGCTCATAATGTTTGCTTTTATGAGGTCTTATGTCTAGGAAAAACAATTTGCTAGCAAAATACACTGCACTTAAGATTCATAAAAGAGGCTTTGAGGAAAAAGTAGTAAGGAAAGACAAAGAGGCGTTCTCACCGACTGATCCTGTGAGGATGCAGAACCAGGATGCAGGCTGAGGCTCTATCAGGGATGACCCGGTCATCTGTCATGAGCTTCAGGAAGGTAGTGCGTTCCCGCTGTGCCCTCGTCTGGTCAACCTAGAAATAAACAAAACACAGCTGTCTTCAACTTCGTCAGATTATACAAAACACAGCTGTCTTCAACTTCGTCAGATTATCTAAATCTATTTATCTCATGTTTACAGCTCAGCCGACCACGAAAGCATATCACAGCTGTCAGCCTATTCCAGTTTCGTGAACTCACATTTTTTAACCATTCCCTTCAACTTCAAAGTTAACACTTCATTATCCCTTTAAAATATCTAACACCATAGACCTTTTTTTTATAAAAAAAAATCACACTAAATGACAATACTATTTCTTTAAGGGGGCGCGATACCTAAGTGGTCAGAGCGCTCGCTTTCCCCCCAGTCAAGTTAAGCAGCGTCGAGCGTGGTTACCAGTTGGAAGGGTGACTGTGCGCCTTGGCTTCAGTACAACCCCCCCCCCCCCCCCCCCCCCTAGTTCACCCAGCTGTCAATGGGTACCTCTTTAGGGTCAGGGAAGGTAAAGCAGCGAGGGAAGGGAGATGGGCGCTGCCCTCAATACGCTGGCGCCTAGAGAAGCTGAGGTCTCTGGCGCCTCGCTCCCCTACGACCGCCTAAGTTATGAGACACCTTTACCATTACTCAAAGTGGTCGAAATTATGCTTCTTTTTTTTAATTAAAATTCCATGTAGGCAAAAATGACTGCAGAATATACATCCCGTGTTCATCTCAATGTTAACAGCATCACTACCTGGTTGCCAGAACACGATATAGGAATTTTGTTCCTCGGCTAGAGCTCCGAGGTTCACTAATCGTCAGGTTTTGCGTATGACACTCATTTTGGGGGCCACCATAAAGGTAGCTGCATTCCAACTTCAGGCATGTGTGCTGGATGTGTTCATGCTTCCATAACCCGTTGAACGCTTGCATGAATTACTGGATGGCTTCCCTACACCTCTTCTCCAGCAATTGTTGGACAGGGACGGGAAGCCTAGTGGTCAGAACATTGCGCTCGCAATTTGACGACCCAGGTTCGATTCCCGGTCGAGGGGATTTTTCTCCTGGAGTTGACATCAGTGCTGGCTCCACTCCCCCTAAAAGTCTTTCGGATGAGACTATCAACCGAGGCCCCGTGTGCGAACGCACGCAGGACATCTTGCCCACACGTTAAATCCTGTTCCGCTTTTCGTAAGAGTAGGCCATCGTGTGCCGGTGGGACAGATGGCGTTTACAAAATTGCATACACACGGCGGGGACTGGATGTAAAAAAAAAAAAAAAGCAAATGGATGCTTAGTCCATTATCCTCGATATAAAAGCATAAATAAATAGATAATAGATAAATAAATAAATAAATAGATTGTTGGAGAAAGACAGGTGGACAGACAGACAGACAAAGTTTCTCCTTCTAGCCTGATAGAGGTTTATCATGTGGTAGCCATTAGTGATGGTCACAGCGTGATGGAAATCTGTGTCTAAATCCCGGCAAATCCCGGATTTGGACTTGGGGGGGGGGGGGGGTGGTAATTATTCAATCCTGGCAAATCCCGGATCGGGACTAAGGGTTAGCTAAAGAAACATGCCTGTCTAGAAGGTGAGCAGTCAAGTTTTTGCGCCACTGGGTACACCTCCAGTGTGGTCTGGGTGCTAGTCTTCAGGAGGAGATGATAAACTAAGGTTCCGTGTGCGTTGTGGTCAAGTTTTGTGGTGTTATCAAAGCTACTCTACAAAACTAAAAAAAAAAAACACCTAAGGAACACAAATGCTTAAACATGCATTAAAACGTACGATTTCCATTCGCACCCTAACTTCGTAATGATGCTGGTTTCTCTGGTTACATATCAGAACTTTTAATACAAAAAATACAATCTTTACTTTTCCCAATGCTGTAGGCCTACTCTCCTTTGTTGACATGAAAATACACCAGGAAGGGGTTGGGGGGGGGGGGGGCAACTGGAAATCTTTCAAGTTCTAAAAGTATAAAATATAACTAATATAAGTTAATCAAGCCTATAACGCTTTTTTATGACGTTAAGCTTGCATCAGAAGCTTCTGCTTCCATCTCTATAATGTCATAATTTGGTATAGTGCGAAAAGGGGGGAGGGGGGGGGGGACTTGAAAGAGGGTGAATTTGGCATGACCAAACCATTCTGATCAATCACTATTAATCAATACCTAAGGACCTAACTACTATTTTTTTAAAAAGGTAAAGGTGTCCCATAACCTAGGCAGTCGTAGAGGGAGCGAGGCGTCAGAGACCTCAGCTTCTCTAGGGCCCAGCATATTGAGGGCGGCGCCCATCTCCTCTCCCTTGCTACTATACTATGCATCTATTTAATTAGCAACACTCACAGTTCTGCTTCTTCAAAAAATCTTCTTTGAATGCTGTGTTGCTGTTCAAGCCCTCCTGGTTTCTCTTCCACAGCAGTGAAACTGGTCCGCACTGCACACAGGTAGATCTGGTCGTTTGTTTGAAGTGACCATGAAAACATTCAACTCTCCTCGGCTACTTCAGCATAGAGATGATTTGCACGTGCAAAGAAGCAGTGTTTACAAGTTCAGGTTGAAGGTTCTGTTCAGCCACTGTCCTAATGTTTCACTGTTGTGTGTGTGTGTGTGTGTGTGTGTGTGTGTGTGTGTGTGTGTGTGTGTGTGTGTGTGTGTGTGTGTGTGTGTGTGCGTGTGTGTGTGTGTACATTGGTCCATGAGTGGTGGTCTGGGTGCTAGTCTTTCGGATGAGACGATAAACCTAGGTCCCGTGTGCTACACATCATTATTTAGCGCACGTAAAAGAACCCACGGCAGCAAGGGGGTTGTCCCTGGCAAAATTCTGTAGAAAAAAGCCACTCTGATAGGGAAACAAATACACTTGCAGACAGGAAAAAATAATAATAATGGGTAGGCGCTGCACTTATGGCGACGCGCTCTCCCCGGGGAGAGCAGCCCGAATTTCACATTATTCGTAGCAAATAGTGATGTAACATACCTGAAATTTTAATTGTGTCCTTTGTGTTGAATGAATGGAGTATAGGCCTACACATTAAAATGTTGAATCTTCATTGTAATGTTCCTCACTCACTCACTCACTTACACACACACACACACACACACACACACACACACACACACACACCACACACACACACACACACACAACACACAACACACACACACACACAACACACACACACACACACACACACACACACACACACACACACACACACACACACACACACACACACACACACACACACACACACACACAAACACACACAAAAGAAGCGAGCAAGCCAGACAGAGGGGGGAGGGGCAGAAAGTATACATACAACATGCAAAAATGTAGACAGACAGGTTAGCATACATATAAGCATAAACATACAGAACTACACGAATCGATGAGCAGGGACATAGGCTCATAGCATGACAAGATTTACAAAACTGCATACACACGGGGACTGGGTGTAAAAAAGCACACGAGTGCTTATTCCATTATCCTCGATATAAAAGAATAAATAAATAGCTATAGATGAAAGGTTACCCATCCAATTGGTAACCACGTTCGATGCTGCTTAACCTTGGCTCGGGGAAAGCTAGTGCTCTGACCACTGAGCTACTCCGTCCCCAAACAGAGCATAGCACTTCATTTTTTTTTTTTTTTTTTTTATCGAGGATAATGGGATAAGCACTCTTGTGCTTTTTTACATCTAGTCCCCGTGTATATGCAGTTTTGTAAATCTAAATGTCATCTGTTCCCACCGGCACACGAAGGCTTACTCTTACGGAAAGGGGAACAGGATTTAACGTGTGCGCAAGATGTTCTGCGTGCGTTCACACACGGGACCTCGGTTTATAGTCTCATCCGAAGGACTTTGGGGGAGAGTGGAGTCAGCACTGATGTTAACTCCAGGAGAAAAACCTCCTCAACTGGGAATCGAACCCGGGTCGTCAAATTACGAGCGCAATGTTCTAACCACTAGGCTATCCCTTCATAATGAAACAAGCCTATTCTAACTGGAACACTTCTCTCCCACACTGAATGGAGTAGTTCCCGAACAAGCAGCGAGGGCATGATCAAGACAGTAGACATGACGTTGCATACATACAAAGTGGATGTTAGCTTAATTCCGCCACACACCTGACTATGCAACAGAATCTGTCATTTGGAGGGACCTTGACTGGGTTAGTGTATTGGGTTAGTAGGGGGGTTGACGCTGGATCTTACGGCATGGGTCGAAAGTTCGATTCTCAATGTAGGCCTTAAGATTGAAGGTCGTTTATTCTTTAGAATCTTTTATTTTGTGCAGACTCCCTACGGTCTCTTCTTCCTTGAATGGGAGTAGTACTAGTAGTAGTAGTAGTAGTAGTAGTTGTTGTTGTTGTTGTTGTTGTTGTTGTTGTTGTTGTTGTTGCTGCTGTTGCTGCTGTTGTTGTTGCTACTGCCTGCTGCTTACTGCTGCTGTTGTTGTTGCTGCTGCTGCCGCTACTACTGCTGCTGCTAATGCTGCTGCTGTATTTGTTGTTGCTGATTTGTTGTTGTTGCCCATTCCTCAGCATAACTGCTCAGAGGTCACCCAGAGAATACACTCTGACTCATTCACCTCACCTGAGAATCACTATGAGATCGTAGATCCCCGCTGGATAACAGATTTACCTGTATGACCGTTTTCAAATACCTCGCCTTATAGTATAGGCAGCCATTCTCCGACTTCACTGCCCCCAAATCCCTTCGGATGAGACAATAAGCCAAAAAATAAAAAATAAAAATTAAAAAGAGACTATAAGCCAAGGTTCCATGTGCGAAGGCACCAGGACATCTTGCGCGCGTGTTAAACACCCGTTGCACCTTTCGGAAGAGTAGGTCATTGAGTGCCAGTGAAAAAGTATGAAAAAAATTAAAACACATGCACACCTGTGTTGTGTTTAGACATCATCCTGGAATACAGAAAGCAGCTTCCTCAATGGTGGGCAAAAACGTTCGCGTACATAAAAGTCTCCAGGGGACGGGATAGCTCAGAGGTCAGAGCGCTCGCTTTCCCCAAGTCAAGTTAAGAGCGTCGAGCGTGGTTGCCAATGGGATGGGTGACCGTTTGCGCGCCTTGGCTTCAGTACAGTCCCCCCCCCCCCCCCCCCCCCCCCCCCCCCCCCAGTTCACCCAGCTGTAAATGGGTACCTGCCCTCTTTCGTGTCAGGGAAAGTAAGGCAGCGAGGGAGAGGAGATGGACGCCGCCCTCAGTATGCTGGCCCCTAGAGAAGCTGAGGTCTCTGATGCCTCGCTCCCCCACGACTGCCTAGGTTATGGGACACCTTTACCATTTATTTACACAAAGTCTCATCATCGGTAAATCTTGGAGCTCTGGCCGAGGAATGAAAAAAAAAAAAAACGACACACTCTGTATCCAACTAATACTTTACTACATAAAAGCAGAACGAAGTTTCCTCTAAAGCTTGCTTACCATAATCACACCAAAAACTAGTGCACCCCCCTCCCCTACCCCTTCCATCTCTTCCCTTTCTCTGTTATTTGAAATCTTTGCCAAGTTCAAAGTCTATCAAACTTTACAAAAAAAGTAAATTTCAATATTGACACAAAAATTAGGGACTACTTACAACAATGGCGTAACTTAACACACCATCCCCATCACCACATCATCATCATCACCATCACCATATTATCAACAATTCATGGTCCAGTTAACTTAAAAATTGTACTGACATCGACGTCATCAGAAGTGAACGGCGACAAATAACTAAGGCTGGAGGCAGTCTAGCTTTTTTTTTTAAAACTAAATTTAAATAAATATAAAATCAGATGAATGTTGCCATAAAGGTGGCACGCACTCACACACACACACACACACACACACACACACGTGCGGGCGAATCAGTGTTGGGTGGGAGGGCAAAGAGAAGAGAGAGAGAGAGAGAGAGAGAGACGAAGAGAGAGAGAGAGAGAGAGAGAGAACAGATAGCAGAAATTTATTTTCTTGAAGGTAACAGAAGACCTATAAGATTTATTTTTTATTCGGATTTCCCTCCACACCACCACCCCCAACCCCCCAATATACATACATATGTAACCCACCAAAAATTTTGTCTATGAAGGTAAACAATTTTTTAGGAGATCACTGCACCTAAGCATGCACACTTTTGGAGTGTAGCCTAAAAGAAAGTAGAGCCTTTTTTTTTTTTTCTAAGTCAACCAAAAAATAGAATGTTAGTTTTTTGTTGGTATTTTGTCTAGCTCATAAAATATTTTTAGTTGTATTTAAATTTAGAGTCGTGTAGAAAAACGTGAATAGTAAAGGAAGTAGAGATCTCAACACTTCCTGAGTCATTTCTAGAAATCGCCTGACAGCTGATCAGTCCCAGTTGATTGTTGAGAGAGCAAGCTACATTCTAGTAAGTAGTTTATTCTACTACTCACCTAAATTGTCCAGTGATCAACGTGTTTTTGAATAGGTGAGTGCCATGTTTATTGTCCGTTTTGGTTATTTTGAGTATGATGTTATGTGCTATTATAACATTTTTTCAGAAAAAAACATCAGTATTGTGAGGAATCTGTTTTTTTGAAGCAGCATCTAGCTGAAAGTAATTGTTATGGTTAGAAATGCTTTGATGTTTCAAGCATTTCTCTTGCTATGAGTTTTGTGCCTTTTGGTGTTGTTTAGCTTTATGAGTAAATGTGAATTTTGGAGCATTTTTAGCAGATCATTTTGATGTTTATGTTGTTATTTTGGTGTGTAAAGTACAGAATATGAAAAACCCTGTTCAGTACAAGTGAACTGAATTTCTCAAGGAGAAATACTGAAAACCCCTGTTTCAGTGAAGGTGAACTGAATTTCTCAAGGAGAAATATTTTGTCATGTATTATGTTTTACTCTATTGGAACAACTGAGAAAAGAAGTTTGGAGGGTTATGGCAGATGTGTTGTGTTGTTGTTGTACAAAACAGAACTTGGGATGAAATGTTTTGGCACCTTTAGTGGTTAATTATGGCACAAGATTGCTATGTGTATTATGTTGGGGAAACAGGTGACACTCTGGGAGTGAAGTTCCTCTGTCCTGCCACGAACGAACAAAAGTTCTTGTTGCCAAATTGAGGTTTGGTGAGAATGGCTGAAGAAGCCATCACTAATTTAGTTATTGTACTTGTTATCCACAGTGAGCGTTTATTGTTGTGTATGTTGGATTGTGTGAAGAGAGCACGAACCCTTGAACTGTCCATCTGATCCACTCCATTGCATTCAAGGCATGGCGATCTTAACTTAGTGAAGATCGCCATGATTCAAGGAAACAATCTGCTGTGACTTGACATAGCTTGATTTGGGTCATTGTTGAATCGCTTTACCACCAAACAATTTCAAGAATTTATAACATCAATAAACCTTTACAATAGTCATTTCTATTTTTGTTTTTTTTTTCTTTGCAGGAAAGAATCGGAACCTAAATTTCTTTTATGTACCAAGCGAGAGGATAGAGAACCTGGGCTACACACACACACACACACACACACACACACACACACACACACACACACACACACACACACATATATATATATATATATATATATATATTATTATATATATATATATATACTTGATATTGATAGATCAATCGATAGATAGATAGATAGATAGATAGATAGATAGACGGGCATGCACGTCCCTGTGTGTTGTGTGTGTGTGTGTGTATTTATGTGTGTGTGTATATTGTGTGTGTGTATTATATGTGTGTGTGTGTTAGTGTGTTATGTGTGTGTGTGTGTGTGTGTGTTATAGTGTGTGTGTGTGTATGTGAACATGTCTGTTAAAAAGGAAGAGAGAATGACATGACACTCCAGTTTGTAACGCTCTCCAGCAAGGCTGTAGCCTATACAATACTTTGTTCTTTTCCACAGGGGTTCCCCAGCAATTCACCTAGCCCGCCAAGTCTTTCAAGGACCAACACATCAGAACGGTAGAGGGTCAGACCACCCCCAAGACAAGACATGAACATCCCTTTCTCCAAATACGAAGCAGCAGGCAACAACTTCATCTACATCGATATGACCTCGACCCACTACGACCTCACCAGTCAGCAAATACGAGACATGTGCCGGTGGAAAACGGGCATCGGTTCGGATGGAGTGGTGGCACTGACCAAAAGTTGTCTGCCTGGATGTCTGTATAAACCGCAGCATTACCTTCCCCAGTGCGGAAGGGCAGTGTCCGAACTGTGTGGAAACGGTTCACGCTGCAGTCTGGCGTTTGCTGATAGGGTTGGTTTGTGCAGGCTTGAGGCAGGGGGCTCCGCCATCTTGTTCGAGGCTTGTGACGGGGAACACTGGGGAGGGAGGCTGTCTTCAGACCACTACTTCATCAGCATTCAGGACGTGTCTCTCCAGAGCATCACGGAGTATGGCAAGTATCACTACATCAACGTGGGTTCTCCGCACTACGTCTGCTTCGTGAAGGATATCCACAACAGTCACGAAGTCAGCTCAGAGGGTTTAGAGTTCAGACACACAGAGATCTGCTGTGTGGATTTCGTTCAGGTGATAGAGGAAGGCGGTGGTAGTAACACGAGGAGTCTGGCTCTGAGAACGTACGACCAGGTCTTGAGGAGGAAACGGATGCTTGCGGTACAGGAGCCACTGCCTCTGCTATCGTGGCCTTCTGTCGTTACGGGGATCCTGTGGGCAGGAGAAACCAGGGCGAGGTCTTGGTGAAGACACGCGTGTCCATGAAGGGCGGAGAGCTGGAGGTGGAATTCACGGCTGGGGACCGAGTCCTTTCCGACATCCGCCTCTCCGGCCCTGTCCGGCATGTCTTTGATGGCGTGGTCACGCTGTGACCTTGCTTCTTTCCTTCCTTCCTGCCTTCCTTCCTTCTGACCTTCCGGTGATCAGTCTGCAATTGTAGTTGTAGTGGTAGTAGTAGCTGCAGAACCAGCAGCAGTAGTAGTAGTAGTCGTCGTGTCTTAGTAGTAGGAGTAGTAGAGGAGGAGGAGGAGGAGGAGTAGCAGTATTGGTAGTAGTGGCAGTAGCAGCAGCAACAGTAGTAGCAGCAGCAGCAGTAGTAGTAGTACAGCAGCAGCAGTAATAGCAGCAGCAGCAGTAGTAGTAACAGCTGCAGTAGTAGTAGTAGTCGTAATCTCAGTATGTAGTAGTAGTAGTAGTAGTAGTAGTAGTAGTAGTAGTAGTAGTAGTAGTTTGTAGTGTAGCAGCAGCAGCAGCAGCAGTAGCAGCAGCAACAGTAGTAGTTAGGAGCAGCAGCAGTAGACGTAGTAGCAGTAGTAGAAGTAGTAGTAGAGTAGCAGCAGTAGTAGTAGCAGCAGCAGTAGCAGTAGTTGTAGCAGCAGTAGCAGTAGCAGCAGCAGTAGTAGCAGCAACAGCAATAGCAGCAGCAGCAGCAGTGGTAGCAGCAGCAGCAGTAGCAGCAACACCAGTAGCAGCAGTAGCAGTAGCAGTAGGTACATACCCCTGTTTTGGGAGCAGATAACTGTGGCTTCTTTAGTCGCCCAGACTCGTTTGTAGCAACATCCGAAGTGGCTCAACAGACCAAACTATACGTGCATGGCAGTCTCTGCCACCCTTGGTGCAGGCAAAACTGGACACCGGGTTGATGGCCTGGTTTCTGCTGTCTCTCCTTCCTGCGGCTTCTTCTGTCTTTCCAGTTTTGGAGACTCTCTGCTTCTCCCCTGCAGATTCCCTCACGCTCTGTACTGCGCTTCTCCATCCGCTGCCATTTTCTGCAAGTGCTTTTATTCTCATTGGTTTAATGTCCGTTCACTACAAGGTGATTTAGACAATGGTACATTGGTACATTCACGTTAGCCTAAGGATGCCCTGAAAAGGGGATGTGGGGAAAAGGTGAAACAAAGAATGTAATGAATGATGATAAGTTTATACAATTTCAATTATGGTAACTGACCTACTGGTGACTGGCAAATACTTTCTGCAACTGATACTAGGACATGCGACTCGGTATCGTACAGGACACTTTGGATATTTCCACATTTTTTTTTCTTAGATCTATCCCTTTGCTTTTATACGAGGCAATGAGCACAGGGCAATCAAACAATATATGATGGACTGATATAATAACAGAACAAGTGCAGAAAACATTTTTTGAATATTTAGTTTTCCGAGCATTTAGACGTAATTTATGAATTATAATGTCTATATTTCGTGGGCAACACAAACGATTTAAGTGAAATCTAAAAAAAAAATTGAATAAATAGAGTTTGCAAGAATTGAAATAATTTCAAATGAAGATAAACGTTGACCTATACTATTAATCATTATGTCACTTGTACATTCTGAAGCACTGCGTTTTGCCAGAGAATCTGGCAATTCGTTCCAGTAAAGACCGCAATGTGATGGTACCCTGCAAGTACTTATTACCTACCAGATGTCAAGAGTCTATGTCAGCGGTTTTTATGTCACGTTTGCCATAAACCTTCGCTTTGTAAAAAAAATAATAAAAAAAAGGAAGAAAAAAGCTTGTACAAGGTGAAAGGTAAAAAATAAAAATAAAAAGTAGGTAAGGTAAAGGTGTCCCATAACCTGTGTGGTCGTAGGGGAGCGAGGTGTCAGATACCTCAGCTTCTCTAGGGGGGCCAGCATGTTGAGGGCGGCACCCATCTCCTCTCCCTTCCCTGACCCTAAAGAGGGCAGGTACCCATTTACAGCTGGGTGAACTGGGGAAACTACTGAAGCCAAGGCGCGCAAACGGTCACCCATCCAATTGGCAACCAGGCTCGACGCTGCTCAACATTGGCTGGGGGGAAGCGAGCGTTCTGACCACTGAGCTATCCTGCCCCCCAAGCTGATGGTGACAAGAAGCAAGGTTTCTTGGGTACATGATTGTCAGCAAAGTGATTTGCTTTGAGGAAGGATGATAACGGGAACCTAGCTTGGTCTACAGGAAGAATAAATGTTCGTGCCAAAGGACAAAATATTAGGAAAATATGAAAAATAAAAGACATTTCAAAAACATCTTAGGACTTCTTTCTTTCTTTTTTTTTACATCAGTTTGTCCATAACCAAGACCCTGTATGACCGAACCGTTAATCCACAAGAGTCTGAACACAAAATGAAAAGGAAAGAACCACGGAGGCTACACTGAAACCAGCCTGGAGGGGGAGGGGGGAGGACAGCCTAGAAGTTAGAGTGTTGTGATCTGACGGCCGGGGTTGAGCCACCACGGAGGTGCCCGTTCGAGGGAATTTTGCCCTGGAGTTGATATCAGTACTGACTCCATTCCCCTAAAAGTCCTTCAGAGGAGACCTTTTTTTTTTCGTTCCGCGGCTAGAGCTTCGAGGTTTACCAATGGTGAGATTGTTGCGTATGCGATGGTTTTATTCCCTCCCCCCCCCCCCCCCCCCCCCCCCCCCCCCCCCCCCCCCCCCTCATTTAGGTAGCCACATTTCGACTTCGGGGATGGTGTCTAAACACAACACCTGTGTGTATGCGGGTTTTCTTTTGTTTTGGTTTGGTTGGTTGGTTGATTTGTTTCGGGCTTTTTGTTTGTTTTTTTAGGGGGGGGGGGGGGGGGGGTCATCCGTTCCTGCCGGCACTCAAGGGCCTACTCTTTTTTAAAGGAGGAACGGGTTTTTAACGTGTGTGCAAAATGTTCTGTGTGCGTTCACACACAGGGCCTCGGTTTATTTGGTCTTATCTGAAGGACTTTGACATTCAGTTTGATTTTTTTTTCCGTAAAAAATGGGAATAAACGAGGCCCTGTGTGCGAACGTGCAGAGAACATCTTGTGCACATGTTAAAAACCTGTTCTCCTTTTCGGAAGAATCGGCCAATTCATGCTGGTAGCAACAGCTGACAGACTTGTTTTGTTGTTTTTTTAATTCTCTTTCAGTCTCTGCGGTATACGAAATGAAAATGAAAAGGAAAGAACACGGAGGCTACACTGAAACAGCCTGGAGTGGGAGGGGGGAGGGGGGTGGGAGGGAGCAGGGGTTTGTTCCTTAGCCAGAGTTCCATGGTTCACCAATGGTGCCATTTTGCATATGCAACTCTGTCTGTGCTCACTGTTAAAGAAGCCACATTCCAACTTCGGGGATGATGCCTGACCATGACACAAGTGTGCTGCCGTTTGGTTTTTGTTTAGCTTTTGTTGGGTTTTTGTTTGTTGTTGTTGTTGTTGTTTTGGGGGGTTCCTTTCTTACCAACACGAATGGGCTGCGGTTTGGGGTTGTTTTGGGGGTGTTTTTTTTTTGTTTGGTTGGTTGGTTTTCTTTTTTTTTTTTTTTTTTTGGTCCTTTCTTACCAGCACGAATTACCTACTTTTTCCAAAAGGCAAAGCAGGTTTAACATGTGCCCAAGATGTTCTGTATGCATTATTAGCACTCGGGGCCTCAATTTAAAGTTTCATCCAAACAACTTTCGAGGGGGAGTGGAGTCAGTGCTGATGGTTACTCCAAGGGAAAATCCCCTTGAACAGGCGCCTGGGTGGTGGGTCACACCCGAGCCCTCAAATCATGAGGGCAACGCTCTAACCACTAGGCTATCCCGCCCTCTGATAATATATATTATATATATTTTTTTATATCATGGGTGTTGGGGGGGGGGGGGGGGGTTCCATTCTTGGGCTTCAGCTCTGACGTTAACCTATAGTGAGATTTTGTGTACACAACCTTTTTATATTATATTATTTTATAGATATATAGATAGATAGATAGATAGATAGATAGATAGATAGATAGATACCACTTTATGTCACAGCAGATTTCTCTGCATGAAATCTACCATGAAGGTAGCCGCATATCGACTTCAAGTATTGATATAGTTTGAATTATTTCCTGTAGTTAAAGACGGATGTGAAAGACCAAGTTATTCTCTCTCGGTCTCTGCTGATCTTACAAAAGTCTGGATAAACGAAGGATTATTATCTCTTGCATAAATTATACTAAATAATCAGCATAGTTAGCGTAAAGATTGGTGTCGATGTATTTTTCAGTATTATTTTATGATCTATTGTATTTGTATACCACTTTCAATCACAGCTGATTCATTTTTCTCTGCATGAAATTGGATGACAAACTGATGATAAACTTGTAACTTGGAGAAAAACAGAAAAACTTGTAACTAGGATGCACAGAAATCTTTGTCTGTGTCATTTGTGTGTGTGTAAGTGTGTGCAAGCAAGCAAGCGTGCGAGGGTGCGTGCGTGCGTGTGTGTGTGTGTGTGAGAGAGACAGACAGACAGACAGACAGACAGAGACAGACAGACACAGAGAGAGGGAGAGTCTGCCCGTGGGTATGTATGTTTCATGTCAATTCTTTTATTTCAAGGATAACTCTGTGTGTGTGTGTGTGTGTGTGTGTGTGCGCGCGCGCGCGAGCGCACGCGTGTGTGTGTGTGCGCGCGCTTGAGGGTTTGCGTTCTCACAAAAGAATACAGGAGAGTACAACCAATCAAAAAATACCAACACAGCGTCATACATTTTATATTTATAATTGTACACTCAACAATATTACAACAAGAAACAGCACTCTTACTGCATCAACAAAACAGTTTCCCACAAGTAGCAAAACGATTCATTCACATGGGCAGCATATCAAAACAAACTTACAGTATTCTCTCTCTCTCTCTCTCTCTCTCTCTCTCTCTCTCTCTCTCTCTCTCTCTCCTCCCTCCCTCCTTCCCCGTCTAGCTCTCCTTACCCCTCCCACTCTCTCTCTCTAACCTACAGACCTCTGTATCTATCACAACCTTCAAGAAACCATCCTTTCTTTTCAAAATAAACATTATCTGTTTATTGTTCATGTTTATTCAGAAACTGACAAGAACACACATTTTTTTCCTTACGAACACACATTTTTTTCCTTACGAACACGCATTTTTTTCCTTACATACTTGTATCTTGTCCCATAATTATTATCAGATTATTATACATATATACACACATACAAGATTAAGACTCTGATTTCATATTTTCAAAAACAGTCATAAAAAGGAAGAAAAAAGGGAAAAGCTTTAAAGGACATGAACTGCAGGATGCACATTTTCATACCCTTTCCGCTTTTTAGAAGAGTAGGCCACTGTGTGCCGGTGGGAACGGATGACAAAATTTACAAAACTGCATACACACGGGGACTAGGTGTAAAAAAAACAACAACATGAGTGCTTAATCCACTATCTTCAAAATAAAAGATTTTTTTTAATATCTTTTAGAAAAACAATAATAAAAAAAAAGACTGTGAGAAGTTTCCTTCCTATTTAAAGAATCAGATTTGGACTTCTGGCAGACTCCTCCAATCCAATCCAGTCCTGTTGTTTACATCCCAGCCCACCACACCACACAGGCCATATCGGGGATGTCAGGCAGACTCCCTCCAATCCAATCCAATCCAATCGTTATTTAAAGCCCCACCCACCACACCACACAGGCCATGTCAGGCAGACTCCCTCACTGACTGTGCTATCAATCAACCCTAACAAACACACTTGGCAATAAGACCAGCTGACTCCTTAACAAAGGAAGGCACAAGACAAGAGCAGGTGGACAGGTCTGTCAGGTTACTCTGAAGCCGAGACCATCATCAAATCCAAGCAGCACAGCATGTGGATAGAACAGTATCCACTCTACAAATAGGTCACACTCCTACTACCTGTTGACAAGAAGAGAAACAGGTCTGTATGCCCAAGAGAGGCGACAACCACCTAAATGAGCATTGTATTTATATATATCCATGAAATTCCACATAGGCTATACACTGAGCAGTGCCTTATACAATGTAATTGACAAGACTTTTGCACGTAGTCTGGCTGCCGGTCTTGCAATACATAGAAACTCCAAATGAGATTTTGGCCCGAGTCCAACTCAGAGGCCAAAAAGTTCTAGGGCAATTTGGAAAACCTGCAGCATACTGCTGCATTTATCACAACAGTTGTTGAAGACAAAAGAAAAAAAAAGAAAAAATTCGTTTTGTTCCTATGTTTGCACAGCAAAAACATAATCTATTCTTCAGGATTTGTGCATTTTATCTCTCTTGTGACCTAGCTTGACTTCCTTTCGAAGTTTCATCAAAAACTACTTTACCTAACAGTCTTTCTCACAGCAAGATATCATTTTTTAGAAACTATCTGCCTTCACATCTTATCCCTCTCCCTGTCAGTGTTGTTCAATTTCACATCACGGCTTATTCCCATTTGCAGCTGTTGTGAAATAACAGAACACTGGCAAGTCAGCAAATACACTGACCTAACGAAAAAAATCAGAAAAAAATGTCCAGCTTTGACCCCACAGGCAGTGATGAGATTCAAATTGTAGACTTCGCCTGCCCAAAGAATGGACACCCCGTGCTCAAATCATTTTTAAACATGATTGTAGAACAAATAGTAAAAATACCACATAAACTCAATGAAGTAACTAGTACATTACTGTTTGTTATATTTTGACATTGTAATTACATTGTTTTTCGACATTACAGTTTCATTGGGTTTTTTGTAATGTATTTGACAACAAGACACACACTGGTTTATTTTCATCACACACATAACCAATCATCAACAATTTTTATTGTGATCATAGATAAATCACTCAAAAAACCCCAACCTCAAAATGCTTGCATGTTGGATCTAGTTAGAAGTCATCCACACCAAAAACAATATACAAAAAAAAGAATACTTTTAACTGATCAATAATACAATATTCCTTCACAATAAATTGATACATAAAGAGATAAAGAGAGGGTGACAAAGGGAGAGAAACAAAGTGGTGAAGCAAAAAGTCCAAACGTTACTGAATATACAAATTTATACACAAGACCTTATCCAATCCTTTACAGCACTTTCCTGCACTGTGTGTCTGTATGTCAATCCTAACAATCGGGCAAAGGATATTTTGATTTATGAAATGCACTAACACAGCAAAAAAAAAAACCCACAGCCAGAATTAATCAGAGCATAGGGAGCAACAGGTTTCACCGTCAGTATTTGTAAACTTATCAGTACCATTCTTGTCAAGGCACAGCAAATTCTGAGACATAAGTTATTATGCTTTCACTAATCTTCAAGAACCTACAGAAATATAACATTTGTTTTGACAAAAATCAAGTACAGCAGGCAGGAAAAGTGACCCAAATTTAAATCCACTGACACCCCCCCCCCCCCCCCCCAAAACTACAAATAACAACAGAAAAAAGCACTCCATTCCCATATTCATTTTCTCACAGCAAATAGCTTGAAATTGCACAAGGCAAAAGCTTTGTCAGTATATTATATATATAAACAAAATCAAGAAAACATTTTCAGGTACTCTAAGAACATCTTTCAACTCCCATCTACTAATCAACTCCATTCCAAAGTCTTCTAACCCTCTTAGTCCTGAAACAGGATTTGTCAGGATTGATCATTCCCTCCCCTGAATCCCAAACCGGGATTTGTCCGGGATTTACACACAGTAGTTTTCCATCACACGGTGACTTACACTGATTGCTACCATATGTCAAAGCTCTATCAGGCTAGAAGCACAGAGCCTGCTGTGAGTCGAAAAGTAATTATAGGTGCTGGTATGTACTTAGAAGGAGAAAAAGGCGAGCAAGCATGTGCGCCTGACCTAAGTTCGCGATGGAATTCGAAATCTTAGGGGCAGTTTGTGTTCAGAAAATCTGAATGCAAGAGGGTTATCTACTTCTGAATCAAAATAAAGTTGAAATGTGATCACTTTAGAGTAGTTGGACATTGTCAGTGCTTTCATGATTCCAACTTGATCATTATACTCCAGGAGAAAATGAGACATAAAAACCAACCACACAAAAAAAGAGAGATAGAAACTAACCAAACTAATGTCATGTCTGAATGAAAACTTTTAATCGTCAATTACACATAAAAAATACCCAAACCTATTAATGGATAAAGTAAAAACCATAGTGTCAGAATCCAAAAATCACAAAATCATCAAATGAAACCCATGATTCTCCCTGCCATGTCTAGCTTTAAACCTGCAGAAAAAAACAGATTGATGGAGTATGCAGCTGGTGCCAAAAGATTATGCAGGAAAGTGGTTTTTTGATAATTACACAAAGTCGGGTCACCTTACCCCTGAATTTCTTCTCATACATTCTTCACCTACTTTGCGACACACACAAAACCAATTCCACTTGAGCTACTTACAGGGTTTTTTCTCCATTCAATCAACCAACCAACTGATCAACCAACTAATTAAACCAAACAATCCACCTATCAGCCAATCTCTCTCTCTCTCTCTCTCTCTCTCTCTCTCTCTCTCTCTCTCTCTCTCTCTCTCTCTCTCTCTCTCAAAAAAAAAACAACAACAACAACAACAACAAAAATACATATACTAGTTGTGAAAAAAAAATAATTTCTGGTGGTTTCAGGACAAAAAAAAAAAAAAAAAAAAAGTTGAACAGTCTGACTACAAGAAAAAAAACAACAAAAAACAAAACAACAACCATCTGAACATCTGACAGAACATATCTGGGGTTGTAAACAAAAACATCACACAAACAACATGTCACTCATACAATCTAAGAACGAACAGAACACATATTCGGCGAAAATCATAACAGACATCACACACACACACACGTACACACCCACACAACACAACACGACACACACAACTCACACACTATGCACACACATCTCAAACACCAACACACTCACACACATGACACACACACTCACACACAGACACACACACACTCACACACACACACACCAACACACATACACACACACAACATAACACCACACACACACTCACACACACAACACACACACACCACACACACACACACACACACACACACACACACACCAAACCAACACACACCTCACACACACACATACTAACACAACAACACACACCCACACACACAACACACACACACACACACACACACACACACACACACACACATCAAACACACACACACACACACCACACACACACACACACACACACACACACACACACCACACACACACACACACAACACACACACACACACACACACACACAATCAAACTCAAACACACACACACACACACACACCACACACACACACACACACACACACACACACACACCACACACACTCACACACACTGTCTAAACACCTTGTACACACACATTCCTACTAGTCGGCAGAATCCATCAGTATTGGACACTCATCAGCACTGAATCCAGTCAAGCCACTCTGATGGGCAAGAACCGCAGTTTGATATTGTCGTTATACCCGTCGGTATGCCATCATCTTGATGACGTTTCTTCCGTATTGGATGATTCTATCACCAGCTTCCCTTCCCGTAGAGCTGTCCAATCAGCACCTGCAACAGAACAGAACACACAGGATCAGGTATAGATACACAACAGTCGAGATGTTTCCCCAGTCAAGTTAAGCAGCTTCGAGTGTGGTTACCAGTTGGATGGGTGACCATTTGCGTGCCTTGGCTTCAGTACAGTTCCCCCCCCAGTTCACCCAGCTGTAAATGGGTACCTGCCCTCTTTAGGGTCAGGGAAGGTAAACCAGCGAGGGAGAGGAGATGGGTGCTGCCCTCAACATGCTGGCCCATAGAGAAGCTGAGGTCTCTGACGCCTCACTCCCCTACAACAGCTTAGGTTATGGGACACCTTTACCTTTTTACACAACAGTTGTGTTCACACAGTCACGTTCACAAACGTATTCATGACTTAGCTCTTTTTTATTTCAGTTCCTTAGCTAGAGTTCTGTGGTTCGCCGATGGTGTGATTTTGCTTATCTGATGATTTTTGGCCCACCATTAAGGTAGCCGCATTCCAACTTCGGGGATGATGTCTAAACACATCAGTGAGCAATAGTTTTTTAAAACTTTGTCATCCATTTCCACCAGTATGCACTGGCCTACTCTTTAAAAAAAAAAAGCGGAACAGGTTTTAACATGTACGCAAGATGTTCTGCATGTGTTCACACATGGGACCTTGGGTTATGACTTCTGCTCTCATCCAAAGGACTTTCAGAGGTGTGGAGTCTGAACTGGTGTTAACTCCATGGGAAAAAAATAAATAAATAAATAAATAAAAATATTTTTAAAAACTCCATGTGAAAAGTCCCCCTGAACCGGAGTCTCCGTGGTACCTCAAACATGGGATTGATCCAAGACGGTCAGATAATGAGAGCAACGCTCTAACCACCAGGCTCCCCCCTCCCCATTTACCTTTTAAAAAATCTCAAACGATACACATTTATACACATTTAGTTGCTCGCTCACTTAGCTGACTTCTGGGTGTGATTTCTTTAAACAGCATACAGTGATACAGTGCTACACGCTGAGCTATTTCTACGTTTCAGAAGTTCCACTCTTGTACACAGAGTCAGGTGATGTTCTTACCTCCCCCTGATGCTGCAAATTCAAGTCTAATATTTATTTTATATATCTTTTATTGATTTTTTCTTTTATATCAAGGATAATGGAATAAGCACTCATGTGCTTTTTTACATCCAGTCCCTGTGTGTATGCAGTTGTGTAAATCTTGTCATCTGTTCCCTCAAGCACACAATGGCCTACTCTTACGAAAAGCAGAACAGGATTTAATGTGTGCGCAAGATGCAATAAGCGTGAAACTGTGTGGTCATCACCGGCTATGACTTTACCTTCTCTGTTATGTAAATTACCCTCAGGTGAACATAGGAAGAAGCCAAAACCCTGTAATTTACTGAATAATACTGATTATGCTCGGTAACAAACAAGCCCTCATACACACAAAACTAAAGTGGTCTTATTGAAGTTTTCCTCCATTCTTCCCAGTCTGACAGTCCATTATCAATGCGCAAAATACTTCAAGAAACTTATACAGTATCAGATCAGTCTTGACAAGTGCTTTGTTTCTCTCTAGTGCTTTATGGAAGATCTCAAATGCAATAACACTTGAGTAGGTTAGACAGACAGACAGACAGACAGACAGACAGACAGACAGACAGACAGACAGACACAGACAGACAGACAGACAGACAGACAGACAGATAGATAGATAGATAGGCTACCAGTCAAAAATGTGCTAAAATATGGATTTTTTCCCATCCCTCAGCAAGAGCTCTGGGGTTAAATTTTGCATACTTGCAACCATTTTTAGCCATCATTAGAGAATAGGAAAAATTTTTTTTTATATGTGTGTGTGTGTGTGTGGTGCGTGTGTGTCACTGTGTGTGTGTTTTCTCTTTACTAATTACCCTAGCAGAGATAGAAATGAGTCTCTTGATTCTGGACATGCTCCCTCACCTGTCTTTGCATCATTTTCAAATTGTCTTCCGCTTCTTGGATGAGCTTCTGAATATGGGATGGATCAGTGAGGTTTTTGTTGTTGTGGAACCCATCTTTTGTCCTGCGAATAGCGTACTTTCTGCAACAAAAATATAAATTGATGCATTACGGCCATTAATTAAACAAATACATGCTACTTACCTTGTGCAGAAATAACATTATAACATGACTGATTAATATATAATGGCATAAGCCCTCATGTGCTCTTTTACATATATACAGTTCCTGTGTGTATGCGGTTTTGTAAATTTTGTCACCTGTTCCCACCAGCACACAATGGCTTACTCTTTCGAAAAGCAGAACAGGTTTTAACATGTGCACAGAAATCTGAACAATGTGTGGAAGTCATCCCAATACAGCACAAAGACCAAACTAAGACTGTATCAGAGCTGCGTACTTTCCACCCTCCTGTATGGCTCGGAATGCTGGAGGATGACTGAGAATGACATTAACAAACTGTCTACATTCCACACGAAGAATCTCAGGAGAATACTGCGCATCTTCTGGCCTGAGACCATCTCCAACCAAGAACTCCTGGCCCGCTGCGACCAAGAAAATATAGATACCATCATTATGCAAAGACGATGGAGATGGATAGGACACATCAGCCGACGGGAACAAGGGAACATCACCCGAACAGCCCTCCACTGGACACCAGACGGAAAACGCAGGCGAGGGCGACCCAAGAACACCTGGCGTCGGACAATAGAAACAGAGCTGAAGACCCTCCAACACTCCTGGGGAACCATTCAGAAACTGGCCCAAGACAGGCAGGAGTGGAGAACCTTTGTTGCTGCCCTACATGCCAAGAAGGCATAAAAAGGCTTTGGATGGATGGATGGACAAGATGTTCTGCGTGTGTTTGCACATGGGGCCTCAGTTTATAGTCTCATCCGAAGGACTTTTATGGGGGAGTGGAATCTGCAATGGTGTTAACTCC
Source organism: Stramonita haemastoma (assembly GCA_030674155.1). Lineage (NCBI taxonomy): Eukaryota > Metazoa > Mollusca > Gastropoda > Neogastropoda > Muricidae > Stramonita > Stramonita haemastoma. The sequence goes on from CM060330.1 coordinate 4,450,807, forward strand.
AGGTGAAAAATCCCCTTGAATGGGATTCGAGTCAGGGTCGTCATAGCAAGCACTATGTTCTTCTTCTAACCGCTTGTCATGGACTCTTTTGACATGCACACACTAGCCCTTAAGCACACAGAACAAGCTGGTTTACAGTCTCCTCAAAAACACATGATAATATTCAGTATTATTTTCCCATCAGACTGTATTGTAATTGCCCTTCAGGGATGATTAAAGTGTTTATGACTTAACCTGACTGGAAGAAAAGGGCACGGCTGAGAATGGAACTAAGAACCTCACAGTTTACTTATTACTAATGTAACTTTGTAAGGCAGGGGAACATACTGTCCTACCACCTTGGCTCTTTAATTAATGTAATCTAGATATGAAGACAGTAGATTAAAAAAATATATATATCCTCCCCTGCTAAGAACATATACTATACCGTAAGGAAAAATAATTCCTTCTGTCAGTCTCTTTGGATAACAAGTTTTGAATTTGTGTCAAGTGTCATCTGATCTTGTTGATGACACATGAGAGAAGTAGTTTAGTACTTTATGGTGTGACCTTATGCCATAATAACCTCAAAACCTGAAAAATATATGTGTTACATTACACAAAGATGGGTGGTGTTGGTTTCTTTTTTTTTTGAGGGGGGGTGGGGGGTGGGGGGGAAGGTTTGGTGCCTAATCTTCTGTCACATCCCCGTCCTGCTGTTCCCACACCACTCATTTCAAACTCCCCACCACAGCCATACCCAGATTCGTTATGTCTCATTCCCAGGGTCAGATGTCCACAGGGAGCCCATCAATATCAGGCCACAGTGGGGCCACCAGCGAGAGGGGCCCTGCACTTCTGCTAGGTCACTTTGGTGGTGTTCAGTGGTGCCTGTTCTGAGCTAACATACGCAGGACACCACCTACTAAGCTCCCTATTAACAACAGTATTAGCTCAGTCGCGGAGCCAGACTGAGTGAGTCACCCACCTGAGGTGACGACCACCACAACGACCATCCCCCTGTAAACCTCCAACCCCAAAGGTTTTGACACAAACTCACCACAGGCACAGAAGTGTATGGGAAAACTGAATCTGAGGTCACCATGAGACAAGAGCAACAGGGGCCACTGAATAAGAGGCAATTTTTATTATTGCATGATGAGCAATGATAACGAGGATGATGTAATGATGCTGCTGTGGAGGTGCATCTGCTTTGAGACTACTTGACAGGGTTGCACTCTATGCTTACCATCATAATATATATCCCGGCATCAACCAAGCCCACAAGATACAGACACCTGCAGTGTTGGTACGGTAATTGGAGCAACAATCTCAAATTTGCATCCGTAAAGTAGATGAAGCTCAACTATGTGGTCCCAGTCTTCCCACTAAGCCCACAGCACACTCACTCTGGGTAGGAGCCGGCCAGAGTCCGAAAAATCCCTACGACTCTTATGGGATTTGAACCCGCGACTTTCCAGTCTAAAATCCAGACGCTAAACACTGCGCCATGGCGGCTGGTACACTACACAGAGAAGTAGTAGGATGTGAAGAATGAGAACTCAGAGAGAAAGAGTGTGTATGTGTGTGTGTGTGTGTGTGTGTGTGTGTGTGTGTGTGTGTGTGTGTGTGTGTGTGTGTGTGTGTATGTGTGTGTGTGTGTGTGTGTGTGTATGTGTGGTGTGTGTGCAAGTGTGCGTGTGCGTGCATGCATGCATGGATGCATGTATGCGCGCGTGTGTGTGCATGTGTATGTATGTGCCTGTGTGTGTCTGTGTCTCTGTGTGTGTCTGCGTCTGTCTGTGTCAGTGTGTGAGTATGTGAGCATGCATATATTGTATGCAAGTGTGCATGAATGTATGTGTGCATGCGTGCATGTGTGTGTGTGTGTGTCTGTGTGTCTCTGTGTGTCTGTCTGTCTCTCTTTCTGTCTCTGTCTGTCTGTCTGTCTGTCTGTCTGTAGTGTCTGTCACTGTGGGTGTGGGTGATAAAATGTCAAGACGCCTTCAATAGGATATAAACACGAGTGCGTGCACACACACACACACACACACACACACACACACACACATAACACACAACACACACACACATGTATGTACACACACACATACACACACAGTCTCACACACACACACACACACACACACACACACACATACACACACACACATATATATACACCAAGACCCAGCTGGAATCGCTATTCAGTATTCTCCTCAACATCCACCTTGACCAGGATGAGGATAGCCACACTGACTGACTCAAGTGACTGACCTCTACCTCCAAAGTTGATACGGCAGAGCACATTTTGTCCGTTTTAGGAGATGATGGAATAGCCTGGTGGTTAGAGTGAGAGTGGTTATTCCATTATCATCAATATAAAAAAAAAAATTTAAAGAAAGAAAGTGATGCGCTCGTGATCTGATGACCCAGTTTTCAATCTCGTTCAAGAGGATCATTCCTCTGGAGTTAACATCAGTGCCGACTCCACTCACCCTAAGAGTCCTTCAGATGAGACTATAAAAATTGAGGTCCCGCGTGCAAGCGCTTGCAGAATTCTTGCATACATGTTAAAACTCTCCGCTTTTCATAAGAGTAGGCCATTGTGTGCCGGTGGGAACAGATCACAAAATTTACAAAACTGCATACACACAGGGACTGGATGTAAAAAAAATAGCACATAAGTGCTTATTCCAGTATCCTTGGAATAAAAATAAATACAATTTTCATTTTCTTAGTATGTAATGGGCAAGTTCATTTCGCAGGAGCTCATCATTCTAAGGTGGCACTGGCAGGATGCATTCTGGGTAGCTTTTTTTTATCCATGACATTGACTACAACCATCACAGGCCTCTACAAAAGCCATTATGGGGACTGATTAACTGGTAGATCTTCATTTTCTATGCATCTGCACACATTTCATTTTATTGTCCCATCAGAAGCTTAAGGACTTTCGAAGTTTCAGAGGAGTGAGGTTAGTACTAATGCTAACTCCACTATTCCCAGGGTGAAATCATTTTGAACTGACAGCTCAATGGATACTCAAACCTGCACTCTCGACATTCCTCTTGAGCCCCCTCCCCCTCTCCCCTTGGTCTTATTAGATTTTTGCATTATGTGCTAATGATTATAAATCGCAGACTATGCTCTTTTCTGTGTTTTCCAACAGTTTCGAATTGATTCAAGCTAAGTACTATAAAATGTGGATAACCAAACCTATATTCAAATGGCACTTGACAACAGACCAAGCGCTTTCATCACCTTCGACAATGTGTGAATGTCAACGAGTGAACAACAACCATAATGACAACGTCGTCTGCTGTCAATCCTAGCGTGTACCTCGAACACGTGCATGTTTCTTTACCTCATTCTAATGCGTGACAGGTTAATGCATTCTTGCACAGAGAATTTTAGTCATATGTTGTTAATCACTGACGTACCTAAAATTGTAATCTGCAAATTTCTGTCCTTCCCGCAGCATTCTCTTGTAGAGTGAAAGTACTTGAGCCCTTGTCGCCGACATTCTCCTTGGCTTGCTTACATCACACTTTGTTTTCCGGCTGTCGTAATAGAATTAGGCTTCTATGCTCTACTTGTTGTACTATTTTTACTAACACTAATCGCCGATAAGAAAACATTTTAGTGTTCTTAACCTCAGTTTAGCCATTCTGTATTGTAAGATACTCGTATGATTTCATAGTTATTTTTGTGATTTCTTTGTCGCAATATGTCAACATCTATATATTGTGGAACTCATGGCGGCGCCCTTGAGCAGACGCAAATTGCTTCGAGTAAACCGCGGCTTCGGAAAAGTATTGCTGTAGCCTACATGTCTGTCGGAAACTGGTGCTTATCAAGGGGATACTATTCTAAGCATGGCTATAAGGTGTGTTTTCATTATTATTGTAGACCCGCTCATAATCACCACATGTGCGCAAGTTCGTGAGTTGGCCTTGAGAACAGAGCACTAGCCTAGGCCTTGGCCTACTCGCACAAGTAGGCCTACTGAAGTAGCCTAGGCCCTATGCCTACCTAGCCCTGTGTGCATCCTGTCCGATGCCAGACAGTTTGACCATCCGCTTATGATAGTCAAGGTACTCGTTTGTGGGATGAGACCATCGCTGTTAATGCAATGTTTCATTTTAGCACATAGAACATCAGATAGATTAGATCTGTGCAACCAACCGCTGCCAAAGCACCAAAAATAGCGAAAATACACACATGATATTGATTTAAGCAGGAGAAAACATTACAAGCCCCTGGGGAGAGAGTTTTCCATAGCAGATTTGGTAGCAAAGCAGTTTTGTAGGCAAGGAAAAAACTATGCTATTAAATTACTTTTTAGTATATTGTTGCAGGAATAAAATTCAATAGCTGTTCTTCCATCAGCATATTCGAAGGAGAGTGGTCATGGTGTTAAAAGTAATATGAATTGGATATATATATATATATATATATATATATATATATATATATATATATATATATAATTGCACAGTAAATGTCATACCAAGCAAAATTCAAAGGAGTTTTGTGTGGGTTTTTGGTTGCATGGTTTGGATGGCATTTTGTTTGTGAAATTCACTTTTTGGTTTGATTTTCAGTTGGTGGAGGTAGTAGGTTTGTGTGTGTGTGTGTGCATTTGGATTTTTTTCTGCCACCTGGAGATGGATGGCTCCTCTGAGTTTAACTTACCTGCAGAACATTGTGCTGGCAATTTGAAGACCCTGGTTCGAGTCCGGTCGAGGAGATTTTTCTCCTAGAGTTAACATCAGTGCTGACTCCACTCTCCCCAAAAGTCTTTCGGATGAGACTTATAACCAAGGCCCCGTGTGCGAACGCACGCAGAACACCTTGCGCACACGTTAAATCCTGTTCCGCTTTTCGTAAGAGTAGGCTATCGTGTGCCGGTGGGAACAGATGACATTTACAAAAACTGCATACACACAGGGACTGGATGTAAAAAAGCGCAAGAGTGCTTATCCCATTATCCTCGATATAATAAAAGAATAAATCAAATCAAATTAAATCAAATCAAATCTCTCTCTCTCTCTCTCTCTCTCTCTCTCTCTCTCTCTCTCTCTCTCTCTCTCTCTCTCGTTCATGAATTCCATCCATGTCCTGTTTTTCAGACTGAAGGATACACTGCTGTGTGCTAGGAGCTTTGTGTCAGTGCGATGGGTCTGCAACCAGACATCTGGCAAGAGAAATCCGGCAAGGGCCGTGTTGGGTGACTCTGTGGTCATTGGCAATGTGACCTACCCGACTGACCACTTGACCAATGTCACCCCCACCATTTTGGCAAAGGTTGCACTTTTTTTTAAAACTTTATTTCTTTTATTTGGTGTTTTTTGTTTTGTTCAAACTATTTTAATTATTTTATTTTAACTTTTTTTTTAACTGTATTTCTTTTGTTTGGCATTTTTTGTTTTGTTTGAACTATTTGCAGGAATTTGGGGGGAGGGGGGATAATGATTCAACGGTTCATCATTAATTTGCACTTGCAGCCCTGGCTTAGTTAGCTATGTGTGAGAGGTGTGGAGGAGTGAGGAAATGATTGGTGTGATAGTGATGTTGTTCGAAACATGTTTTGGGTTTGTTGGGGGAGGGGGGCTTTAGGTTATGATTCAGTTTTTATCGTTTAGAATAGTAATCAACATTTTTGTTATGATTGTTTTCTTTTCCTTTTTCTTTTTATTACTTTTTCGGGGGGAGGGAGGGGGGGGATTTATAAAAGCCCATCATTATACTTATAGTGTATGATATTCTATTGGGTTTTTTTTTCCTTTTTTTTCTTTTTTTTTTAAATTGACATGTACTTTTATGAGTATAAATCAGCATTCACAGCATCTATATGCGTAATATGGTCATTAAAAGTCCTTAAATTTGGGGGCCTTGAAAGTCCTTAAAAATAGTAATAATAATTTGATACATGGAATTTATATAGTGCTATATCTTGTAAAAAAAAAATTAAAATCAGAGCGCTTGCATTCGACCTATACAACACACAAGCAAAATTGAGACATGCCTCCAGGTGCTAAAAAAAATTTTTTAAAGCTTAAATTGTACTATCATCTTTGACCTTAAAAATAAAATAAAAGTAACTGTAACTTAGTGATCATTTATATATAATGACTTTTGAAAAGTATGAAAGAGAAGCAAGAAGTGAGAGCCTTGTCTTTTTCCCAAGAGAGGGTTTAGGGAAGAACTGTTAAAGTGGAGAGGAGGGGGGGGAGCTGATTGCTAGATACCATGTGGAAGGTTTCATAAAACTTCAAAGGGAAGGACAGCAGCAGAACTAAAGCAGAGGGATGAAGGTGGTTGTAGGGAGAGGGGAGAGCAGATTGGTATCCTGAGCTGTCAACACTGGTGTAATGACCTGTTGAACTCTGGCTATTGTCTGTACCAGAGCTGTCAACTCTCCCCATCCACCTTTGACCCATCCTCTCTCTCCCTTTGTCTCTGTCTGTTTGAAATACGCACCTGTTTATGTGAACTTGGTTTTGGATTTGTTTGGCTCAATCAAGGTGTTGGAAGTTGTAGAGAATTTATAAACACTTTCAGACAAAGACTGATTGACTGCCGATGGCAGCAATGGAATGATCATATACAAACCAGTGAAAGGTATCAAATGTATAGACAATTTATAAGTGCACATGATATCAAACCTTATTTAAAGCTTGATATGGACATACATTTGAAAAGAATTATGTCAAAGTTTAGACTTGGTGTATCAGATATAAATGTTCATAAATTCAGATACAGAGGATATGATGTTGATGACCTCAGGTTACTATGCCCGTTATGTAAGCAAGCACCTGAAAATGAGGTGCATTTTGTGTTATGCTGCCCAGTGCTAGAGGATGTTAGGCAGAGTTACATCCCTGTGAAATATAGAAAGCAGCCTAATTCATTTAGACTCTGTTTACTCATGGCATCAAGTCAGCCTGAGGTTGTGCGCAGCCTCACTCTTTATTTGTGTAAAGCCTTTAGAATAAGAGATACTTTATTATCTTAAGTCATATTTTTGCTACTGATTTTGTTGCAATACAATTCTGCTGTTGTCATTGCTGTTGTCTTTTATTCCACCAAAATACTAAGCAGTTTGGCAACCCCCTTCATGTATGGGCCAATGGCCTTTCTGTGAATAAATTTTTCGAGTTCGAGTTCGAGTTCTCTGTCTGTTTGTCTGTCTGTCTGTCTCTGTCTGTCTGTCTCTCTGTCTCTGTCTCTGTCTCTGTCTCTGTCTCTCTGTCTCTCTCTCTCTCTCTCTCTCTCTCTCTCTCTCTCTCTCTCTTGGTTAAACCAAGGTGTAGGAGACATAAAAATGTTCTTGCGTGCCTTTAAACAAAGACTTGTAGATTGGTTTGCTCAGGAATGGGCAGGCACCATTAGAGACCGTGAGCGATATGATGGTTATAGAAACTTTAAAACTATTTTTGAAAAAGAAAAGTATATAACCGAAATGGATACATATTGTTTTCGAGTTGCAGTTACGCAAGTTCGATTTAATGTTCTACCATTGAACAATAATACACAGCGGTATAATAGTTTAAACGATGTTAAGCAATGCCCTGTTTGTAAAGATCAAATAGAAAATGAAGAACACTTTATACTGAATTGCCCTATCTATGAAGACTTAAGAACTAAGTTTCTTAAAGATTCCAAAGGACTTTCTTTCTATGTACTACTCAAAGCCACTGTACCTACTGATAGATACAATTTATCACGTTTTACCTTTCATGCAACCAATAGAAGAAATAGGATAACTTTCTAGAAATTGATATTTATATTGATGAATAATACATCTACAACAGTGTCGTTTACGATACGTGTGAATTGTTCCGTAATTAACGGTTAAGAAATGGCTTATATAACTTTCTTGCTTTATTATTACTCATACAATATTTCTTATACATATACGTTGATGGTAATATGTTTATAACACCTATGTCATATGCACACACTCTATGCCCACCACTGTTTTGTATTGTGGCCTAAGGCCGATGTACATTAAACAATTTCAGTGTTCTCTCTCTCTCTCTCTCTCTCTCTCTCTCTCTCTCTCTCTCTCTCTCTCTCTCTTCTCTCTCTCTCTCCTCTCTCTCTCTCTCTCTCTCTCTCTCTCATATTCTCTCTTTCTGTCTGTCTGTCTGACACATACACACAGACACTCACACACACACACACACACTCACACACACACACACACACACACACACACACACACACACACACACACACACACACACACACACACACACACACATTAAAGTAAAATTCTGCTGCTAGTTCCCTTATTGGTAATTATTCAGTTTCTTTTCTAATCACCAATTCAAAATGTAGAAAGCACAAGCATCATTATTGTCTTAGTTGTTTGTCAAAGTGGCCAGTAGTAATAAAAATTATGGGAAATATTGGGGGGGGGGATTCAAATCTTACTATACTCTTGCTTGTGTTTTACTCATGATTTTATTTGATTGCACTCTTACCCATTTTTTCTTAAAATAAAATACATACTTTTTTTTCTAATTTCTAAAAATTTCTCCTTTTTTTTGAATTTCAATCTTTTTTCAAGTTTGGACATTGTCTTTGATGTAACTACTGAGAAGCACATGTCATTTTTAAACCTCTGTATTGTCAAGCCAAAAACACTTAAAGCATCCCTGAAGGGTAGTTACAACACTAACAGGCATATTGATCAATACGAATCATAATCAAATGTGTCATTGATGACAGATTGCAAGAGGTCTGCACAGAACGGAGCAACATCCTCTCTACCTCATACGTAAAAGAATCGAAGACTTTTTCTACCGCCACTACGTCAACCGTCGCGGTAACCCCATCTTCTCCGTGTATGACTCCTTCAGTCCCATCGTGACCCTACAACAGAACTTTGACAGTCTGCTCGTGCCGGAAAACCACGTGAGCCGAGCCCCCTCAGAGAGCTACTATATCAACTCTAACTACATGTTGAGGGCGCACACGTCTGCTCACCAGTGTGAGTTGATGCGGTCAGGGCTGGATGCGTTCCTGGTGGTGGGCGATGTGTATCGTCGAGACGAAATCGACTCCACTCACTACCCTGTGTTTCATCAGATGGAAGGGGTGCGACTCTTCACCCAGCATGAGGTAAGGCAGCTTTACTGTTCATGGTTATGAAGGATTTTTTTTTTCAATGTGGTAAAGGATTGGGGGGGGGGGGGGGATCATAAATGTTGTCTTGATATCGTAGCTTTGGTTTTAGTAGTGATAAGGAATTTTGTAGGTGGCTTGGGAAAATATGTGGAAAAAAAAAAGGTTATATAACATTATCCTGTTTATTTTCCTCGTGATTGTTTTCATAATCATGTGAAATGTTGAACTTTAAAAAATGAAACAAATATGCTGAAATGTATTTTAAATAAGGTAAAAGAGGTGATATTGTATGAACTCAAGAAGAAAAAAAATCACTTTTTGCAATTTTGTTTATGTATATAATACTTTTGTTTGGTTATTGTTTTGGTTGTGGGTTGTTTTGGCTTGAGTTTGGCTTGGTTTAGTTTGCATCTTTGATTTCCTTGCTTGCCTGTTTGACCCTGTGTGTGCTGAACACGTGTGGTGTGTCAGCAGTTGTTCCAGAAGGTGAGGGACTCGTCAGGCCTGGGGATCTTTGAGGTGGAGGGGAAGCGCATGCCGGACAAACAGGAGACCCACAGCATGGAGACAGCCAAGCTCCTGGAGCACAACCTGAAGAAAACCCTCATGAGCCTCACCAAACATCTCTTTGGCCATGGTGATTGATGGATTGATTGATGGATTGATTGGTTGGTTCTTTTATATCAAGGATAATGGGATAAGCACTCTTGTGCTTTTTTGCATCCAGTCCCGGTGTGTATGCAGTTTTGTAAATGTTGTCATCTGTTCCCACCGGCACACGATGGCCTACTCTTAGGAAAAGCGGAACAGGATTTAATGTGTGCGCAAGATGTTCTGCGTGCGTTCACACATGGGACCTCGGTTTATAGTCTCATCTGGAAGACTTTGGGGGAGAGTGGAGTCAGTACTGATGTTAACTCCAGGAGAAAAATCTCCTCGACCGGGAATCGAACCCAGGTCATCAAATTGCGAGCACAATGTTATGACCACTAGGCTATCCCGTTCCCCTGTGAGACAGTATGTCAGGGATAGCCCAGTGGTCAGGGCGCTCACTTTCCCCCAGTCAAGTTAAGCAGGGTCGAGCGTGGTTACCAGTTGGATGGGTGACCGGTTGCGCGCCTTGACTTCAGTGCAGTCCCCCCAGTTCACCCAGCTGTAAATGAATACCTGCCCTCTTTAGGGTCAGGGAGGGTAAAGCAGCAAGGGAGAGGAGATGGGTGCTGCCCTCAACATGCTGGCCCCTAGAGAAGCTGAGGTCTCTGATGCCTCACTCCCCTAGGCCTAGGACCACACAGGTTATGGAACACCTTTACCTTTACATTTTTTTTTTTAAGACAGTATGTGCACAAGACTGATGTTTTCCTGATACAGTCATGTGGTGTTAAATAAGGGTGAGGCTTTAAAAAGAAAATAAGAATATTCCTAGCATCCAGTCACATACTGGTTCAAAAGCTTGAGCAAAGTCAGCTTTCCCTAGGTGTAGTGAAACGAAAAACTGACATGAGTTTTTCAGATCCAAATTGAATATATTTCATATGCTAAAGCTGATAAAAATGGCATTACATTATATGCTTTTGCAAGCCCTCCCCAAAAATGTGAAAATCATGGTACATGCACATAGGTTTAACCAAAAACAACTTATATCATGAAATACACCTTGAATACAGCTGTATATACTGTTCTTGAATTAGTTTGAAGGCTACTATGACTAAATTACTGCCAAAGATGTACTTGATTTGTGTGTGTTGTGTGTAAGTGTGTGTATTTTTGCTACTTGATTTATCCTTAAATTATGTCATTATATGGTCTTTAAAGAATGTTTACATGTTTCTGTATAAGAACAATGAATTTTTTCTGTTCAAAACTTCAAGAAAAATGTGTCAGTCAGCAGTAATAAATGATAAAGTCGACATAGGAAACTGCATTTTTTGGTTGATATGTTGATTGTGTCATGAATATCTTTATTGTCTAGTTATATTGCATGCAATATCTAAAACCAATATCTTGACTTTAGGTGAGGTTTTTTTTGTTGTTGTTATAACCATGTTTCTAAAATAACTGTAATGGTAAAGAAAATGAATGAATAATCTTTGAATGAATAATCTTTATTTTTCAAGGTTTACAGAGCAAGTATTACATACTTTTTTTTCATCCGGCCCTTGCCCTGATCAGGGAATAAAACTAAGAAACCCCCTCCCTACTTCTACAAACCAGCATCACCAACAACAGCACAAAGAACAGCGTATTATTGTAACCATGTTTCTAAATTACACTGTGGAATGGTCAAGAACAGCGTATGACAGTCGTGTAAATGATGGCTGACCTTGCAGACATCGAGGCGCGGTGGGTGGACCAGTATTTCCCCTTCACACATCCCTCCTGGGAGCTGGAGATCAAGTACCAAGGAGACTGGCTGGAGGTGCTGGGCTGTGGCATTGTGGAGCAACGCATCCTGCAGTCAGGTACCCTTGGCTTTTTTCGTGCCTCTCTTCTTTTCTGTCATCTGTCTTTCTTCCTTCTTTTCACATCGTCCCTCTCACTCGTTCCATCTCCTCCTGTTTCTCACCATCCCTCTCTCCCCTTATCAGTCTCCTCCAGTTTCTTCTTTTCACAACTGCTGTCAGATACACCATCACCCCTTTCCTGTGCCTTTTTTTTTTTTTTTTTTTGCTCCTCTTTATATCCTTTCCTGTTGCCCCCCTCCCCCTTTTTTTGCGGGGAGGGGGGGGGGGGGGTATTTTGGATTGGGTTATTTTGTGGGGAAGGGGAGGTTTGCTTTTGGTGGGGCAGGTGAGTAGTTAAGAAAATTTTATTTTAAAAGAAAAATTTCTCTTCGCAAATATATACATTGGGAACGGGATAGCTCAGTGGTCAGAGCTCTCGCTTTCCCCCAGTCAAGAGTAAGCAGCATCGAGTGTGGTTACCAGTTGGATGAGTGACCATTTGCACACCTTTGCTTCAGTACAGTCTCCCAGTTCACCCAGCTGCAAATGGGTACCTGCCATCTTTAGGGTCAGGGAAGGTAAAGCAGCAAGGGAGAGGGGATGGGCGCCACCCTCAATATGCTGGCCCCTAGAGAAGCTGAGGTCTCTGATGCCTTGTTCCCCTATGACCACATAAGTTATGGGACACCTTTACCTTTTAAATATGTTAGAGCAATTATTTTATCAATATTTAACTGGTGTGCTTTGAGAGTCATTACAGGTAAACTACTTTCATGATAAACAAGCATATTTTATGATCATCACAGTGCCTCGATATACAGAAAACACTCAAAGCAAACTTTTCAGAAAACACAGACTTTGATTAATAGTTAGGGGTGAAAGTAACACAACCATTTTACATCTTGCCACTCTCACATTATCGTACACATTCATACAAAGAGTCTCTTACATACTTACACACTTATCTAGCTCTTACATTTTCCAACAGAGCATTCACAATAGAAAAAAAAGAAAAAGCCAAGAAGCAATTTGAGTTAGAAATTTTACAGATTATACAAAATGTTCATTTTTTTCCCTCTCCATTCATTTTAAACATAGTAGAAGGGGAACATAATAGAATCCAGCAAACCATTGATCCTCACGAAAACCTTCTATTAATCATGAAGAAGCGTAAACTTAATGGTACGGGCATGTAACAAAATCAAAAGGACTTGCGAAAAACAATACTGCAAGGCACTGTCCAAGAAGGAAGAAAAAGAGGCAGACCAAGGAAGAGACGGGAGGACAACATCAGCGACTGGACAGGCCTAGAACTCAACAAAATTTTGAGAAAGGTAGAACAGAGAGAGAGGAATGGTGGGAACTGGTTGTCAAGTCTTCAGGGGTGCCCCCATCGTCACCAGACTAAGGGGTAGATAGATAGATAGAAGGGGAACCATTGAGTTACCTGTATTTTAAAAACTGTTAAAAGGTGGATATATATTTGTGTATCTATTGTTGCTCTCATTCTTGTGTGTTGTGTTTGTGTTGTGTGCCCAGTGGGAACAGGGGATCGTGTGGGCTGGGCCTTTGGTCTAGGGCTGGAGAGACTGGCCATGAAGCTCTACTCCATTCCTGACGTTCGCCTCTTCTGGAGCAAAGACTCCGGCTTTCTCTCCCAGTTCCAGCACTGTGATACCCACACCAACATTACCTACAAAGTGAGTCTGAGTTTTCTTTGCTTTGAGTTCATGGTTTGAGAGTATACATCCCCCACCCCTCTCCTTTATTTTTTTCCAATATTTTATTTTAAAGAAATATTCGGTGCAATACATCATAAATGGACATAAAAAGACTGACAAAAGCATAAGAAGTTCGAAAATATTTTTTTAAAAAGAAACTTTTCATTTACTGAGTTCATTGATGACTACATCCCGTCAGTGCTACTTTGCATTGAACAAACCCCTATGAAAAATTGTGATTTCCTGTTTCTGAATTTTTGTGTGACATTTTCACAAATGATAAAAAGCATGCTACTCCATTTGGAGATACTCTACTTATATGCTTTGGAGTAGCCTTTATGGCCACTCCCAAAAAGAAATTTGTCCAGCATGTGAACAGCTGCTGCCACCATTTGCATTCAGATCAATATTTTGGGGGGGGGGGGGGTCTCTCCTTTAGGCCATTTAGAAACTGCAAAACATCACTTGACCGACTTTCTCTGATCATTTTAAGCATTTGGCAATTGTAGTGTTTGCCATGGATGATACAGTAGAAAACAATACAGACTGCTGACTACGAATGTTTCTGGAGTTCAACCTTGATGTGATTCTGATTGACAGTAACATTTCAGCAGATGTCAGTGTACATTTGACACACTGCTTTATAAGGTGCTTGGGTTTCAGTTTGGGGGGGGGGGGGGGGGGGGGGGGGGGGGTATAATCCTGTAGCCAAAAAAAATGGTTGAATATTGAATTTAGATTTAGCAGTGTTCACGCACCACACCTATACACAAAACCTTGGGTTTAGACTCACCTGAAGGAGTCTGTGATCTGCTTACTGTATGACTTCAAAGAGATCTCTCCTAACCATTATATTATTTTATTTTTATTTCATTCTTTTATTTTTTCCAGATAATAGAATAAGCACTTACGTATTTTATTCTTTTATTTTTAGGATAACAGAATAAGCACTTATGTGCGATTTTTTTTTACATCCAGTCGCTGTATGCTTGCAGTTTTGTAAATGTTGTCACCTGTTCCCACCACGATTTGAACCATGCTCTTTCAAAACCTCCCACCCACTCCCCCAAGAGGGCGCTTTGAACACGGTTGAAAAATGAAAAGGTTAAAAAAAAAAATTTTTTTTTTTTTTTAAATGTTTGTTGTTTTCCACATTGCAGCCAGTCAGTATTTACCCCCAGTGCACCAACGACCTTTCCTTCTGGCTTCCCGCAGCCCCGCTACAGCCCTACTCCCCGAACGACTTTTACGACCTTGTGCGGAACGTGGGGGGGGACTTGGTGGAGCAAGTTTACCTCATCGACGAATTCGTGCACCCCAAGACCCAGCGCACCAGTCACTGCTACCGCATCGTTGTACCGACACATGGAACGCACTTTGACCCAGGAGGAGGTCAGCGTTATCCAGCGAGAGATCGAGGAACAGGTGGTGAAACTGCTGGACGGAGAAATCCGGTAAATGGTGCTAGAGGAACGGTTGTGAGGATGACGAGTGTCATGGCTCTTCTGTGTTCTTGTTGTCTGTGACTGTGATGGGACCCTGCTGCTTGCGGTTTTTTTGGTTTTCTTTAATAGGGTTTGGTTGTTTTCGTGCAAGATTTCCTTGAAGACTTTACAAGTTGATGCTCTTTTTCTGGTGAGTTTTCTTCAGTCAGGGTTTTCGTGTTGGGTTTTTTTTTCTTTAATTCTTTTCCAGAGGTTAGTCGGGTTTGCCTATCCATCAGAATGTTGGAAAAAGAAAAAGGGTATGAATGAAAGTTTGGTGTGTGTATGAATGAATGAAAGTTTGGTGTGTGTATGAATGAATGAAAGTTTGGTGTGTGCATGCATGCGTATTTGGGTGGGTTGGGGGATTGTTTGTTTCACTTTGTAATGGTAGTGTTGTGCACCAGAAAAACAACAACAAAAAACCAATATCAGAACTCCGCAGTAGCTTTTCTACTGGCAACAGAGGTTTGGAGAACATAAAATAGAAAAAAATGTAAGTCCGTGAATGAACAAATAGTATGTCCACTTATGCTACATGAATCAAGTGTATGAACAGCGAATACAGATCTCCATAATACTATTGTTACTGTTATACTGACTGCCATATGTATGTACAGTGTGATAAATCACAGTTATGCCATTCATCGTGTTCTGAAAAGTTGTGAATTTTCTTTTCACTGGGTTTTTTTGTTTTTTCTTTTTTCTTTTCTTTTCACTGTTTACATGTACATTGGGTAATGGTTTGTTTCACATCCGTGTATAAAAGTGCACAAGCCTTGAGTTCCACTGTTGAAAACCAACTGGGTGCATAATATATTCTGAAATGTGTGTGTGTGTGTGTGAGAGAGAGAGAGAGAGAGAGAGAGAGAGAGAGAGTATATGTGTATGTGCATGTATGTATGTGTGTATGTGCGTGTGTGTGTGTGTGTGTGTGTGTGTGTGTGTGTGTGTGTGTGTACGTACATGTGTGTGTGTACTTGCATGCATGTGTGCGTGGTGGTGTGTGTGTTTGTGTTTTTGTGTGTGGTGTGTGTGCGTGTGTTTGTTGTGTGTGTGGTGTATGTGTAAAGGAGAGAGAGGATGGGGTTGAAGTGTGAGACTTTAAATATGTACGTGGTGAAATAATCATGGCTTTGAACAGAGAAAGAGCATTATAGTTTAAAAACTGAACAAAAACAGTGTCTGGGAAACGATTTTGGGGATTTGTGAATTGCCATATTTGGTCTGTCATTCTGCTCAAAAAAATGTTTTTCAATTGAAAAGGAATTTGTACATGCCATCAAATGATCCCTTTATTTTTTTGTGGTCCATCTCTGTTAACCAAAGCTCATTCAATGGAAAAAAAACACCAAGTGATCACATGTTCTAACATGGAAATAAATGTACGAGAGATGTTTATGCTAGTGTACATATTTAAGGGCTTTAATTATGAATGGGTGACTGCTTCATTCTTTTTGTCCAGAATAATATGTACAAAGAGTAATAAGTAATAAAACCTGAATTTTCTGCAATGGTGCATTCTTGTCTCTGTTGTTTGTCCAAAGAAAGCGAATAAGAAATACAGAATGAGATGTAATTCATGGAATTATGTGTGGCTTTTTTAAATATTCTTTTAGTGTATCATTAATATTGTCCTAAAACCAGTAACTCACAGTTGTCAGTACCAGGACAATGTGAGACCACTTAACAGAAAAGACCCTGCATGGTGATCAGGAAAAATGCAGGTTGCTACCCAGTAAAAGGTAAAGGTGTCCCATAACCTGTGCGGTCGTAGGGGAGCGAGGCATCAAAGACCTCAGCTTCTCTAGGGGCCAGCATATTGAGGGCGGTACCCATCTCCTCTCCCTCGCTGCTTTACCTTCCCTGACCCTAAAGAGGGCAGGTACCCATTTACAGCTGGGGGGACTGTACTGAAGCCAAGACGCACAAACGGTCACCCATCCAACCGGTAACCATGCTCGACGCTGTTTAACTTGACTGGGGGAAAGCAAGTGCTCTGACCACTTAGCTATCCCGCCCCCATGGGTGGAATAGCTGAGTGACTAGAGCATCAATCTTGAGACTTTAGAGACGTTTGAGATTTTAAGTCACTGCTGAGGTTTCTTCTTCTTCTTAGGCGTTCCCCAGCTTAACACCCTTGGGATCACCAGAATATATATTCTTGTCTTACTAATCCCACCTGAGAATCACTATAAGATTAAGTACACACTGGATGGAAAGTTTGTACGTTTTACCTTTTTTTTTCAAATACCATGCCATATAGGCAGCCATAACTTACTGTAGGTTTGTTTTGTTTATTTGAAGGAGAGCACAGGCTGTTACACTAAAAGCTTGTCATGGCTGACTGCATTCTCAATGCAACATTTTAGAACAGAGCAACAATGAAATGTAGATATTCAAGCTCTTTGCTCACGTCAATAACTGACAAAGGTTTCGGCATGTACTATAGACGTCTGTCTTGAGGGAGTATTTCCTGTGAAGTTTAACATTGGTTCCTCCTCCATTGCCCCGAAAGTACTCTGAATGAGACTGTAAAACCAAGGTCTCGGGAGCAAACACATGCAGGTTTTATATCCTTTGGATGAGACTATAAACCATGGCCCTGTGTGTGAACGCACGCAGAACTTCTTACACACATTAACTCCTGTTCCGTTTTTCGTAAGAGTAGGCCATTGTGTGCCGATGGGAACAGATGACAAGATTTACAAAACTGCATACAGACGGGGACTAGAAGTAAAAAAGTACATGAGTGCTTATTCCATGACCCTCAATGTAAAAGAATAAATGAACAAATAATAAATAATATCATGTTAAAAATTCTATCCATTTTTTTGCCATAAAAACTCTTGAAACTCAAAATGCTTTAATTGCACAGATAGAGCACTCCCATTACCATGGAAGAATATCAGAAAAGACCAACAAACAACAAAACATAACAAACTATCATCATCTGTGTTGTCTCATATTCCATTGACTTCCAGTATGATTGATGAGACTGTGCACATACTTGTATAATTATGCAGAAACATTTTTCTGTGCATTTACACAAGCACTTACACACTCAAACACGCACGCACATACACACACACCATACACACTCACACACACACACACACACACACACACACACACATACACACACACACACTCGCACACACACATACACACACACACACGCACACACACACACACACACACACACACACACACACACACACACACACACACACACACCCCAAAATGTGTGAACAGCCAGACATGGACTGCTGTTCGCGCGTCCCGATTTCAATTCACATTTTCAGTCATCTTACTTTCTCTCTGCCAATATCGTACACCCTACTGTTATATAATATCTTTCTATGTCTCTACCTAGCAAGAAACAGAAACTTGCTTATGGCATATCAGGTAATCTTTTGCTGAAGACTAGACCAGGTATTGCAGGTGGTAGAGAAGACACAAACACGCCCAGTGAACCTTCTGCAATCTACAGAAGGATGCACTTTGCATATGCATGCCACAGGCACAGGATTTTGTCACCATTTGGCAGAATTCCACCATCAGCATTTTATTTCTGCTGGGACCTATATATAATAATAGCAACAAGGTGTGTCTAACACAAAGCCTTTAGCATCAAAGTTTCTTGGGAGAAAGGTGTTAGTTGTGAAGTTTCATATCATGAATATTAACATAAAAGTTTATTAAGATTACTGTAAAGTAGAGGGCAGGAAAGCTCAGTGGTCAGAGCACTCGCTTTCCCCCAGTCAAGTTCAGCAGTGTCGAGCATGGTTACCAGTTGGACGGGTGACCATTTGCGCACCTTGGCTTCAGTACAGTCCCCCCAGTTCACCCACCTGTAAATGAGTACCTGCCCTCTTTAGGGTTAAAAAAGGTAAAGCAGCGAGGGAGAGGAGATGGGCGCTGCCCTCAATATGCTGGCCCCTAGAGAAGCTGAGGTCTCTGAAGCCTTGCTCCCCTACGACCGCCTAGGTTATGGAACACCTTTACCTTTTTTTTTACCTTTTAGTGGCGTCTATTCGAACTAAGTGTTCAAAAGATGACTCAAGATGAGTGATATAACTACACAGTGGGGTGACAAAGAGTTGAACTGGCTCAGTCAGTGTACTGTTAGCTCTCAGAGACATGGACAGACCAGAGAAGAGAAGATAACAGCCACAAAAATCACCATGGAGCACAAGTTTATTCAAACTATGCTTGCTGACATTCATTTTACGATCCTTTTTAACTGGCCAACATACTAAATCACACTAATCCCAAAGTTCCTAAATCCCCTCCCACACAACCGGCTATACACATTATCCTCGATATAAAAGAATAAAATAAATAAATAAATACACTCTGAAAATAAATGGCATCAAGAACAAACTTCTTTGTTTTTAAGACTGCAACTATTGTTGTCTGTCATTTGAGAGGAAATGTATTGCGCTGCCCTTAAGCACCTGACAAGTCAGACCTGGCGCATCTGACTTTGGCATGGGAGAGAATTGTTATCTTTTAAGTCTTTCTGGAAAAAAAAGGCAAGAGAATAGACCAAGAAGGCAGAAAATAGCAAAGAAGAAGATGACAGAGAGAAAGTAACAAGGTGGGAACAAGGAGATGGATAGAAAAGAGGGAATTCGTAGCACACAGTTTCCCGAAGGTGGGGATGCTATTTATTCTAACAGGCCCACGGCATCCCCATTGGAATATCAAGAACAAACAAAACGAATTGCAATTCAAACAACATCGATTTTTAAATTTTACTTCATTCCTCTGCTAGAGCTCCAGGGTTCACCAATAGAAAAAGAGAAACGGAAAAAAGTGTGTGTGGTGTGTGTGTGTGTGCGCGCGCGCGCGCGCGCACGTGAGCAGAAGATTAAATTTTAATATGCATATTAAAGATACCATCATTTCTGTCAGTGTTAGGTGGGTTACCGAAACACAAATATACCCAGTATACATCCATGAAGTTGGAGGTGGGCAAAAACTGTCGCATACGCAAAATGTCACCACTCTCAATAATGCTGAACTGTAACCTTAGAGAGAGCACGTGTTCTGACCACTGGGCTATCCTGTCCACCACAGCTTTGGTTTATTTATTTATTATTTATTTATTTATTTATTTATTTTATTTATTTATTTTATTCTTTTATACCGAGGATAATGGGATAAGCACTCTTGTGCTTTTTTATATCCAGTCCCCATGTGTATGCAGTTTTGTAAATGTCATCTGTTCCCACCCGCACACGATGGCCTACTCTTACGAAAAGCGGAACAGGATTTAACGTGTGCGCAAGATGTTCTGCGTGCGTTCACACACGGGACCTCGGTTTATAGTCTCACCCGAAGGACTTTTGGGGAGAGTGGTGTCAGCACTGATGTTAACTCCAGGAGAAAAATCTCCTCGAACGGGAATCGAACCCGGGTTGTCAAATTGCCAGCGCAATGTTCTGACCACTAGGCTATCCCGTCCCCCTGGTTTGATTCTAGTAGAATCCCAGTTGAGCTATCTGACCATCGACCAGGCACCAATTACAGGCAAAGTGATCTTATAAGGCTAAACCATTTTAATGGCTGTTTTAAGACAGATCTGTTGGCGCAGTGCCAGAAATAAGAAAGAAAAACAGGGTCAGCTGCATTGGAACTGATGATATATATATATATATATATATATATATATATATATATATATATATATATATATATATATATATAGTGTGTGTGTGTGTGTGTGTGTGCGCGCGCGCGTGCGTGCGTGCGTGCGTGCGTGTGTGTGTGTGTTTTGTTTCTTTTGTTTTGTTTTGTTTGTTTTGTTCTTGTTTTTTTGAGGGGATTTTGTGGGTTGTTTTTTGTTGTTGTTGTTGGTTTGGTTTGGTTTGGTTTGGTTTTTTTGTTTGTTTGTTTGTTTGTTTGTTTTTTTGTTGTTGTTTTTTTTTTTTTTGGGGGGGGGTACTCCATTGTTCATGATCTTCAGGCAGTGTGCCTTCTTTCTAGCGTGCAGTTTGAGTTTGTGTCCTGGGGGAAAAAAAAAAGTTTGTGTCCTCTTACCAGCCTGGCTACTTTCGAAAACAAAACAAACTTTGTGGTTGTTTCTAGGTCCCAATGGAGATTTCCGATATTTTTAGGAACTGTCAGCAAAACAAACAAAACAAAACAAAGAAAAATCAGCCAGAAACGCTCGGGCTGGCTTGATTATGTTAAAGCGGATCTATCCGATTTAAGGACTACAAACGATCGAAACAATAAGAAGGACAAAATTAATTTTCTACTGTTTGAAGTCCCCCTCTCTCCCACCTCCACCTCTTCTACGTCCCCCCCCCCCCCCCCCCCCTTCCCCCCCATGATTACATCATCATGTCATGTGACTCACATAACTGCGCGAGCTCGTTATTTGTCACAAGATCATAATGCCGTGGGTCACATGACACTAGTGGGTTAAGAGAGAAGGAGACACGGATGCACTATAAGTAGACAATTGTGAAGCCCGAGCTTCCGTTATATTTTATAACAACTGGTACATAAGAACCCGAACATAGATCAACTGCACTTTAGAGAACAATCGATACAAAAGATCGTAATGTCAACGTCTTTTAACCAAAAGAAAGCTAAACACACATATCCAACCATGGCAGTACACACACACACACACACACACACACACACACACTTGTCTTTTTTTCTTTTATCTTGCTTTGTTGTTGTTGTTTTTTTTCTAAACTGGTGTTAATAGCTTGATTAATTATTGATGAGGTTTCATTTAATTGTACATCATAAGCCTAATATCTACTGCTTACCCATGCAAAAAGTCACATGATAATGTGCCAAGGACAGGCATAAATGCACGCCGTACACACACACACACACACACACACACACACACACACACACACACACACTAATACGGGCAGATACACGTTTTGTTTATATAAACTTCCAGTGTGTTGCTTTTTCTTTCGGGGGTTTCCATCTGTTTATTCCTTGTTTAGGTGGGTTTTCTGTTTGTTTGTGTTATTTTTTGGTTTTGTTTTGGGTTTGCTTGTTGTTTCTTTTGTTTGTTTTTTGGTTGGGGGTTTGTTTTGTTGTTAGGTTTTTGTATTTGCTGTTGTTGTTGTTTTTGTTTTATTTTGTTTTTTAACATCTTGCGCATATATTAAAACCTGCTCTGCTTTTCGGAAGAGTAGACCATTGTGTGCCAATTTACTGGGGGGACGGGATAGCCTGGTGTTCAGAGTGATGCGCCCGTGATCTGCTGACCCGAGTTCGAATCTAATGCGAGAGGATTTTTCCTCTGGAGTTAACATCAGGGCCGACTCTACTCCCTCCAATTGTCCTCCGGAGGAGACTATAAACAGAGGTCCTGTGTGTGAATGCACGCAGAACATCTTGCGCACACGAGAAAACCTGTTCCGCTTTTCGGAAGAGTAGACCATTGTGTGACGGTGGGAATGGATGACAAAATTGACGAAAAGTGCACATACACGGGATTTGATGTAAAGAAAAGAGCGCATGAGTGCTTATTCCATTATCTTCCCGTGTGCGATTGCTTATTCTGTTATCCTCGATATAAAAGAATAAATAAATCAATCAATCAATCAATCAATCAATCAATCTTCGAAATGAATGAAAAATTTAATAGATAAGAGTTGGCCATTGCGTGTCAGTGGGAATGGATGGCTTTTACAAACTGCAAGCACACAAGGATTTGGTGTTGAAAAAAAGCATATCAGTGATTATTCCATTATCATCGAAATAAATCAATCTCCATTCGAGGAGATTTTTTGTCCTGTAGTTAACATCAGTGCTGACTCCACTCTCCCCAAAAGTCTTTCGGATGAGACTATAAACCGAGGTCCCGTGTGTGAACGCACACAGAACATCTTGTGCACACGTTGAATCCTGTTCCGCTTTTCGAAAGAGTAGGCCATCATGCGCCGGTGGGAAAAGATGACGTTTACAAAACTGCATACACACGGGGACTGGATGTAAAAAAAGCACGAGAGAGTTAATCCCATTACCCTCTATGTAAAAAAATAAATAGATAAATAACAAATAAAACACACACACACACACACACACACACACACACACACACACACACACACACTATGGCACAGAATATTTGCCTAGAATAGTAAATACCTTAGCAAATCTGATCAGAAATAAAGAAAAAAAATCAACGGAAGCGGGGGGCGGATCACCAACTTAAAGGATTTTAGTATGGCCAAGACAAAACACTTGCTGGCGACTGGGTAGGCTGGTGCCGATTTTAAATTTTGCCACGTTCCGTTTAGAAGTCGACTGATATCACGCCACCAATCAGATACATTATAAAAGAGTCCTGCCCACTAGGCTAACCTAGGCCTCAGTCTATGCCTATTCCAAACCTTCGACAGCAGTATACGCAAAATGGCGTATTCCGTTTGTGTCGTGTTTCTTCTGTTGTTTTGCCTGTCATTGGCTAAGCAGCCCCTGCCTCCAGTTGTTTTGAGTGAGTAAAAGAGAACTTTGATTACGTTTTGTCTCAAAATGGGTCGTGAACTGAGAATTTCAGATACACAGATTGTTCTTTCTAGCCAAAACTCGGTCAGTTTTGTTGGTTGGGGATGGATGAGTGTGTGGCCGATCAGAAGAGAAACGCCAGGGTCATGGCCAAGTAAAGGAGTGAAACAGAATGGATAGCGAACTAGAGTAGTCCTATATGATAATGTGTTTGTCTCTATAATTTTGCCTTCTTGACGGCGATAAGATCAAAGATGTTAGTGTCAATCAGTAGGTCCATTATACATGATGTTGTTGGATAAGCTAACCAATGCCCTCCACCGCTAGGCTAGGATACACCGAGTAAATTCGTGTCCGATACGATAGCTTGAGGTATTCTAATTTCTACTTTGAAACAAAACATAGATTCATAAAATCATTATTGTTGATGAGACTCGCAGGTAACTTTTGAAATAAACAGAACCGTTCATGGATTAAAAAAAAAAAAAAAAAAAGGCCCCAAGAACAACCAAGAAGCTTCTAGTTCTATTCAACTTCTCAAAGAACTTATTTCTATTATTGGCGTCATCAGTAATAATATCAACACTAACAGGTTTATGTTCGTTTGAAAGTAGTTCAAGCCTAGATTGTCCAGTATTTTTCGTTGAAAATGAGATTCAAAGGACAGTGTAAACTTAACCAAATCTTGAGTGATTTTGAAAGGGAGGGTACAAAATCAAAAAGCTAGTCATCTTACTAATCTTGGTGATATGTATGACCTTGATTGTAATCAGGTACCAGGTTTTATCTGATAAATCTTTCCTATAATCTTGTCATTTTTAGCTTGCAGATCAGATAGTATTTTCATTTTTTTGTGATGAAACCTTGTCAATATTACACTTCAAAATGGATCCAAGCAGTTGTAGCCTTAGCCTATACAGAAGTAGTAAATAATGAATTGCTTCTATTACACAGCTTGCACAACCCCCCTCCCCCCCCCCCCCCCCCCCCCCCCCCCCACACACACACACACTAATCTCTCTCTCTCTCTCTCTCTCTCTCTCTCTCTCTCTCTCTCTCTCTCTCTCTCTCTCTCTCTCACACACACACACGCACGCACGCACGCACGCACAGTGACACACACTTTGGGGCAACATATACTGCACTTTTTGTTTTATTACTTTTGTTTTACTTTTTAAAGCCAATAAATGTTTATAGTTACTTATTTCACTCTTTAATTCTTTGCCTTGATTTGTCAATTATTTGTAAGATAACATTAGTAGTGACTACATAATTTAAATAGTTTTTAATATTATAAATAATATGCAAATTACATCCCATGGTTAAACTAAAGTCAAAGTATGTTTTCAGCAATAAGAAACATGATTATCTAGTACTGTAGTAGGGAGGATTACCCGTTTTCTTCTTCTGGTCATATATCAAGATTCACGAATTTAAACAAAGTAAGGGGCTTACTGTGCACTGCCCTAGAATTCTTTTTTAGTCTTCAGGGTGAGCAGACACTGAGGCAGTGCTTTGTTTACAGGATTTTGAGTTGCTTTTTTATTTTTATTTTTCAGTGAGAATAATTTCAATAAACGGCACTATTTTCCTTAAATTTAAAGTGAATGTAATCCATATTCTTTGCTCTGATAAATGAGTGAATGAATTATACTATTACTATACTATACTATAGTAATTAGTATATATATATATTGTAAGTCATAAAGCACACTATTATTATAAATAATAATACATACATGATGTATGAAAAAACAATACCCCTGATTGATAGACACTAAGACACTGTGATTGCAACACAAGGACAGAAGCCGAGAAGGACAAAGGGAATTATATAACCCTTTTGCAGACTTTCCTTATGACGCATGTGCTATGTTGGACTGGGAGTGGGAGGAAAACTCTGTAAGCAAAGAAAAAGTAAAAAATCCAAGTAACAAATAACTTAAAAAGTAACAAAGTTTGAAAAGGTTCCGAGTAACTTCTATCTATAGAGAATTTAGATTCAGAAAGTGTGTACAAAACTGTGTGTGAGTGCTCAGAAGATTGATGCACTCATGGAATGCAAATCACATTATCATCAATATGATATTATTACTATTCAAAAAAAGATCTGCTGCAGGATTTGTAGAAAGAAATAATTGTTGAAAACTGCCTTTTTACACACTTATTTTCCCCCTGAAGAAGCCGGAATTATATTATATTTAATTAAACAAAAGGTTAGTTGGAAGAGGTGGGGGTGCTAACATTAACAATGACAATGGCTTACACAAAGTCTACAAAAAAGGGAAAAAGATAGAACTTATATTTAGTAACAGTAGCTTCGGACATCATTATATAATGAGCACACACACACACACACACACACACACACACACACACAGCACACACGCACACACGCACACACATTACACATACACGTAATATAGCAAGGAACAAGGAAAAAGACATAAAAAAACACATCCTGCCACCAGATGCATTGAACTCATGCCCGGACAATCACAGGATTCAATTTCAAGGTTATATTTGCTTTGAATTTGAAGGCAGTAACTGACTTAGTAAGATCATGGATAATTTACTTGCTGAAATTTAAAACATCACAAAAGAACTATTTTCAAAACATGCTCTATCTGATCAACATACTTTTTCAGATTCATCATCACTGAAAGCAAATTCTTTGTATTTGTGTTGATTGCACGGTACAGAAGAAACTGACTAAAAATGTCCTTGCTATGATACACAGTGGTCACTTGTGCCCTTCATGCTTTAAATTAATGTATTAAAAGGGCCCACCATTTAGCTATGTGACCTGTGATGTCATAAACTTATGAAAATGATTATCCATAAGATCCCACCTTTATAATTCTGAAAACTTTAAGCTACTTGTCTATTAAAAGCATGCTGTTAGAGTGTTGCCATATTTTGGGAAAGCAGTCCTTTGGAATTGCTGTGTTCAGGGTCTCTCTAGATGTAGGCAAACTTTATACTGAAACAGAAAGTCGGGATTCTGTTTTCATGACAGTGGCATTAATTTTGCATACTAATTACTGTAGATCATTGAGATTGTTGTTGAACTACTCAACCCAACAAGTCAACAACTGATTGTTTCCCACCCTCTTTACTAAACTGCATAATGGAAAGAAAAAAAAAGATGGTTGGACATCAATGTTGCTTAATGAATTGATCAGTAACACTAACACTAGTAATAGTATTTAATCTATGTTAATATACATTGTCTTCATCCTTATAGGTTGTTGTTTTTTTAATGATAATTAGGAATTTGGCATTGTCATTTAACATTAACATGCTATAGAACTTCAAAAAAGAACAAAATGGACCAAAAGAGAACACAGTTACACAGTGTTCGTGTTACCATGAAACCTATGAGGAGGTCCTGGATTGAGCCTCGTTGTGTAATGATGCACTGAACTTTCATTAAATAATATAGTGTCTTGGGCAAATCTGTGGTGGAGCCCATTTCTTTCCAGGTTACAGATCAGAGATCTATTGCAGACAGGTATGGTCATGTCATCTGTGGCTGTGGCTGAAGCTGGCCTACTCCTTTTGGAACAGAGTTAGGATTATAAATTGTGAAATGTGCATACATGGTAATGGTATATCATATAATGATGTATGCTTTTGCACATGGGGCCTTGGTGCAGTGATAGACACTAGACAGCCATAGGGAAGGACTTGCATGGGAATAAGCATTGGGACTAGTATTAACTCCAGATTTTTATTTTTCTCAAAATTAGATAAGCAGGAACTCTAATAACCTGCACCCCCTTAATCTGGTTTGTGAAGTACTGACCTGCTGCCTTCCCTTGAACTGTTAACTGCCAAGCTGCTCACTTCTTCATGGGCAGTGTGCTGTACTGTTTTTATTTATTTTATTTTATTTTATTTTATACCACTTTACGTCACAGCAGATTCCTCTGTGTGAAATTCGGGCTGCTCTCCCGGTGAGACTAGCGCATCGCCACAAGTGCAGCGTTTATGACATTTTGAGAGTAAACTGAATGTAATAATAATAATATTGTATAAGAGATTGTTGTATGGTGTACTACTAGCTGCTTCAGACATGTTTTAACAGTTATGTTGGTGAATTGTGTTGACTGACAGTCCCTGGAGATGGCGGGAGTCAGCTGTTTGCCAAGCTGGACCGTCCAGAGACGCCTCATTTCTACTGCGCTAAAAAGACGGCCGAGTATTACAACATCTGGCTCAACCTGGAGCAGTTCATTCCCTACCCCATTGAGTGCTTTGTGGACAACATGAGGTGAGTGACAGCACTGTCGTGATGGTCAATTGCTTGCATGATTCTTCCTCCCTCTGTCATTTTGAAGTATTGTTTGATTGAATATCAGTTGTAAATTTGGTCATTTTTGTTCTGCTAGATCAGTTCCTTTTGGTGAAGTCATGCTTGTAGCTTTACTGACTTTGTGACTTTGGTTACGAGTGTGGTTCATGCTGTATGTTTTGTTGTCACAGAATCATTTACTTTGAATCAGGTCATCATGTGGCCAGTAATTTTATTGTGTGAAAACACTGGAATGCTTGGGTTTTTTGTTGTTGTTGTTATTGTTTTTTTTAAAGATATATATATTCTCTCTCATTATGCCTTTCTTTGCCTGCCTGTGTCTCCCTCTCTGACTGTCAGCCAAAGTGCCTCCCTCTCTCTCCTCAGTCTGTCTGTCTCTCTCTCTCTCTCTCTCTCTCTCTCTCTCTCTCTCTCTCTCTCTCTCTCTCTCTCTCTCTCTCTCTCTCTCTCTCTCTCTCTCTCTCTCTGTCTGTCTGTCTCTCTCTCTCTCTCTCTCTCTCTCTCTCTCTCTCTCTCTCTCTCTCTCTCTCTCTCTCTCAGCCTTTTGTCAATAAATTCTTTAGTTTCAAAGTTCTTCCTCTCCCTCTGTCCCTCTCTTTCTTTCTCCCTCCCTCCCTTCCTCTGTGGGGAAGGGGGAGGGAGGATCATGTGGCATGTGGAGAAGATGTAATCATGTATTGCAATAGCTCTTGTAATTTTGTAAATTAGTTGGTAGTTTTAAGTGGCTTTAGATTTTCCTTGTATGCATCTAGATAGATGAGAAAGATAGGTTGATCTGGGAAGGAGATCTTCTCCTCTTCTTCTTCTCTCGTTCGCTTTACACCATCAGATATGTCTGGAAAAAATAATGGCATATCCTATCCAGCTCCTCTCATGGGCTGTACAGCTTGGTCTGTAGGGTTACCTCTGTCGGCCACACTTTCTTCCTCAGGTTGCTGAATAGCGTACACCTCTGAAGGATGTGCTCGCCTGTCTGGTTTTCTTTACCACAAGCACACCGGGGAGAAGGAGCAAGTTTCAACTTTGTGGACATTGGTGGTTTAGTCTGTTGAGTTATGTTTGAAAAAAGTCTGTCCCGAGCCTAAGGCTCATCAGGCCGGTGCTTATCCCGGTTTCTGTGGCGTTAAGCGACTGAGAGTCATAGACTCTCCCTGGATAGGACGCCAGTCTATCGCAGGGTTAACCCCCAACACAAGGTTGATACCCCTATTACACCTGGGTGGGGTGAGAAAATAGCCGTAAAGTGCCTTTTCCAAGGGCACAACGCCATAGCCGAAAGTTGAGATGGAACCTGCGACCTTTAGATTACGAGTCCAACGCCCTAACCACTAGACTACAGCGGCGGCACTTAGTCTGTTAAAGGAGGGGATAAGGAAAGATGGGATGGTCTGTGAAACTGAAAGAGGAAAACTACTTTTTTTTAATTTTTAGGATGAAGTGCATTTTTTGTGTGTGTGTTGTCCAGTATTAGAGGATGTTAGGCAGAATTATATTCTTGTAACAATGTAAAGTTCCCAGAACTGAGTCCGTTGGAGGAGTGTTGTTGTGGCCCTATGTTCCCACGGGAATCCACAGGCATAAGTCAAGTCAACAATGTAAAGTAGACAGCCTAGACTCTTGTTTTCTCTTGACGTTTTGTCATCTTGAGGTCATGTGCAGCCTCACTTTATAATTTATGCAAAGCCTTTAAATTAGAAATGTCTTGACTCATGCTCATGTGATTACATACTGCTGGTCAAAGTGTATTCTGCGATATGAGGACAGAATTTAAATGTTTGTGCACCTTGGACTGCGGACTTTGACTTTATTGACTGCTACTTTAATTAACTTGTTTGGTTTTTTTGTTTTTCATCAGATGTTTTAATTTGCAAGTACCATTGTGTTTGAATTAATTAAAAGGTTACGCTACAACCGCACCTCGCACACCACGCACAATGCCAAAGGTGTTGACATCCGCATCGACAGTTTTGGGGAGACGCGCACTGTGGAATGGCTTGACGCCAGCAGCGTCAGCCACGAAATTCCCACCTGTAAGCTTGTGTACATACAAAAAGCACATAGACTGTAGAGGAATTCAGAGAATTTGATTGACGTGTTGTTCATCAAAAGCATAAAATTATGGTTAGCCTCTATCACAGTGTACAATAATTCATACTCTTTAGATTGCAGTGATCAGTAAAGTTGAGAAACAACATGATTGAGGAATAGTGTTATAGTTGTAAATGCTTATAATTCATGACTATAATACATGAATAGCCCTCTTCTGCAAACAGAAAATGAGTTGAAAACTTGTTTATAATATTGGACATTATGTATTAAAAATGTATGTATTCAGTAGTTGAGATTTTTTTTTTTTATCAAGAAACAAGTGGCGGGATTTAATCAAAGCATACATTTTCAAGGAGTGTGTATACTGTTATTAACGCCAGTGGCTAGCATACTCAGACAAAAGCATACATTTTCAAGAAGTGTGTGTATGTATACTGTTTTTAACGCCAGTGGCTAGCATGCTCAGTCAAAAGCATACATTCTCAAGAAGTGTGTATACTGTTTTTAACGCCAGTGGCTAGCATACTCAGTCAAAAGCATACATTTTCAAGAAGTATGTATGTATACTGTTTTTAACGCCAGTGGCTAGCATACTCAGTCAAAAGCATACATTTTCAAGAAGTATGTATGTATACTGTTTTTAACACCGGTGGCTAGCATACTCAGTCAAAAGCATACATTTTCAAGGAGTGTGTATACATACTGTTTTTAACGCCAGTGGCTAGCATACTCAGTCGGTGTTTGAAGTGAAGTTTTTTCTGTCCAGTGGCCTATTTCTACACCTTGGTGGAAACACTGGTGGGCCACAACTACACCCGCAATGTCAACATCAAGGGAGCGCCCTACGACTTCAGGAAAGCTCCCAGTAAGATTTATGGTGGCCTTGTGTCACTCCTCTTTGCCTCTGCTTGTATTTGTTTTCATTTCTTCTTCTTGCTTTTTCTCTTTTTTTCTCTGTGTGTGTGTGTGTGTGTATGTGTGTGTGTGTGTGTGTGTGTGTGTGTGTGTGTGTGTGTGTGTGTGTGTGTGTGTGTGTGAGAGAGAGAGAGAGAGAGAGAGAGAACAATAGACAGATCTTGGTTAACGGGTTGTAATTTCTTTCTGTGCTAACAATTGTTTGTCTTCCTGTTGGCAAGTGGGCCCACTTATGCACGTGCCTCTGTGTGTGTGTGTGTGTGTGTGTGTGTGTGTGTGTTTCTTTTATTTCAAGGATAATGGAATAAGCACTCGTGTGCTTTTTTACATCCAGTCCCCGTGTGTATGCAGTTTTGTAAATGTTGTCATCAATTCCTGTTAGATGTGAGTGCAGTGTTGATTCTAGGGTGCGCCCTTGCGGGATTCCCGCATTTTTTTCAATTTTGCCGCAAAATGTGACCAGTGCGCCCTGACGGACACAAAAAAACTGTGGATAGCGCATATTTGAACAAACAGTGCGCCCGCGCAACTACCGTTTGTATAGTTTCAAAATAGGGCTACATGCGTGGGTCATTACGGTGATACACCAGGGACAGCAGGATGCACTGATTAGCGCCCACAGTCATCAAAATCGTCACACAGCGGCTGGTCTGACGTCATTTTCTGACTCATTTACGTCATTACGTCATTTTTCAAAGGAGCCGTGAACTCCTGAAACAAGTAACGTCATTGTGACAGAGATCGTTAGTGGAAGAAGCCGCGTCCCGGCAGGCTTCAAAGCTGGCAGACCTAAGAGTTTTCAAGGCGGTTTTTCAGATCTGGCTTGACAAGTAGCCG
Organism: Stramonita haemastoma; assembly: GCA_030674155.1. Classification (NCBI taxonomy): domain Eukaryota; kingdom Metazoa; phylum Mollusca; class Gastropoda; order Neogastropoda; family Muricidae; genus Stramonita; species Stramonita haemastoma. The sequence goes on from CM060330.1 coordinate 4,482,194, forward strand.
GTGTTTGGCAACAACAATGATGGCATAGGGTAGACTATCGGCTGGAGATATCAAAAATGATTTTGACCCCCCCCCCCCCCCTCTCCCCTCTCTCTCTCTCTCTCTCTCTCTCTCTCTCTCTTCCTCTCTCTCTCTCTCTCTCTCCCCTTCTCCCCCCCTCTCTCTCTCTGCATGGGAGGAAAAACAAGACTTTGATATTAGATTTCACCTCTTTTCTCATCTAGATTTAGATCTCTCTTTAACAGAAAATCTCTCTCTCTCTCTCCTCTCTCTCTCTCTCTCTCTCTCTCTCTCTCTCCCCTCTCTCTCTCTCTCTCTCTCCCCCTCTTGGGGAGGGGAAGGGGCAAGACTTTGATATTGGCTTTCACCTCTCCTCATCTAGATCTCTCTAACTCTGAAAGTGGAAATACAAAATTGACTTTGACCCCCCCCCCCCCCCCCCCCTCTCTCTCTCTCTCTCTCTCTCTCTCTCTCTCTCTCTCTCTCTCTCTCTCTCTCTCTCCTCTCTCTCTCTCTGCTTTATGGGACTGGAGGAAAAGATAAGACTTGGATATTGGCTTTAACCCCTTTTGTCATCTAGATCTAAATCTAGTTCACCCTCCAACTCTGATTGGAAATACAAAATGGACTTTTGACATCCATTCCTCCCTCCCCAACCTTTCTCTCTCTCTCTCTCTCTCTCTCCTCTCTCTCTCTCTCTCTCTCTCTCTCTCCTCTCTCTCTCTCCTCTCTCTCTCTCTCTCTCTCTCTCTTTCTCTCTCTCTCTCTCTCTCTCTCTCTCTCTCTCTCTCTCTCTCTCTCTCTTTCATATGGTGGAAGGGGGGGGGGGGGGGGGGGGGGTAAGACTGATTTTGGCTCTTGCCTCTTTTTTCATCTAGATCTAGCTCTCTCCAACTCAAAATGTGGAAATACAAATTTGACTTTGACTCTGTCTCTCCTTCCCTCCCTCTCCCGTCTCTCTTTCTCCTCCCCCCCCCCCTCTCTCTCTCCCTCTCTCTCTCTCTCTCTTGTATACAAACAATGCATCTCCTCCTGTATCTATGTAGTATGTATCCCTCCACATCTGAATGTACCACAATCTTCCCCCCCCTTTCTCTCTCCCTCCCCCCCCCCCCCCCCCTCTCTCTCTCTCTCTTTCCTGTGTAAGAAAATTATTTTACAGACCAGCTGCAATACATAGGGTGTATATTAAATCCTGTCTGCTGACATACCATCCTGTTTGTTTTGTTTCTCGTTCTTGAAAAATAGCAGAAATCAGAGTAGTAAATGGTATTATGAGCAAATACTACTTACTACTTGTCCCCTTTTTTATGAAGAGAAAAGGGGGGAGGGGGGCAAATGCCCCCATTTTTTCATTTCAGGGGGCCCTTGGGCCCCCTTTTTTGAAATCCTAGAATCAACACTGTGAGTGTGACTGTTAGACAGAGCAATGGAGAGAGCACTGGTATACTTTTTTCTGGCAACAAAATGTAACCCTCTAAATTTGGAAGGAAATTTTGCAAGCAGACTGATTCCCCAATTTCCAGGAAATGGTTATCATTGCAGAGACACTTAGATGTTTACATGTTTGGAAACAAGCATATAGTTTGTCTTTAGAAACTTTTTTTTTTACTTCTCGTGCAGACAAACATGCATGCATACGTACACACGCATGCACCCACGCACGCACACACACACACTATTCCTTTGACAGAATTCACGAGCAAATTCAATTAACAGTATTAAATACAGTCATTTATATCTAGAAACTTGGGCAAAACTATGTCACATTCTTTCACACTTACATGCATCAAGCAATCCTCGATGTCAGAATGTAGCGACCTTAATGATGGATAAACAGTTGCATACACAAAACCTCACCATTGGTTTTTGGGGGGGTTCAAGCCAAGGAACGAAAAAAACCCAAAAAACTCAAGCACACAAATGCGGTTTTTATTTCTAACTATATTGGAGCATACTGTAAGCTAACAAGACAAGTTTCGTGATTTTCAATAGAGTACTGCCTGGCTGTAAAAGTGAGACCTGTGGTATTAGATGTATAACAGTAAAAGTGAATTTCTCTGTGCATGAGATAATAACTTATTTTAATTGAAGTGTATTTAAAGAAACTGGTTGTTGGTACTGGTGGGCAATGCTCAGCTTGACACCTGGAGATGACTCAGTATGTGTGTATGCACTCTTGTCTTACTCATCACACCTGGGAATCACTGTGAGACCATTAAGTATACACCAGGGGAGGAGTTTGCTTACAATGTGGCTGTTTTTCAAGTACCTCACCATATAGGCAGACATTTTCCAAGTTCAGGGGATTTTTTTCTCTCCGGTAATAGAGGGTGCAGACTGCTATGCTAAGAGCTTGTCATGGATGAAGACAATCTCAACAAAACATCCAAAACATCTAACAACATTTTGATGTAAGGGCCTGGCATTTCGCTTACATCAACAACTGACACAGCTTTAGACCTGGGTGAAGTTTAAAGTCCACTTCGCTTGTATTATTAACTGACACAGCTTTTAGCCTGGGTGAAGTAAAGTAAGTTTGGTCTCTGCATTTCCAGATTTGTTCTTCAGTTGTCCCTTTGACAAACTTGCTTGTCTCAGGGCAGACAAGGTGATGTCAGATTTGTGCTTCTGGTCAGAGCACTCGCTTTCCCCCAGTCAAGTTCAGCAGTGTCAAGCGTGGTTACCAGTTAGTTGGGAGACCGTTTGCACGCCTTGGCTTCAGTACAGTCCCCCCCCCCCCCCCCCCCCCCCTAGTTCATCCAGCTGTAAATGGATACCTGCCCTCTTAAGGGTCAGGGAAGGTAAAGCAGCAAGGGAGAGGAGATGGGCGCCGCCCTCAATATGCTGGCCCCTAGAGAAGCTGAGGTCTCTGATGCCTGGCTCCCTTATGACCGCCTAGGTTATGGGGGGACACCTTTACCTGTTTAACCATTACCACCTTGCTGTGCTAAAACTACTAATTGTTATTGATTGCTTGTGTGTCGTATAGGTCGAACGCAAGCTCTTTGATTTGTTTTTCTTTTACAAAATATAGCACTATATAACTTCCACGTATTATTAACCCACTCTTTTCCCTTGTGACTGACCTGACCTGTCTACACCACAGACGAGCTGGGCGAGTTTTACAAGAACCTGACCCAGCTGATCGAGAGCACGTACGCGGAGAACGGGAACACGCGGGTGGTGACGGTGGGTCACTCCATGGGCAACCCCACCATGCTGTACTTCTTCAACCACAAGGCCCAGGCGTGGAAGGACAAGTACATCAGGGCCCACATCGCCCTGGCCGGCGTCTGGGCCGGCGCCATCAAACCCATCCGCCTCATGACCTCAGGTGAGGAGCGAGCCAGCAGTGTGGGGATGATTTTCCACTTGTAGAGGAGGGGGGTGGCACAGTGCACAAATCCAAGGTCACTTGTCGTCCAGGGGCTAAATTTAGCATGCCCTTTCCTTTACTAGTTAGTCCAAGTGTGGTTAGTTCATGCTATGATTAGCACCAGCTGGCCATCACAACATCACTCAGTCCAGAATGCTAAATTTGCATGCCCTTTCCTTTTACCTAGTCCAAGTGTGGTCAGTTTGTGCTATAATTAGCACCAGCTGGCCCCGCATCTGGGCTGGGATGGGATGAAGAAATAATTAGCGCTGAGAGGAGCAGAAAGTGGGGAATCTGTGGAGCCATTCTTCCAATTGTAGAGGGGGGTGGCCATCTCGGGGTGCTTTTAGGGGTTTTAGGTTCAGGATAGTACTATTTTTGGGTGTTTTTTTTTCTCTTTTAGATAAGGCATGTCTTATGGTGTGTGTTGAGAGAGAGAGAGGGGGGGGTATACTTTTTTTTTATCTTCAGTTCTAGCATTCAAAATAAAATATTGAACACAAAGTGTTTCCTTGAGGATGGTATCTCAGTTGCTGGGTAAGTTAACTGTCAAACATTCCTTGAGGATAGTATCTCAGTTGCTGGGTAAGTTAACTGTCAAACATTCCTTGAGGTTAGAATTTCTGTAGCTGGGGTGCTCAATGTGTACAGACCATAGTGGTTATGTATACATGTATACAAAAAAATGACATTTCTATGCTTCATGTAGTACTTAGCCAAAGTGTGGTGCGTGTCACAGGGGATGCTCTGGGCGTGTTTGTGGTCAATCCTCTGACGGTGCGCCCCGAGCAGCGAGCCATGCCCAGCACAGCCTGGCTGATGCCCTCCACCCGATTCTGGAATTCCTCGGAGGTGGTGGTCATCACAGAGCACCGCAACTACACCGTCAACGACTACCAACAGCTGTTCCAAGACATCAACTACACCGACGGCTACCTGATGTGGAAAGACACCAAAGACCTGATTATTGGTGAGGAAGGGTGTGTGTGGGGTTGTTTACGTGCGTGGTTTGCTTTTCAGCACTCTTTGATTTTTTTAAGGAAAATACGGAGAATTTGAAATGTTATAGGTCTTGATGTGATATGTTTACATGAGAGTCGTGAAGCAAAGCTTTCATTTGATATTTTAAAAAAAAGAGAGAGAGAGAGAGAAAACAGTATTAGTGCTGACAATATGGTGGGTGTATGCATAGGAATGCATATGTCTGTCATTGAGTGGGTGTGTCTGTTTATGTGTATGGCAACCGTTCTGAGTTTTGAAAAAGCGGTATGTTTGACAGGCAGCTTGTCCTTATTGATTTACTCTTTCAATCTTGGAAAAGGTTCATTTAACTACATTCATTTTGGATACAAACAGGATTTACTGCCGTAATGACCATAGTTTTTGAAGTTTTGTTTTGTTAAGGAGCTGTCACAGATTGGAAGAAAAATTAGGAGGCAGAGTCTGTGAGTATGATACGATAATGCCATATTAATACATGGAATTTATATAGCGCTATGTCTTGTAAAAAACAAAACAAATCAAATCAATATTCAAGCCGTAGTAGTATGTCTGTGGTTACTGTCGTTATCACCGAGGAAACGTTTGTGTTGCCAGATCTGAAGGCACCCCAGGTGGAGGTCCACGGTCTACACGGGTTTGGCTTGCCCACCCCGGGCGTGCTCAAGTTCAGCCCTGGGGGGTTCCCAGACAAGTACCCTGACGTCCTGTCTGACGACGGGGACGGCACAGTCAACATCCGCAGTCTGGAGGCCTTCCTGGCCTGGAAAGCCCGACAGAAGCAGCCGGTGTTCCACCAAGTGCTCAAGGGAGCGGAACACATGGCCATCTTGAAAGACCCCCGCACCCTGGACTATATCGTCAAGTATCTGACCGGAGGAAGCAGATAACAAGACGCCGTGTGAACTTCTTTGGGGGTGGAGGGAGTTTGGGGGTTGTTTTTTTTGGGGGGGGGTTAGTTTGAATGAGACTATGCATAAATGGGATGTGAATGAACGATGATCATGTGGAGGGTCTCATATGATAATATTTGCTTGTAATAGTGATAATAACCATGATCCGCCACTTTGTGGTCATGTATGTTATTGCTAGTATTATTGATGGATGAAATGAAGTCTTGTCATGACAGTTTTCACCACAGATTACCGTGCTTTCAGTCTGAGAACTCCCAGCTATTCTGTGTTGGGAGTTTTCTAACAAGTCTTCACGATAGATAGATAGATCAGGTGGGTAAAAAGGAGGGATAGATCTGATGATGGGGGAGAGGAGGAGGAGGAATAGAAGTGGGGGAGGAGGAGGAGGAGGAAGCATAGGTTTTGGGTAAATAGGAAGGGAAGACCTGATTAATGGGAGATTTGGGGGGGGGGGTTTGTTTTTTTTTTTGTAGAGGAAGAGGATCTGTTTGTTTATTTGTTTTTGAAATATGGAGGGTTAGATTGCATGCACCCTAGAAAGAAAGAGGGACAGACCTAATGGGTGAGAACTAGGGAGGATTGATTCAGTGTGAAATGCACATGAATTCAATTTCTTGTGATCAAAACACTACAGGCGATTTTCTTAAAGCCAAAAATCCTCCTCCCTTCCACCTATCTGTAAGGGTTTTTTTTTTTCTTTCTAAATATTTTTTGGTTTCAGGAATTTTTTTTTTTTTTTTTTTAAACTTTTTTTGGTCTCATTGTTTGCTTGTTTTTGTCAGTTTTTGTTTGTTGGTTGGAGGAGTGAAAAATGGTGTAAACAAGTATGCTGTTTTTGTTGGTGTCTGTGTCTTTTTCCGAAATGTTGTCTTCCAGAGAAGGGAGGTAATGGAAGGGAGGCATACCGTGTTGTTGAAGCAGAGGGTATTTAACCAAAGTGCTGCGTGATGCTTTTTGGTTTTTTTTTGTTTTTTTTTTTTTCCTCCATAATGCTATTAGCTTCAGGTTTGAGGTATCTGTTCATGGTGGTTAATGCATGTTTAATATTGAAAGGAGATGTGCATTAATTTATTGTTTTCATGTGTAACGGCTCGATGTCCTCTGATGAAGAATGATACTATGTACCGAGAAATGCCAGTTTGTTTTTGGTACAAACACAGATTGGCTTGATCGTTTGTGCACACAAGACTTTAAAAATTGTGTACAAGCACAGGTTAACTTGATGGTTTGGCCACACAAGACTTTAAATCTGTAAGAAGTTACTGTGTTTGGCACAAGACTTAAAATCTGTCAACAAGGTTAACTTGATGGTTTGGCCACACAAGACTTTATAATCTTACAAACACAGTTACTGTGGTTGACAAAGACTTAAATCTGTACTACACAGGTTATCTTGATCGTCTGTGCACACAAGACTTTAAAAAATGTGTTCAAACACAGGTTAACTTAAGTTTTTGTGCACACAAGACTTTAAAATACTCCAATCTTGATGAAAGTTACAGAAATACTGTGTTGTGTTTTTTAGTCAGTTTTATTTTTGATTGTCCAGCACTTGGAACTTTCACTGGGTTATATTTGTTAAAATTTCAGGAAACTACCTGCTTTGTTCTCCTTGACCTGATCTTCCTACAGTGTGACTCAGCAAATATGATTTAATATATGATTTAAGTACGATTACCAGGAATGAATAAATGTGTGAATGGGTTCTAAATCATGAACTTTGATTTAACGTCCATAATTGTAATCAACAGCCAACATAAAGAATAATCAGTTGAAGAGAAATCCACAGTTGCAAATGATAGGTAATTTATTATTTAAGTATGAATGAATTTAATTTTTGGAATCTTTCCGGTTAGGCTAAAATTCTTTTGTGAGATTTTCATTTCATTTCAGAAACTTAGTCATGTTGGACTGATTTATTGAGTGCACAAGGGTGAGATTTTTCAGATCTCTCCATTCTGGCATAATCTTTGTGTATGTGTTTCAATATCTCTTGTGTTCAAATGCAGCTGCTATCTTATTTTGGGGTATTTTTATACTTGGAGAAATATCAAGTGAATGTGGGAAGTTAATGCTGCTGCTTGTCACAAATTGTTAACAGTCTGCATTGAAGCTCTTCAGGGATTTGCTTATGTTACATTTATTGGTGGTGGTCTGTTTGAGAGAAAGTGGAAAACTACATGTTCAGGAGTAAGAACAGCCTTTACATTCCTAGACATCAGAATGGCACAAGATTAAAATGCCCCATTGTAACAAAAAACAAGGAAATTATCTGTACATGGTGTGCTTTTTCTCCTTTTTATTCTGCATATCTCCCGATCCACACTCCCAAACCCACTTCATTGCTGAATCCCAGTCCATTTGGCCTGTGGATTAATTTCAGAATATTTAGACCATGTAAATCACATAAAGGGTACTGAAAAGCTATGGGAACATGAGTTTGTCAGAGGTATATGATGAAAAACTTGTCATCATGATTTTTACTCCACCTGGTGCCAGTTCATATCAGAAAACTAGCTCCATTAGGCAATCGTTCTGGCTGGTATTGTTGACTTTGTTTTAACTGCGCAGTGATAAAAATTGTTCCAAGCGTCGTTTCTGTCAGCCAAAACGTTTTATTTCCCAACCCGGTGTTTTCATGTATACTTTAGATTGGCGTTGCATATCATGGAACACTGTTTGAAAGGAAAGCAAAATTGTTACTGAATTCTCATAACATGTTCAGCCTTTTTGTGACCAAAATAGGCTGGTGGTTTAAAGGGTTACATTAGAAGGGGGAAAAGTTAATTGACCAGAAGTTTCTTGAGAGTACTTTGGGAAGTTCCAGTATACTAGGAGATCATCAACCAGAATCATGATGGCTGTACTGTGTGTTATGTAAATGTTAAGATTTCATATGTAAGGTTTTATGGTCTTCTCTGTTACATGAAGATTTATCACCATAGTGAATGGGCTGGAGCAAGGTGTGTGCAACATATACAATGTTTCTCTCAACTTGACATATATCAGCCATCAAATATTGAGCATATTCCCTTTTAGGGTTAATTTAGGGGTTGGAAGAGGAAGGTCAATCTGCTGGTTGGTAGGTAATTTTCTTTGTGGTTTGGTGTGGGGGGGGGCATTTGGTAGGTAGATGATTAGGGTTTGGTTTGTTTTTTAAGCATATCCTTTTGAAGTGTTTTTTTTTAAGTATTGATGAGTGTTATTCTTGAAGTAGAGTGGTGGTTCCCATTTGTGGGGTTATGTAAAAAGGATCTGTCAGCAGTCAGGAAGAGCTGATTTAGATGTAAAGATGCCTGTTGGAATCCTGTGTTGGTCATATATTTTAACAGTACAGTATTTAGTTATCTATAATGGTTGCTAGTCTTTGATTTCACCTTGACCTCTGCGGTATATTGTTCTTGTTTTTCTTGTTTTTTTTTTCTTTTCTTTTTATATTCGAGGATAATGAAGACATATAATGCTTAAAGACATCTGTGGAATTGTATTGAGGGTAAATAGAAATGCTGGTTCAATTCTGTATTGGTTCTCAGGAGCTGATTGACTCGCAGTAGTCATAATTTTTACGTCTGATTTTTTTTCAGGCATGCCTTCAAAGCATTGCGGTTGACAAACCCCCCCTCCCCCCCTTTTTTTTTCTTCAGTGTGTAATTTTCTTTTCTGTGTACTTTGATTGTTTTGAGGGTTTGTATTGCATGGCTTTGGTTTTTATGTTTGTTTGGGTTGTTTTTTTTTTCTTTACTCTGTGAAGTATTGTCTGTTTTGTTATGGGCTGTAGTTATATTACATTGACTGTAGCAGGAAGAGATGTGCAAATTTTGTTGTTTTTTTTTCCACTTTGATGATTTCTGATCCTTATACAGGTGTGATTTTCAGCTGCCAGCTGTTCATGGGTATATTTCATTAACGTCGTGATGAGTACAATGGACAGTCTGAAATTTCATAATCATGGAATGTGGCATAAAATTAAGGGTAACTTGCGGCTGTAGCCAAAAACCTTAAAAGTTATGGTTTGGATAGAGGTGGGGATTCTGTCACAGTGATGCAGTGTGACACTAGGTGACAAGACTTTCCAGCTTCTATGAAGAGTCTTGTACCGTGTAGAGTGATGATTCACCAAAACGTGCCTCTCCCTTCAGTTAAGGCTTTACGTTGCAGTTTTTGTCATCCTAGGAACACATTACATTGATCAGTTTATAATGGCCTCAGCTGAGGAGGGTTTTGATTCTTTGTCTAAGGTCTGTGGTATGTTTTAGTATCACATGTTACCTTGTAAGGAACAACCCCGACCAGTACGCCATCTTGATGACAGCATCACTGCTGCTGACTACAGACTGTTTCTACTGTGGTAAAATAGCAGGAATTTCTTTTCTGAAGCAGATCAGAATGTTATAGGTACTTTTCCCACCAAATTTTTCCTTGGAAAAGAATAAGAAAAAAGTATATGTGAGACTGTGCATGACTTAACTTGCCAAAGCTATGTTTAAGTGTGTAAAAACTTGCATCAACCCTGATTTATTGCTATTCTAGCCCCAGGGGCAGGAAAACAAAAGGCAAAGTCTGGGTGGTTCATTGCTAAATCTGATGCCTTGATACAAACACTCTCATTTCACGACAGAGAATGGTCTGGATAATGATGTCTGGTTGAGCTGAAAACTTCACTATCACATCCACACCCCACTTCCTGCTCCCCTAACTTCCCATAATAAACAGCTTTTAGTTGTTTTTTGTTGTTTTTTTTCAAATGGTATCAGTGAAATTTCGATCGTGGAATGTGTGTATCGTCCTTCAAATTTACCTATGGTTATGTCTGTGTTTTGAGAACAAAAGTCATATCTTGTAGTCAAAACATTATATCTCTCATTATTCATTGGTTTGTGATCAAGTGTTGGAGAAACATAGTACTGTTATCATTCATTGGTTTGTGACGAAACATTGTTGAACTATTTATTTCACCTGATGCAGAAATTGTGAAAAACCAAAGTTGTTAAGGCTGGAGAGGATTCTAATTTCAGTTTTATGTTAGGTGTTGTTGCACGTCCTGTGTCTTCTGTTGCCACTTGTCTCCTTTTGTCCCTAGAAAGAACCAACTGTTTAAAACAAGTTCTTGGGTGGATAGATAGAAAAGGGTAAAGGTGTCCCATAACCTAGGCGGTCTTAGGGGAGCGAGGCGTCAGAGACCTCAGCTTCTCTAGGGGTCATCATATTGAGGGCGGTGCCCATCTCCTCTTCCTCGCTGCTTTACCTTCCCTGACCCTAAAGAGGGCAGGTACCCATTTACAGCTGGGTGAACTGGGGGACTGTACTGAAGCCAAGGCAAGCAAACGGTCACCCATCCAACTGGTATTCACGCTCGACGCTGCTTAACTTGACGTGGGTAAAGCGAGTGCTCTGACCACCTAGATATGTAGAAAGAAAAATCAAAACCTTGGAAGACTTCTGTTTTTGTTTGGTAGTTTGCATTGACGCGTATTGTCTCATTTCAGAAAAAGTAAGAAACAAAGTGTGTGCAATACTGTCTGCCTGCAAAGAATCCATACTTTGGGAAAAAGAATCTCTGCTGAAAGGCAATGCACAGAACAACAAATCTTCAGATTTTACAATAAGAATAGTGAAAAAGAAATGTATGCTTACTTATGTGCACTGAGGCTTGTGATGATCTGAGATTTGGGGCCCGATAGCTTGCAGGGTTCTGCTTGGGATTTTGTGTTTAGAAGGTAGCCTGAAATCTTCAATTCAAAATGATATTCTGGGTTGACATTGGCAACCAGTTGTTGAGATCAGTGCATGTTTCGCATGAGATACTTCTTTTCTGTTTGGTTTTGTTTTGTTGGCAGGATTTTTTTTTCTACGGATATGAAATATGTAGGGTTTTCACTGTTTGACATGGCATCATGGATTGAAATATGTTTTTGTATCTTGATCATTTTGCTCAAGGGATTTTTCTTTGGAAGGGGAGGGTAGTGAGGATGTGAAATAACAGTGCAAACATTTGATTACTAACTGCCATTTTGGTCTCTTTTCTTGTGTTCTGATTTTTCTAAGCCTTTTGGAGAGGATAGGAGTAAGAAAGATTGTTAGACTCTGGTAGAAGTTCATCACTTCGAGTCTTGTTGACATTCCAAAGAGTGAGTGTGGTCTTTTCTTTTCAACGAGAGTTAACTTTTTTGCAATCCTTGTATACCTTTCATGTGCTAGTTTTTTGTTTTGTTGTGTTTTTCATTCACTTTCCTTTCGTCCATTGCACTAACTCCAGATAAGTCTGTGCACGTTATAGTCATTTAGGTTACATGCACATAGTTGTTATCTTGAAGGACTGTTGAAGATTGTAAGTCTTCAGAGGGAGATTTTTTGTTTTAAGTAGATTGTGCAAGCATACAAGTTTTTCAGTATTGACCATTTGATTTTTGTAGTGTTGGCCATTTGTTGCAAATATCTTAAAATTGTTAGCCCTTTTTTTACTGAAATTTGTTCCGGTTTGATGATACTTCATATTGATGTTCTACTTAAGTATGCTATGACAAACAAACAAAAACAAAAATTAACAAAGATTTCATGTATTTTTGCTTGGCTGCTGTGTCTGTAGTCATCAAGCATTCAGCAGCCAATCAAAAATGACCTTTACTTTTAATTTGGTCATTGTTGCAGCGAATTTCCAGGCAAACGTGTGACAAGTCTGAAATGAAACAATGATTGAGCAGACGCTACTGAGTTTTGATTGAAAAATAAAAAAAGAAAGATTAAATGTTATGGTGCGGGGTGAGCTGTCAGTTTGTAATGTTATCACTGTGCGCTTAGTACATGTTTGTTGGGCATGCTCCATTCCATTCAGTTATAAATCCATTCATCAGTGAACTTCAGATCTTGAGTTTACAGCAGGAAAGCCCACTGAATTTTGAAAAAGTCTTCTCTTTTGAGTAAAAAAGAAAGAAAAAAAAAGAAAGAAAAAAACAATCTTTTGGTTGTTCAACTGGAGTTGGCAGTTCTAACCATGTTAAGTTTCAATGTTTCATGTTGTCAAAAGAAGAGAATGTCCATACTGAATCTGGGAATCATATTCATAAACAATAAAAACAAGCTGGTAGAAAATGTACCATGTACTATGTGACCAAATTAAAAAGCGATTTAAAAATAAACTAGTGCTCATTTTTGTACAGATTAAAATACACACCTTCTCACCTCACACTATCTCCCCACCCTGTGTTCTCATTAGCCCATTTGTTTTGTTTTCTTTGTAATTTACTTTTGTATGCCTACATACTTTGACTGGAAGTTTTGTTTGATGCATGTCTCATTTCATGCTTATAGGAAACAGCCTGATATATTTTGGCGAGCATTTTGGTTTTCTTGTAATGTTTGATGATGACTTTTTTTTTCTTCTTTTTTTTTTTTCTTGCCAGTTTTTTGGTCTACGTGATTTGAAATAATAAAGAAACAATATTCTAAAGATTGTGTGTAGTGTGTTACGGAGGTGAAAAGGAGATTTTGTTTGTATGGAATTTTGTTTAGATCCCTAGTTATTTTGTGGCACTAGTTTGTCAGCATGTGAAGCTTTCTTTGACTTTTCCATTTTTAGGATAAAAGGTACCAAAAAAAAAAAAAGTAAATATGTCCCATAACCTGTTTGGTTGTAAGGGGAGCGAGGCGTCCAAGACCTCAGCTTCTCTTGGGGCCAGCATATTGAGCCAATGAGGGCAGCGCCCATCTCCTCTCCCTCGCAGCTTTACCTTCCCTGACCCTAAACAGGGCAGGTACCATTTACAGCTGGGGGAACTGTACTGAGGCCAAGGCGCGCAACCGGTCACCCATCCAATTGGCAACCACGCTCAACGCTACTTAACGTGTCTTGGGGAAAGCGAACGCTCTGACCTCTGAGCTATCCCGTCCCCATTTTTAGGATATAGATATATATTTGTATACTCGATACACATCAAAATCTATGAAACAATTATATAAAAAGAATCTGTAAGTAAACTACAGGATACATTCACATGGCTCATTTCTTGCACCAGACAATCTTTTGATCACTTGAAAACATCCCACACTGACCAGTGCCCCTGTGGCACAGGGCCATAACACCCCTCCCATATCCTGCAGTCATGCCCTACCCTCAACACTGAGACACCAGATGGGGCCCAGCCCAGTAGAACTCCAGGAAAAATTAGTGAGGACCTGCGGGATCACTGCGACAAACTGCAGTCTTCGCCATCCAGACCTGACTAAAAAATTTAGCATCCTCAGGGAATGCAGACGAAAAAAAGATATCTATCTAAAGCTAAAGAAGATACACGCACGCACACGCACGTGCACACACACACACACTCACACAAACACACTTCATCCACACACACACTTCATCCACACACACACAACACACACACATTTTTCGTCATGCAGTGCACTCTCTTAGCTTTATGCACAAAACCAGATGATGTCACAGATGTGAAAGATTGTGCTGATTCCATTATCCTGGATATAAAAGAATAAATCAAATAAATATGATGGGTTGAGGGGGGGGGGGGGGTAGGATAGCCTGCTGGTTGGAGTGTGGCACTAGTGATTTGATGGCCCAAGTTCGAACCACCCCTGAGATCCCGTTCAATGGGCTTTTACCCATTGAGTTAGTACCAGCTCCACTCCCATGACAGTCCTTGAGGTGAGACTATAAACAGAGCCCCTGTGTGTACACCCGCAGAACATCTTCCGCACACATTAAAACCTGTTCTGCCTTCAGAAAAGTAGGCCATTCTGTGCCAGTAGGAACGGATGACAAACATAAAAGTGCATGCACACTGTTGTTGTGTTTAGACACCGTCCCCAAAGTCTGAATGTGAAGCTTAATGGTGGGCAAAAATGGTCGCATATGCAAATTCTCACCATTTGTGAACAATGGTTTATAGAATGAGTGGGTTGGATTACTGCTTTACCAACACAAAGCCCAAACCTCCTCATTAACTTTTGAGACTAGTCTATATACATGAAAAAAGATTAACCCTAGTAGCGCTGTTCCCGGATTACTCCGGAGTGACGTAGTAATGCTTTCTGGCGGCTCCCGGAATATTCCGCGATGACGTCGGTGATCGTAATTGAAGGCTTTCTTTCGCTTTCAAAGGTCATCCAATGAACGTGAAGGCCATTGTAGGGCCGCAGAAATGGGTGGAAGGTCGTCCGCAGTCGCAAGCAACGAGGATTCTGATTGGTTTAGAGGTGTATTTTTTATTTTTTTTGGACGAACGTCGATCGCCTGAAAACAAAATGGCGGCAAAGTGTTTGCGCTCGTATCACTCGAAGTATTTTTCGAGTTTTTTGACGATATTGACGGCGATGAGGAGTTTTAGAGGCTGGATTTGGTTGAATTAAACGATAATAGAGACGATAAGGTAAGGATTGTGAAATATTTTTGAAAAACTTCGGAAAAATTGATCGCGATCGGACTGAATCGAGCGGCGCTAAGTTTTGTCCAAAGCACTTCATAGCTACCGGGCGATTTCGATGTCATACATTGTTTTACTTTATTTTAACGCAACACGGCTTCGAAATAACTGTTTTTAAGTCATTTCTATATGCTGTCGAGTACTTTGCATCACACGAAATCAAGCGATTGTCGTATTTTCGTCATAGAACGCCGCCAGTTCGCACGAAATAAGAGTTCACCGCCATGACGATCGCGATCGCGTCGATCATTTCGCTGGACTTTTCCGAGTATTTGACGACCGATAAAGCCACGGAAGCTCTTTATTTTTTCAAAACTTATGTCAAGAGACAGTATTTATCGAATCATGACATTTTTGCACCGCAACAACATTGCATATCGTGTTAAAATCAATCTGGGTCACCGACATCGCAACAGTGATTGGTAGTGCACGCGCAGTTTTTAAACTTTATTTATTTTTTACATTATCATAAACACTACATGCTGCTATAAAATTTCACTCTATTAAAAGCTTGTTATCTAAGCTTTCCAGTGATTTACAACTTTACACACTTACTTTAGTTTTACATATCAATATCAGGAGTTGTTTGACCCCACCCTACTGCAAATCAACAATGGCTGCTGTTAATTCAGCCAGCAGCACCTAGTACCGCTGCCGTTATTACAGCGCTACTAGGGTTAAACAAACTCTAAGTTGCCCCCTTCACAATGGGAACAAGCTCCAAGTTGTGGCTTAAAAATCAGAACAAAACCCAAATTGTTGCACTGTAACGAAGACCCATACTGTCCCTTTTATAAATTTATCATGTACTGGGCAAGCCCCAAACCACCCCTACAAGTTGTGAATTTTGTGAAGCTTTCAGTCATCCCCAACAGATTTAATCAAACAAGCTATAGGCCTAAAGCCCTGGTCAGTCTGTTTCTCAGATGTCCATCTTGTTCTTCTTTGTTGAACATTCAGACAGCAGCTGTTGTAATTTGTTGTCTGTCTTATGAGTGAAAATGCGTTGCACTGCTGTTAAGCACCTGGCAAGTCAGGCCCCGCGTATCCCAACTTCGGCATGAGAGTGAATTGTTATTTTATATTCTAGTCGTTTTGGAAAAAGGCAGGAGAATGGACTGAGAAGATAGAGAAATGGACAAGAAGAAGGTGACAGGGAGAGAAAGAACAAGGCAAAAACAAAGAAAGGGATAGAAAAGAGGGAATTCCTAGCATTTCCAGAAGGTGGGAATGCTGTTTGTATTGACAGGCCCCTGGCATACAACTAAATAAATGAGTTCCAAATTTTAGCTTTTCTTAAGTTTTGGTTAGCTTCAACCATACATCTGACACTGGCCCCGGCCAAATGCTGTGTCAGTTATTGATGTTAGTTCATTGCCAAGGCCTACACTAAAATGTTGTGATGTTGTAAGATGTTGTGTCGAGATTGCTTTCAGCCATGACAAGCTCTTAATATAACACAACCTGCACTCTCCTTTAAGGGAGAAAAAAAATCGGAGTATGGCTGCCTATATGGCGAGGTACTTGAAAACAGTCTACACGCAAACTTCTCATTCAAGTGTGCAATTTCAGTCTTACAGTGATTCCCAGGTGGGATAAGTTAGCCAGAGTGCACAGTCTGGGTGACACCCAGGGTGTAAATTAAGCTGGAGAATGCACAACAACAACAACATCTGACACTGAGTAAGCTGTAAACAGTGTAACGCTATACATATGCCACTAATATAAGGAGGAGACTAAGTCGTTTTGACACTGCAGACAAGGACAAGACTGCCCTACTAAAGTCCTGCATAAGCCCCGGACTGAAGTTCTTCTTTTTTTTATTAAAAAAAATTCTTTTATATCGTGGATAATGGAATAAGCACTCATGTCATTTTTTACGTCCAGTCCCCGTGTGTATGCAGTTTTTGTAAGTCGTGTTATCTGTTCCCACCGGCACACGGTGGCCTACTCTTACGAAAAGTGGAACAGGATTTAACGTGTGCGCAAGATGTTCTGCCTGCGTTCGCACACGGGGCCTCGGTTTATAGTCTCATCCGAATGAATTTGACATTGATTTGAGAAGAAGGGGCGAGGCTGGGTAGGCCTACGAACCCAGAAACTCACGGTTTACATATTGGCAGGCGAACGTCTTAACCATCCTGCCACCTTCCTTTCTTCTGAAGGGGCCAGAGAGTGTTTGATGTTTTGAACCACACCCAAGCTCTTTCGTTGGAATGCTGATCAATGTGAATTATACACATCTTTGACGTGTACATTTGATCTCTGACACACACACACACACACACACCACACACACACACACACACACCACACACACACACACACCACACACAACACCACACACATATATATATATATATATATATATATATATATATATATATATATATATATATATATCAATATATATATTATTATATATATATATATCAGCCGCGCTGTAGTCTAGTGGTTAGGCGTGGACTCGTAATCTAAAGGTTCGGGTTCGATCCAGCTTCGGCTATGGCGTTGTGCCCTTGGAAAAGCACTTTATGGTTATTTTCTCACCCCACCCAGGTGTAAAAGGGGTACCAACCTTGTGTTGGGGTTAACCGTGCGATAGATGGCGTCTTATCCAGGGAGTCTATGACTCAGTCGCTTAACGCCACAGAAACCGGATAAGCACCGGCCTGATGAGCCTTAGGCTGGGCAGACTTTAACTTAATATATATATTATATATATATATATATATATATACACACAGAAGGGATATTAGGGTACTGGCAGATCTGCACTTGAAGTTGACTGGGAGATCGTACAAATCATACCTTAATTCACCAGGTGCTGTGGAGATTCGAACCTAGGACTTCATGGACACAGATTGAATCAAGTGGTCATAACCACTCTGCTGCAGTGTCTGTCCATTGGTTCTGCACAAGCCAAGGATCTTAAAAGCCTCAAACCTATTTGCCAATGAATTTTCTTTCTGGTCACATTTTTGATTAAAAAATAATAGTAAAGAAAAAAATGAGGGCGGAGTCGGGGGGGTGGGGGGCTGTATTAGTAACCTGCAAAAGCTTGATGAAACTGCTTCAGGATCCTCTGCCCTCCCTTCCATTTTTGTGTCATTTTGGGCATAGACGGGTGGAGAGTTTAAAGAGTTTAAATTGCCCTAAAATATTCCAGTTAACTTGAAGACAGAGTGACTAATTGCTGTTCAGCGGCTTGATTAAAAAATGTCGGATAATTGCAGACAGAGGACTATTTCTGTGAACACCGGGTCAGCGTAACCTTTTTCAGTTCGAGATTAAAACGTCATCAATTTCTGTGAGCAAGGGGTCTATTCTTACTAGGGCCTACCAGATTTCTCATGACGTCATTCAACACGGGTTGGTCTACAGGAAGCAGACGGAACCAACGTTACCGAAGGGGTTGAATGTAGGCCTAAGGCAAAGTCTAACCCATTTACCATGAAGTTCTGGACATCTGAACACACTTTTGAGTGAGTTCGATAAACTTCTCTCTGTTTCTTTGCCTGTCTGGTCTATTTTTTTCTTTCTCATTGATCGTATCTCCCACAAGGAATGTAAACGAAAGTTCGAACAGATTCCACACCAACATAGAGCTTTCTGCTGTAGTGCAGCCTAGTCGTAGGCCTAGTACTGTACTTGTTCATGTAGTTGTAGTCCTAGCAGGCGTGGAAGTGGTAGAATAGAGATAAGAAAAAATGATGTCAAGCCCTTATGCCTTGTGGCATCATCTAGTGATTTTTATTTATTTTTTGTTGTTGTTGGGGGAGGGGGGGGGGGGGAGTAAAAGGTAGGCTATCGAGAGTATTGTACATTCCCAGATTTCGGTCAACAGTCGGTCTAGGCCTATATGGATATTATATAACACTAACATTAGTAACAATCTAGAACTTGTGTTTTGAAGAAACTGTCAGTTGACAGTACATATAATCTCTGGAGTTAGTTATTTTACAGATTTAATATTTATACTATTTATAGTTTAATGTGCTACTACTAGTAAACTGTATAAAGGGATGCTGGATGCCTAGGAGCATTGATAGTACTTACACAATATGTCTAAAATTAAAAAGTACTTTTTGCCATTCAGCATTCTGTGTCAGTGATGAACTTTAGTAGAAGTAAAATTGTCTACTCTAGTCAGTGTGTGTAACTCCTAATCAAAATCATCAAAGAATGTGAATTTTTATGTAACTTATAAGTACAGTTTATGTAAACCCCCCTCCCTTTTTTTCCCTTTTAAATGAGTGCAAGTTTAGTTAAAATAATTGTTAAAATGTGTCATGTCTCAACATTCTTTCAAAAAGAATGTATCAGCTGAGTCATGAACTTTCCCCACAGTAGCCATCTTTTTAGATTTTGGATACCAGATACTGAGATAGTATTGTGATATGTTTTAGTTGAAGTATTACCAGTGCCCATATAAAGTCAAGTTTTTAAGGTTTTGCGATGAAGATACAAAAAAAAGTGAGTTTGTCCCGAGCCTAAGGCTCATCAGGCCGGTGCTTATCTCGGTTTCTGTGGCATTCAGCGACTGAGAGTCATAGACTCCCCCCGGGATAGGACGCCAGATACATGGTTGTTTAATATTTAATATTTATTCTTTTTATCAAACAAGCCTATAATTTTATTTGCTTTATTTAATAGAGTTTTATCGATGAAAAGACAGTATTCTGTCAAATGTTACCTCTTGGTCCAGTATTTTAAAAAAACAACAACAACCTTATAACAAATCATATTTGATGATTCAAGGTGTACCGTAAACAGTAATGTAAAATGTGTTTGAAAACTGGTCACACAACTCAACTGTCATACACTGATACCGTTTTGGATGATCAGGCAGTGTGTGGTGTTAGATGGCTGACCATATCATGACCATAATCACAGCTGTCAGTTTCCCCAACATTCAGCTCCTCTCAGCGGCTAATTACGTCTGTCCCATCCCAGCCCAGATGGGGCCAGTTTTTTTGTGCTAATTATGGCAGGAACTGACCACACATGCACTGTGGACTGAGTGGATGTTGGATTTGTGTGCTGTGTAATATGACAATATGTTATTCACTGATTCAGTCACCCCTGGGAAACGGTGGTAACAGCAGCGTGGAGGAAGTACCCCAACCCCCACAATCCAGCAGTCATAGGGTTGGACGTTGTGGACCGTTCTGTCGACCAACAGGGCATTCTGCACAGTCATCGCCTTCTCAGTACATCATGGGGCCTACCAGGCTGGGTGACTGGAGTGAGTGTTTTGTGTAATATAATACACACTATACAGTGTCACTGCTCTCTGTGTGTGTGTGTGGTGTGTGTGTTTTTATTTTATTTATTTATTTGTTTATTCATATTGAGGATAATGTGTGTGTGTCACTGTGTCAAGTGCTGTGTGTGTGTGTGTGTGTGTGTGTGTGTGTGTGTGTGTGTGTGTGTGTGTGTGTGTGTGAGTATGTGTGTATGTGTGAGTCCTGTCTGTTGTCGATTTGTATGCATGTGTGTTTGTGAATATGTGAGTGTGTTTGTGTTTGTGTGTCACTATGTGTGTGTATGTAATACAAAACAATAATGGGTTACTCATTTTTTGCAGGCCATCTGTCCCATATGAAAAGGGAAATATTGCAATATTTTTTTCTTTGTTTTCGTTCCTCAGCTAGAGCTGTGAGGGACACCAGAGATGAGATGTTTTGTATGTTTTATACATGTATGTGTATACATACAACTAGGCTTACTCACCATTATGGTGTTAAAGGTGGCCACTTTCTGACTTCGGGGAAGGTGTTGAAACATGACATGTGTGCATTGTTGAAAAAAAAAAAAAAAAAAAAAGGTTATCCGTTCCTAATGGCACAAAGTAGCTTAATTTTCTGTAAGGCAGAAGGTGTTTTTTTTTTAATATGTGTGCATACAAGATGTTCCATCTGCCTTCACACATGGGTCCTCAGGCTATAGTCACATCCGAAGGACTTTTAGGGGTAGTGGAGTCAGTATTATGTTAACCCCAGGGGAAATTCCTTAAAATAGGCACCTCTGTGGTGGCTTGATCCCGGGTCTCCTGATCATGAGCACAATGCTCTAACCACTAGGCTATATTCTGCTTCCCATGTATAATGTCAATATAGTAGTGGACAAATAATGTTTCATGACGTAGGATTTTTTAATGCAGTGTAAGTGCACTAGCATAATTTATAGGAAAAATATTCATATCAGATGTATCAATTCAAAGAATGGTAGCCAAAAAGTTCATAACTGATGAGGATGAAAATATATTTCAAAGTTTCAGTCATTCTACAGTGATGTGTGTGTGTGTGTGTGTGTGTGTGTGTGTGTGTGTGTGTGTGTGTGTGTGTGTGTGTGTGTGCTCGCGCACGCGTGCGTGCATGCATGCATGCATGTGTGCGCGTGCATGTGTGTGTGTGCGTGCGTGCGTGTGCCAACAGATACATCCATGAGGATGGGACTGAGTGTGTGTGTGTGTGTGTGTGTGTGTGTGTGCACGCGCACGCGAGCGTGGGCGCGCATGCCCTGCTGCATGCACTCGTAATGATGATATGAAACTGCATGTCTGCCTGTGTTTATCAGTGATATTCATTGTCTGCTTGCAGTTGATTGGAATGGATCGTGTATGTTATGCAAGTGAGCACTCACAAGTGGACCCCAGAAAGAGAAAATTCACTCTGAAAACAAGAAACGTAAGTTGTGTAATTTACTACATGGCATAATTATTCTTTGTAAGTGGCAGTGTTTTACAAAAAAATCAGATAAGACTAACAGTATAGAACCCTTTTACATAAGTACATTATATAGATTTTACAGGCACGAGTGTGCTGTTTGTTTTTTTTCTTTAGAAATTTGTATTTTTATATGGTGATTTGATAATAATAATAATAATAAATGGAATTTATATAGCGCTATATCTTGCAAAAACAAATCAAAGCGCTTGCATTCAACCAATTCTTGCACATGCAGCCAACAACAATTTAGATTTTTAACAAAGTCAATGCACACACACACACACACACACACACACACACACACACACACACACACACACACACACACACACACACACACAGAGGTCAAGCACTTTGGCAGGGTGGTGGATAGTTCAGCTGTTGAGAGCAGGGGCAGAAGATGAAACAGGATAGGAAAGTCTTAGCTTTGAAACAAGTGTGTCTTGAGGCTGGATTTAAATGTGTCATAGGTAGGCTTTTTACGAAGGGAGAGAGGGAGATCGTTCCAGATCACTGGACCAGAAACAGAGAAAGCACGACGGCCGATGGTGGATTGATTGAATCTAGGTATTTGTAAGCGCAGGGTATCTGCAGCAGAGCGGAGGGAACGAGAAGGAGTGTAAGGGTAAAGACATTCACAGAGGTAGGAGGGTGCTGTTTTGTGAAGACATTTATAACAGAGAGTACTGATCTTATAGTTTACTCTCTGTGGCACAGGCAGCCAGTGGAGAGATTGCAAGAGAGGAGTAATGTGCTCAGATTTTTTCTTTCTGAGGACCAGTCGAGCTGCAGAGTTTTGTATACGTTGAAGGGAGTGGATAGATGATGCTGGTAGACCAGCCAAAAGAGAATTGCAATAGTCGAGACGTGAAAGAATCAGAGACGTGACGAGTTTAGATGTTGCATCAGTGGACAGGTACTTTCGAATTGCACTAATACGTCTTAATTGATAGTAGCATGACTGGCAGGTCTGGGTGATGAATTTTTGCATGGATAGTGTGTTGTCGATAACAACCCCTAGATACTTTACAGCAGTGGAAAGAGTGACTGAAGTATTGCCGAATTCTACTGAAGCTGTAGTAATGGAAGAAAGTTTGTGTTTGGTGCCTACCAGCATGGCTTCAGTTTTATCTGCATTTAACTGTAGCTTATTGATGAACACATGTTGCTTTTAGTTTTAAGGTGTCTGCTATGAAAACATTTTTTTTTTAATCCATATTCTCTATTCACACTATCAAACAGCTTTTTAAGGGGAACTTTGGTTTTGCTTATATGTCATGTCCTGTACATGGGATAAACGTTAAAAACCTGTGTTAGTGCATTTGGAATCAAGCAACACCAACACAAGTGACACCCACGGAAAAATGTAACAAGCGTTGAAGACTCAAACACTGCTACATGGTTGCACAGGAAGTACACATGTCATGCACTGTAGTGTAAATGGAGTGATAAAGCCATGTTTTTTTTTATAGCAACACATATTTTCAAGTGAAACTTTGGACCTTTAATGCTGCATTACCAAGCTGTCTTTTTTTCATAATTTTTTTTTGGATAAGATTTAGGTCAGGATTTGTTATTCGTGCAGTAAAGACTATGCAATACCTGCAATACATGAATGGGATCTCTGTCATCTTTTTTTCAGAAGACTAGCACTCAGATTAAAACTGTTCAGAGACTCATATATGATAAGAAGTGTTGATTTTTCATAACTCCCTCATCAGTTTCTAATAATGATGATGATGATGATGATGATGATAATGATAGTAATACATGGAATTTATTTAGCGCTGTATCTTAACTATATTAATAGTTTAAACAAATTTGAGTGTACACACACACACACACACACACACACACACACACACACACACACACACACACACACACAACACACACATGTGTGTACACACTCATAAAGGGATAATACACTTTAGCAGGGTAATGGGGATTTCAGATGTAGACCTGTTGATGTCCTAATCCCCATTTTATGATATTTTTGCAAACCAGTTAGGCATAGGAACTGTACCATGTTCAGTGAAATTTGAAAACATTGTCGAACGGTGTTTGACCCATCCATGAAAATGTTTCTTATGGTATGTGGGTTTCTTAGCCTCATAGCGAAAATAATCATTGTCATGAAAGAAGGTTGTAATTCTCAGCTTGTTGAGCTTAAGTCAGGGAATTGGGGGGGGGAAGTAATGAGAGGGAGACAGAGAAGGAGACGGGAGGACAGTATTTCGGACTGGACAGGCCTGAGGCAGAGCAAGCCATAGCAAGAGGTAGAGGACAGAGAAATAAAGAGAAAGCTGGTCATCAAGTTATCCATGGCTTACTTACAGTCAAGAAGACTGTGGTGTGTGTTGTGTAATGTAATATTGATAATTATAGTATCTGACTCTACTGTAACTTGGATAACTACCCCTCGTCTTTGTAGGTTAGTTTTGGATTTTTTTTCTTAATTGTGAAGTAGACTGTTTTGGAAGCAATATTAGCACAGGTGTGTTATTTGATTTTCTTTGACTGATTTAAGTGATTTTTTTATTTTTATTGTTCTTTTTTTTCAGGTAACATTCTCCAATGTGGTCACAGTAGATGAGGTGTTGAGCTATTATCCTGATCCACAAGATAGCAACAAGTGAGTGGATTTGCTGTCGGCTGAGAAACAGTGATTCTGTGCATTTGTGTGTTTGTAAATGGGGAAAGTGTGTGTGTGTGTGTGTGTGCGCGCGCACGTGTATGTGTGTGTGTGTGCGCGCACGCGTGTATGTGTGTGTGTGTGTGCGCATGTGCGCGCGCGTGTATGTGTGTGTGTGTGTGTGCGCGCGCGCACGCGTGTATGTGTGTGTGTGTGTGTACGCGCGCGCATGTATGTGTGCGTGCGTGCGTGTTCAAGAAAGAGGTAGAGATTGTTTTGCAGTGTTCATGATTTCATTGGTTAATACTCTTCTATAACGATACAGATTGTAAGTGCGTTCAAAGGAGCGTGGTTTACTTTATTTCCATTTGTCAGTTTCTGAGCAAATAAAGCATGTTCAACTGACTGGTGTTGCCTCTGTGCAGGACCATACTGCATCAAGAGGCCATGGTGACGGTCAGGGGCATTCCACTGTGCAGCAAGATGGAGTCACTCATGACTGACACCATCTCCAGAAACGCCGGCCAGGTAAGGGCCTGCTACTGCTGACCTACAGCTCAGCAATTGTTGGAGTTTTTTTGTTTTGTTCTTCTTTTTTTGGTAACAGGTTAGAGAAAGATTTGTTCCTATCTCTGCAGCAGACTCTGAGCAAGAGTGCTACATCATGTAAAAAAAAAAAAAAAAAAAAGGGGGGGGGGGGGGTGTTACATTATGTGTTAGTGAGAGGGGATGCTGTGGCTAATTGTTGTGTGAGGCTCTTTTCCCTTGGTGGGGAGGGGAGGAGGGGGGGGAATGGTAGTCTGACTAAGTCTTCTTCCAACGACTACTTTACCTTCATGGTGAATTATAGAATTTATCTAGACTGCCTATTTACTGAGGCCACATTGCCCGCTGTTCTGATTGTGTTCAGTGGCTCGGAGGTTGTTGCAAAGATGAGAGCTAAATCTACCCGTGCAGTGTGTGTCATTTTAACTGTGGGAGGGTTTACCTGGCCAGGTGGGCGTCACAGGTGAGGAAGATATCCCTGAAGTCAGAATGCGGCTACCTTAACCCTCTTGCATTCGGTGTCTCTGAACACAAACTGCCCCTAGATTTCACATTCCATCACGAAATCAGGTCAGGCACACATGCTCCCTCGCCTTTTCCTCCTTCTAAGTACATACCAGCAGCTGTAATTACTTCCAGACTTTCAGCAACGTTCCTACCTCTAGCCTTATAGAGCTTTAGCATGTGGTAGCAATTAGTGATGGTCATAGCGTGATGGAAATCTACTGTGTGTAAATCCTGGCAAATCCTGGTTTGGGACTAAAGGGGGGCAATTATTCAATCCCAGCAAATCCTGGTAGGGGACTAAGGGTTAATTAAAGGTGGTTAAAAATGGTGGCATTTACAAAGTCTCGCCATTGGTGAATGTTAGAGCTCTAGCTGAGGAACAAAAAAAGAAAAAAAGATTGAGGAAAATAGCTGAAAAGTATGCCACTTAGATATTTATTCAAATTTGTAACAAATTTTTTTGGGTTTTTTTAATTGCATTTGTAGACTTCAGTGCTGACATTTCTCATCTGATTTTTAGATATGCTGTGCTTTTTTTTTCCTTCTGATTTATCCATCTTAAGAGAGAGTGTTTTCTATGTAAAACAAGGAACTACATCGTGTATTGAACACAGGATGTGTGTGTGAAAATGATTGAGTTTCAGCTATAGGTTTTATGTGCAGGTTTACTGTCAAAAGTTGTGCTTCTACTGTGATGGCATTATATATCTCCCCAGTCTTGGATATCTTTAAGGGGGGGTTGAATAATGCTAACTAACTCATACCCTCTTTGTAATATAATTTTTTTTCTACACAAGGTACATGCTTGATATTGTATGGATTGGTCAACAACTGAAGTAGTAAGTGATTGTGTGTGTGCGTGCGTGCATGCATGCATGCGTGCTGCTTGCATGTCGTGTGCCTGCACACACAGCATGTAAACAAACGAACTCTAAATAAACTAAAGAAACAATAATTTACCAAAAAAAACAGATCAGTCACTACCTAACACCCTGAAAAAAACTCCATTGTATGACTGTGACAGGGCCGGCTAGCCATGGAGTGGGTGATAGGCACGCTGAAGGCCGAGGCCCAGGACTTGTCTTCGGAAGCGGTCAAGCTGTCCAACGAAGCCAAGAAACACATTGACCAGGTTCTGCCCCACGTCCAGGCCCCCTCCACCCCCACCAACTCCACCTTGTGACGTCTGGCTTCCCCTAGTCACGACCCTGCCTGCCTTGACCTCTGCCCTCCTGCCCTGTCCTTCACTTCTTGTTGTTGCATAATACGCAAAAGCATACTGTGATGAAACTTTGACGGTGATCTTTTACGTTTCCAAAATTTTATCTGTGAAAAAAAAACTGCATCCTTACATCTGAGCCCTCTTTTCTTTCCGAGCTGTGATTGGTCGGTTTGTAGTATCTGTCTCGGAAATAATTTGGGATGTTTTTTGTGAGTCTGTTTTTTTTCATGCTGTCATTCACTATCATCGCTCGTGGTTTAGATTTTTACTGTTGAGGTCAGCAGAGGTTTGAAGTTTATGCACACACACACACACTTGTGTAGTGATAAGCAGAGTCACTGGAAGGCATGCATACACATATGCATGAGTGCCACATGCACTTGTGTGTGCTTGCGCACGCATTTCACACACACACACCAAAACACACAACACACAACACAACACACACACACACACACACACACACACACACACACACAGATCATACACACTTAACACACACTTACACAAACACCCCACACACACACACCCTCAACACCACACACACACACACACACACACACACACACACACACACACACACACACACACACACACACACACACACACACACATTTGGGGACATTTTTATTATTAAAACCCCCCCCCAAAAAAAACCCCATTTCTGCACATATGTACATAACATTGTAACAGATGTTTTAACACAAATAATCACTGAAGTGCTGCATCTGTCATTACTGAAATAGCTTTCATTCTTTGCGTGTAACAGCAATCGCAATGCTTGGAAATATAATCTTGATAGATAAATTGGTACTGGTGTCCTGATCCCTCAGTATATAATCATATAGGTTAAGGAATTATAGGTAAAGACTTGTAGAAGGTACAACTTAGGCCTAAATATTGTATGGGGACAGATTTTTCAGGCTGCTGTAGTGTTCATATAAAAAGCTAGCCTCAGATTTAGCAAAAGAGAATGACCAGAGGAAAGGTGGCAAGGCGTTTTAGGCATTCACCTGCCTGAGAAAGTAAAACCATGAGGTTCTGGGTTCAATTCCCAGCTTGCCCTTTCTTCCAGCTTGATAAGAAAAAAACCAAGTAAATATCAAAGTTCTTTGAGTGAGACTATAAACCAAGACCCCTTGTGTGGATGTACACAGAACACCATCCCCATAGTCGGAATGTGGCTACCTTATGATGGGAGAAAAAAAACATTTGCTTTGCAAAAATCTCATCATTCGTGAATCTTTAGCTCTAGCTGAGGAAGGAAAACAAAAAGTGAGGATGGCATTCTACATCCAATGGTTGAGGGTGCATTTTGACCGTTAGTGAACAGTTTTTCTGGAAATAGTTTTTTTTCTTTCCAGTGCCGAGGTGTTGGGTTTTGTTTTTTTCTCAAGGTGAAAGAGGTTTGTGCAGGTTCAGTTTCTATCTCTGACCTGTAAGAGCTTGAAGACAGCTGCTAAGCATAGAAGGACTGCATGTGTAGCTTAGCCATCAGAGGCATGGAAGGCTGTTTTTGTACTGGAGATGAATCCAGAATATCCACACTCTCTGAGGCTGCAAGAGGAGAGAGTGTGTGTGTGTCAGAATAGCAGAATAAAAGAGGATTCTCGGATTGTGCTGCCATGGTTTAGGAGCTGGATCATGTTTTCTAGCTGTTCTGGTATCCTGTATCAACTTTGGTGGTTAACCTAAAATCACTTTTGCTGAGGAGTGCAAAAGATTTTTATGTATATATACCCCTTCCCACCTCCAATTTTTTGTTTTAATCTGAGCTCTTTGAACTACAGCCACACAAAAAGAATAGGTGTGCTTTTTGTGAAGAGAAAACATATCAAATCAGAATAAAGAACGACCATGTGTGTAAAAATGCTTAAAGCGAGTCATCGTGAAAGAGAAAGGAAATACATCATCAGCTGAATGACATAATCAGAAATGAGTGTCTGCATTTTATATTTTTGAACAGAGAGTTGTCTAGATGTTGTCAGAAGATGAAACTAATAATGTGATGCTATCACAAGAGAGGAGGAAACAAAAAACTTTGCGTCACTGTCACAAAAAAGTCATTGTCATTTTTCACACATTCTAAGATCATTTCATAATGTCACCCACCTTTTATTTGACCATTTTCAACATGGATAAAAAAGGCAATTTTTGTTTATTTTTTCTGAGTATTTTCAATCATTTCTTGATCCCAAACACACAAGAACTGTGCTATTTATTACACTGCATGGCCAATACCTAAGATTGACCAGTTCAGTGGACTTGTATTGAAAAAGGGGGGGGGGGGGGGGGGGCATGGGAGGGAAGGGAGGTAATCTACAAGGAGTGTTGTCATGATAATTCGGAAATCCACTGTCTGTTATCGTTTCGTATTGCTGTCATTTTCAGTTTATCATCATAACAGGAATAACAGACATGTTGTTTTTCATTCCATGTTATAAAAGTTATTTTTGAATATTCCATGCAGGTGTCTTGCCTAATACCTGCTAATGTTTAAAACGGTGATAGTTTTATATTTTTGTACGGGTGAAATTATCTGCTGTGCTTATGGTATTGAGTTTGATATATATATGCTTATTAATATCAATTTCTGTTACTGTACATAAGTGTCACTAATGTGAGCAAAGAGTCATTTCTGAGCCCAAAAATTGATAGCGAAAATAGAAAGTAATAATGAAATATATGAAAAGAATTTTGTGTCGAAAAACCAGTTTGTTTTTCTCGATGGGGGCAGTTCATGGGAGGTGGATGGGCACTTTGGGGTTGAAGGATGGGGATTTAAAGTCAGAGGTGGGTTTTTGTTGGGTTTTGGGATGTTTTTTTTTAAGTGAGAGTTGTTGTTCAGTTGACAGAAATGACTATTTTTCTATCATGTGAGAAGGGTGTACTTACTCACAAATCCTCTGTGCATATGCTGGTGCTCTACCTGATAAATGAACTGACTCTGATCACTGTTAATATTGGGCAATGTGTGTGTGTGTGTGTGATTCTGTTTGTGCAGAGTGTTAATGAAGATTCGTTTTTAAAGTTTCGGTAACTGTATGTATCAGTGAATATTTTTTGAATGTGTATTTTATTTTTATATATATATATATATATATATATATATATATATATATATATATATATATATATATATATGTAAAAGCATTTACTTATGAAGGTACACACACTTGTGTACATTCTCATACACATGCATATTGCAGTGCACATGCATACATATGTATGCACATATATACATGCACACACACACACACAGACACTCACACAAACACACACACATACACGCACGCACGCAACGTGCACGTGCATGCAGGGGATGGGATAGCCTAGTGGTCAGAGTGATGCGCTCATGATCTATTGACCCAGGTTCAAATCTCATTCAAGAGGATTTTTCCTCTGGAGTTAACATGAGTGCTGACTCCACTCCCCTCCTCCGCCGCCCCCCCCCCCCCCCCCAAAAGTCCTTCAGATAAGACTATAAACCAAGGTCCCATGTGCAAACGTATGCAGAACATCTTGTGCACACGTTAAACCCCGTTCAACTTTTTGGAAGAGAAGGCCATTCTGTGTCAGTTGGAATGAATGACAAAATTAACAAAACTGCATACACACGGGGACCGGATGTAAAAAAGCACATGAGCACTTATTCCATTATCCTAGAAATAGAAGAAGAAGAAAGAAAAAAAGGAGAAGACACATTTTGCTTTTTGAACATTTGGAACAATTTCATGTAAAAGAATAACTGCAGTCTTTGCCCCCCCCCCCCCCCCCCCCCTTTTTTTTTTAATCTGTGTAGCATATTTATCACTGTATTTTGTTTTAAATGTACTCACACACACACACACACACACACACACACACACACACACACACACACACACACACACACACACATGTTTTAAGTGCCATTATCAGTTTATGCACATGGTTATCTCACTGAATTTGTTGCTTTGCAATTTCTGTTCCTAGCTCCACACATAGACTGATCTGAAGTGAATTTGGTGTTGGCATTTATGTGATTATTTTTTTTGTGTGTGTATATATTTCCCTAGGGCACCTGTCATTTCGCAGATATAATAATACACATATCAGAGTGTGGTGTAGTGTGAATGGTTCAAGTCTCGATTAACAATTTGCGATTTTGTGTCTTTTCATGTATCCCACCTTCCATTTATTTTCTGCTGAGTGATCTGTATATTTGTCATGTTCTTGAATAGATGATGCCCACCATATGTTTTTTTTTCTCTTAACAAAAAATCCATGTGGAACAGTAAGAAGAATAAGCAATGAAGAAATAAATAAGAGGAGTTTCTGATTCACTGGGTCCTGGAGTTACTGAATCAAGTGGTGGTGTTGGTGTCTAGGTGGATAAAGGGAATGAATTCCCCCCCCCCCAACTGTTCTTCTCATCTGTGTTGAAGAAATACATGTACTCAGTGTGCACCAAAGCCTTTACTTGGTTTAGATAGATTTTATTCAGAATTTGGAACAAACATTGAAAACAAAAGCATTTTGGAATCATAGCAACAACAAGCTTGTAGCTTATAATGTGCTCAGTTTAACAATGAAAATTTACATGAAAACGACACATATATGATAAGAAGTGTTGAAGCCTTTACTTGTGTATCGAGGCTTGGGCTGGTAGAGACTATTTAAAAAAAGAAAATTGTTTTTACGTATGTGCTTTTGCAGTTTATACGAAATATTCTGCACATAGTGCTTTTTGAAAACAAAAACTGAAAAACAGAAAATAGTAAGAGATGATAATTATAGACATTTTAAAGTGCAAGTGTTGCATTCCTGTCTGCAGTGAGTAGAATGTACTCATTGCAGTTGATATCATTTGCATGAATTTTTGAACACACAAGTAAGGATTTGTGGCAGGAATAAAGTATGGGAAAATGACCCTGATAAGGATATATTCAAGAATTGTGGAGTTTCCAAGGAAAGTTTGGGAAAGGAAGTATTTTGAGTGTAATTTTTTTGGTATTTGAGAATAGCTATAGATATTGGTTGCCCATGCTTGTGGGGTTTTGTTTTGTTATAGAGTGGTATGTTGTCGTCTAAATCAAAATCAAAAACCTAATCAAGAAGAAATGAATGAAGAAATGAATGGAGAAACATTTTTTTTTAGAAAGCCAAAAATCTTTCCCCCTCCCACCCCACCCCAAATTGTCGTGAGGTTGGGAGAGAAGGTATGTTTTTCTTTGGGTGCCAAGATTTGTGTGCTTACATGTTGGAAGCTGAAACATTTGCAAAGTGTGTGATGCAGCATGTGTGATTGATGATCTTTGTTTAGAGTCAGGGTTAGCATCGGTGCCATTGTTTCACTGTTGTCCTCATTTTTAGCCTGTGGTGAGGAATCAGGATGTTTTTTTTAGCTATTACCATGGGGTCCAGATTATGTGGGCTTCCCGAGAGAGAGAAGAGAGAGAGAGAGAGAGAGAGAGAGGGGAGAGGAGAGGAGGGGGGGGGGGGGGGGGATCTCTTGTTTTTTAGATGTTCATGACATGACATTCCTGTGATGCAGCATATCAGGGCAGTGTCTTTGTTTTTCTTGGTTAGTTTTCTTCTCATTGCTCTGCGTGTGTGTGTGGTATTGTGTGGGTTTTGTGTGTGTGTGTGTGTGTGTGTGTGGTGTGTGTGTGTGTGTGTGTGTGTGTGTTGTGTGTGAGAGTGTTATGCATGTGTTTTTGCCTGTAAATATTTGTATGTGAGAGAGCGTGTGTGTTCGTGTGTGCATGTGTTTTTGCCCGTAGATATGTGTATGTGAATTTTTTTTGCATACATGTAAGCATGTGTGTCAAGGTGTGAGTGTATGTGTGCAGGGATGTACGCATTGTTTTGGTTTGGATGGTATATATAAAACAAGTCTGTAAATAAGGAGCAATAAGTGTGGTTTATGATTACTGCTTTTCTTGTGTTGAGTATCCTCTATTTTGGGTGGGTTTAAAATATGTTATATACTGATATAAACTGGCCTTAGATCAATTGGCCTTCTAGCAATACTAATTTTTAGCTTTATCTCAAGTTAGTTGAGTGGGTTTTTTTTTTAAAGGTGTCCTTTTTTTTTTAGGGATTTTTTTTTCTTTTGGGGGGGTGGGATTTTTGTTTTTGCTTTATAATCTAGATTGTGAAGAATCTCAATGAGAAACCTCACTTTTTTTACAAACTAAAAGTTTGATTGCAAACTTTAAAAGTTTGTAACGTGTGTCTCTTCTGTGACATGTAACTGGTTGAGACTTCATGTATTGTGTTGAGCTTCTGAAATCCTGTGGTAATGGCGACTGCATATAGATTTTTGCTGCTTTTCCACAGTTGCTCTATGTGCCATTCAAAAGCTTAACTATATTCTTGAACATGTATTTTCATGTCATACTCTGAATGTACTGGTATGTTTTAAGTAATGCAATAGTTTGCATGGGTATTTCCCACATGACTTATGTTCTTTGCACATATCTGCATATTTTGTACGCTTTTTCAATCAGAACACACACTATAGCCAAAAAACGGTCCAGCTTATCATTGAGCCATGCAATTTTTGAGGCTGTCTTTTCTCTCAGCAAAAAAAAAAAAAGCAGCCGTCAGAGCTTGTATACAAACTAGTTTTGGATGCGTGTCCGTTTTTTCAGAGGCTTCCGTGTTGTGTCCTTCTTGTGCCTGTGAGGGACAGATCACCAGAGGTTATTTACAGACTAGTTTTGGATTCCCTCGAGTTTTACTTTTGGTGCAGTGAGTGAGTGAGCGACTTGCTCTGCTCACCACAGGTGAAGCGCACCTCCCCCCTCAAGTGGCTTATTCTGACGAAACAACAGCAGTATTCCACTCTGTCAGAGAAAAGGTTAGGCTGAAAGGCTGGTGATTTATCGACGTGTGCGTTTAATCGGTGTGAGTAAGTAGTATGCGGATTTCTGTTGTGGTGGTTGTTGTTTGGTGTGTTGTGTTGTGTGTTTTAATTGGTGTGAGTAGTATGCGTATTTCTGTGTGGGGTTGTTGTTTGGGTTTTTTTGGGGTTGTTTTTTTTTTTTTTTGGAGGGAGATGAAAAAGAGTGTGTGAGATGTGTGTAGAGGTTGATTATAAAGCTTTTTGCACATTTGTTTCTTTTTTTTTGGATTTAGTTGTTTCTGTTTTTTAAATTCTGAAAATCCA
This sequence comes from Stramonita haemastoma, assembly GCA_030674155.1. NCBI lineage: Eukaryota > Metazoa > Mollusca > Gastropoda > Neogastropoda > Muricidae > Stramonita > Stramonita haemastoma. Next base: position 4,515,720 of record CM060330.1, read on the forward strand.
CATTATTTTTGCTAAAGTCTGTTTTGTTTGGAGCTCTCAGGTTTTTTTTAATTTGTTTATAGAGCATGACAGTGGAGTCTTTTTGGTTTTAGTTTGGGGTTTTGGGTTTTTTTTCTGTTTTAATTTTTTTAGTGAATCTCTTTCATCTCAACCTTCATTTTTTCATTTTTTTTTTTTCATGCCTGCTGTGTTCTTATTCCATATGTATACATTTTTTTTCTCTTGTTTGCTTTGAGATCTATTTAGTTCATAATTTTGTAATCTTTGGAGGGAAAAAAAATATGACTCTTCTTCTAATTCTGAGAATTCTTAGGCGTTTACCTGTAAAATCTCATAAGAACAACTCCATGTTGTTACTGTTGTGGTTATTTATATGAATTTTTATTTATATCACAGCGAAGGTTCAAGGTCTGTGAACAAACTCCCATCTCCTGTGCATCCTTCATATCAGACTACAAACTGAGGTCTTGTATGCAGAGACATCTGTAAGACATTGTGCGCAAGTTTGAGATGCTGTCCATGTTTTGTGAAGAAGAGTAGACCGATCTATGATGAGTGGAATGGATGACACAAACATACCCAGCATGCAGTCTCCTAGCTGAAGAAGAATGGGCTTCGCCAGGGTTGAGCCTGTGTTAGACACACTGCTTGGAAGCTCAAGAGCAGTATATAAAATTTTTAAAACATTTAAAAAAAAAAAAAAAAAGCTCAAGAGCAGTAACCTAACAACTCCACAAGGAGCCAAGGAGGAAATCCATCAGTCCTGTCAGAAATAGCAAAGTAATCAACACTCACCTTCTTCCTCAGCTTGAGCTCTGAGGTTCAACAAAGGTGAGATTTTGCATGATGTACCTGTGACCGTTTTTGCCTATCATGAAAGTAGCCGCATACCGACTTTGGGGATGATGTGTTAACACAACAACAGTGTGCATGCCTTTTTTAAAAAAAAACAACTCTGTCATTCCATTCCCACCGGCATGTGATAGCCTACTCTTCTGAAAGGTGGACCTGGTTTTAAATGTGTACGCAAGATGTTCTCTGTGTGTTCTCACTCAGGACCTTGGTTTATAGTCTCATCTGAAGGACAATAAGGAGTGTGGAGTTGGTATTAATGTTAGTTTGGGGGTAAACCCCCCCTCAAATAGGTGCTTTGGTGGGGGGTTGAACCAGGGCCATCAGATCATGAGCACAACATTCTCACCACCAGAGTATCTCCTCCCCCCCCCCCCTCCCCCCTCCCCCAGCCCACCTCTAAACCTTTAATAGTGCTTTCTCAGAGAGAACACTTTGGTTCTTGATTACATTGCTGACACACTTTAGTAGCCTGCTGTCATATAGAAAAGGAAAACACTTGTATTATATCCATGTTTATATATTCAAAATGACTGTGTTCGCACCAAACTCTCTCTGTCTCTCTCGGTCTCTCTGTCTCTGTCTCTGTCTGTCTGTCTGTCTGTCTGTCTGTCTGTCTGTCTGTCTGTCTCTCTCTCTCTCTCTCTCTCTCTCTCTCTCTCTCTCTCTCTCTCTCTCTCTCTCTCACACACACACACACACACACACACACACACACACACACACACACACACACACACACACACACACACACACACACAACACACACACACACACCGAGTCACACCAAAAGAAATATAGCAAGATTTTGTGGCAATTCTGTTGTAGGCCTGTTATAGTAAAATCTCCCTATCCTAGGTGTTTGCGGGTATTACAGGCCCTAAGGCTTGTCTTGGCTGTTCACTATCAAGGAAACTCAATAGTTTTGATTTTAAACCAAATGACTTTCTTAGATCTCACCCTTTGTTCTGCTATTAGTTACGATCACGTTTGGTATAGATATAATTTACATGTTTATATTTATTTAGGTTTTATTTTTGGGCTTCAGCTGTGCTGTGCTGTGCAGTGCTTTGTGCTTGGAGATGAGAGCTGAACTCGCAAAGAATAATTTATTTATCTATAGCTGGTTTTCTTTTTTTGTTTGTTTTTTGTTTTGTTTTTATTTTGAGTGGTGAGAATATGACTGGGAATAAAATTAAAAAATAAAACAGAATACTTCTGCTGCTTGTGTGTGTGTGTGTGTGTGGGGTGTGTGTGTGTGTGCACGTGCGCGCATGGGTGCAGAATATCTTGGCGCACACACATTAAGCCCTGTTCTGCTTTTTGTAAGAGTAGGCCATTGTGTGCTGGTGGGAACAGATGACAAGATTTACAAAAACTGCATACACACGGGGACTGGATGTAAAAAAGCACATGAGTGCTTATTCTATTATCCTCGATATAAAAGAATAAATAAATAAATGAATGAATAAATAGGCCTACCAAGAAGGCAAAGAGCACATGTACAAGTTTATAGAACCACTGAACACAAACCACCATGACCACATCACTTGTTTTATTTATTTTTATTTTATTTTATACCACTTTATGTCACAGCAGATTTCTCTGCGTGAAATTTGGGCTACTCTCCCCGGGGAGAGCACGTCGCCACAAGTGCAGCGCCTACCCATTATTTTTTTCCCCCTCAGGAATGGTGTCTAAACACGACACCTGTGTGCATGCTGGTTTTTAAAAAAAAAAAATTTGTCATCCGCTCCTACCGGCACACGATGGTCTGCTCTTCTGAAAGGCGGAACGGGATTTTAACGTGTGTGCAAGATGTTCTGCGTGCGTTCGCACACGGGACCTCGGTTTATAGTCTCATCCGAATGACTTTGACATTCAGTTCGATTTTTTCGTCAAACTGGGAAGAAAGGGCGAGCTGGGTACCAACCCAGAAACTCGTGGTTTACATATTGGCAGGCGAACGTCTTAACCATCCTGCCACTGTCCTTACTTATGTAAAGAATTGATTCTCAGCAAATGTGGAAGCTAAACTGTGGTGATTAAAAAGCAAAATATTCACAACTGAGACATTTGGAATGTTCACAAGTGCTATTCGTGGGTCTACTGTGGTCACCTAGGATGACAACCATCATTATGTTTCTTTTGCCTTATGCCTATCAATCCGTTTTCATTTTAATAAAAATATAGTTTCCCAGTTTTTTTCAACAAAAGGATTGGATTTGGATTCATCACCTATCACAATGTACACACCAGAATCTTTTGAAACTTTGATTGTATACCTGTGTGTCTCCCCCCCCCCCCCCCCCCCCCCCCTTAAAAGGTAAAAAAAGGTAAAGGTGTCCCATAAGGCGGTGGTAGGGGAGCGAGGTGTCAGAGACCTCAGCTTCTCTAGGGGCCAGCATATTGAGGGCAGGGCCCATCTCCTCTCCCTCGCCGCTTTACCTTCCCTGACCCTAAAGAGGGCAGGTACCCATTTACAGCTGGGTGAATTGTACTGAAGCCAAGGTGCGCAAAGGGTCACCCATCCAACTGGTAACCATGCTCGACGCTGCTTAGCCTAACTGAACTTGGGGAAAGCGAGTGCTCTGACCACTTAGCTATCCCGCCCCCAATCCCCCCACCCCCCCTTATATAGACCAAATACACGATTAGGTCTATGTGAAACCTCTGATATACGTGAGTATGATAAAAACTCTAGTCTTTGGTATCACAAGGAAATAAGTCGAGTTTTTGACAAGTTCATGTGAATTTATAATCGTATTTTCAGAAGCTTAGTCATTCACATTCGACCTCATGTCACACACCCGAACAGTCACAGTTTAAGGCTACAGAGATCGATCATCGATAGATATCACATAGGCCTCGGCCCAGTAGAAGACTTGAAAAAAGATTGAAGAGGCGTGGACAAGTAGTATACACAAACACATGAATGATTTATATCACTCAGGACATCACAGACACACAGACAGTGTAAGTGGTAATTGTATTAAAAATATATATTGAAAAAAGCAACATGCAGACAGAATATTGCCAACTTCATCAACATACGGAAACCAAGATATTGATATATACTGTATAATGATCCAATGTTGTCGAGCTGCCTCGGTGGCCAAGTGGTAAGGCGTCGGTCTCGTAAACCGAAGATCCAGGGTTCGATCCCCTGTCGGGGCATGTTTTTTTCTTTTTCTCCGTAGATTTTCTTTTTTTGTATTGAGTACTCTCAATTTACTGTTTATAGTTATTATAATTATGTTTATCAACGATAACCTCTTAAATACATCAATGATAATTCTAAACACACAGAGAGACATGCATAAACATTGATATAAAAACAAATCTTATTTTAAAAAAAGGTTATCTTTCTTGTTTTATTAGGCCTATTACTTATACACACCTGCCTTCCAACGTCACCACCAATACCTTCCTGTTATTTCGAACAAGGGGAGGGGGGGGGGGGGGGGGAGCTAAAAAAAGGGGGCTAAGGGAGGGGGAAGAGGGAGGGGGGGGGGGGGGGGGGGGTGACCCTTTGGACAGCATTGTGCTGTATTTCAGAGAACAGGGCAGCTGAGTTAAGGGGAGAGGTTTTTGTTTCTTGTAGGTTAATATTTTGTTTGTCTGTTTGTTGTTATTGTTGTTTTTTTAGTGGGGGGGAGGGGGGGGGGATGTTGTTGATGGGCGGGGGAAGGGGATGGGGGTGTTTGTTCAACTGCTAGAGCTCCAGGTTCACCAACCGTGGGATTTTTGCACATGCAATGGTTTCAGACCACCATTCAGGTTGCCACATTCGGACTTCAGGGATGATGTCTTAACATGACACCATTATGTATATGTTATATATATATATATATATATATATATATATATATATATATATATATATATATATATATATATATATATATATATATATGTTTTTGCCATTCATTCTTACAGGCACAAATGGCCTACTTTTCCAAAAGGCAAAACAGGTTTTGACATGTGCGTAAGATGTTCTGCATGCGTTCACACACCAGGCCTTGGTTAATAGTCTCAGATTTACAAAACTGCATACACACGGGGACTGGATGAAAAAAGCACACAAGTGCTTATTCCTGTATCCTTGATATAAAAGAATAAACAAAAATAAATAAATAAAATAAATCCAAAGGACTTTCAGGGGAGTGATGTCAGTGCTGATGCTAACTTCAGGGGGAACAATCTTGGCAATGGCTTGAATCCAGGCTGTTTTTTAATTTATTTTTATTTTATCTATTTATTCTTTTATACCCAGGATAATGGAATAAGCACTCTTGTAGTTATTTTTTACATCCAGTCCCCGTATGTATGCAGTTTTTTTAATAATAAATGTCATCTGTTCCCACGGGCACACGATGGCCTACTCATATGAAAAGCGGAACAGGAATTTAAGGAGTGCACAAGATGTTTTCTGTGCACTCACACACAGGGCCTGGTTTATAGTCTCATCCGAATGGTGAGTGCAATGTTCTGACCAAACTGCTTTCCTGCCCCCCATACTGTACTGAATTTACTGAGGTACTGGGCCATAGTGTATTGCATTGTATTGCATGGTACTGAATAGTAGTATTGTGTTGTGTTGTACTATACTGCATTACATTGTATTATACTTTCCTAAAGCATTGTATTATATTATCTTCCTAAAGCATTGTATTATATCTTCCTAAAGTATTGTATTATATCTTCCTAAAGCATTGTATTATATTTTCCCAAATCATTGTGTTATATTTTCCTAACACATTCCTCTTTACAAAATCAGTTTGCTTTTCAAGGAAGAGTATCAATGCAAAATGCAGCAACAACTGTCATTTTCCTCACCATTTTTTTTTCTTTTGTATGTGCATCTCTCCCTCTCTCTCTCTGATCCTGATCTGAGCCTGCTGGGCTCAGTCAACACATTCTGACTTCAGAGCAGCTCATTTCTTTGTGCAGGTTGCATGCTAGGTATGTTTGTGTTTCGGTAACCCACCTAACCCTGACATAAATTACAGGATCTGTGATGTGAATGTTTGATTTTCTGCATGGGCATAATTATACAGGAAGGAAATTTTGGCGTGTGAGTGTGTGTGTGTGTGTGTGTGTGTGTGTGTGTGTGTGTGTGTGTGTGTGTGTGTGTGTGTGTGTGTGTGTGTGTGTGTGTGAGACAGACAGACAGACAGACAGACAGACAGACAGAGGCACAGAGAGAGACAGAGAGACAGAGAAAGAAAGAGAGAGAGAAAGAGAGACAGACAGACAGCAGACAGAGAGAGAGAGAGAGAGAGAGAGAGGAGAGAGGAGAGAGAGAGAGAGAGAGAGAGAGAGAGAGAGAGAGAGAGAGAGAGAGAAGACAGACAGACAGACAGACAGACAGACAGACAGACAGACAGACAGACAGACAGACAGAGAGAGACACAGAGACACAGAGAGAGAGAGACAGAGACAGACAGACAGACAGAGTCACATGCATGCACACATGTGTCCTGAACAGCTACCAGTCATAACATCACCACCACCACCACCACCACCACCAGCACATGTGACACACGACATGACTTTGTCAGTCAAGTTTATTTACAACCAGCGCTGAATAAAACAGACATGTATACAGCGACATCACCTAACAGATGCCCAGATATATACATCAATACCAGTGATCAATGACTGTGACAGTATCACCCTAATTCGGTGAGAAATTGACAAGCTGATATATACATCATGTTATGTAACAGCCACTCTGATTCACATGACACACAACATAAAAGCGATTCACATGTAACAATATTTTATCATCATGTAAACTCGTGCTTTCAGTTCTCAAATCATGGTATTGTGGGCAAAAAGATTTGATATTGACCTGATTCTGTTGCATTCCTCATATATCACAATTAAGAACAGCGCTTAATCCTATTATGATGTTTATATAGCCCCATCGCCTTTAGAGCGACTTGTAGTGCTGTCATCTCGTTAAGATAAAAAGTTTTTAAAATGCAATTAAAACATGCACACACACATAAACACACACACACACACACACACACACACTAACACACACTAACACACACTAGCACACACATACACACACACACACACACACACACACACACACACACACACACACACACACACACACACACACACACACACACACACACACTCCTACCTGAGCCATTTACAGCTTTGCACAACTAAAGTGACGCAAACAGAATACAGATAAAGGGATACATATCTATCATTTCACACGAGATTTTTTTTTCATATACATTTCATGAGATGCCAGGAAAAGCATTTATGAGCAGACTGAAAAGCAAGTCTCTTGAAAACTTGGCACTTACAGCCGATAAACAAGGCAGGATTTGAAGAGATCAAGTAAAAGACAAAGAAATAAACACACACAGAAAGACACAAACAGTGACAACAGACATTACAAGCTAAAGTCAGACAAACTACCGTGTCTAGCAAAAGGTGTGGTCATTTTCACCTGATATCATGACTGACAAGTAATACCTTTCATTCCACCAACTAAATCATACATTTTGCATATCTCTTTTCTTTGAACATAGTAAAACATTTACTGTGTATCTGGAACAGAACTCTAAGCTGAATAAGCCTTTTTCTCAATTATTGCCCTTGTACACAATAAACTGAATATTCCCAACCTAATTGTATTAAGTGATTTGACAAATACAAAAGCATGGATATCAACACACATAAAACACACACACACACACACACACACACACACACACACACACACAACACACAACACACACACACTAATCAAAAGAAAACAACAACAAAAAAACCCTAAATATTTTTTACCCATTCATTTTTTCAACTCAACATTTCAATTTTTTTATGTTGGTTTAAAAAAAATAATAAATTATGTCGTTTATTTCTCCTCCTCCTCCCTGTCCTCTTAAGTTGGAGTGTGGCTGCCTGCATGGTGAAATACCTGAAAATAGCTACACACCTAAACTTCTTGTCCAGTGTGCATGTTTAGTCTCGCAGTGATTTCCAGGTGTACTGAGTGAGTCACACAAGAGTACAAATTCTGAGGGACCCCCAGCCAGGGCGTTACGCTGGGGAACACCTAACCAAAACAAGATCTTTCCCATCCAAATCTTGCATGTCAGTGTGCTTCATCTATTTATGCTGGTTTTTCTGCAACAGGACTCTTCTCTGAGTTTTTTAATATTAAAAAATATATAATTTATTTATTTTATTTTATTTTATCTTTTTTTATATTTTTTTTTTTTACTCTTTTCCCAAGTTACCTTTCCTGAAATCTCTCTCCTTAGACCTTGGTCTGCAAGGTTATTATGATGATCTACACATCTGAAATATCAATATGGATTAAAAGTTTAAAACAAATTCAAATCACGACAGGTGTAAGTTACATCAGTTGTTTTTTGTATAATTGGCATGTATTAATTTATAAATTTAACGAGACTTACTGTAAGTTGAGGTTAAATTGGGATTATTTAGAGCCTAGGGATGGGGAATGAGCAATTACGTGAGATGTGATGCGCGCGCACCTTGCCAGTATTTATACATGAATGACCTCTAATATAAATTTAACTGACAATACCTGGGTGGGTAAAGAAGGATCATTAAGAGCCGAGATGGGTGGGCACGTAATTGCTCATTCCCCATCCCGAGACTCCAAATAATCCCAATTTAACCTCAACCTACAGGTAAGTCTCGTTAAATTTATAAATTATTCATCGTCTAGCGATGAGTCATTCACAATCACGTGAGACTTCAGAGTTAGAGGTCATGAGAGCTGAAACAGTCCTCTCATAATTAAAATCACTCGCTGATAAGCATCAATGGTCTATTGTTAATAACTACCAACACCAAGTAACCACAAGATAAGTTCAAACTATTGATAAATGGCCTTCAATAACTTCACTACCTTCCCTGGGTCCAGCTAAGATCAAAAGACAGCCAACACTTCCACTACTTTCTCTGGGCCTGTTTGACCAATGTCGTTTTACTGCTTATTCACAAAATTGTCCAGCACTGACTGACCCAAGGTCTTCTTCACAAACCGGTTTACGTAGAATTTCACAAAGGTGTTCTGGGAGGACCATCCAGCTGCTCTCATTATGCAGTCAATAGGCACATCTCTGTTGAATGCTGCTGATGTGCTTGCTGCTCTGGTGCTGTGAGCGGAAAATGGTTGATGTCCACCCCTGCTAACCGTAACACAGTTTTAAACCATCTGGATATAGTGTCTCTTAAAACCTCACTGTGGGGTTTTACAAATGAAATAAAAGTTGCTTCCCTTCCTCAAAGGCTCTGTTATCTTCAAATATTGTTTCAGGTGGGTAACTTTACACAAGTTTCTATTTTCAAAGGACTGTAGTTCTAAGGGTTGTACATGCGACCCTGGTTTGGTTTGCTTTAACACAGCACTGAACACTAATTTTTTTTACATTTTTCTCTTTCAAAATACTTTCACCTACTCATCGGCTGGCTACCTTTTAATATATATGGATTGTTTGGCCTCTCTGGCCTGAAACAAGAGCTAAACACAACCTTAATCAGTCTGAGGGACAACTGTTCAAGTGACAACTCTTCTACACTAAGCCAATCAGCTAAATACTGTAGGACAGTGTCTCCCATCCCAGGTTTCCTGATTTTAGGGATGGACGTCTATTTTCAAATACCCCTTTCACTAAACGACACACTAGTGGGTGACTACCCACTGCTTCAGTACCTGGTCTGTGCAAATAAGCTGAGACTGCACTGCGGGCTAAATTCACAGTACTGTGACTAGAGCTCCAGAAGAGTATAAATCTGATAAAAAATTTATTACATCAATGTAAGATGGGTTTGTAATACCCTTGCTATCTGCAAACTGTTTCCATTTCTTAATGTAGGAGTCATATGCTTTCTGGGTGGATTGTCTCCACAAGTTCATGACTAGATCTGCTGCTCACTACTTATCCCTGTGCTAGTTAGATGGCACCTGAGATCTTGCAGACTAGCAGGTGAATGCCTCTTCAGCTGGACCAGGCGATGGACTGCTCTGGTTGGCTGGGAAGGTGCAGTAAGTTCTTTCTGCAGGTCAGGCGCACAGGCTCTGCTGTCAACAACCATAGGAGTATTGGGTACCAGGCTTGAGTTGGCCAGTCTGGAACCACCAGGACACCTAGCTCCTGACTCTCTTCACCTTCTGAAGGATTCGGGGTGATGACACTGAATGGGGGAAAGCATAGAAATGTATGTCTTCCATGAAAACTGAAAGCATCAATCACTTCTGCAGCTGGGTCTGCCTGAAAGATACAAACCTTTTCAACCGTGCATTCAATCTGAAGCAAACAAATCTATGTCAGGTACTGCATTCAGCTGACTGAGAGCAGCCTGCAGAAGATCACTGTTCAACATCCATTCTGCATCTAGGTTAACCTTTCTGGATTCTGCATCAGCCACAACATTCTCCAAGCCTGGGATGTGAGCTGCACTGACAAATATATTGTGTTTAATACACCATGACCAGATAGTATGTGTTAGCTCATTACAAGAGTCAGAGTGGGAAGTACCCATATGATTTAGGCATGCAATGGCTGTGGTATTATCCAGCATAAGTCTAACATGTTTTCCTTGGAGCTTGTCCTGGAAGGATGTCAGGCAAAAATGCGCTTTTAATTCTAAGTAGTTAATGTGAACAACCTTTCCACTGGTAGCCATACCCCTCCAGATGGGACTCCCTCACACACACAGCCCCAGCCTTGAAGACTTGCATCCGAGTGGGCCACAATGTCTGCATCTGAACAATACACTTCATTAAAAGACCTTGTTATTACATCTAGAAAAATGCAAAAATAGTGTCATGGAACGAACATGACCTGCATAATTCGAAGATATTCGGGGAGCGAAAATTAACCGTGTCTTTGTTCTGGCAACATGCAAGCATCACTGGTAAGATGCGTGCGCATCGCATCTCACGTGATTGTGAATGACTCATCGCTAGACGATGAATAATTAATATCACAAAAATTCTCGCATCAATGGGAAAAATAAGAAGGTCTAAAAACACTGTGTTGATCATAATCATTATGTACTGCTTCAAAGTAGTATTATGTATATCATACAATTTTGATCAAACACAAACTGGCTTCACTTCCTAAAGTGATGTAAAATCTCACCCTGTACCCACAATCAGCTTATTTTGCTACATATGTTAAAGCCCCTGTGAATAGCACTAGTTATGAATCAACTATACTATTTTGGTATTTCTATTTCCATGGACAAGCAAACATATAATCTCCAACATTAAAGCCATGCAATTGACTGTAAACATGGAATAATAATTTTTTTTTTTTAAACAAACAACTCCCGGTGACCTGCAAAAAAAAAAAAAAAATGTAGTTCAGATTTGCTAAGTTTCACATAGATTTCTTCCCCTATTCCTTGGTTAGAGATCCGAGGTTCACCAATAGTGAGATTTTTTCGAATGTGACCATTTTTACCCACCATTAAGGTAACAGCACTTCAACTTCAGGGACTTATGGATATGAACACACCTGTTCACCTGACAGTGACATCCTTTTTTTTGTTTAAGGTATTCATTGATGCATGCCCAGTTTAAAGGACATCAATACAAATATGTGATCTCAGAATAACAACAATTTGTAAATTTTTGTCATGTGTGTCTTTTTCTGCAATCCTGATCACATCAGGTGGATAGTCCAGTGATACAGATGAAGCCCATTGTCTGTCTCAGCAACGTAGCTTTTTTTATTTAATTTTTTTATTATTTGGGGGGGGGGTTGTTTTTTCCAGCAACGTAGCTGATTTTCACGCTTTCTCCCCAAGATCCACATCTGTGCCAGTGAGAATGGATGACAAGATTTACAAAACTGCTTACACACGGGGACTGGATGCAAAAAAGCACATGAGTGCTTATTCCATTATCCTCGATATAAAAGAATGAATAAATAAAATTTTAAAAATAAGTCCACGATGGAGCTGGACTGGAGACTATCAGAGGCATCAATGAGCTAGCGGTGGTAATACCACACCAGCTAAGTTAAATCCTGTTCCGCTTTTCATAAGGGTAGGCCATTGTGTGCTGGTGGGAACAGATGACAAAATTACAAAACCATACACATGGGGACTGATGTAAAAAGCACATATGCTTATTCATTATCTCAATATAAAAGATACTAAAAAAAAAAAAAAAAAATAGCTATGCCGTTTGGATAATCCCACAAGTATGCCATGCACCCTACTTCCCTGGTAGAGGATGGGTCCCACCAGGGATTATCTACTTGCCTGTAACAGGCCTGGCCTAAACATTCAGTGTAGCATCCCCGCAACAACTCCCCAAGTTAAGGGAAAGTCAATCAAGTAGTCAAGTCACATCATGCATGTCAGAGCCTCAGTCAGCACTCATTCTTTAGAGTGTGAAATATTCCAAAGCAAAATCAATGAGTGAAAAAGAATTCTGTGTGTTAGCTTTACAGATGCTTGAATTTTTTTTTCATGTTATCTTTAAAAAAAGGTAGATGACTTTTGTCAATGAAAACCGATTATTTTATAAAGTGGACAATAAAAAAACTGGTAGGTTAACTATTATGGCACATGTCATTGGGCAAAGTTCACACAAACAGACGCTCAAACGACCTACACTTTCAGTCATGTGTCTGTTATTGCACTTCCGATCATTTCTTATGATGGAATCTGAGTTTCCATTTTTCTAGTGTATCCTAAAACACACACATGAGCATGTCATCCGTGTGCACACACATGACAGACACATGCGTGTCAAACCCGACACAATGTGTCAACACACACACACACGCACACAAAGTGTGCAACACACACAGCGTCATGTACACACACACAAACACACACACACACACAACACACACACAACCACTACAATCATGAATCCGGAGTAAAATCTAATCTTTGCACCTGCATTTTAATGCTCCATAATTTCCTGAAGTACTATTCGCTATTCAGCACCTGAGGAAGAAAGTGTGGCCGACGGAGATAACCCTGAAAACCAAGCTGTACGGCCCATGAGAGGAGCTGGAAATGGTATGTCATTATTTTTCCTGGACACATCTGATGGTGTAAAGCGAACGAGAGAAGAGAGAAGAAGAAGAAGCTTAAAGAAAGAAGAGAAATTTTCAAAGCCTTATAGCATGGGCCCACAAAGTTTTCTATCTTGCTTACACAAACAAAACACCGTTACTATGAAAGGCTTGATTTTGTGGTCTGTTTAAGGTATTCTCTGTTCATGTCTTAGAGAACTGTATGATGCACTGCATACTTGAATAACACAAACTACATCTGTAATAATTTTATCCATATTTCAAGTAGCGAAAAGTAAAAATGTCTGTTTTGAAAGATAAATGAATGTTTCGTGATAAGTTCAACAAAATCTTTAAAAATCAACACAGAAGATATGTGGAAACCAAACACATCTGTTTCAAGGATTCTGGCATACCACACCACACGCACGCAACACGATGCATCATCACAACATACGCACAAACCACACACACACCACGCATGCAAACACACACACCACCCAACACCCACATACACACACACACCCACCACCACACAACACACACACATAAACGTACATACACACACACACATACCACACACACACACACACACACACACACACACACACACACACACACACACACACACACAAACACACACACACAACACACTACCACACACCTACTCTACAACTCAACTCAGAACCCTTCAGGCAGGGGGAAAAAAAAAAAGGAACCAGGGAGGGCAAGAAATAAAATAGCTGACAAATAATTTTATTTTAAGGCCTTTTTGGTGTAGAATGACAGGTCACAGCTGTCAGTTTCCCCCAACTTTCAGTTTCCTCTCAGCTGCTAGTTAATCCATCCCATCCCAGCCCAGCCCAGATGGGGCCAGCTGGTGCTAATTAACAGCAGGAACTGACCACACTTGGACTAGGCGAAAGGAAAGGGCGCACTACATATAGCACTCTTGACTGAGTGATGTTGGATTTGTGCACTGTGAGGTATGTTCTGGAACAACCCACAGCTGGGTCCACCAGCACAAACAAGTGAATGAAGACTTATTCTTATGACTTTATTCTGTCTTTTCTGTTTCAATGTTCTTACGAAAAGTCCTCTCCAAATTTTTCTGCACCGTCGTTCAAGATTTTCAGTGAGTTGAAACTAAACTAGATTAGTTCATCTGTGCCCTAGGGGAGGATATTAGAATAATGTTTCTGTGAGTATTTCCCGGTTTCTTTCGTAGGATAAGGCCTCTTTCAAAAATAAACATTTTTCACCAAACGGTTAAAACACGGCACGTCACAACCCATTCCTGTATCAGCCAAAAACGTATGGCTGATTTGAACACATTAAGCACAGGCATGGAAAATAATTCATGATCAGCCAAACGATGCTGATTGAACACATTAAGCACAGCGGAAAATATCATAAATAAGTGAAAACAAGTTTGATTACATCGCCGTTAGTTAAAATGAATGAATTCTGAGCCAAGACCCATCGCTTAACTTGATCACTGCAACGACTGAATTTCTTCTGGGAAAATGCATAGGTCTAAGTTATGAGATCTTTCTGAACTACAAACGTAAGTCTTCTCCCTGTTCTTAAGCATGAAACAAACGACTTGAGCATTTCTGCAACATATTAGTCAACAAAGAAATGAACAATTTCTTACTCAGGTACATATTCAGCCAATGATTTGGGATTTGTCTAGTTTATCTACAACATAAACACGATGGGACAGTATGCCATAAATAGATAATAATAATATAAAAATAAATAAAAAATAAAAAAATGATGATAGTAATGATAATAAATGGAGTTTATATAGCGCTGTGTCTTGTAAAAGACAGATAAAAGAGCTTGCATTCAGCCATCCTTACAGAAGCAACCAATAATAATAACACATGATATGGGGATGCCAGAAAGCATCTTGAAAATAAGATACAGCACAAATTTTCAAACACACACACACACACACATCATGCATGCAATGGCACACCAGCCGCACACATCACCACACACACACACACACACACGCACACACAAAGCCTCTCTATCAAGAAGGGAGATCATTACCTAAAAAAATGTAAACTTTGGTTGTCTCCCATAGGCTGATCTGCAGAGCTTGGAACAAAAAAAAAATCCTGTGCCATTTTGTTTTAAAAAATTTTTTTAAAAGAGGACACTGCCATATAAATGAAGAAACAAGTGATAACTTCAGTATCAAACATGAACATCCCCAAATTTTCCTCTCACTTGCAACAATTTTTTTTTTTGTGGATATACTCTGTTGGAAAGTTTCTCAGAAGAGTTTTGAATCAAGTGGGACAACTGGTTTTTAACGTCACTGCATCTAAGCATATAAAGCAAGGCTCTACTTAATCTAACGATAGAATTTATCTTTGTTGCATAAAAAATGTGAAGTCTTAAAGAGTTTTTCTGGGTGCACCCTGTATGTTAAATCTTTCCACCTTAAAATAATGACTCCCTCAAAAAACTTGTTTTAAGTGATTAAACACACACACACACACACACACACACACACACACAACACACATTCAATTTAAAACTTTTAAAATACGGCATAAAAACTAACAATAAGGGACGCTATATTGTAAATGATAATAAAATAAGGTGAAAAAAAACGTTTGATGTCCAAGCATTGCAAAAGGTGATGTACTGAAATAATATCCAATTACTTTATTGTATCTTATCATTGTAATCATAACTTGCACTACAACTGCGTATGTACAAATACTGGGCATCATGTTTAAGTCTAAACTCAAATAATGATACATGATGATACTGCTACAGTATATTCTCAGAATTGAGAGAAATATATTTTGGGTGTTATGTCAACCGATATTTAGGATGGATTTCATTCTACACTTGTGAGTGAAATGTTCAGTGCTGTTCTGGTTTTCAAAAAAACAATATGCATCCTACACTTTATAAGAAAAAACAAAAGCATGTACATAAATTTACACACATCCCTTGTAATTTACACATTAAAAAAAAAGTCCACATTCACACACACAGCATAGAGTATACTATAAGGTGCAATATAAATTATGCACTTGTAAGCACACAGAGATAGATGCATTGCACACACACACACACAGCACAACACACACACACACACACACAACACCACACACACACACACACACACCACACACACAACACACACACACACACACACACACTGTGTACACACAAACACACACTTTTCAAAACCCTATACATCAAAAGATACACCACACAGGCCAAAAAAATCCACACTGTTTTAACACATCACCAGGAAAACAAACAATTCTTTCCCTGTATTCATCCCTACAGCAACGATGTACATTCCACAACAAACTTCCTCGCTTCAAGAAAACTGAAGACTTACTTCCTCGCTTCAAATCACAGGAGTCTTTCAGAAAACAAAAAAAAACAAAAAACAAAAAAAAAAAAAAAAAAAAAAACAAAAAGCAAAAAAAAAGAAAAGAGATTGAAATGAGCGGCATGGGAGCAACAGGACGGGGACATCACAGAAGACGAGGCAGGAAAAAAAAACACAAAAAAAACCACCACACCACAAAACCTAAACAAAAAAAAACGATCAAGGAATGTTGGAATGTGTTCACTGCTGCTGGGAAGGGGTGACCAAACTGGTCTCCTCCATCTGAAGAATGTTGGTGGGCGCCTCTTCCTCGTCCTCTGACTCGGAGGGGGCTGCCCGCACCTCCTTGTACCATTTCATGGTCAGGCTGTCCACCTTGCTGCGCCCTTCACGCACCTCCTGTCAGCAGAAAAAAAAGTGTCACCTTGCTTTAGTGGATATAGTAGGTGTTATTGTTTATGTTGGTCTTTACATTTCATGGTCAGGCTGTCCACCTTGCTCTGCCTTCACGCACCTCCTGTCAGCAGAGGAAAAGACACCTTGCTTTAGTGGATGTAGTTGGTGTTAATTTTGTTTGGCTACTTGTCAAATTAATACTTATTACAGTCAATTTAATTTTATTTCATGGCAGCTGTCACCTTGCTGCGCCCTTCACGCACCTCCTATCACAGAAAGAAAAGCGTCACCTTAGTGTGGATGTAGTTTTTTTTTGTTACTGGTAATAATATCAATTTACTAACGGTCAAATTTCAAGCTTTTTATTTCATGGTCAGGCTGTCCACCTTGCTCTGTCCTTCACGCACTCCTGTCAGCAGAGGGACAGTGTTACCTTGCTTTAGTGGATGTAGTAGGTGATATATATGACGCTCCACCACAAAATGAGTTGCTTAGCACGTAACCCACTTTTCCGCTAGGAGCCATTAAAGGCAGGTCAAGTTGTCAATTTTGACTTACTATAAAACTATATCATTATACTAAAAACTATAGCCAGTATTCTACCTTGTACTGAAATATCAAGGAATAATTTTGTTTCCTTTTGCCTTTAAACATGTTTTTAAAATACCCAAGCTTCATTCTGACCACCATTATGATGCTAAGTTTGTCATTATCTCATTTTGTCATTTCCTGCAGTCTTCTTTCAAGTTGTAATAACTTTTGACAGAACTGTCCGATTTTGTATCTGTGTTTTTTCTATTGTATAGCCATTTCATTGTGGATTAAAAGCATGTCAATAACTAAAAATTGACCTTGGTGAATGCGATTCATTATGTGGTGGAGCGTCACATATGGGGTTTTTTTTTTTTTGTTATGACAAAAAATTTAGATGCTACGGTCAAATTTCAAGCTTTTATTTCATAGTCAGGCTGTCTACTTTACTCTGCCCTTCACCCACCTCCTATGAGCAGAAGGAAAGCGTCATCTTGCATTAGTGGATGTAGTTTTTTTTGTTACTGATAAAAAAAATTCTGTTTGCAGAGACCAAGTGCACAACCAACATAAGCAAAGAAATCTGGAGAAACAGCTCTTTAGTGCAGCACCCCAGTGATTGACTCCTTAGGGAGTTGAACAGAAAAGGAGAGAGGAAGATTATTATCTGAAAAGAAGATTATCTGAAAGGAGGAAGATTATCTGAAAGGAGGAGGATTATCTGTAAAGAGGAAGATAATCTGTAAACAGGATGAGGATTATCAAAAAGAGGATGATAATTTGAAACTAAAAAAGATTATTGAGGTTAGAAAAAAATTTTATTATCTGAAGAGAATAGTAGGATTATCCGAAGAGAACTACCTGCAGAGAAGAGGAGAAATGTTTGAAGAGGAATACCTATAAAGAAGAGGAGGATTGTCTGAAAATAGAAATAAGGATTATTCTGAAAAGAAGATAAGGATTATTTAAAGAGGATTATCCAAAGAGAATTACCTACAGAGGACAGGAGAACTCTTTGAAGAGGATCACCTAAAGAAAAGAGGAAGAGGATTATTCTGAAAAGAGGAGGGGGGGTTATCAGACTCACCTGCTGTGTGAATCTCCGTGTGAAGAAGGGAACCAGGTACTTGGCGTCCAGTTTCAGGAAGCCCTTCAGGTGAGGCTTGACAAAGTTCACCTCATACTCCTCCTCTGTCAGCTCTGACAGGTGTTCCGAGTCCACCGTCTCCCCCTGAAAGGTGTCATATATGTGCTTACGTTTCTCACATGAATTAACCTTGTGTGCATTGATACACATTTATTTTATTTATTTCATTTAATTTTATACCACTTTATGTCACAGCAGATTTCTCTGCATGAAATTCGGGCTGCTCTCCCCGGGAGAGCGCGTCGCCACAAGTGCAGCGCCTATCCTTTTTTTTTTTTTTCCCCTCAGGGATGGTTTTCTAAACACAACACCTGTGTGCATGCATGCATGCATGGGCACACCTACAGATGCATGCACACGTTTGCAGATATACAAGCACACATGCAGACACATATGCACAAACATAGATCTAGATGTAAACACTTGTTATAAAATACTTGTCTAAAGACACATAAACACACATGCACACACGCATGCATGCTGCACGCACGCACACGCACACATACACACACACTTTCATCATTTATTTATCCCTTGATGACTATCGCACACTCTTTTAAAGAAAGAAATTATTGAGAACATTATGTTTTCACTTTTCAACCAATTTAATAAATAAGAAAAAAAATTTAATTATAAAAAAAACCTGCCAAACCCAAACCCGTCTTACCAGTTCCTAAATCACACACTCTTTTTAAGAAGGAAGATATAGAGAACATTCTGCTTTCACTGTTCAACCAATTCAATAAAATAAAATAAAAAGACTTTAAAAAAAACTGCCAAAGCCAAACCCGTCTTACCAGTTCCTTGGTTTTGCTCATGGACACCTCCTTCTGGTGCTTCTTCTTCTTCTTGTCTGAAGAGTGTTCATCACTGCACACACAAACACCACACAGTTGATCATTCAGTCACATTACTGTCTACACTTCAATCATACACACACCATTTAACCTCTTAGTCCCAAACTGGGATTTGCTGGATTGAATAATTGCCCCCCCCTGAATCCCAAACCAGGATTTGCAGGATTGAATAATTGCCCCCCCTGAATCCCAAACCGGGATTTGCCAGGATTTACACACACTAGTTTTCCATCAGGCAGTGACCATCGCCGATTGCTACCATATGCCAAAGCTCTATCAGGCCACAAGCACAGAGTATGCTGTGACAGCCTGGAAGTAATTATAGCTGCTGGTAGCTACTTAGAAGGAATGAGGCAGAAATGAAGAGAGTGACAGAAAAGAGGAAATTTCTAGCACAGAATTTCCAGAATGTGGGGATGCCATTTAGACTGAGAGGCCCCTGGTATCCTCAAGGGGTAACTATGTTTATCATCATTTTTATTGATGTAATCATCACCATCATTGTCATCAATATCACGGACGGGACAGCCTAGTGGTCAGAACATTGCGCTCGCAATTTGACGACCACGGTTCGATTCCCGTTTGAGGGGATTTTTCTCCTGGAGTTAACATCAGTGCTGACTTCACCTCCCCCAAAAGTCCTTCAGATGAGACTATAAACCCAAGGCCCTGTGTGTGAACGCACACAGAATATCTTGTGCACATGTTAAATCCTGTTCCACTTTTCGTAAAAGTAGGCCATTGTGTGCTGGTGGGGACAGATGACAAGATTTACAAAACTGCATACACACGGGGACTGGATGTAGTAAAGCACATGAGCACTTATTCCGTTATTGACAATATAAAAGAATAAAAAGCAAAAATTAAAAAATAGTATCAAACTAGTAATCATAATTATGAAAACATGCACTTGCATGCACACGGGGAGTGGATGTAAAAAAGCACACGAGCGCTTATTCCATTATCCACAATATAAAGGAATAAATAACAAAAATTAAAAAATAATATCAAACAAGCAATCATCATCATCATTGTCATCAATATCACTAGTATCAAACTAGCAATCATTATCATCCTAATGATGAAAACACACACATTGACTATTGGAAAAACATGTACATAAGAATAACTTCCATGGAAAATTAGAAATATTAGCCTGTCCAAGACATATTACTAACATCATTTATAAGTTGCGATTGCATTCTTGGAAGACCAAATATTCTCGTAATGTAACTTGCTCTTGTTCTGAGCCACTATCTTGTGAACATATTCTTTTTCAATGTTCAGTTTTAAATTCAATTTACAAACAAAATGGCGTTGAAATTCAAAGGGAAGCAATGAACATAGTTTCGAGAAAACCATTAATTACTGATGTTGCCAGGATTATCTCAAAGTCCTCTGTAAAGATTTTATGGTAGGTTTTTTGTTTGTTTGTTTTTTGTATTTTGTACTTTTGTATTTTGTACCACTTTATGTCACGGCAGATTTCTCTGCGTGAAATTCGGGCTGCTCTCCCCGGGGAGAGCGCGTCGCCACATGTGCAGCGCCTACCCATTTTTTTTTTCTTTTTCCTGCATGCAAGTGTATTTGTGTCCCTATCAGAGTGGCTTTTTTCTACAGAATTTTGCCAGGGACAACCCCCTTGTTGCCGTGGGTTCTTTTACATGCACTAAATAGTGATGTGTAACACACGGGACCTCGGTTTATCGTCTCATCCGAAAGACTAGCGCCCAGACCACCACTCAGGGTCTAATGGATGGGGAAAAAGTTTTGGGTCCAAACGGGTACGAACCCCGCACACTCCGACCCGGACTTTTTGCTTTCTAGGCAAGGCGCGTGACCACCTAGACCACCGATCACCAAGTCTTCTTCTTCTTCTCTCGTTCGCTCTACACTGTCAGATGTGTCTGGGAAAAATAATGGCAAGTCCTTTCCAGCTCCTCTCGCGGGCCGTACAGCTTGGTCTGTAGGGTTACCTCCGTCGACCACACTTTCTTCCTCAGGTCGCTGAATAGCGTACACCCTTGAAGGATATGCTCGCCTGTCTGGTTTTCTTTACCACAGGCACACAGGGGAGAAGGAGCAAGTTTCAGTTTTGTGGACATATGGTGGTTTAGCCATATCACCAAGTGTGAATAGACTTTAAATTAAACTACAACTACAACAACAACGCACTTTGAGGAGCGGCATGGTGCTGCCCCCAGGATGAGCATGGTGAAGAGGACGATGATGAGGGTGGCGGTGACCAGCACGTAGCGCTTCTCCTCCTTCAGCTCCAGGTGAAGGCTGAGGGCAAAGGCAATGGCTCCTCGCAGACCTCAACAGGTAAAAGTAAAGGTAAATGTAAAGGTGTCCCATAACTTAGGTGGTCATAGGGGAGTGAGGCATCAGAGACCTCAGCTTCTCTAGAGGTAAAGGTGTCCCATAACTTAGGTGGTCATAGGGGAGTGAGGCATCAGAGACCTCAGCTTCTCTAGAGGTAAAGGTGTCCCATAACCTAGGCGGTCATAGGGGAGCCAGAGACCGGAGACCTCATTTTCTCTAGGGGCCAGCATTTTGAGAGCGGTGCCCATCTCCTCTCCCTCACTGCTTTACCTTCCCTGACCCTAAAGAGGGCAGGTACCCATTTACAGCTGGGTGAACTGGGGGGGGACTGTACTGAAACCAAGGCGCGCAAACGGTCACCCATCCAACTGGTAACTACACTTGATGCTGTTTGTACTTAGCATGGGGAAAGTGAGTGCTCTGACCACTTAGCTCTCCCACCCCCTTCACAATCTCCTCTTACAATCCATAATACACATACATTTTTCTGCCTCCCTCCTCTCTACAGATGTGCTGCTTGGATTCTAAAAACCTCAGTTCTCTGATAGGTGCACATGGGATTATTACTCCTCTAGTCCTGATAAATAAGGTAAGATATTGTATAGGATAAAGTGAGGATAAAATTGAAATGAAAAATAACATCAAGAATCAAATAAAAGAAGGTAGCAAAATTTTAAAAATAAATATGTACACACACACACACACACACACACACACACACACACACACACACACACACACACACACACACACACACACATCCTAAACACCAAAGAAAGAAATTATCCAATAAAACCAAAACAAACACACACAATGCTTACCACTGAACCACATGATGAATTGATTCTTGCGGGTGATTTTATGCTCACGGAAGAAATTTAGAATGAACGACAAGGGAAAGATGTTCACCGCTCTTCCCAATAATATCAGAATCTGGAAAACAAATAATTATCAATTAAAAACATCACAATATTGAGATATTTGTCAGCTTAGAAATAAACATGCCACACAGAGAGTTAGGACAATGTTTCAAGCAGATAATTCTTTTGAAAATAAACTGAGAAAAGCTGCACAGGTATGTGAGTAAAGTATGTACGCAAGTGGAAGTGTGTGTGTGTGTGTGTGTGTGTGTGTGTGTGTGTGTGTGTGTGTGTGTGTGTGTGTGTGTGTGTGTGTGTGTGTGTGTGTGTGTGTGTGAGAGAGAGAGAGAGAGAGAGAGAGACAATGACAATTATTTTAATGTGTAAGCTTTACAGCCCATTCACATACGGAAGGAAATCAAATAAAACAATCAAAATCGAACCATAAACAATTCACATCAAATCATCGTGATTGGAAACCAAATCTCGGAAATGTTCAATAGTTGTATCATCATCGTCACAGTACTGAACACTGTCATTGTAATCACTCCTGATCTATTATTATCTGTGTGGCAGAGATGTGTGCTGTGCCATGGATTTGTCAACATTATTTTCGCTCTCAACTGTTTTGCCGAAATGTCCATCTTTTTTCTTCACTCTTGAACTGTCACTGACTCTGCCTATGTTCCGATTTAACTGTTCCAAACGTTCCTGGAATTTTCTGAAATATTCATCTGATGGAAGGGCGGCTTGGGATCGTTCGGTAGATGAAGTTAGGCTGTCTTTTTTTTCAGTGCTCCAGTCCTCTGTCCCGTCTGCCTCTGTGTTGTCATACGTCAGTGTTACACACGATGTGGCAGGTTTGTCATCGTATTCCTCAGAACCGCTGTCATCCCTTTCACCACCATCGCTGTGTTCGTAACACTCCAAAGTCTGTCCATCCAGCGCAGTCTGTTCATCCAGCGTCAATTCACTGTAGGGCACTGTCACAGACTGGGGGTTGACGTCAGCCAGTGTTGTCAGAAATGGGTGGGTAGAACGCACTGCACGTGCAGTCTGGCCTTCACAACAAGGACTGTCAATAGGCTTGGCCAACATGTCGGGGCTAGTGGCATTTTCTTGTTTATAAATTATACTGGGAGGCGGAGGGAGAAACAGGCCAGATGGCGATGAAATATTTACCTCTTGTCTTTGTACTCGAGAGGCATTGTAAGTTTCTGTTCTTCTTTTGTCCCTGGCCACATGTGCTGCACTTTTCTTC
Source organism: Stramonita haemastoma (assembly GCA_030674155.1). Taxonomy (NCBI): domain Eukaryota; kingdom Metazoa; phylum Mollusca; class Gastropoda; order Neogastropoda; family Muricidae; genus Stramonita; species Stramonita haemastoma. The sequence continues at coordinate 4,539,375 of CM060330.1, forward strand.
CTGTACACAACACTGTCGTTTTGAACAGGCTGACTGTGTGTTACTGGGGGTTGACATGTTGTTGTTGACAGGCGCAGAACTACCACCGTTTGTCTCTCCCTACCGTCAATTTTAAATGATGACAGGCACATATCTTGCAGGAGGGCATTCAGAATATGTTCCAGACGAGAAGGCAAACCTACCACTGGCATACTGTCCACTGTTTTGTACAAACTCCGTAAGTTAATGAACGCAGTGTTGAAATTCCATCCTGCTGGTAGCCAAGCAAGGGAAGTCACCGAGAGAGAGAGAGAGAGAGAGAGAGAGAGAGAGAGAGAGAGAGAGAGAGAGAGAGAGAGAGAGAGAGAGAGAGAGAGAGAGAGAGAGAGAGAGAGAGAGAGAGAAGAGAAGAGAGAGAGAGGAAGAGAGGAAGAGAGAGAGAGAAGAGAGAAGAGAGAGAGAGAGAGAGAGAGAGAGAGAGAGAGAGAGAGAGAGAGAGAGAGAGAGAGAGAGAGAGAGAGAGAGGAAGAAGAGAGAGAGAGAGAGCACAAGCGTGTAATTATGAAATATGTAAAAGAGCACATGAGTGCATATATATACCATTATCCTCAATATAAATGAATAAATAAATTATATAAAAAAATTACTGCAAACTGTCTTACAAAACATGTGAAAAAGCGAGTACTCACGATGCTCCAGATACAGAAAGCTGGCTTGACATTGACTTTGAAGCTGAAGATGGCGAGGCCCAAGTAGGCAAACACACAGGTCTCTGCATCAGGCAAAATAAGAACACATAACACTACATATTTTCATCTTTGATATCAAAACAATAATACACAGGTCTCTGCATCAGGCAAAAATCAGAATATAACACCGCATATTTTCTTCTGAGGCTCAAAGTTTCACTAGGTGCTTATTTACTCTTATTGAGTTTTTTTCTACATATATTTTAAGCATATTTTCTTTCTTTTTTTTATCATTGTCTTTTGAAGGCAGCTTCAAAAGGCCACAGGAATATCAAATATTCCTTTGAATGCAATTGACACTTTTAAATTCTGAAAAGTGTCTTGCTGTAAGGTACCACAGCAGGTGGATTTCAAATCACCGCTGGGACCTCTGATGAAGGCTCATCTTGGAGCCGAAACTCGAGTCAGGTCAGGCCAAAGGCATGGTTCTTACTCAGAAATGCCTACAATGCTGCCACCGAAAGACATTATTCCCTAGAATTTATTTTCATTTCAATTTTCTTTGGTTGTAATATTGAATCTTTGATAAGTTATTTTCAAAATGACTGAGAAGTTGGTACCTGCACTTGTTTTTCCTCCACTACTTTATCCTCAATAATACATATTTTCTTTTATGATATCAAAACAATAACAAAAACATACAGGTCTCTGCATGAGGCAAAAGTGTATCAGAAAACATAACACTACAATAACAAAACACACAGGTCTCTGCATGAGGCAAAAGTGTATCAGAAAACATAACACTACAATAACAAAACACACAGGTCTCTGCATGAGGCAAAAGTGTATCAGAAAACATAACACTACAATAACAAAACACACAGGTCTCTGCATGAGGCAAAAGTGTATCAGAAAACATAACACTACAATAACAAAACACACAGGTCTCTGCATGAGGCAAAAGTGTATCAGAAAACATAACACTACAATAACAAAACACACAGGTCTCTGCATGAGGCAAAAGTGTATCAGAAAACATAACACTACAATAACAAAACACACAGGTCTCTGCATGAGGCAAAAGTGTATCAGAAAACATAACACTACAATAACAAAACACACAGGTCTCTGCATGAGGCAAAAGTGTATCAGAAAACATAACACTACAATAACAAAACACACAGGTCTCTGCATCAGGCAAAATAAGAACACATCACACTACATATTTTCATCTTTGATATCAAAGCAATAACAAAACACACAGGTCTCTGCATCAGGCAAAAATGTATCAGCACACATCACACTACATATTTTCTTCTTTGATATCAAAACAATAACAAAACATACAAGTCTGTATGAAGCAAATATCAGAACACATAAGATAAAGGTAAAGGTGTCCCATAACTGATGTGCTCGTAGAGGAGCGAGGCATCAGAGACGTCAGTTTCTCTAGAAGCCAGCATATTGAGGGCGGCGCCCATCTCCTCTCCCTCACTGCTTTACCTTCCCTCACTTTAAAGAGGGCAGGTATCCATTTACAGCTGGGTGAACTGGGGGACTGTACTGAAGCCAAGATGCACAAATGGTCACCCATCCAAAGTTAACCATGCTTGATGCTTCTTAACTTTGACTTGGGAAAAGTGAGGCTTGACCACTGAGCTGTCTTATATTTTTTTTCTATCATATCAAAGCAATAACAAAACACACAGGTCTCTGCATGAAAAGAATAATGAAAACATGTAACACTATGCGTTTTTTCTATGATATCAAAGCAACAACAAAAACACAGGTCTCTGCAGAGGCAAACAAATTTTTTAAAAAGAGAGAACAAAATAAAACTGTTTAACATTTATTTTATTCTATGGTATGGAAGCAGAGACAAACCACAGAGTCTCTGCAGAAGAAAAAATCAAACCACACAACACTATAAACTATTATGTATAATACCACACACACCACACCACACACACACACACACACACACACACCACCACACACACACACTATACTATATCACTATATATACTATATATATATAATATAATATTTGTGGTGTGTGTGGGATCGGTGTGTTGTGGGGGGGGTGTGTGTATTATTATATATCTATATATATATATATTACTATATATATATATATATATTATACATAAAGAGATAGAGAGACGAGATGTAGAAGAACGATGAGACAGAGAGAGACAGAAGGAGGAGAGAGAATAGAGATTATACACACATATATATACACACACTTCACACATATATATATATTTAATACATATACATACATATATATATATAAATATAATATATAATATATATATAGAATATAACACACACACAAACCAACACACACACACACCACACACACACACACAACACACAATAATATAATATATAATATAACTATAAAACTATATATATATACAAAAAAAGAAGGCAACACATCTAGGACATCAGATTTTTAAACACTGAAGAAGACCCCAAGCTGAAACTTCACAGAGAAAGCGGCCTGCATTAAGTAACTACAGTCAGCCAGCCAGCAGGTCAGAAGGTGGGAGGGGGGGTGTGACACACACTACCACAGATGAAGGCCATGGTCCTGAAGGTCTGCTGCACGGTGATCTGGGTGACGGGGGAGAGGTTGAGGTGGGTGTAGTGCGACATGACGATGCCAAAACAGGATGGCCATGATGCCTGAAACACAGAGACAGAGAGTGAGTCAGTGTGTGAGTGTGTGTGTGTGTGTGAGGGAAAGGGAGGGAGGGAGTCAGGGAGGAAAGGAGTGAGGGTGGGAGGGAGGGAGGAGGAGGGTGGGAGTATTTATGAGTGTGTGTGTGTGTGTGTGTGTGGTGTGTGTGTGTGTGTGTGTGTGTGTGTGTGTGTGTGTGTGTGTGAGGGAGTGAGGGGTGGTGGTGGGTGTAGTGCGACATGACGATGCCGCAAAACAGGATGGCCATGATGCCTGAAACAGTGAGACACAGCTAGTCAGTAGGGGGGAGGGAGAGAGGGTGTGGATGAGGGAGTGAGTGAGTGGGAGTATTTATGAGTGTGAGTGTGTGCGTGAGTGGGTGGTGTGTGTTTGTGGTGTGTGTGTTGTGTGTGAGTGGGTGTGTGTGTGTGTGTGGGAGTGTGTGGGGGGGTGTGTGTGTGTGTGTGTGTGTTGTGTGTGTGGTGGTGTGTGTGTGTGGGGTGTGGTGTGTGTGTGAGGGAGGGAGGGAGTGTGTGTGTGTGTGAGGGAGGGAGGGAGTGTGTGTGTGTGTGAGGGAGGGAGTGTGTGTGTGTGAGGGAGGGAGTGTGTGTGTGTGAGGAGGGAGTGTGTGTGTGTGGGGGTGTGTGTGTGTGTGTGTGTGTGTGTGTGTGTGTGTGTGTGTGTGTGTGTGTGTGTGTGTGTGTGTGTGTGTGTGTGTGTGTGTGTGTGAATGTGCGTGTGTGAGTGAGTGAGTCAGTCAGTCAGTGAGTGAGTCAGTGAGTCATCAGTGAGTCAGTGAGTGAGTGAGTGTGTGAGTGTGTGTGGGTGTGGGTGGTTAGGTGTGATGAATATGAGATATATCTATATGTAACCTACTTTCATGTCAGATTGCATGTCACATTTGTATTATATATTTCTATATCACTCTGCATCAAAGTTGTTAGTAGACGTAATCAGCATGAACATGTATTTTCAATGATACAATAAGAAAATTCATTTGCTGCGAATGAATCAATCTCCCCATCGCTTACATCATCAGAAATAAAATAATAGGAGTTTATTGCGCTATATCTGCAATGCGGCTGGGCTAGGTGCGTTACTCTGAATCATAAAGGTTTGCGGGTCAAATCCAGCTATCGCTATGGCGTGTGCCTTGGAAAGCACTTTACGCTATTTTCTCACCCACCAGTGAAAAGGGTACAACTGTGTTGGGTTAACCTGCGATAGACTGCGCCTATCCAGGGGGGGTCTATGACTTTATCGCTTTAACGCACGAACCGGGATAAGCACCGGCTGAATGAGCTTATGCTCGGGAGACTTTAACCTTTATATCTTCCAAAAACAAATCAAAAGCCCAGATGTGTCTGGGAAAAATAACGCAATGTCCACACATCAGCTAATATCATGATAAAAGTCAGAACAGAACGGTCAGCACATTGCACCTCACTCCAGGGCATTTTTCCCCTGGAGTTAACATCAGTGCAACTGCACTCTCCCCATAAGTCTTTCAGATGAGACTGTAAAGCGAGGCCCCGTGTGCGAACGCACGCAGAACATCTTGCACACACGTTAAAACCTGTTCCACTATTCGTAAGAGTAGGCCATCGTGTGCTGGGTGGGAACAGATGACAATATTTACAAAACTGCATACACACAGGGACTGGATGAGAAAAAAAAAAGCCACGAGTGCTTATTCCATTATTCTCGATATAAAAAAAATAAATAAAAAGATAAATAAATAAATAGAAAATAAATAATCAGCACTCACCTGACAGGTGAATGCCTTCAGCCAGGCATAGGGCAGGTAAGAGAACATGAGCACCAGGCCAAACTCCAGTGATGGCGTTTTGTGCAAATCCACAAATTTCAACAACTGGTATTGAGGTCAAGGTCAAGACATATCATGATGTAATATAAAGCGCATTTTAATGATGACTGGACGACACTCAGGCAAAACTGGGTTTCATTATAGTAAAAAGTTATAAAAAAAAAAAAAAATGTTGTTGTGACATCTGTAACATATCAGTATACTTAGAAAAGACAGGTGTATGCATTCACACACATGCTTACATAAGATACTGTATGACAGACAACCATAAAAAAATATAAACCTATACACTACCATCAGCAGAAAAACACAACAAGGAATAAATAAATACAATTCATCCGGCCCAATTTAAACAAACAATTGTGGAATTAAGCACACATATACACACAGACACACAGACACAGACACACACAACACACACAGACACACACAGACACACACAGACACACAGACACACAGACACGCACACAGAACACACACACACACACACACACACACACACACACACACACACACACACACACACAGAGAACATCTTGCGCATACGTTAAATCCTGTTCCGCTTTTCGTAAAAGTAGGCCATTGTGTGCTGGTGGGAACAGATGACATTTACAAAACTGTATACACACGGGGACTGGATGTAAAAAAGTACAAGAGTGCTTATCCCATTATCCTCGATATAAGAGAATAAAAACACATACACACACACACACACACATACACACACACAACACACACACAGATCCCCCCACCCCCACACACATACACACCAGTAACAAACACTCATACAGGCGTAAGGCAAGGCAAGGATACCATGGCACTGACCAGACCAAAGAGAACACCGATGGCGGCAGAGGCGAAAAACATGACACAGAAACGCCCCACTGCCAGAAAGAATGCCGATGCTCCACTGGCTGCATCCGGCTGACTGAACTCCAGGATAGTGCTGCACAGCCACACAGAGAGAGAATGAATGAATGAATGAAGGAAGGAAGGAAGGAAGGAAGGAAGGAAGGAAGGAAGGAAGGAAGGAAGGAAGGAAGGATGGAAGGAAGGATGGAAGGAAGGAAGGATGGAAGGAAGGAATGAAGGAAGGATGGAAGGAAGGAAGGAAGGAAGGATGGAAGGAAGGAAGGAAGGAAGGATGGATGGAAGGAAGGAAGGATGGAAGGAAGGAAGGAAGGAAGGAACAAATGATTGAATGAATGAGAGAAGGAAGGAAGGAAGGAAGGAAGGAAGGAAGGAAGGAAGGAACGAATGATTGAATGAATGAGAGAATGAATGAATGAATGAATGAATGAAGGAAGGAAGGAAGGAAGGAAGGAAGGAAGGAAGGAAGGAAGGATGGAAGGAAAGAAGGAACGAATGATTGAATGAATGAGAGAATGAATGAATGAATGAATGAATAAATAAATGAATGAATGAATGAGTGAATGAATGAATGAATGAATGAATGAATGAATGAATAAATGAGTGAATGAATGAATGAATGAATAAATAAATGAATGAATGAATGAATGAATGAATGAATGAATGAATGAATGAATGAATGAATGAATAATCTTTGTTTTTCAAGGGTAACAGAGTAAGCATTTACATACTTTTTTTTTCATCCAGCCCTTGCCTTGATCAGGGAATAGGAAACCAAAAAAAACCCCAAAAAAGAGACCCGAGGGAGAGAGAGAGATAGAGAGAGAGAGAGACAGACAGACAGACAGAGAGACAGAGAGAGACAGAGAGAGAGACAGAGAGAGACAGAGAGAGACACAGAGAGAGACAGAGAGAGACAGAGAGAGACAGAGACAGAGAGAGAGACACAGAGAGAGAGAGAGTGAGACAGAGACATACAGAGAGAATACAGTGTGTGTCAATCAGACTCACAAGTTTTTATTGCATAAAAGTCTTATATATGTGTGTGTGTGTATATATATATATATATATATATATATATATATATATATATATATATATATATATATATATATATATATATATATATATCACAGTTGCCTAACTACAGGATAGATAGATAGATAGATAGATAGATAGATAGATAGATAGATAGATAGATAGATAGATAGATAGATAGATAGATAGATAGATAGATAGATAGATAGATAAATAGATAGATAGATAGATAAATAGATAGATATCCAAATCTCGTAAAGCAACAAATCAAGCTCACAAACCACTTTACCCCACCAAATCCACCTTCCCCTCTGCACAGACCCACGTGGTGAGCACGATGGAGACAGCATCGTTCAGCACACTCTACTCCTCCTCCTCCACCTACTACTACTACTACCACCACCACCACTACTACTACTACTAAATAATAATAATAATGTATGGAATTTAAAGCGCTGAATCTCGTAAAGCAGCAAGTCAAGCTCACAAAACTACTTTCCACCACCAATCCCACCCTCCCCTCTGCACAGACTCACGTGGTGAGCACAATGGAGACCGCATCGTTCAGCATAATCTCCTACTACTTATACCACTACTACTACTACTACTACTACTACTACTACTACTACTACTACTACTATTACTAATATACTTAGGCCCATCACTCTCCCTGGAGTATAGGCCACCGACAACAGTCCGCCAGAGTCCTCTCTCTGTCCTGGGCTATTCTCTCCAGCTGTCTCCAGGTAAATCCCATCTTCTTGGTTTCTGCCTCAAGGTCACGTCGCTACTACTAATAATGTATGGAATTTGATAAAGCGCCGAATCTCGTAAAGCAACAAGTCAAGCTCACAAAACTACTTTCCACCACCATCCCCACCTTCCCCTCTGCACAGACTCACGTGGTGAGCACGATGGAGACAGCATCGTTCAGCACGCTCTCCCCAAACACCAGCATGTACAGGATGGGGTCGACATCCAGAGCCTGAAAGATGGCCAGCGTCGCCACAGGGTCCACGGCAGAAATCAGCGACCCAAAGGCGAAGCTCTCGATCATGTCCAGCTTGTAGGCTACTTCAGCCTGTGTGGGGAAAAAATAAAAATAACATGGAATTTATACAGCGCTATATCTTGTAAAAACAAATCAAAGCGCTTGCATTCGCCCTGTACAACACACAGCTCACAAATCCAACACCACTCAGTCAAGAGTGCTATATTTAGTATACCCTTTCCTTTTACCTAGTCCAAGTGTGGTCAGTTCCTGCTATAAATAGCATCAGCTGGCCCCTCAACTGGGCTGGGCTGGGATGGGATGGAATAATTAGCAGCTGAGAGGAGCTGAAAGAGGGGGAAACTGACAGCTGTGAACACACAAGCAATCAATAACAATTTTTAGTTTTAGCACATTTCGAATGTACGTGCATGTGCATGCACACACACACAAAAACCAGTCAGACTGAGTGTGATAGTTTGTACTGAATGTATAGCTGATCAAGATCAAATCAGGGATTCAAGGGGGGGGGGGGGCAATTAATTATTCAATCCCAGCAAATCCCGGTTCAGGACTAAGAGAGTTAAGCTGGGGAACACCCAACACATCAACACAAACATTGATACACACTCTCACCTCCACACAAGACACAACACACTCTCTCACCTGCCCCACAAAACACAACACACACCTCTCACCTGCCCACACAAACACAACACACACAACTCTCACCTGCCCCACAAAACACAAACACACACTCTCACTCCCCACAACCCACACACTCTCACCTGCCCCACAAACACACACACACACACACTCTCACCTGCCCACAAGACACACACACTCTCACCTGCCCCACAAGACACACCACTCTCACCTGCCCACAAACACACACACTCTCACCTGCCCCACAAAACCCAACACACACACTCTCACCTGCCCCACAAGACACACACACTCTCACCTGCCCCACAAGACACAAACACACACTCTCACCTGCCCCACAAGACACACACACTCTCACCTGCCCACAAGACACACACACTCTCACCTGCCCCACAAGACACACATACTCTCACCTGCCCACAAGACACAACACACACACTCTCACCTGCCCACAAGACACACACTCTCACTGCCCCAGAAGACACACACACTCTCACCTGCCCCACAAGACACACACACTCTCACCTGCCCCAGAAGACACACACTCTCACCTGCCCCACAAGACACACACACTCTCACCTGCCCCACAAGACACACACACTCTCACCTGCCCCACAAGACACACACACTCTCACCTGCCCCACAAGACACACACACTCTCACCTGCCCCACAAGACACATACACTCTCACCTGCCCCAGTAGGTACACTCCCCCGCCCACCACCAGGGCGGAGATAGCGGTGCCGAACACGGCAAACACCAGGATGGAGCCGATGTTGTGGAAAAAGTTCCCCTGAGAACAACACGCAGGCAAAACATCAGTATGGCACGGTGTCAAAGTCTAAAGTCAATTTTTCATTTCCAGATGGTACACAGTGCACAAATCCAACATCACTCAGTCAATAGTGCTAAATTTAGCGTGCTCCTTCCTTTTACCTAGTCCATGTGTGGTCAGCTTCTGCTAAAATAGCACCAGTTGGCCCCCACCTAGGCTGGGCTGGGCTGGGCTGGGAAAATTAGCAGCTGAGAGGAGCTGAAAGTGGGGGAAACTGACAGCTGTGGGTACATTGAACATCGGGGACCGGATAGCTCAGTGGTCAGAGCGCTCGCTTTCCCCCCCAGTCAAGTTAAACAGCGTTGAGCGTGGTTGCCTGTTGGATGGGTGACTGTTTGCGCGCCTTGGTTACAGTACAGACCCCCCAGTTCACCCAGCTGTAAATGGGTACCTGCCCTCTTTAGGGTCAGGGAAGGTAAAGCAGCGAGGAAGGGGAGATGGGCACCGCCCTCAATATGCTGGTCCCTAGAGAAGCTGAGGTCTTTAATGCCTGGCTCCCCTACGACCACCTAGGATATGTGACACCTTTACCTGTTCATTGAATAAGCATTGATTTGCTTTTTTTTTTTCATCATGTCATGGGTCAAGTCATGTTCATCATGTCATGGGTGTTGTACTATGTTGTATAATGATATAATATAATCTACAATATCACTGTCTCTTCATGGTTTTTGTTGTTGTTGTTATTGTGGTGGGGGGGGGGGTTGTTTTATTTGTTTGGGGTTTTTGTTGTTTTTTGCTTTTTTTTGGAGGGGGGGTACTGTATTTTGATTCTTTGTTTTTTTTAATGTATGTGATACAAACACACACACACACATGCAAATGCATGCACAGACACACACACACACACACACAAAATACACAACGCACACACACTCACACACACACTCACACACACACACAACACACACACACACACACACACACACACACACACACACACACACACTCACTCTCTCTCTCTCTCTCTCTCTCTCTCTCTCTCTCTTCTCTCTCTCTCTCTCTCTCTCTCTCTCTCTCTCTCTCTCTCTCTCTCTCTCTCTCTCCCTCTCTCTCTCTTCACCAATGAAGCTTACTATCTTTTCCATCTGACATTATCACAAACTCTTGTAACATCCTAGGTGTACAGGTTACATTCACACCTGTGTGTCTTACCTTGTGCAAATTGTAGCCAGACTCAAAAATGATGGGCGGCAGGAGAACGATGAAGAAGATGGTGGGAGAGAAGGCCTCTTCATTCTGTTCACCAACAGACAGTTACATCACATCATTTTGATACATCCCCGAAGTCAGAATGCAGCTACCTTAAATTAACAGTAGCCAAACAGTCGCAGGTGCTAATTTTCACCATTTATTTATTTTATTTATTCTTTTATATCGAGGACAATGGCATAAGCACTCATGTGCTTTTTTTTAACATCCAGTTCCCGTGTATATGCAGTTTTGTAAATCTTGTCATCTGTTCCCACAGGCACACAATGGCCTACTCTTACGAAAAGTGGAACAGGATTTAACGTGTGCGCAAGATGTCCTGCGTGCGTTCGCACACAGGGCCTCGGTTTACAGTCTCTTGAAGTTGCCCAAAGCACTCAAGACAAAAGAACCTAATAGAACAAACAGCGAGTGTATGACAGGAGGTGAAAGAAAGCAATAAACGGTTAAGAGAGCAGAAAAACAGCGATCACAGTCTAGCACTTACACCAGAGCATACTGTGCAGAGAGGGATAGTTGAACAAAACAACTTGATTTTTTCTCTATTGTTGTTGTTGTTTTGGGGGTTACTTTTTTGTTTGTTTTGATGTTGTTGTTGGGGGGGGGTGGGGGTGGACTTGGATCGTTTTTTGTGTTTGTTTGTTTGTTTGTTTGTTTTTTTTTTGGGGGGGGGGCAGCGTATTCATGCATGAAAGGTAATTCCATTGTAAGCAAGTCACTGATCTAACAGGTAAAGAAAAACTTCCTGCTCAGCTTCAAGAAATGTGTCACAAGACATACAATGTATACAACACATGTATATTGTATATACAATATATATATACAACATATGTATATGTATATACAATATATAGAACAGGCCATTGTTATTATCAAAGAGTAGGGCAGCTGAATGTATGGGTAGGCAGATGAATGGAGAGATCTCAATAGTGAAAGACACACACAGACACACACAGACACACAAGACACACACAGACACACACACAACACACACACACACACACACACACACAACACACACACACACACACACACACACATACACACACCACACATACACACACACACACACACACACACACACACACACACACACACACACACACACACACACACACACACAC